>OX336388.2:40356643-41556643 GCA_946902985.2 Meconema thalassinum
GTATTCCTTCCAGCGCTCACATATCTTTTCATTTTCTAACAATAGCTGAGTTGCTACGATGCATAGGGGCTGAAGATCTGGGCAGTTTATTTTGCTTATTATTACTTTGGATCTCTGACAGGTATGTGAAGGGTTATCGAACAGTATGCCATTGTCTCTATACTGAAGAAAGCAGGAGCTGACAGATTGGAAGTTTCTCCGACAATGAGTGTGATGACTAACGCTTCTAAGTTTTTATTAGAAGGATAAACACATGCTGATGATGAAGAAATTGAAGAAATTTATGATCAAATAGAAGAATTGTTTGACATTGTAAAGGCGAATTCAAACATTTCTGGCGTAGTTGGAAGTATGCTGAGCGTCTATGCCCAAGATCGCGAGTTCAAACGCGGCGGAATTTTTAAGAGCGTTAAAATCCCTCAATATGCCTTCCTTCGGAGGGGAAGTAAACCCGGCAGTCTCATGTCATAGATTTTTGGCATGTTACAGAATCTTACACTAATTACACCTGTGTGAAGCTTAATTATAGGTTAAGCACTTGACTAATGCTCTTAGGTTCCAACGTTCGTCCCCAGGAGCCGACTGCGGTGGCATCTGGTAACCTAGATCTGACCTAGTGGCCGTTAACAGTGGCGTTTGGCGGCAAAAGTATTAACTACTTGAAATAAATGAATGTCTGCAGCCGTTACTTGAATTGAAAACAGACAAAACTCACAAATACAACCATCACAATTAACACCGGTTGTCAGCCAGATTTTACAGACCCCCCAAGTAAACGGAGCTACATGACCGCGTTGTCGCAGCCCCTAAACTAAGGAACCAACCAGGCTAACTATCTTTTCTCAAATACTTCCAGACAGAGAGATTTCCGAACAATAATTCGTGGGCAAGTGAAGAGTTAAGTAAATACCAATAATGAATCTACTTTGACGAGACAAGCAGTAAAATGCGAGATATATCTGACGTTGCAAACAAACTTATTCGTATCCAAAACATTCAGTTTTGCATACATGAAAGTTAAGTAACATATTTCCTCATATGTTGTACACTTACTCATTTGGATGATTTCCACTTGCTGCACTTTCCCCATCCTGGATTTCTTCTTTCATGTCCTAGGAATAAAGTGAATTGATTAATTATTTTATTTATTTGGCATCACTAATACTTTTTACACAAACAGCAAACTATGTAATTGTAAATCACGGCAGAGTTGAAGTGAAGCATTACACAGATGTGGTTATGTCTTCCCTAGTTCTAAAACTTATAATACACAATCTCCTCAAGATAACAAAATGCTGACTCACTGCCCTAATGGAAGTAATCGCTTTAGGGATTGAGGACAAATGAATGTATTTTTACTTTTTTGACTGGGAGTCTTTAGGAGGCGTTAGGATCTAACACATCCACCTATCATTATTTTTTTTTATAAGTAAAAAGCGACTATATCCTCAATATTTGTACCATCCCATCTTTCGAGAATGAAGGTCAGACATCTTACATTTACAATATCATACAACACATTTCTCACAAAACACTGCAATTAAAGCAAAATAAAAAAGAATTTAGTGTAAGTACATAAATAATATGCTTCTAGAGGGAATTTATTGTGGAGTATGTTGCTGCTACACAATGCTAGTAATATCAAACATTATAAGTCTACTGGTGAATGGTAGCACATAGTTTGCAAGGTAGGTACAAGCCGGGGAAGAAATTGGAGTAACTTATTAATATTTAGTCACACGTCATTTAGAATGCTTTCAATAAGGGATTCCAGGCATCTTTGGTATTAATTGACATACAGAAATTTATGAATGCAAGTTAGAAACTTATATATTGAATCCACCATTTATAGTTACTGCCTTAGAACAGAAAAAAGGCTGAGCTAATTTCAACCATTACAGAGCTTAAATGTGCCAGGCCATGTGATTACTGTCAGAAGATGACTGGGCAAGATACCTACCAACAAAAATACTTGAAATGGTTGTTCATGGTTCCCCATTTTCATCTCCAGGTCAACGTTAGGACAGGAACACTTAACAGACCATCTTCGCTTCCTTCCGACTCCCAATCATATTTTAATAATACCAATCCCCATTAACAAGTCTTAAAGGCTGAACAAAAGGGCGAACGGCTGTAAAAACCACTGCCACATATGAGTTCAAAATTCATTTCACCTCCTCCCTAACACCGCAGAAATAGGGATATTAAGAGATAGAAGAGAAATAACTATAAGAAATGTGGTAAGAAGGAGGGTTTCTTCAGAACGTACCATAAGTTAAAATAAGTGGACTTAAGAATTAACAATTACTTTCTTCGTATGATTTTAGCTAATTCTCCTACTTTTATCTCATATCTTTAATTATTTAATAAATATACACTAAAGATCAAGTGCATGTTATAGCAATGCTCAGGATTGGGATGGAGGTATTCACGGTCATAAGTTAAAACTATCCCAGCATGTGCCTGTAAGGCAACTACTTAGCCCCATGAGTGGATCTCTGAGGGGAATACAGAAATCCTATTGCAATTGGGTTATTCTGACCTTAAGTCCACAGTGGGTACCGAATGCAACCATATGTTAGCTTCACATATTATAATTAAGGTGCATCCCCCATTAGCTCAGTGATCAGAACAACATTATACTTTGTCGGTGGTCCCAGGTGGATTAGATATCTCAGTTCTTCATCCTTACATCAAAACGGCTCGTACTCTCTGTATTATACAAAAGCTAACAGATAAGCACTTCAGTTTGCGATCAATAGAGTAGTGAAAATAAAACTCCTAATCCCGAAATGCTATTGGGTGATAAGGAGATGTCATGTCTTGTAAGGACGCATGAAGGTGCTTAACTCTCCAGATATGAAGATGTTATTTCTGATTCGATACGTGGAACGATGTCCGGAAGAGGACAGTCTGCGATCTTAATATCCCTACATGGTCCATATGACTTGTTTCACAAATATATTTCCCTTTGCATAGGTAAAATTATGTGTTACACATGACTTGTAAACTTGCACTGAAGAAATCAAGGAATAAATAATATACTGAAGTTAATTCAACTACGCATTCATAGAGTTTTCTTATGTCAACAGATACATGGCAAAGACAAAAAAGTTTGTAAAGTTCAAATCAGAATTCATTTCAGTTCCTACACATATGCCAAGTGTTGGCCTAGCAGATTACCACTAGCATTGAGTGTGTGTGTGTGTGGAGACTTAGTGGCATTGGTGCAGTAACATACTGTTAATATATAACGTTAATATCTTTCATAATAGTCAAGCAAAGTTGATGAATGTTGTGTAAAGAAATATTGCATAGTATGTTGTGCGTTTTACTGTATGGAGTTCCTAAAGCAATATTGATCTGAAGAATACTCAAGGTAGGGAGAAATTTAATGAACTTATAATACTTGACATCTTATCAGGATTGTTAGGCACTGTATTAAAAGTATGGAATATGAATATAAATATTTTTTACAAACACCGGGCCTCGGTCTATTAAATTTCCTTCTTCTTCAACAGTCCGTAACAATATAAATATCATAATCACATGTAAATCATTTCAGGTTATTCTTCGAGAGATATGCAGGAATCCTGACCTTCTGGATGATTAATTCCCCAAATTCTTTCATAATGGAAGGTAACCACTAACTGTGACTGTTTAGTAACGTCTGTAGTTTCACAACGGAAGGTAACAACTAGCTGTGACTGTTTAGTAACGTCTGTAGTTTCATAATGGAAGGTAACACCTAACTGTGACTGTTTAGTAATGTCTGTAGTTTCATAATGGAAGGTAACAACTAGCAGTGACTGTTTAGTAACGTCTGTAGTTTCATAATGGAAGGTAACAACTAGCTGTGACTGTCTAGTAACGTCTGTAGTTTCATAATGGAAGGTAACAACTAGATGTGACTGTTTAGTAACGTCAGTAGTTTCACAATGGAAGGTAACAACTGTGACTGTTTAGTAACGTCTGTAGTTTCACAATGGAAGGTAACAACTAGCTGTGACGGTTTAGTAACGTCTGTAATTTCACAATGGAAGGTAACAACTAGCTGTGACTGTTTAGTAACGTCTGTAGTTTCACAATGGAAGGTAACAACTAGCAGTGACTGTTTAGTAACGTCTGTAGTTTCATAATGGAAGGTAACAACTAGCAGTGACTGTTTAGTAACGTCTGTAGTTTTACAATGGAAGGTAACAACTAGCAGTGACAGTTTAGTAACGTCTGTAATTTCACAATGGAAGGGAACAACTAGCTGTGACTGTTTAGTAACGTCTGTAGTTTCACAATGGAAGGTAACAACTAGCTGTGACTGTTTAGTAACGTCTGTAGATTCACAATGGAAGGTAACAACTAGCAGTGACTGTTTAGTAACGTCTGTAGTTTCGTAATGGAAGGTAACAACTAGCTGTTACTGTTTAGTAACATGTGTAGTTTCATAATGGAAGGTAACAACTAGCTGTGACTGTTTAGTAACGTCTGTAGGTTCACAATGGAAGGTAACAACTAGCAGTGACTGTTTAGTAACGTCTGTAGTTTCATAATGGAAGGTAACAACTAGCTGTGACTGTTTAGTAATGTCTGTAGTTTCACAATGGAAAGTAACAACTAGCTGTGACTGTTTAGTAACGTCTGTAGTTTCATAATGGAAGGTAACAACTAGTTGTGATTGTTTAGTAACGCCTGTAGTTTCACAATGGAAGGTAACAACTAGCTGTGACCGTTTAGTAACGTCTGTAGTTTCATAATGGAAGGGAACAACTAGCTGTGACTGTTTAGTAATGTCTGTAGTTTCATAATGGTAGGTAACAACTAGCTGTGACTGTTTAGTAATGTCTGTAGTTTCACAATGGAAGGTATCAACTAGCTGTGACTCTTTAGTAACATCTGTAGTTTCACAATGGAAGGTAACAACTAGCTGTGACTGTATAGTAACGTCTGCAGATTCATAATGGAAGGTAACAACTAGCTGTGACTGTTTAGTAACGTCTGTAGTTTCATAATGGAAGGGAACAACTAGCTGTGACTGTTTAGTAACATCTGTAGCTTCACAATGGAAGTTAAAAACTAGCTGTGACTGTTTAGTAACATCTATAGTTTGATAATGGAAGGTAACAACTAGCTGTGACTGTTTAATAACGTCTGTAGTTTCGTGTATGCTGTGGATGGGTGTTGCTTTTAGGGGCGGAACAGCGAGGTCATCTACTCTATCTCCCATGATGGCCACAAACCAAGCTTTCTTGTTATTATTGAGGTTTTTGCATCATATTTAGAGATTCCCAAGATGTTTTATGCATGCCTTAATCTTACATCCACAAACCCTAACGTAAATGTTGTAAACAGACCAATTGAAGTGTCTGTTATACACACTATTGTTTTATTCACCAGCCTGTTGGGTTATGGCTACAACAGGTGTTTGCCCATCTTATTGGGTAATTGCCACATGTCCAACCAATGAGAATGATGTCTTTACCAACAATCCACCAAATTCATTTTTACAGAGCCCTACTAACACAATAGCTAACACACAATTGATATTTCACTCACAACTACAACAACTTCACACGTTACACGCTCCTAGAAAGTAACGTTCTTCACACTTGTTTAGAAATTCCGAATGGATATTAGAATAAAGTAAATAGATATCAAAAGAGCTAGAATAGTCAACCAAACCTCGAAGATAGTCCACTCCAGCAAGATCAAACGTTTGATGAAAGGTGGTTCTATCAAGATGCACAAGATGTAAATAATCATCACAGATTTTAAATGACAATATGGCTTTAGACACCTTCTTTCATACTTATTATATTACACGCAAGTTATATATTTTCATGTATCTCAGCTCATGCGCAGTACGAAGAGGCCCTACAAGCAATGCAGCACATCATTGACCCCAGGATATAGGCAAAGAAAATTGAAGCTTCCGCCTTTGCATCAGATTACCAGCAGTGTATGAGGATAAGTAAGCAATCTACTGATAACATGGTCAGTACCATAACACAGGGCTCTGTGGCCATTTCACTCACATCAGTTGCAAATACAAAACTAACTTCATGGAATACTTGTTTTTAATAGGAAGAAGGCTTCTAGTTTTACGTTTTTCCATTAATCTTGCGACCATGAGCCACGGGACCTGCATTTTTAAGAGGAATCAAAACCACAAGTCGTGATACTTCACTCCCAAGGAACTAACAAGAAAGCTAATCATTTGTGATAGACTGTTCCCTTGTTCCATTTGTGAAGTTATTGGTACTGTTCTGTGTAATTGGTTCACTGCATGACATACCATGTGCAGTTAAAGGGCAGAAAATGGCCTGGATCATCTGAGAAAGGCTGTCTTCCTAAAAATTTCAACATTATTTACTACCAGCCTCAATATTGCATTCATATGTTGGTACGCCATTTTCGTATAGAAGTTATGCAGAAATTAATAACTGTATCACTGTATTCAGGCGAGGTAGGCTGAAGTTTTAGAAACTATTTCTTTGTCGCGGAATTTGAAGCGAGATTTGAATATATCAACCACACTTGCTGGAGGAACATCAGATATCTCTATATGAGAATCTCTTAAATATTATGATCATCTACAAAATTTCAATACAAAATTGGAGAAGCAAATCATGAATGGAATTTGATGATTTGCAACAACCGAACACCAGATATTAAAAATCCAAAGAAGGCCCCTGGAATTACTACAATTACATTAAGGTTTCGTATTACTTCCTAAATCTTTGATCAGTGCAAATGATCCCCTCACAAACGTATCATGAAAGCTTTGAATATATCAGCCACACTTGCTGGAGGATTATCAGATATCATTAAGCATATAACATGACTTAGCAACCAAAAAAGCTACTCGCAAGATAATTAGGCACTTACAACTCTCGATGAAGATGGTGTTTCCTTCTTGACTAATGGGACTATCTCTGCAGTCACTTTCTCATGGATAGTAACTTCCTTGTAGTCTGCAGTACCTTCCATGATATGTGCTCCCTACAGAGAAACACCAATGTGTTAAAAATGTACCTCATGAGGCAAAAGAAATATATTTTGTACACACGTAAGCATGATAGTCATTCATCTAATTCTATATGTCTCGGATTAGTTCTCAACTCAATGAATAATTTTAAGAAATTTGATAAGGTTAGTATAGCAACCCTGAAGCTGAAATTTCGATGCGTTAAGAGCTCATTAGCTGACTTTAAGTGCTCATTAGCTGGCTTTAGGTGCTCATTAGCTGACTTGAACATCATTTATATTTTTCTGACTTATACTTTCAAGGTTTTGAATGTTTTACAAGACAAAAATACAATAGAATACCTTACCTATTACTTACGATGTATATGTAGCTATCAGAACACAAAATACTTTATTTCTCAGAATCCAATACTTTCATGTAGCTAGAGTGTTATAAATTCACCAATAAAATTTATACATTTGTCTTTCATTTTAAGAAAATTCAAATAGGTGTCTGATTCAAGATGAAAATAAACACGAGCTTCAATATGTAAAACATACTTGCATTTCTGATCCTTTCTCAAGAACGATTTCCAAAAATCAGTAACTGTCAACATTAAATGATGATATGATAACCTACAGTCGCATATCATGTGATCGTGTGGTCATGGAGTTAAAGACAATTCAAAACCTCAATACCCAGTCTCCGAGATTCACTAGCACACACTTACTAATATGCCAAGGATTATTCGAAGTTCCTACCTAATTTAGCTGCACGACATAACCTTACAAGTGATGCAAGTTTTGCCATAATTATTCAAGGTTGTTTCAAAAAGGACAATAATTAACCACTTCAAAATTGAAGCCTGCCCTACAAGAACGTTGTATATCATATTTATTACCTTTTCAGTATTAAAAGAAAATTACTTGTGCCTAATCTAATACCAAGATATGTTAAATACAGGTCTATACAGTCTCTTCCAACACTAAAGGAATATATTTCCCTTAAATGGCAGTTTATAGGACTCACCATGATTTTAGTGCAGTTTCCTTGCAAGAAAGTTGTATATCACAACAGACCTAGAACGTTGTATATCACAAACCATTTTCTATGGCTAATAATTATGAAAAATAATCCTCAGATTCATAATTATATGGAATGGAATATTGTATTGCTTACAAGGCTCCAGCTGTTTAGATTTTTTGGGACAGAAACACATACACACACACACATACAAACACATGGACAAAAGGTGATTTCATAAGCCTACTTGTTTTTCATAATTGAAAATAGGCTAAAATAATTATGTGATAATCAAGGGATTACATTAACATTGTAGCAGCATTATAATCATTACACGTTCCTGGAAGTGCTATGCCGCCACCCAGCTGATTGATATACAACGTTCTTCTCTTGCATGACTTGAACTGCACGCCCTGAAGTTGCTGCATAAGCTTTTCCACAATTCTTCAGTCGCTTCCGCACATTGTTCTTCCACTGAAATTGATTTATCTTCCTTTTCCTGCTCTTCGCGACACATTCAAATTGCCAACATCCGCCATCTTTGTTGATATACAACTTTCTTGCAGGGAAGCCACCTTTTGGGCCCAACATTTTCTGTCCATTTTTTTTCAAATTGATTAATTTTAAGTTAGCAAAGTGTCGGTGTGATGATATCCAACCTTCTCAACAGAAAATCTCAACATGCTCAATTTCTGATAATACAACGTTCTTGTAGGGCAGGCTTCAATTATTATAGACATGTGACGAAATAATAAATAAACAGCCCAAGGGAGCGATCTCACTCACTGCGCAATATTAATAACATAGACTGCCCCATTCCTTATGACATGTTAATTATAATCAACTATGTATTACTTAAAGTCAATATTTAGAACATTGTGACCTTCTTGAGCGTGGAATAGGATAAGGAACTGCGTAGTAGCGTACCAAAAGTTCACAGAGTAAATTTAAAAAAAAAAAAAACAGATCTGTTACAATAATCTTGTTAATAAAGCATATAAAAATGACTTGAAAAACATCATAGAATTGAAGAGATGTGTATATTGAATAAGTTAGCTTGATGTGTATTTGCCAGATATTGTAGAGAGAAACTTTGGAAATATGCGTGACGATGTTTTTATGAAATGTTGAGAACTACATAATTTTGAACAAATTTGAGAATTATCCAAAGTAGGAAATAATGTACACAATCACCTGGCAATCAAGTTCTTCTTTAACAAGTGCACTCTGAGTTATGAATCTTGCATCTTCAAAAGCATCATCAGGTTCTTCAATTTTCATCCCCACCGGCCTATCAGACGGTGGCTGCTCATTCAAATCCTGAGAAGTAACAAACAAGCATGACTAGATGTAAAAGTTGGAGAATAAGAGCTAATGATGATAATAGTAATAATAATAATAATAATAATAATAACAATAGCAAGAAACTGTTACAAAACATTACCAAGCACGGAGTTACGTCATAAACATGCGGAAGAGGCCCTAGAAATAATACTTCTCACAGATTACATCCATGACCTTTTATCCTCCTGAAGAACAATTGTTAATAATAATAATAATCATTATTATGAATTTGAAGTATAAAAAGAAACTATTTACTCTGATCATCATTATCTTTAAATAAAGTTAAGTTTCAACCTGACAGACCCAAAGTCAGAACATTTAAAATATCCTCGAATTGATCTGGAATATTTTAAAACCAAATTCAAACAATCTCCTTGCAAATATCACGAACCGAAATTCAGTCATTTAGATGGCATTAGAAGATACGCTATTGGGAGTTTCCGGATTATTGGGGTTCTTCCTCGAAAACGTTAAGACAGATGGTTGAACAAGACCAGCGATAAGGCCAAAATACTGTCATTTAGATGGCACTAGAAGATACACTATTGGGATCATATTGGTTTTTCTTCCTCGAAAACGTTAAGACAGATTGTTGAACAAGACCAGCGATAAGGCCAAAATCCTGTCATTTAATGGCATTAGAAGATCCACTATT
Organism: Meconema thalassinum; assembly: GCA_946902985.2. Classification (NCBI taxonomy): domain Eukaryota; kingdom Metazoa; phylum Arthropoda; class Insecta; order Orthoptera; family Tettigoniidae; genus Meconema; species Meconema thalassinum. Next base: position 40,366,627 of record OX336388.2, read on the forward strand.
GGGAGATTCCCAGATTATTGAGGTTCTTCCTCGAAAACGTTTAGACAGATGGTTGAACAAGACCAGCGATAAGGCCATAGACCTTCTAATTCAAACCTTTCAAAGGTACAGTTCCAATGAAATAGAAACAAAATTGGCGTGAATTCTTCAAAGACCAGAAAGAAGCCTCGAGAATCATCAGATCTGAAATCACACATTACATAAAAAACAGTACAAGGAACGGTTACAGAACATTTGCTGACGAACCATCACACTACCAAGCACCTAGTTTATAACTTACAACATCCGGATGAGGCCCTGAAATAAGAAGGAAAACTGCAAACTTGTCACAGATTACTTACATGACCTTTGAACGTACGATCCTTCTGAAGAACAAATCTGACTTGAGAAACGGATTCCTAATCCAGATTCAGAACTCCCTTCATTAGAAGAAATCAAGCAAGTAACCGTAAACTAAACTTAAAAATAACAAAGCTCAAAAGAAAACTGAAATATTGAAATTAACAGGTGAAAGCCTAACTAAAAAATGTCAAGTAACTCTCGTAGATATATGGAGAAAATTCCCTAAGACAGGAATTGCAATCTAGTTCACCCACTTATTTAAAAAAGGGAAAGAACATACATTAATACCTATGGAGAAGTATCCTCACTATCACTCGCGTACAACATTCTCTCTAAAGCATTATTTACGAGACTTGAAATCCAAACTCATCAACTAATTGGCGAATAACAGGCATGATTCATAAATGACAGGTCGTGTACAGAATAAATTCACAATCTCAAAATCATCTTGCAAATTCATAAAGCCAGGCAAACAATGCTCACTTTGGAGACTTCAGGAAAGCGGACGATTCAGTAGAACTACACACACTGACAGCCATAACTTCAATAGTTAAATTTAAGTGAACATTCTGATCGTAATCATATTAGCAAAGACTTCGACAAGGAGATGGGCTATATCCAAAAATGTTCAATAGTGTCATTGAATAAATGTCCAGGACGGGGTAGGAGGGGAGGGGGAGGAGGGGGAGAAGGGGGAGGGGGGACAAAAGAAATAACTATTGGCCGACGAATCAAAAATAAAATTCATCTGGAGTGTTTGGCATTCGCAGATGATCAAGCTATTCTTTCCAACAATAGACAAGAGGCAGTTCAGGTCCTTGAAAGACTTCACTAAATTGCAGCTAAGACCGGACTCCCAATGCATCGACGAAACCGCTCATCATCTAGGCAGGAAACCTCTCAAGACTAAATAAATTCAAACCCCACGGCATAGCCGTGCTCATTACACCGTGCACCACGGCCTTGATGGCAGCTGCAGCAATTCTGTTTGAATCCCACTGACAGTACCCATCCTGAGTGATTTTTCCCTGCGTTATCCACATTCCCTCCAGGCAAATGACGGGATAGTACTTTACTTCACGATTGAATCGTGACGCAAACAAAGAGAGAATTTCAACATTCCAGAAGGCCTATACCTATAGATGTATTTAAAAAATCAACATCTAAGACATAATAGCACAGTAATCAAACCCGAAGCTCTATATGGCTCAGAGACATTGATCATTGAAGGTACCGTAGATCTCTTAGTAAGGACATAGAGAAACAAGAAAGTAAAATATTTCGGTAAATCCTTGATCCAGTCTGATCAGAAGGAATCCGGGAGAAACGAAAGCCTTGGGAAATTTATCAGCATTCTGAAAAGATCACTGACACTTTCAGGAAAATGCATTTTAAGTTTTACGGTAACATTCTCAGAATGAAAAATCGCAGGATCACCAAAAGATTCTCAACCTTGCTCTATCAATGGAAGTCAAGAACCAGTGGCTTAGTGAAATAGAAAAAGAACTTCAAGAAATTGGAATCACAGAAGAAATTATATAAGATGGACCCCAGTTTAAAACAGTAATTAACAACCACCATTTTGCTGAGAAAATGAATGCAAGGAACAATAAATCATGGACTGAAGAACGGAGGTGTTAATATTATTATTAGGAAAATTAAAAGCAAACATTACAGATTCAGATTACTATTTGGTAGGGGGCCGTTAACCTAGATGTTAGACACCTCAAAACAAGAATTATAACCATCACAATTTGGTAGTATTAAGTAAATGACATAATTGCTATTAATTATGCTACACAAAGATTTGTCATGCCCGTCAGTAATGGTACACAATATATGGAACAAAAATACAACTTACAATCTCAGGGAATTGTTCTGGTTCACATTTGATAGATGGTTGGCCCTCCATAATGTTGAGGAATCTAAAACATAGGATAATTAAGTAACTTAATATACTTTAAATATCAGGATACACTGCAACAAGGACAGGATATATTTGTCATTTACACACAGAAAAGTTAAATGGTATATTCCAATACCCTTCCAGGAATTATTCTTGTGTTCTGCTCTATATTCTTTAAATGTATGCAACCGTACATAAAATGGATTTTCTATCTACGCCAGGGCTTTGAGGATGATTAATTGGTATCCCTGTAATGTCTACCCCTCCTGAACATTCCAGAAGTGTTTCCTTCTTAGCAGTGGCATACCGACGAGGGGGGTTCACGGTTGAACCCCCCCCCAGAGATATTCCTTTACTTGATTCTATATATTGTCCCATCTATCACCTGTTTTACGGCATCGCTCGTTAGGCGTCTTAACTCCCGCATACACCTTAGGTGCGGTCACGTTCCTCACTTAATAAATGCCCTGCACTCTACTCGCAGTGTTGGAGCTACCCATGGATCAGTTTTGCTGTTGAAATGTGCGATCGGTAAGGCTATTCACGTCGCTTCGGGTTGCTTTAATTGTGTGTGCCCGTTTCCTTATAGATAATTCAGTAAAAGAGGAGTTTCTGCAATTTATTCCAATTAATGATACAGATAAAATAATCAAGATAGGCAGATTTTGAGAGCCAATAGGAATTGCAGTAGGAACACGGAGAGCAAAATATTATTTTTCTCTAACATAATATCAATATATTAAGCAACCACGTCACTATGGCCATGATTATACCACTGCTTCGTTTCAGTCTCAATATTTAGTTACTGTTGTCCATATTTTTTAGAATTTCTTTTCATTCTTTTTATTGTGTCGAAAAAATGAGACCTAAAATATTTTTCATGCAAAGAGAGCGGTTATTTAATTGTTGTTTTTTATGAATATTAATCAAAGTATCATTTTAATTATGATGATGACTGTCGTTTTAAGGGGCGGACAGCAAGGTCATCTGTCCCTGTAATACCGGTAATGTACACAATTACCCTATTATATTAATGAAATCCTGCGTACGCCAATGCTTCTTAGTAACCAATAAAAAGGTGGTGGTGTTGATTGCTGCTTCAAGGGGTATTTATTTGGTACTGATATGGAATGAATAGCCTTATTTTGGTAAAAACTTCCACACGAAATGTTTGCATCATCACAAATTATAAACGTCCAGGAGGTGTTTGTGTGTGTATCATATGAACAGTGCTAGATTGTCTAAATAGGACTGGGGATTCAGAGAGACAGTGGAATTGCTGAAGCTCAGTAGGCCTACTAGGACCCCAAGTCAACAGTTTTAATGTCTACATTACTCAGCATAATGAACAGACTTTCAAACCCCAGTCACTTTGATACGAATTGTCAAAGCAAAGGGAACAAATTGCACTATACTGAGCATATATATTATATATTGTGACCGTACACAACACGAGCCGAGGATTGAACCAACAACTTTCACGCAGCGTGAGTACAGAATTAATGAGTGAGATATCTGCGCGGATTAACAACTTTGATCTGCAGCGCACGTTACATCTTACACGCTAGGTTCACGATCAACTTAAATTTCAAATAAAGATTTGTAATTAAGTATTCTGCATTTGAGGATACGTCTTACATCACATGTTGATATAATAGGCCTAAATAGTATATGACGAATATACGAGGGTCCTATTATTACTTTACCTGAGTGTGATATTGCCGAACAGTGATCCTTATTGACAGAACTACAGTTTTACAATATTACGGTACATGTAATGTTCTTAGAATTCTTTAGAGTTTGACTTTAGACTAAAATATCGAGAGAAAAAACACACTTTCCGTTGTCTAGGAAGGACCAGGCGTAACCAGTCGCACTTTACTCCCACACAGTCGGTATTCCAGTATTAAGGTACCGAGAGTTCAAAGATATTAGCTAAAATCCCTGCCTCTCGTGTTACAATGCGATCACTTCACAACAAAACTCACATAATTGTCTCGTAGGAGTCGTAGGACTAGCGTTACCAACTGGGCATTTCCAAATGCAAGACATTGCTTAGAAAAGAGCGAGACATTCGAGATAAAAATGTCTGACAAGTTCAATCGATAGCAAAATTATACATAATATGTACCGGTATATTACACATAACTTTTTACAAAAGGAAACACCTTACTTAACGATCAGTCCCTGCTGCAGTTCTTTTCCTTGAAGCTGTATTCTTCAGCAGAACTTACTTTTGAAAGAAGATGCGAATTATTTTCTTGAAGCACAAATCTATAGAATTGTTCATACTACGTATGTTTGAAATTGATCGTCACAAGTAACATTCTACCAACAAACGGTTCCTCCATTGAGCATATACGGTACGGTATGAATAAACACACATTGCTGCCTGGTCTGGCAAACTGGCAAATTGTACTTAAGTTCAGAAAGAAAACTCAATGTTCTGATACCGGTACTTATTAAAGAAAACAGACCATTGTTGAGTCTTAATCCAAAGTTGAACTTTTACAATAAGCCCTTACGGTACGTTGCAGAACTGGTCGAATAATTTTTTATCTACAGTATTTCTACACCTATTGACTGTAAATATTCTTCTTATACAAACCCTGTAAAATGAGACAATCTGTCGCGGTAAAACTGTTCCAAGATACATACCGTACCTCACTTCTGTACCATCTGCTGGTCTGTAGGCCTACTTGTCACAAGCACGTCTTCACGCTCCTTCTCTAAGTAGACTCGCAGGCTAATGTTTATATCACTAGACTAACCACACGGTATAACGCATTCTTACTTTCATCGTGGAGACGTAATTTAATTGTGTTTTCCTTACCACTTTACTGCATAGCTTAGATCATAAATACAATAGATGGCTGATGACGTCACATTTGTGAAACCAACATCTCAATCAGCTGACTAAAGGGAACTGCGGATAGTTTGGAGCACTGAAATATTACACGTGATGATAGAATTGGGCTATTCTGTTCTATTAATTACCGTACTAAGCCAGAATGGTGTATTACTGTGCAGCGTATGGATGTAAGGAGACGTTTAGGAAAAGATGGGGCATTTCTTTCCATAGGTAGTCCTAAATTAATTCATTGTAAAATAACCCTAAAATTCTTGACTTCACTACTTGCATTTCTTTACGTTTCCTCTTAACTCCGAGACATGAAAGAAAAATAATTTAATCTGTAAATTTATTACAAATTATTAAAATTTACTCTATCCCTTACTCCACTGAAGGCCTATGAAGCAAAATTAGGACCATCACAACATCAAATAGCCTTCCTTTTCAATCATGTTCAGTGTCAAATTGCGGGTTATGCTACTGATGTGACGATGTAGTCTTCGATAATAAATACGCTGAGGTAATATTTGTCATCTTATTAAACGTATGGACAGTGCGTTTGGTTGAGGACATTTTCAGATCCTTCTAGGATACATTGCAGCCCTAAATTAGTCAATTCGTAGGATTTCAAAGTTCTGGATTATTACTGCGAAGGTTTCTATGATTCGTGGAAAATGGAATTTAAAAGGAAACAGTTCATTGCTTGTAATGATTTCCGTTGTAGCAAATGTAATGCATAGTTGTTAAAAAGCAACGCTTACTAAATCAATAGACTTCCTTATTTCCATTTTCCTATGTTTTGTTCACCTTCATAAAATACTGAAATGGAAAGTAACGCTGAATAAGAGCTAATCGTACGATAAAATTTTGTAAAGTAATGCACCGGTACTGAAATTAGCCAAAATACATTTTCTAATGATGACAAATAAATTAGGAAATGTTGTAGTAATAGATTGAACTTGTTTGGAGCTCTCGGGCGTACAATTAAAAATGACCAGCTACACAAACACAATTCTCTTCAAAAATCAGTAGGCCTAATTCAGAATTGGATTTGTTATTAATTATTTACAAGAGGGGATCCTGGATGTATGAGTATTACGGAACACGGCAGCCACTATTTACACAAACAAAATTCTCTTCAAAAATCAGTAGGCCTAATTCAGAGTTGGATTTGTTATTAATGATTTACAAGAGGGGATCCTGGATGTATGAATATTATAGAACACGGCAGCCAATTTTTACACAAACACAATTCTGTTCAAAAATCAGTAGGCCTAATTCAGAGTTGGATTTGTTATTAAGTATTTATAAGAGGGGATCCTGGATGTATGAATATTACGGAACACGACAGCCACTTTTTACACTAACACAATTCTGTTCAAAAATCAGTAGGCCTAATTCAGAATTGGATTTGTTATTAATTATTTACAAGAGGGGATTCTGGATGTATGAGTATTTCGGAACACGACAGCCACTTTTAACACCAAATATGTTACATTCTTAACCTTTGCTACCTTCCGGACGTAAAGAAACATGCGATGATTTTCCCAATGTCGTATAAATTACGAAAATGTGTGTTTAAACCCTCATTAAAAATCATTTCCCCACCAACTCCTATCAACTTCCATTACGAGTTCCTCTGTTTTCCCTTTAGTCAGCTGATCCAGATGTTGGTGCCACGTCACAGTAAAGGCGCAGTGTGGCAATGCGCACTCTATTGTATTTATGCTCGAAGCTGCATAGTGTTGCCACAAGACAACATATCACTTTTCACCTATGTATGTAGGGGCAGAGTAAGTTTTACGGCAAACCATCAACGTCCATTCAATTGTGCACTCAAACACACATACCAGTGATGCCTTACTTTTTGTTTACATAACATACGACAAAACAGCCCGACAACCAAAATGTGCAGTACTGATAAAAACAAATCTGTTATTGTGTTTTCAGCTGACGGTGCATTGGAGCAGTGATACCAACTCCACCAAACCCCACATTATTCGCTCCCTTAGCTCTCACAGCTCTAGACACACTCGTGTGTTAAATTTTTGTAGTAAACAACTTGAAACATTTTGATTGGCTGTTCAAATACAATAGTGCTCTCTGGAGTTAGATTTTTGTACTAATCCACTTTAAAATTTTGATTGGCTGTTAAGTACTATACAGCCAACATAAAGGCAGAATGGCCACCATGATACACATTTAATACGTTCCCATCGATATCAATTAAAGAATCGATGCCACTTTCCTTGTCAAGTAAAGCGGGCAACGCCGTTAATAAGTACATTAAGTTACTTTATCCTTTTAATATTGTAAATTATGTACCCCATTTGCCATCGAGGTTGACACCTCGTTGCAAATAAAGTGATTTTGATTTTGATTTGATTTGACCGTATTTCAATGTATACGAGTTATGTAAATGTAGTCGTATCGGACGAGGCTACCGTACCACAAGACCCCTTTTCCCAGGACATATTTCTTTTACGGTAATGGGCTTTGGAGCGAATTTTCTATTCGGAGAATAAATGTCCTGGTTTTCTGCAAAATTCATTTTAAAACGTTGAAAATAATCATAGAAAGTAATTCCGATATTGACCACCACCCACGCGCCGCTTGCATAGTGGCCTCTCTAGGTAACACATGGAACTTTTAAGCTTTCACGCGGGAAATTTGAACCATAACCTGCGGCCAGGTGTAGCCTAGCCGTCCAAAAATCGTATCTCTGATTCAAGTGGACCTATTAACATGAAATATAGTAATGCAACTATTATTGTAGATAATTGTGTGTCAGGTCAGTCAATAACAAATATCAAATAACTGCATCAAAAAATGCAACTAGTAATTTTTATAATATTTCGATATAGGTTCAGAAAATTTTAATTAAAGTTAGTTATGGGACATGCGGTTTATAATGTTTGAATACAGATCTAGTAATACTTGTAGGCCTACTTACCATACAATTTAGACATTAGATGCAGTGTATATCCATGAACTTGGTCATGATTACCTTTTGTCCGTATTGAGTACAATATCTATAAGATGCAGTTCCATCAGAATTGGCATCTTCACTGTAGGTATCTCCTTCGGGAGAACCAGATGCAGGAGGCTCAGACGACAAGTTTAGCACTTCTCTTGAAAGCGCAACCAACTTTCTCTTCCTTGATTTCCCTAAACTGGCAACATTTGGGTCCAAGGAAATAAGCAGCCTATGGAAAGGGTCACTGTATGGATGGGAAACCTGAACATTAGGGAAACTGGAGAAAACAAAACTTAAGGCTGCAGAAATGTGGTTTTGGAGAAGAATGACAAAAACAAGTTGGATAGACAGGATGTTCGATGTTTATTAAAATCAATAAAGAAGTGGAAAACAAAGTTCCTTGGACATGTACTCAGGCACGACTCTCTTCTCTACATCATTATAGAGGGCAAAGTATTGGGAATGAAACCTAGGGGACGTCCAAGGATGCCGTACATCAAGAACTCCATTTGAGAACTGGCATGTGGTTCTTATGGCAGCATGAAGAGACTACCTGAAAACCGTGAAATGAAATGACCTCTCCATGAACCAAGAATTTGTGTAAAGTTACAGCCATGTAATAGCTTGTATTTTTGTAAGTACAATTTTATTGTTTCCTTTGCGTACATGCCAAAAGCCACTTTACCAATGGCATACCCACACGAAAGAGTTTCTCAGAAGCTCGAAGACTCATACGAGTGGCAGAAACATTTCTTCTTGTGATGTATTTTCAAGAATTGATCTCGTTTTCCTGCTCTTAGAGCATACTCTCATTTCTCCAAACAGTTTACGTGGATGACCTCGAGTGCTAGTACTGGCAGTCTCGGCCTGACATTGTCGTGAGGCACACAGCAGTGATTTATTTACCCCTCCTGCAAGCTTAACTGACTGTTCCAACCAGTTTCTTTGTTTGTACTTCAGCAATTTGTTCCTTTTTCTACTATATTTTGCACACAAAATACTGACCGATTCCCTTATTGACTTAGATATTTCCTCAGGACAATCCTGAAGGCCTAAATGTCCAATTACAACATTCACAATGTAATTGTTATGCTATTTTCCCTGCTGTTCCTCCACGGCTCGAAAACCGATCTCCGGGTTACAGAGTCGACGACTTCTGAAAAAAATTAATATCAGTCATGGTCACACCTGGTCACAGCAAAAAGTCACAGTTTCCTATTCAATAAAGTTTAGATAACTTCTATAAAAACTTTCATTACAAATATCGAAGGCATCACTTTGAAAAGTTACCCCAATTTCTATGATTAGATAGCGCATGGACACAGTATACCCGACTTTTGAAACATACATCCTGGACAATAATATAGTAATTAACAGCAAATGCTACAAACTATATAAATTTATATACTTTCATCTAATATATTGACACTGCACTCCAAGAGATATTTAGTTCTGACTTCCTTACTGAGTGAGCCCTTACATAAAAAGAACTGAGCACTCGCCTCCCCAGGATATTATACCATAACGGAGAAGAGCAACTTCAGGCCTTCGGTGAGATAAGATAACCAGACAGCGCAATCTTTCAACACTTAATTACTGTGCCTAAGGCTCTTATAAACATGACTCACAGAAAATGCACAGCAAGGACAGGGGTGGAATATATATATTTTTGGCCGGCTAGTTGCTTGAAATTACCTACTATGGCGCTGGTCCTTGTTCCGTCTTCCGGAGAATGTATATTCTTCTTGACTTTTCAAGTCGCACATTTTTCCCGTATTGACAGAATGTAATAAGAAACGAATGTATATTTCAATGGTTTGTATCAATCATATTTATTTATTATGGCTTCATAGAGCAAACTTGCACAACTTGGCCCTTGCCTGTGAGGAATACAAGTTAATGATGATGGCAGATTGTTTGAAGAGATCTAACATGTAGATTGTCGGCCCACAAGTTAATATAGGCCTACACTGTTAAAAAAAGATTAAGAAAAGAACACAGGAAATAAATAGTTTGAATAAAACCATCGCCAATACAAATCACACAAATATTTTGCCTTTACTAAATGGAATACTGGAAATCGGGATATAGCCTAATAAGGAACTTAGAAGTAAAAATAATAATTACAAAATGAAGTCCATATTCTGTGGTAGCCTATATATTCTATACATTTCTCATTCTTACATAGATAGCCTATATTCAGAAGTGTACTTCATTTCATCAAATTATCGTTTCAACATAGATTTGCCATTCCATTGCAGTGCCACCACACATTACAGACCTGCAAAGAAAAAAGATAGTATAACCAAACATGGCAAAGAGCATCCCTAATCATGACTATTATGCACTTGTATTCAGTGTATCTATTTTGCATGCAACTCTATGTGGTCTTTAGCCACTACATTGCAATAGGTCACCCACCTCTGGATCTATCAGAATATGCAATGACAGCCATTGGAAGTATTCAATATCCCAACACACCCTATTTCACTCCGATATTACACAGTACAGCCTAAATATTATTCATGCACCCAGACTAAACACAATGGTGATGTGCAGGGAACGGATTTATATGTAAATACATCTCTCTTTGTAAAGCTAACCTTAATTATATTTTGTATTATCTTTACAAATCATGGTGTGTGGAATTGAAAAATGGGAGTATTTATTTTCCATATATCTCCATATTTTGGAGTTTAGCACATAATGCTCCATATTCTTAGTCATTAAGGTCAATACAGTCCATATTTCGGCAAAAAAGTATTAAATTCTATTAAATTAGCAGTCCCGTCAATAAAGGAGAAACATTTAATATTTTAACTGGGGTGCAACTCATCATCACGCCTGAGTTGATAAGGTAAGGTGATAAACGGCGTGGTGAAAAAGAGATGAGTGAACCTGGAAGAGGTGAGATCTGCTGAGCATCAGAATCACACATAACATCGACTACGTCTGTCCCATAATTTTGGTACTCAGGAAATCCCATTCATCGATGGTATGCCAGTAATTTCCGGATTATTTCGTAATTCGGGCATTCCCCTTGATGGCTCAATACCTCCATCTACTGTAGTTCCTACCAGTGATTCGCACTTTGAATTAGCAGCGAGACGGATCGTAGTGTTCTTGTACATACCGCTATGTCTACAAGTGCAGTGTTTTCAGTTGCCTACTGACATTCATTGAAGACATTAACATTGTTACAAGGTGCCTAAAGTAGCAGAGTCAACCAGTTTAAAATTAAAAAGTTACGTAACACAATTTAGAGAAGATGGTTTTTCAAACCTCAAACAACATGGATGACGAATGTTCAGAGGGACATGAGAGTATTGGGCCTACCTGCTGATGATGCTTTACAACGAAATGACTGGTGCCTCAGGATTAAGAAAGCCGACCCCGCGTAACGGGAAAAGGCGAGGAGGAAGAAGAGGTTTTTCAACTGTCAGTAAGATATTATTTTGTAATTTGTGTCAATGTTCAGTGCTATCTACTCAAAGGTTCCTGGTGCAACAACACATTTCAATCAGTAAACATCAACTAACAAACTAAGAAATTCCAAGCTGAGACAGTTGTTTCTGACACAACCATCAACTTCGAGTGTAACGTCCGAGTTCAACACCGATCTTTGACGCGCTCTCATCTCAGCTGACATCCCTCTCTTCATGCTGAATAATCCGTACTTCAGGTAATTCCTCGAGAAATATACTAACCGAACTATCACGGATGAGTCAACGTTCAGAAAAACCTATGTTTCAGCCATATACGATGAAAATGTTCTGAAGATAAGAGAAGAAATTAAAGACGGTCCGATAAGGGTTTCCATTGGCGAGACGACAGACAAAGAAGGTAGGCTAATTGGCAACATAATCATTGGTTTGTTAAGTGAAGATTATTGTAAACGGATTCTTTTACACTGTGATGTTCTAGAAAAGTGCAATAACAAAACTATAGCAAAACTGTTCAATGAAGCTATGGGTATCCTCTGGCCACAGGGCGTTCAGTAAGATAAAGTGTTACGTTTTATTAGCGATGGCGCACCTTTTATGATGAAAGCCAGAGAAGCATTGTGTGTTGTATATCGTAAATTGACTCATTTAACTTGTGTAGCACATGCCTTTCATCGTGTGGCAGAAGTGGTAAGAGGCAGTTACCCCAATGTAGATCTATTGATTTCCTCAGTGAAAAAAGTTTTTCTCAAAGCCCACAAAAGAGTTCATCTTTTGAAAGAAATGTAACCAGAAATTCCATTGCCACCTAAGCCAGTTCTAACTAGGTGGGGTACGTGGCTGCAAGCGGTTGAATACTATGCTGAATATATAGACTCCATTAAGAACGTTCTGCATTCTATGGACTCTGAAGATGCAGCCTCAATTGAAGCTGCGCAAAGAGTTGTTTGCGACACAAGTGTGAAGAATGACTTGATTTACATTCACCATAATTTTTTCATGCATCACATAAAACACTCACAAGTCTCCAAAACTCGAATCTCTCACTTTCTGAATGTTTCGAAATTGTGAATAGAACTGTGGAACAGCTTAATCATGGTACAGGTAAAGTTGCAGATGTCGCAAAAATGAAGATGGACACTGTACTTTCAAAGAACCCTGGATTTGAAAGAATGGGAAATGTTGCTGCAATTATGGGTGGAGATTTAAGTGTCAAGTTAACGTTGGATTTAACCCCAGCAGATGTTGTAAAGTTTAAATATGCCCCCCATTACCTCTTCTGATGTTGAACGAAGTTTCAGTCAATATAAATCGGTACTTAAGAGACACTAGGAGAAGATTCACTTTCCAGCACTTAAAAGAACATTTTGTGATCCATTGTTTTGATAACAGAGATTAAAATATTGCATGTTCTTCAAAGATCATATTAAAATGAGAAGTATAGCATTATGGTTCATGTAGATCTACTTTCTATAGCTTCTTTGAACTTTAATATCAAATAGAAATGATAGTTTATTGTAATTTTAAGTCCGTATATAATTCCATATTTCAATAAAAATATCTAAATATATATGTACATATTTCATCAATTATTAGTACATTGCAATTCTTTCTTAAACTCTTCCGCAACCTCCTTTTCCTTTAGTCTCAAAATCTTAATCTTTCTTTCTCTTTTTCTGGTAATCTCATAACTTTTCCAAAATTAAAATTAGGAATAGTTATGAGATTACCAGAAAAAAGGGAAAGAAAGATTAAGGTCTGGAGACTAAAGGAAAAGGAGGTTGCGGAAGAGTTTAAGAAAGAATTGAAAGAACAAATACCAAGGACGGATATTACCCATGTGGAACAAGAATGGGAAAAGTTCAAGAGTGCATTTGTAAGCAGTGCAGAGAAAACATTTGGTAGAACATCAGGAAAGGTACGGGAAAAGGCGACAAAATGGTGGAATGATAGAGTGAAAGAAAAGGTAAGGGAGAAGATGATTACTTGAAAGGAATGGAAAACAAAAACGACCGAAGAAAGTAGAGCAAAATATATAGAAGCAAACAGAGATTGCAAGAAAGTAATTGCAGAGGAAAAGAAGAAAAGCTGGGAAGAATTCACTCAGGAAATAAGGGAGGATTTAAATTGTGGGAAAAAATTGCTGTTTGGAATTATAAAAAGTAGAAGAAATGAAAAGGTGAACACTGGGTTCATGAAAAACAAAGAAGGTGAAATATTGACAAAACCAGAAGAGAGAATGGACAGATGGAAAGAATATTTCAGCGAGCTGTTGAAGGTGAGACGCCAGACATGCAGAGAAGTTACGCGAACAGCCAAAACGGTGGAGGAAAAAATAGGAGAAGAACCAGACATTACTATGGCAGAAGTGGAATGGGCAGTTAGGAAGATGAAGATGGGGAAAGCTGTGGGAATCGATGAAGTGGCAATAGAAATGATCAAGGCGGCAGGACCAGTGGGACTGCAGTGGACATACAGACTTCTCAGGAGTGTGTGGAGAGAGAAGAAAGTTCCCGAAGACTGGATAAAGGGAATAATATTGCCAATATTCAAGAAAGAAGACAGGAAGGGTAACTATCGAGGAATCACCATCATCTTGCATGTTGCCAAAGTAATGGAAAGAATCCTAGAAAAAAGAATTAGAGTAAAGGTAGAAAACCAAATAGAGGAGCAGTTTGGATTTAGAGGGGGCAGGTCAACAGTGGAACCCATTTTCATTCTGAGACAGAACATAGAAAAGAGTTGGGAATATTGGAAGGATATGGTAATGACTTTTATTGATCTAGAAAAGGCCTATGATAGCATCCCTAGAACAAAAGTTTGGGAAAGCTTAACAAATAGGAAGATAGGCAAGGAACTGAGAGACATGATAAAAGGAATGTGCATGGATTGCTACAGTAGTGTGAAGACCAGAGTTGGGACATCGGAATTGTCACTGGACTAAAGCAAGGAAGTGTGTTGTCACCATTATTGTTCTTAATGGTGATGGATGACATAATGAAGGCAGCAATGAAAGACTATAGTAGGGCAAAGATGAAGGTAATGTTGTTTGCAGACGATATTGTGATCTGGGGCTAGGATGAGATGGAGGTACAAGAACAGTTAGTCGTAATAAATGAAAAGATTGACCAATGGGTATTGAAGATAAATGTGGAGAAGAGTAAAACAGTGGTTGTGAGTTGAGGTAAGCAAGATAATAATAATAATAATGTTATTGGTTTTACGTCCCTTTTAACTACCCTGGCTTTTAGAGACGCCGGGGTGCCGGAATTTTGCCCCGAAGGGGATCTTTAACGTGCCAGTAAATGCACTGACACGGCTCCCTCGCATTTGCGCACCCTCAAATGCCGGCTGACTGCGCCAGGTTTCGAACCTGCAACCTTGGGCTCAGCAAGCGAGAACGTTACCCCTGAGCCACGCAGCCAGACTGGGGGGAGGTAAGAAAGAAGGAAAAGGAGTAATCAAAGAAGGAGATAAGGAATTGGAAGTGGTGAAACACTTCAAATACTTGGGAAGTGAACTGGCTGTAGATGGAAGAATAGATTTGTGAATTAGCAGAAGAATACAACACGGGAGTGCTTTCTACCAACAGGTACGGGGACTAGTATGGAACAAGGATATACCAATTAAGGCTAAAGAAGTTATGTACAAAGCATATTATATTCCTATAATCACATATGCAGCAGAAACGTGGACAATTACTAAGAGGGATGAGATCAGAGTACAGGCAGCTGAGATGAGATTCCTGAGAAGGATGGTCCATAAAACGAGGAAAGACAGAGTGAGAAATCAAGATATACGGAAAGAACTGGGAGTACAGAAACTAAATGACAAACTGGAGCAAAACAGATTGAGATGGTTTGGACATGTCAAACGGATGAATGAAGTAGGGCTACCAAGACGAGCACTGGAACGACGAATGACAGGGAAGAGAGGACGAGGAAGACCGAGAATGCGTTGGATGGACTCGGTGAAGCATAGCATTAGTAAACGGAACCTGGATTGGAACACCGTGTGGGAAGAGGAATGGTGGAACACCGAGTGTCAGCTGGAAAAGGGGAAATGAAGATGATGATAAATTAGTACATATAAATCCGTTCCCTGGTGATGTGTATTTTCACAAGTACCAATTACCGTAGATACAGAGGTGTGCAAATTATTAGACTCAAATGAATTTACATCAGTCACAATTTTTTATTCAAAATCATTTTTATTTTTTACCCTATTTAGTAACGTTTTCTCTCCTGTGGACTTACAACTTTTCCAATAAGGAATTGCATCTGGATTTTTTTTCGAAATTGGAGTTTCTGAGGGATACCAGAGATGGTGGTGTTTTTTTTTTTTTTTTTTCATTGACTTGGGAACATATCCTCTAAATTGGGTGATTTCAATCCATTGTCCACGAATCTTTGAATAGTTCAAGAGTGGACAGTCAATAATAAAAGACTTCCAATCTCTCAGGTCTAAATTCACATGATATAGTAATCAATACCAAATGTGTGGCATTCTGCATTACCAAGGCTCCTCCTTTAGTGGAAACTGTAAACATTTAGTTTACTGTCAGATTCTTTAAAATAATATTACTAAGAATATTGATTAAACATTTCAAATAATTTCAGCGTATTGCAAAATATTTCCACTGTATTAAGTCATAAATTCTACAAAGTAGCCTAAATGTTGGAAAACTGCCGTAGAGTCTAATAATTTGCACACCTCTATAACCCAAAGGAAGCCTAACATTATTTTCCAGAATTTACAATAGTTCAGTTACGAGAGGAATGTTGATTACAATATTGCCTAACAAATTGTGTACGGTAGTTGACTTACTTGGAATTATCTGTAGCGATTTGAAGCCATTATTTTTTCAGTGTTGCCTATAAAAATTGACTTTTTGTAGCTTCTCATTCGGTCAACACGATTGTACCCAATGAATGGGCATTCTATATTGAAGATGGAAATAAAAGAAATTAATTGTTTGTAGACTGTTATGCCTTTCAGTATCCAGTCCACTATGTAGCCCTACGACTTTGTATAAAAAACTAAAATAAATAAACTTCCAAGTGATTAACTTAAATGGCATTTGGGTATTTACACATCATAAGACTCCATATGAAGTTATCCTCTTCCTAAATGAGGCGGCTTCGGTGGCGTAGTAGGTAGCATGCTGAGCTTCTATGCCCAAGGTCGCGGGTTTAAACCTGGCCGAAGTCGTCGGATTTTTAAGAGCATTAAAAATCCCTCAGTGTGCCTTCCTTCGGAGGTAAAGTAAAGCCAGGGTCCCACGTCTTAGATTTATGGCATGAAAAAGAACCTTCCACTAACTACAATTGTGTGAAGCCAAAATTTGTAGGTTAGAATTGATAACCCTCTATTAGTTCCAACGTTCGCCACCAGGTGCTGACTGCGATGCCATCTAGTAGCCAAAGTGCTCAAGCTAGGTGTCGTGGACGGTACCATTTGGTAGCAAAAGTAGGAACTACTTAAAATTATTGTCTGCAGTCCTTACTTGAATTAAAACAGATAACACACACTAATACAGCCATCACAATTAACACCGGTTATCAGACAGATTCTACACACACCCAAAGTACACGGGGCTACATGACCGCGTTGTCGCAACCCCTAAACTAAGGAACAAACCAACCTCCTCCCAAATGAGCTGTAGAGTAGTTTTAGCCTCCAATATGCACATAGTTGATGAAGCTCCATAATTAAAAATTTCCAGATACAATTTAAATTTACAATTTAATCACATAACAATGACAAACAGTAGCAGATATTTACAGACAAGATTTACATTCTCCTCCTGCTGATAGGGCCAGATGACAGCAATTTTCTTCCCCTTAAAATAGCTCCCCACACCCAGCTTATTGGCCAACGGGGTTTGAGGAAGGTAATGCTTCTCATCTGCTTTGACCTGTTGTACGATACGAATAAACACAACCCTAAAGGGTAGGGATGGGTTGCGAACGGAGTCGCAAAAGAGTCGAGAGTTCTGCCCCTGGAACCGATACACTCAACTCCTGTGTCGACTCCACTGATGCACTAACACCATCTAATAAATGTTTTCGGAACTGCTTGGACTTATAGTTCGACGTTCCTCCCTTGATGCCCTGTGTTACGATGAATGGATTATTAGCAGCAAACATGAAAGATTGCTTCGGGTTATTACCATCAGTAATGTTGTTTGTGCCGGCCCCGTGGTGTTGGGGTAGCGCACCTGCCTCTCACCTGGAGACCCGGGTTAGATTCCCGGCTCAGTCAGGGATTTTTGAAACTGACGTGAAGGCTGGAACGGGGTGCAATCAGCCTCGTGAGGACAATTGAGTAGCTGTCTGACAGTGAGGCAGCGCCCCGATCACGAAAAGCAAGATTAATGGCCAAGGGGACCCGATGCGCTGATCACGCGCCACCCCAATATCTGCAGGCCAAATGGCTGGGCAGCGGTCACTTGGTCGGCCTAGGCCCTTCATGGGCTGTACTGCCAGGGGTTATTAATGTTGTTGGTGTAATTGTTACTGATATTGAGTATATTATGATTAAAACATCCTGCCTAAAATGTAATATTACAACAATTTGGTACATATATTGTAAATAGTAATAATAATAATAATAATGAGCCATAATAGTGACATTCATAGATTTTAAAAAGGCTTTTGATTCTGTCGACAGGGAAACTCTAGATAAAGTAATCACAGAATTTGGAGTTAAATCTAAACTGGCAAACCTAATCCGTGAAACCCTCATAGACACTATTTCAAAGGTAACATTTCGGGAAAACCATTCAAAATAAATGCATGGGTAAGGCAAGGTGATGGTTTATCTCCACTCCTATTCAATAATTGTATCCTGGAAAAATAGTACGAATTTGGAATATGAAATTGAAAGAGCAGAATATATCACTTATAACACTAGGAAGAAAAAACAAAGTAAATTGTCAGGCATTTGCTGAAGATTCTTTCTGAAAACGTAGCTCAAGCAACAGTACAAATCGATCTATTAGAACAGGTAGCCAATACAACAGGTTTAAAGATTTCTGTAGAAAAAGCAACATTTATTACAAATATTAAAAATGCTCCAGAAACCCTAATAACAAAAATTGGTCAAATTAAGAGTGTAGATTAAGTTCAAATATTTGGGGGAAATAATTCAGAAGAATGGCTTAGAAAAATCTGCTGTAGAAGAAAGAGTGCACAAGATTCAAAGAGCATATATGGTATAACCAGGAATATCTATAACAAAAAATGTTTATCTAAGAAATTGAAAATACAGCACTATAGAACAGTAATAAACCAGAATGCTTATATGCCAGTGAATGTCTAATACTAAATTATAAATTGGATAAATTAGAAGTATCAGAAAATGCAAAATTCTCGGTCCATTAAGAACTACAGGGTTTTGGAAATTAAGAAGTAACGAAGAAATATATTGGAACATTGAAAACATAACGGAGATAATAAAGAAGAGGCGATTGTTATTTTTCGGACATTTATATAGAATGAATAATAGCAGGTTAACCAAAGAGATTTTTAAATATCTTTGGAAAAAGAAATCGACAACAGCCTGGTTTCAAGAAGTAAAGAAAGATTTAGAAAGAAACAATGTAAGAGAAGAAGATGCACTAGAAAGAGAAATTTTCAAAAAAAGGTATTGGGAATGGAAGGACTCGAAGGAAGGCAATATAAGAAAACAGGCTTAAAATGGTCAGAAGAGAGAAAGAAGACACACAGCGAACAGATGAAGGAGCACTGGAGGAAGAAAAAAGAACAACAAAGGATTAAACATTGAAATTGGTTCGTGGTCCTCAGAAGACCCTAATTGAGAAAGAAGAATGAGAGATTCGGAAAAAATACTTTTAAAAATCACCAATATGAACTGCGATTACATGAAAACAAATAACATTGAGCACATAGAGTAGGCAATAATATTGCAACCTTTATTAACTTACCCATTATTGATAACAGGGACCGTGCGTAACAACAAATTTTCGACCGCAGCGCCCCTAGCGGAAGAGACGATTATTCACTGGTAGGAGAAACACAAGAATAACATATCAGCTGTCGTGTGTTGTGAATACGTGTAGTTGGAATTAATCAACAATGTCAAATATTGTTATTCATGTGGGCTTTAAGAAAAGTATATGGAGTTCTCAGTATTTTAGGAATTCTACTTTGAGAAAAGGAAGAGAGCGTAAAATACTAACATCAATGTAAGAATAAAGAATTCTCTTACTGTAGATACTTATAATATGTTATAGATTTGTAATAATCTCAGTCTTAACATTATCTTTATTAATGTTCAGTTTATTTTTCCTGTTGGATAGCTACCTTATTTATTTATTTTTTAGATTGACTGCAACAGAAACCTAGTGGAAGCTGTCTGCACTTGCAAAGCTGGCCTATCTGGAAGATGTAAACACATAGCTGCATTATGTGCTTATACTAACAGTGAGAGACGGCAGTCTCAAACTTCAGTTCTGCAGCAGTGGCATGCACCCAAAACCAACCTCCAAAAGGAATTAGGCCTATATTCAAAGGGAGAGTGCATTGCAGAAATAATGCCGGCACAGTGGTGTTAGGGTAGGGCGCCTGCCTCTCACCCGGAGGCCCCGGGTTCGATTCCCGGCTCCGTCAGGGATTTTAGAAATTGACGTGAGGACTAGAACGGGGTGCACTCAGCCTCGTGAGGACAATTGAGTAGCTGTCTGACAGTGAGGCAGCGCCCCGGTCACGAAAACCAAGATTAACGGCCGAGGGAACCCGACACGCTGACCACGCGTCACCCCAATATCTGCAGGCCAAATGGCTGGGCAGCGGTCGCTTGGTAGGCCTAGGCCCTCATGGGCTGTAGTGCCAGGGGTAAAAAAAAATGCAGAAATAATCCATACAGCTCAAGATCTTACCGATTGTGATCAAAATACAAGTAGGCATAATAGTGAAATATATGAAACTGATCTTTAAAAAAAAATTAAAAATATTGATTGTGCGTTCTCAGCTACTGTATATTAAAGGCCGAGTGTGAGGAGAAAGTAGTGCAATATGACAGTCAGTGGTAAATATTATTGTAAATAATGCACTTAATTTCTGTGAAAATGATGGAATGAAGGTTATTTTTAATGAATTAGAAACCAAGAATTATCAGAATATACACAAGTGTTATTTTATTCAGAGACAATGAGATCTAAAAACAAAACTAGTTCCAGTTAACTATGAGCATAATTTACCAAAGGAAGTGCAACAGTTCTATGAGACCAACGTTAAAGTAAAACACAGAAAATTCAAATTGCAATGTTTACAATAATCTCAATCACAATGTAAACATTGGCACAAGAAGAGAAACATCAGAATTTCTGCCGGTATTAAGCCACACAAAATTAAGACACTAAAAACTGGAATGTATGATCAGCTGGCAAAATCATTTATAATGATTAAAGACATAAATCAGACATTATAACATCACCAGGCAAGCAGACCAGAATTAACTGTAATATAGCTAACAGTGGCTCTACCTTCATAGCATCTAGAAAGAAAACAAATAAAACCAGAAGGTGCAATTGCCACAAGAAATTTCACAGTGAAACCATTTTTGTAGTGTGAAAACATTAGAATTCTCTGTCGAACACTAATTGGCCTCTCACAATGTATTTCAGTGCAGTCAATAATGCATGTACAATTTTCATAGTGGGTCTTGAAAGAATTAGGCATAGTCTTTCCGATACTGAACCTTTGTGGCCAGATAATCCAACCTATTGTTTTTTGATAGATGAGGTGCAAAACAAACTGAAATTTAGCTGATGCTGGGTACCTAAAACTAATTGCAATAGCAGAGAAAGCCAAACCAAGTTTCATTTTCATTAGATAAAGTAATAACATATTTTGTTTGGTAAGAGTGCATTTGTGACTTATAGTAGGTAAAAGAGACAACAAAAGCTGGAAGACTGGGATTTTTACACCAGCTATGTCAAGCAAACTATTTCCATTGCCCTCCACAGACTCGTAGCCAGAAAATGATTTTTTTTACTTGTATGAGGTCAACTCCAACACCACATTCTCTCTTGAAACAAGTATCAGTCATTACATTCTTATCACTGTTAGGTACTGTTAACATTGTCAGAGTTTCTGAATCACATTTTGAATTATTACTGGGCAAATTTAAATTACAAAATAGTACATTTACATTCTCCTGGCCATATGAAAATGGTAAATCATCAGTCTGAATACCCATACTACAAACAGTTTGGGGAGATTGTGATTCTGGAACAGAATTAATGTTTTCTTGCATTAGGCTACACTTTGTCTTCCTTTCTTCCTCTTGTACCTGATCATTCGTTTCCTCTGAGTTTCGTCCTCATTAGATCTTCCTGGTACTTATGTAAAGTAGGTTTATACCCAGGGCTATCAGGGTCTCTGGTAGGTGTTCCATCAATAAAGTGTCTACTTCAGATTCTGGAATTACTGGTAGGAACCCAAGGTTTTCCATAAGTGTTGAACGGCTTATAGATGTTATCCATGCTTCCCTTTTGATCTTATGGGCAGCTCCGGCCGGAAAACTAAATTTTTTGTCCCTGGCGGGCTGTTTCCGTAGGTGTTATTACAGCCGTACACAGAACAGTTCACGTGACATTTACTGTGTTTAACTTACTGCTACTAGGAATTTCACTCAAGCTTACAGAACATGCTGAAAGAACCAAATCAAAACGTAGGATATCTCTGTAAACAATGTGAACAGTCAAAGACACAGTTAAAAAATAAGAACCCACTATTTACTAACTCGATGGTGAAAGATACTCCTACCACTCCCACCATTTAGTTCAGATTAAGCCAACAGATGGCAGCACTCTCCATTCGCATCCCCAATAGCAATAATAATATACAGGTTCTTTATTTTTGCTTTGCAAGGCGATTCCACTCGATCTTGGGTGGCGGTCCCCGGCCAATAGTCCGCTGTTACAGGTTGGCGCGCGAGGTCCCCGGCCGTATTCCCACGCTCTTGTTGCAGTAGACGTGTGTGCTCCGAGCTAATTGGGTGTTTTATAAAGCTACTGTGTACTGTATATCGTATTGTATAGTGTTTTATAGTGATTGTGTATAGTGCTATAATGCCTTATGTGAAATATTCATTACGTGAACGTGTACATCTGCACAATACGTACATAAAGTGTAGGAAATCGTGCACTAGAACATGACAAAATTTTAGAGTGACATTCCCGAAGAGATTCAAATGTACAGGTTCAGTAAACAATATAAATAGACGTAAGGATCGTTATTTCCTTACTGAAGCTAAATTAACAGGAGTGACCGCAAACTTCATAAGGAGATGCCATTTATGTTTGGCAGCGGGTGAGGAACATTTTCAGCATCTACTGTAAACATGGTGAGTAAAAATGCATAATACTGATTTTAAGCACCGTATTCTGCCGTACATATGCGCGCACGGTGCCGGAAACTGAGCCGTCACTAGCGGAGCACATGAGCGAGGACGTCCTTGCCAAGCATATAAAAAGACCCTGTAATATGACGACAAAACTTTCAAATAGTCAATAATTTGGACTTAATTGCATAAAATTACATGAAACAAAACACCGGCATAGAGTAAAAAATTACAAGATTTGTTAACAGTAAGTTAATAATATATTCTGACTGACAGATTACTCTGCAATAGTGAATACATCCCTCCCCATAGGGTTGGTATCAGGAAGAACATCCGGCAGTAAAACATGGCCAAGTCCATTGTGCGACACAGTCTGCACCCGTGACACATGAGAAAAAAAGGTAGATGAAGCAGGTGGTATCGTTCATAGACTGGACGTGACTTACTATCCCATATGGAACATGCTTTTTCTTATCGCTTACCATCCCAGGTCGGCTTCACCCCTGGACTGTGGATCTGACCTCTACCACCGCAAGGACGGTGCCTGGGAGCTGAAGTCATGTTGTCGGCTACAACTGGGGATGGTGACAAGCCGATCGCCCAGACGACCACAAGATTGGGTCTTGTTGTTAAGGAAGGGACGGAGAAAGGATGAGGGAAGGAAGTCGACCGTGGCCGTGCGGGATCTTACATTGTATTGTCCGAGCTTTGACATGCTAGCGGCCCCACACTGTGAGGCACGTTAGCTTGGAGTCGGCTTCATGCATAGCGACCCTGCTGTCCCGCAATACGCGTTAGGTTACCCTGGAGTCACGAGGCTTCATGCGAACCGAGCCCGGTGTTCGGAGTCGACGCTCTCGATTCCAGGCTTCAGTCGCGTCTATCCCTACTAAGGAGTACACGGCACGGTAAAACTTCACAAGAGGGTTTCACAATGGTTTTGCCTAGACCAATGGTGGATTGATAGCGTTAGCTAATGGATAACACCCCTAGTTTTTGTCACGCATCAACAATCTTTATCCAGGCCAATAGTTTTGCCTTTTATTTCATGTCGTGAAACCCTCTCGTAAAGAATTAATCACGGCGCCTCAACCAGAGGAAATCCCTCAGATTGGCTACTCATTTTTTTTATTTTACAGCTGGCTGAGTGAGTTGACCAGGGTTCACCTGATAGCGGAGGGCAGTTTAAAAATCTCCCCCACTAGCAGGAATCAAATCCAGTCCTTCCAGTTGTGAATCTAACACCTTGCATACCGAGTCACCAGGGCTCTTACATAACCTAAAAAAAACGTAAAATACATTACCTTCAATCAGAGTACCATTATACAGCACGTATTCGATCTCACTGTTGAATAGCTGTGATACACTCGAAGATGCACTGCAGTTGAGCATAGTTTAAGAACGGTATCTCATTGCCTGTGAAACAAAACAGAACAGGCCACTGTTTTTGCTTTCCCTCAAAAAAATTCTAATAAAACCACAGTATATCAGGACAGGGCCCTAATGAACAAACAAAACCGTATTACTTGCATTGTTACATCACATTGAAGTACAAGTAGGTTCTGATATTCAAATAATAGACTATAATACACAGTTATTAACTGCTAAGCGAAAAAGACATGAGACTGAAGATCAAATTAAACCGAGTGACGCCATGTTGGAACGCTGGCTAAACCAAAGCAGCGAATATTGGATTTTAGCCAATAATAGCAAGCCAAAGCGAACTTATGGCAATAACCGATATCAAATATCGATATTAAATATCGATCATTACTGGAGTTTCATCCTTGCACTAATATCGTAAATTGATAACGATTGATTGAAAACTAACGATCAATCTATAGTATTGAACAGCAATCGTATTGATCGATTTAAGAATAAATGTCTATTATAGGCCTAAAGGGCAATAAAATTATTTTATTTACAGATTTATGTATTTATCGTATGGCTGTTAGTGCCGGGAGTGTCCGAGGACATGTTCGGCTCGCCAGAGGTAGTAGGTTGTATCTACTTCAAGCTACAAGTTCCGTTCAATTTCAAGTAGGTCCAACTTTCGCTACCAGATGTCACTGATACCTAGTGGTGAACGTTGGAACTTTGATAGAGCGTTCCAACGAAATCTAACCTAGAAATTTAGCTTCGCACGAGTTTAGTCTGTGGAAAGATCTTTTACGTGCCATAAATCTATGACATGGGACCGCCAGCTTTACTTCCCCTCCGAAGGAAGGCACACTGAAGAATTTTAACGCTCTTAAAAAATCTGACGACTTCGACCGGGTTTGAACCCGCTATCTTGGGCACAGCAGTTCAGCATGCTACCAACTACGCCAGCGAAGCCGCTAGTAGCCAAGTTCAAAGCTAGGTGTCGTGAACGGTAGCATTTGGTAACAAAAGTAGGAACTACTTGAAATTGATCGTCTGCAGTCCTTACCTAAAGTACAGATAACACACACTAATACAGCCATCACAATTAACACCGGTTATCAGACAGATTCTACACACACCCAAAGTACACGGGGCTACATGACCGTGTTGTCGCAGCCCCTAAACTGAGGAACCAACCATCGTTGTTGGTGTTGTTTCATTTAAGGTCTCGGATATCGTGGTTATTTCAGCCCCGTGTATTCGAGCTTGTGTATAGTCTATTAACCTTTGTTACTTTGTAGTCTGTTAGGTATTCAGCCCGGGAGCTGGCTGAATCCTCAAAAAGTGCCATCATCTATCTTCTATCTATCTATATATATATATATATGTATAAAGCTCAATGTTTGCCTGTTTGTTTGTCCGTCTGTCTGCTATTTATACAAATCTACACCGATTCACCGATCTGAACCAAAATTTGTATACTTACCCTTTGGCAAAAGCCCACACCGTTTCACCAATCTCAACCACATTTTACATACTTACCCTTTGGAACCCGAGGAGTGGCCCTGTCTACTTCAAATTTCGGGCAGACTACTCCTTTTCCTGCATTTAGGCCCTTTGATAAAATACGACACCGTTTCATCAATCTCAACCAAATTATACATACTTACCCTTCGGAACCTGACGAGTAACACTGTCTACTTGAAATTTCATACAGACCATTTCATTACACCGTTTCACCGATCTGAACAAAATTTTACATACTTACCCTTTGGAACCCTGCGGGCAACACCGTCCACATTAAATTTCGGACAGACCACTCCATTCCCTGCTGTTAGGCACAAATATACACCGTCTCACCGATCTGGGCCGTTTGGCAAAAATCTACTTATCCTTTGGAGCCCCCACCTCAGTGCCCGTGGTCAGCGCATCGGCTCCCCTCGGCCATTAATCTTGGTTTTCGTGATCGGGGCGCTGCCTCACTGTCAGACAGCTACTCACTTGTTCTCATGAGGCTGAGTACACCCCATTCCAGCCCTCACGTCAGTTTCTAAAATTCCTGACGGAGCCGGGATTCGAACCCGGGGTCTCTGGGTGAGAGGCAGATGCGATACCCCAACACCACGGGGCCGGCTAACTTTGTAATAGTGTTTGTAATATTGTGTCCACCTAATGATGTAGCAGCTGGCATTCTTCAATGTGCCCCGGAGGTCCCATTTCGATTCCTACCTCTGCCAAGAAATGTAATTCTGGTCTGATGGCTAGAAGGGGATACACTCAGCCTCATGGAGCAAGACTGAGAAAAGGCGGCTTTGATTCCTACCTCACCCACCCTGGAAGTGGTTTTCCATGGTTTCACACTTCTACTCCAGTCAAATGTCGGGATGGTACCTAACGTAAGACCACGGCCACTTGCTACCAAAATCCTACCTCAATTACAAATACACATGCTAGAACAGACATCACAGTGCCACAGGTTATCAGACAAATTCCTCCGACACCCAAGTTTGCGGAGCTACATGGCCACGATGTCGCAAAGCCCCTAAAATAAGCAACAGGAACAAATAACATTCTTGGCTGTTGCCCCGGAGATCTAGGTTCGATTCCTACCTTTGTCAACAAATTTAATTCTGGTCTGAGGGATAGAACGCGGTACACTCAGCCTTGTGAGGAAAAACTGAGAAGAGGTGGGTTCCATACCAACATCAAACATCCTGGAAGAGGTTTTTCGTGGTTCTGCCCACTTCAACTCCAGGACAAATGCTGGGATAGTTCCTAACTTACGGCCAAGGCCACTTCCTTCCCAATCCTAACCCAAATTACAAATTAACAATAACAATAACACAGGTTATCAGAAAAAAATACACACATATACATCTAAGTGCACTGGATTATTGACCACGTCACGACGTACTGTGCCCACGTTATATCTCTGCCAGTGAACTACGTCATTACTTCCAGGAAAAGTATACGGACTGTACTAACCTCACCAAAGACATTTCTCAAATTGGCACACAAACAAATTGTGTGGCAAGCACTAATTAGTGTGCCGAGTGTATTATGCTAAGTCGGCCGTCAGAACTCCTGAGCCCCACACTGTGGGGTAATGTCTTATGAATAGGAGTAGAGGAGTTGATGGCTCGAATGCTCAGAAATGCAACGGTCCTCACCGGCAGAGATATAATGCAAGTACTTTTTTTTGTTCAAGTCCCTCAAATAAAGCAACAACAACACAAGTACCTTATAGTCTTTCCGCTTGGCCTTGATACCCAGAGGATTAAGGGATTTCTCGGAACTCAACTCACGTCACTCACTCATCCTCCCGACCCACTCACCGGTAATCAATGACTCACCTACTGACGCTGTCCCACAGGACTAAAACTTTTTTTATTTTAAGTTTAAATTTACAATTTTCATTTTTATATAAATTTCACATAAAATTCTTAAGAAAATGAGTCCAAACGCGACTGAAATGCTTCATGCTTTCCTACATTTAGCAGAGAATGATTCCCTCTCCACTCAGCTTGTTGAGGTCAGTGTTTAAGACTTACCTAGGTTGGTTTTCTGTTTCTTAACAAAGTAGTTGAGGTCAGTGTTTAAGACTTACCTAGGTTGGTTTTCTGTTTGTAAGCAAAGGAACATCTTGGCATATTTTAATCTTATTTCAGAAGACAGCCTTAAATGGAATTTAATTAACACATATCATTTTAATTTTTGTTTTTGTTTTAGTTTTATACTAGCTTGTTGTTGTTGATTGATATAGGGGTTTTGCGAAATCGTGGTCATGGAGCCTCGTGTACTTGGGTGTGTGTAGATTTGTCTGATAACCTGTGTGTTTGTATTAATGTGTGATTTTGTAATGGAGGTAGAATTTGAGAAGGAAGCGGCCATGAGCCTAAGTTAAGTACCATCCTGGCATTTGCTTGGAGTAGAAGTGAGGAAACTATGGAAATCCATTTCCTAGATTGCTGAGGTGGGAATCGAACCCGCCTATTCTCAATTTTGCCTCACGATGTTGAGTGTACCCCGTTCCAGGCCTCAGACTAGAATTAAATTTCTTGGCAGAGCCGGGCATCGAACACGGGGGTCCTTCGAGATGACAGCTAAGAATGCTAGCAACTGCGAGGCGGACTGGGAGGTGAAAGGACTAGCGAAGGAGATTGCGGTGGGGGTTGAAAAAGATTGGGAAAGAACCGCTCAGATTTGAACCAGTGAAACCTCTCTATAACGGACACCCTTGGGACCGTAAATGCTGTCCGCTAAAGAGGGGTGTCCACTATAGAGAGGGTTAGAGAAAATGATTGCAATTTGGCACATGTGCAGTATGTGTAGTGTACTTACATGAAAACGTAGGATAACAGTCCAGTTTCGTCCACATTTAAAATGTTTTCCGGTGAATAGCCGTCAGTGATGGAAGGCAATTTTTCTTCTCAGCTTGAAACAGTATCCATATCAACAGCGGAGGATTCTCCGCAAATTGCTCTAATTTTTTTTTATGCCCAAGGTAGCGGGTTCAAACCCGGCCGAAGTCCTCGGATTTTTAACAGAGTTAAAAATCCCTCAGTATGCCTTCCTTCGGACGGGAAGAAAAGCTGGTGGACCCATGTCATAAATTTATGGCATGTAAAAGAACCTTCCACTAATTACACTTGTGTGAAGCTAAATTTGAAAGTTTGATTTGATTAGCGCTCTATTAAATTCCAACGTTCGCCACCAGGTGGTGGCATCTAGTAGCCAAGTTCACAGCTACATGTTGTTGATGGTAGCATTTGGTAGTAAAAGAAGGAACTACATGAAATTGATCGTATGCGGTCCTCACCTGAATTACAAATAACACACACTAATAGAGCCATCACAATTGACACCGGTTATCAGACAGATTCTACACACACTCAAAGTACACGGGGCTACATGACCGCGTTGTCGCAGCCCCTAAACTAAGGAACCAACCAACCTTCCACTAACTACAATTGTGTGAAGCTAAATTTGTAGGTTAGATTTGAATAACGCTCTATTATGTTCCAACGTACATCGCCAGGTACCATGATTTACCATGATTCCCAAAAAGCACAAGTGCTTGGCCATCTAGGGATTGAACCGGGCCTTAACACCATACAGCAGCTTCAGAAAATGGATGACGTGCGTGTGAAATATGCTGATAGACAGGCAGAACAGATGACCAAAGAAGCAAGAAAGAAAGAAAATGAGAGGAGCCAAAAGGACGAAGGAAGACATGGATGATCCAGAGTATGGAGCTGGAAAGTTTTAAACCACAAAAGTACATGTTCTTTTCTACCTTAACTTTTAAGTTAAATTTCTGCAAACATTATTATTTTTTTTTGGTGTGGGGTGCTCATCTCGGAAACTACGAAAGATACAAGTGTGAAACTGGTACAACTTTTGAAACTAACACTGACCTCCATGTTAAACACAAATTGATTATAAACTAATTCATACTTTGCTTATTAAAAATTCATGTGTAAGAAAAAATTTAGTTTTTTTACTTACATGAAAAAAGTAAAATATAAAATAAAATGGATGAACTAATTTTGTTTAAAATGCATTTAACACTGAGATAAAGGCTACTGTTACAACAATATCATAATTCACTGCTTTATCTGCAAAACTTTGGAAGATGAGCACGCCTAAGTTTTACTAAATTAACATTGATCGTATATGGAGTACTTAGTCCCCTTAATTATATCTTCTTATTTTTTCACAATTTCTGCTGCTTGTGTCTTTCCAATCTTAAACACTTCACATGGTTTCCTTACACCAAATTTCTCTCGTTTGTATTAATCTACTGTACCCTTCATGTTCAGGCTACATTAATGATTCTAATTTAATTCTGATTCGAGTTGGAATCATGATGAAATACACGGTAAAACTTTTACGAGGACAGTAGGCGACACCCAGTCGGCGAATTAGTAACTTGAACATGCCTGTACACAACAGATTCCCGGATGTTATGATTTTATGGAGGTATAGGGAAGGGCAAAATGATGCATACCCTTATTACATCTTTACTATTGTATCTGCTCTTTTTCCTCTTACCAACCTTCACTTGTACTGATCTAGCTGAATATAAGTTTTTTGTTGTTAAAGGTCTGTTGTCTGCCCACTAAAACCAACTACTGCTACAAGGTCATCAGAGCCACCAACTTAAGTTTTTGCATATAGTCTTATTTCAATACTAATTAAAATGAATAAATAACTTGGCAATTTATTTTTCCAGTACAATTGGATGTCTGTTTCTCATAATGATGGCATATAAATTGCATCATGTCGACTACTGCAAAGAGGCCCACTTGAGACATCTTATTTCCAGCAAATGCCAGGATGGGATCTAATTTGAAGCAACACCATGCCCATCCTATTGCTGGTTATAATTACTGTACATGTCCCTATGCAGACACCACAATGAACATGTTGTCTCCTACTCCATCGTTTATTTTGTTTCAGGTCTCTCAGGTTTACTGCGGTGCTCCACATGAAAACCCTGCCGATTTTCCTGAACTCAATATTGTGATCTACATCACATGAAGTCAGTTCGCCACACTTCAAAAGTGATATCAGTAACACACATATTTTAATTCCCACATTTTTAAAAACATTTTTGGTTTTGTCTTCCAACATCTTTTTAACAACTATTGTTTCAATACGAATGTGACTTGTAGATGTCTATGATCTATTTATTTTCAGAAATTGTGGAATTTACTTCAGTTCTTCATGTAAGGGTCTGTTTTTCAATCTCTGGATAAATGTGATGGGCATCCACTCCTCGAGTAACTTTGCCCATCACTTTTATTCCTCCAGCATTCGAAACGTGTTTTTCAATGCAAAGTTTCTCGGTGGGCTACTATTTGACGGAAGTATCAATGTATGGCAATAGAACGCGTTATGTGATTTGTCATAATTGAATTCTGGCAGGTAAACGTTCATGCGAACTATGGTGTCAACTGATTGAAACACAAACCACATGGGCTTAGTCTTGGTATAAGTATTTAAATGATGGTATACTTTAATATGAAACATTGTAACTAGTCGGCAATACCGGTATTATGTTTCTGCAAAATGGCTATTCAGATATAACCCCACATTGCGGTAATGCAGTTATCAACATGATATATCAGTGTGTTGATACAGGGAGTGGATTAGCCTTTCATGAACTACTGTAAACATTCCCTTTACTGCCAAGGAATTTATAACTCAATTCTACGCAAGAAATAATGTAAAAAAACACAATATTATCGAACCTTAAAATATAACTTCCATAATATTACTGGTACGTAAAAATAAGTCGCCGTTTTGCGCTCAATATTTTCATGGTTGTAATAGCCATGGTGATAGCATCTTGATCTGTGAATCTAGAGGTTTTGGGTTTGAACCCCTGTTGGTGTAATTGTTTTTTGCTACCGGATTATCGATTTAAACAATATCTATCATATCAACATGACTCATTTTAACAGAATACATATGAAATTATGATTTACCGTATCTTATTTTTATTACAATATGTTGCAACAAGTGGGATTTTGATAAATTTGATTATATTGGACTTCACTTCTAGTAGTGTATCGATTAGCTATAGTCTATAGTTTCATCCCTCCTCTTTACAGTATAAAATAATTCGTGATGTTTGTTGTAACAATACTGAGGAGCCTATTTCCAAAAGTCGTCATGTGCATTTTTTAAGTTATTGAGAAAAACAAAAAAAAACGCTTAAACGGTAAAATTCAGGAAATGTTATGTTATTCTTGGTACAAACTCTAACATAAACATAACATAAACATAACAAATAGGTTCAGAGGTAGATTCAGCAATTCGTTTAGTAGATATTTAGCATTAAAATTCGCAGATGTCGGATTTTGGAAGTACGCTAATGGAAAATCGTATTTTGGAACGAACTTCTAGCATATGACGAGTTTTGGAACAAAACATGGATTTTGCTTAGCAAGCATTTTAAACCACATAATGTTGTTATGCACTCCTAATTTAATAAAAACACAAAATTTCCAGTGAACACAAGTTTCTAGCATATTAGATAAAAAAATAGTACGCAGTAACAAAATAATACACAAGGAGCAATAAGTCACATGGATTAGATTCTCATGGCGTCATCCTCCTCCTGGGGTTCACAAACAAGATCGTCTTCCACGTCAACTGTCACATTTTCTGGATCCATGACTATCTTATAATATTAAAGTTCTTAATTATTTTTCCACTCTACCCCATAGTGAAGTGTTAGTTTGCTCACATCATTCATCTTCTCTTCTTTGACGGCTGCTCCCAGAGGCAACTGAACTTTCTCGAAAGTTACCGTTTTTCCCTTTTTAGTTATCCCTTTATAATCAGGTAAGTCACCCCTACAATTTTGCTCTCCACGAAGAAGAGTAGAGGATTTTACTTTCCTAAACGGGGGAATCATTATACAGCCAATAGGAAACCATTCCAATCATGATACTATTTTTATTTTGACCCCCACAGCCGTCATAAACCAAATTAACTATTGTGATACCTGTAAGATCAAGATGAATAAGTCTGTCATCAACACAGGAAGCTATATCTTTAGATCATTTTGGAAGAGAAGATTCCAGCCACTGGTATATAAAGGTGTTTTGTATAGTTTGACGCTCACGCGATGTTCCTACACAGATTGTAAAATTGTACATATACAATTGTCTGGAGTAATACGTGGCTTGATCTGGTAATTTTGGAAGGGGTATATTCTTATTTTCACTGTACTTGCTA
This sequence comes from Meconema thalassinum, assembly GCA_946902985.2. NCBI lineage: Eukaryota > Metazoa > Arthropoda > Insecta > Orthoptera > Tettigoniidae > Meconema > Meconema thalassinum. The sequence continues at coordinate 40,399,632 of OX336388.2, forward strand.
CGAGTATCTCCTCCTTGTTTATCTATAGGCAACAAATACTGCGTTGAAACAGTGCATTGTCACGTTAGAACTAACATGGCGGGAACACTTAGAAAGAAGTTAATTGGTGCGGACATTTTAAGTACTACAATCAAAAGTTCGCGGGAAACACTGTCTCGAAGTAATGCAACGGGAATGTCGAGTATTGGAACACACTTTGGAAGTTGCATCAATTTTCTTATGCAAAATGTCGGATTTAGGAACGAAGTTTAGATGTCGGATTATGGAAATAACTTAACAAAGCAGATGTCGAGATTTGGAAATAAAGTCAAACTTTAATATTGATTTTTAACCACAAATATCGTGTTTTGGAACATCTTCTACCATCCATTTGATGCGTTTCTCCAAGAGGAATATAAAATAAAATAAATCAACTTTTTGTAAACAATGTCAGATGTCGACTTTTGGAAATAGGCTCCTCAGTGTGGTAGTAGCATATCTCCAATTCAGTCTATACATTCATCTTAATACCGGTATTTAATAATATGAAAACTGATCGTAAATTCAGATTTGTCACAATTTTAAGAATGTCCAAGCTGTGTAGGGTATATGAGATCTTTGAAATTTTTGATATTCGATTGCCGTATAATGTATACAAATATCTTCACCTGTGTGCGTACCGAAGCTGGTAATTCGAGAGCAGCCATCACAGCACTTTCTGATAAATGAAAACAATGTTATGCCTCAATTCGAGGAAAAACTCCGTCAATCATTCCATTTTTAAGTCGAATAAAGCTGAGAAATGAAAACAAGCCATGAAATAAAGATTCAATACAAATCATACGGTAACATGTTCACAACAATCAACTATGGAGTGTGCCTACTCCAAAGGTTTAGTGCTTATCCAGCACAAATAGCACCGAGTAAATATGACCCACTTGCCCACCACATTCCCTTGGCAGTGCTGCCTAGCGATTGAAAAACAGCCCCTAAATCTATATAAATGACTGATTAGTAAATGGCTATGATATATTCTTTTAGCTATGTTATGTCATACTTATGGTGTTTGAAGCCATTTTCAGTGTTGCCTTAGTAATCGCAGTCGGGGTACAATCGTGTTGACCAACTGACAAACATCAAACTTATACAGATGTAACAATATTTGGTCTGATCTAAACAAATATGTTTAAATTGTGTTCAATATCTGTTAATCTATGGAAGAAAATGCTTGGAATTTATTTTCTACTGAGTAAGAAGTAGGGACCTCATTGTATGGCAAGAGAAATATATGGAGAATTACTTGTGAACCCTGTATTTTAGCCTTTCTGGGTTTTATTAAAAAAAAGTGTCATTTGCAGGGGATTTATGTGCAAAATGCATAATTAGGGTGAATTAGCATGAAATGAGAACAACATACATGCAAAACTAATTAAATAAAAATTTGTTATTCAGATTTTCTAACATTGTTTATATAAAAATGCCACTTGTCAAGTGTTAGCCATGTGACTATGTTATTGATTTCAATATGCTATCACATAACTTGGCCTGTGGTGTTCCCAGGTCGTGCTTATTTTTAGTTCAGTGTGCGGGGGCATATTATTACACGTCTGACAAGTCTTAAGATTTACATCAGTCTATTGGAGCGTCAATGCTTGTGTGCGGCAGGGGGAAGGAATGTATACTTCACATCAAGTGTTATTGTCACTAGGAGATTGCGTGCTGTTCTGCTTTTGGCCCTAATATATTAATTATATCAATAACATCAGTTCTACAGTGATCTCTTCCGTTAAGCATATGAATGCCTTACGCAAAGTTCATGTCACAATGGCCCATTGACATACATGCAGACGGTACCGATATCTCCGGGAAAAGAATTGCTTCACACTGCTGATAACTTATACTTGATACTTCTTTCGCCAGCAAGGATTCGACAAACTGGTATTAGTAGGCGGCTTTGTTTACGAGATGCAGACTTTGACAATTAGTTTAAAAGTTAAGTTTTTATTATGATTGTAGTGTTGTTCTCATAAACTGTTTTAAAATATCTCATGCTACGGATACAAGCAATTTTTATAGATGTGACAAGCTATACAAACAAAATATAGTAAAAGTAATTCATTAATCTATCTGAGGAAAGTGCCATTTCCACTTTCAGTATGTTCCTCCATATACTTCATTTCTTACATTTTGTCCCATTTTTTTTTTAAATAAAAATAGAAAAGCAACATAACCTGAAATTATCTTGCAGATTTAACTTTCTTTCAGATATTTTTCTCTTAGAAACTGTTGTTTCAAATACAAGGGTTGGAACTTAAATAGTGTCAGCTATTTACTATCAAGAGGTACAAAAGTGGTACATGTTAGCAACCTTTACAGTCCTTCGAAGTAGTCACCAGCGTGGTGTAGAACCCGTTGCCAGCGGTGTGGAAGTGGTAGTATACCTTTCGCTGAGCCCGTACTGTCGATGGTGTGCATGGAGCGGTCTACAGCCTGTCGAATCTCTGCAACAGTCCGGAAGCGAGTGCCACGAAGTGGTTCCTTTATCTTAGGGATTAAATCGAAGTCACAAGGACTTTAGTCAGGGGAGTATGGTGGATGGTACAGTACTTCCCAGCCCCATCGACCGAACAAATCTGCCACAGCTCGTGCTGTATGCGCCCGAGCATTATCGTGTAACATGATGGGTGGTTGCCGCAGAAAGTGTGGCCACCTTTTTCGCAATGCTGGGCGCAGGTGGTGCTCCAAAAACTAACAGTAATACTGTGCATTGACGGTCTACCGTGGAGGAACGTAATGCGTTAGGATCATGCCATCACAATTGTACATGAGGATCACCATCATCTTCACCGCACTGGGGGTCTGACGGACTTTCGACTTTCGGGGTGACCCATGATGCCGCCATTCGTTCGATTGACCTTTCAGTTTGGGCTCGTAGGATCTGGCCCATGTCTCATCCAGGGTGACGATACGGCGTAGGAACGTCTCCCCTTCGCGCTCATAGCACTCCAAGTGAGTCTTGGCAGCGTCGAAGCGCAACTATTTGTTCATTTCCGTCAACTCATGAGGTACCCATCGTAATGCAATTTTCCTCACGCCCAGGCGTTCCTTCACGATGTGCAGCACAGTCGTATGCGCCCATCCGGTTTCATGGGCGGGTTCACGATTTGTCTGGTTTCGATAACAGTCCAGTAACGCAGCAAGAGCATGAATGTCTTCTTCACTGACGCTCGTGGGACAACCGGCCCGATGCATGTCTGCCACAGTTTGCCGACCATCGTTGAAGGCCTTGATCCAACGTGCCACTGTTCTGTACGGCAATGCAGCCTCCCCACACACCTCTTGCAGACCCTGATGACACTGGCGTGCTGTACAACCTCGAGCGTATTCAATCTTGATCCAACTCCGTTGGTCCTGTTTGGAAAGCATGGCAACCATGTTCTGTTAGACCGCTAGCTCACAAGTGATGGTATTCCTCTCGAGTGTGCGCACGCAGGTGCTGTGGGGAGAGTCCACTTGCTCAGAAGTAAGGTAGGTATGCCACCAACGTGTACTCTCGGGGACAATATGCAATTCCGGTGCATAGCGTCTCCACCGCAGTGTTGCCAGTATTGACATGTTTGAGAAGAAATGTTGTTCCTTTGAGAGGTTTGTTATTATTTTGATCTCCTTTTATTGACACACACAAGAAACTCGACTTGGTAGAAATGTACACCAATTCTTGCCTTCAAGAGCTTCCGTTTAATATGTTTATATAGATGTATCATCATCTTTATCATTTCATTTACTTCTTATCTAAAATTTTGAAATTATCTGCTTAGTATACCACTGCAGAAAGCCATGATAGGCCCCTTAAAACAACAATTGAATGGTTACCCCAAATAAAGATATAACCCACAAGAAACCAAAACTTGAGTTTTCCCCTCAAGTGTGGACATTTGTGTTCTATTCCATAGAAGATTGAAAAATGAATGATTTACTTATGAAATTTAAATCAAAATCAATGTTTTTTTTCCTTTGCCAATAATTTTCTATTTATGGGTTAGATCTTTATTCGGGATAACCATTCAACCACCACCTCCCATAACATGACTATAGAGGTTGGTTGGCATTAATAGTTTTACATGGCTTTAATATTTAGTTATATTATTTATTATTATTATTACCCTTTCACGAATTGATTGCCGGCGGTTGAGATGGGAACTATTCTTTGTTTACTTGTGTCACACGTCAGCTTGCTTCGTTGACAGGTACAGTTGCGACTAGGCTCTAGTAGCCCCAGTCATTGTTTAACTGTCCGTGGTAACATGAGCTCCTGTGATGTTTATCTGACGCAATGCTGCTTGACTTATGGGCATACTGCACTCTGTCATCCACTTCACCCCGCGGGGCTCATGCTACAATAAATAACAAACGCTCAGCGGCAATCAAATGTTGAATGGGTAATACCGGTATATTGTTTAGGTATTAACTCATTGCTCTTATTTATTAATGAGGATGCTCATATATACCTTTCGGCAACTGGACTCTTAGCAGAGTAATATTCTACATTGGGGATTGTTTGTTTAATCTAGGTACTAAATTTTGCTGAAGTTAAGTAGTTGGCAATAGTAATAATGAAGGTAGACTTACATTTTATGAATCATGTTAATATAATAATGCCATATGAAGTGATATTGTACATTATAGCGCCAATTAGTGTCAACTACTGATTAACTACTAACATGGCAAGGAAAAAAAGGTGTTCCAGTTTGCTTGTTTACATTTATTCCAAACACAGCTACTGTATCTTTAAGCCACTGTTTCCTTGATGTACAGCCAGTCGGCCATCACTATCTCCACCACATAAACAAATAAATATGAGTGGACTGATGTCATGTATCCTACATGTATATAGATGAAGTAGTAAATTAAATGAAACTGAAGAAGTATTAAGATTCTTGTTTTCCTCTATCCCTATCAAACTTGAAACATACCTTTCTGTTAACCTTCAGAAAGCCACGTTGCACAAAACAAATTTATCAAACATCAGAAGTAAATTGACAGGTGAAGAGTCAATAGTACGGTACCTGGAATGAAATTTACAATAATAATGTTTTTGGTTTTACGTCCCTTTTAAATACTGTGGCATTTAGAGGCGCTGGATGTTTGCCCCGAAGGGGATCTTTAACGTGTCAGTAAATCTACTGACATGGTTCCCTCGCATCTGCACACTCTCAAATGCCAACTGGCCGTGCCAGGATTCGATCCTGCAACCTTGGGCACAGATGGCGAGAACGTTACCGCTGAGCCACGCAGCCAGCTGAAAATTGCAGGACGAGTCGCTCAAGATTTCAGTGGTTATTATATTTTTACGTCTGGAGTAAAAAAATAAAAATGAGCTCGAAACATCTTAGGGAATTTATTTTATGGAAGTTTTAAGTTATGCTCTATGAGGGTGTTACTTGGAAGATTGCCTTTAATTATAGGGTATTTACAAAATGCTTATGAAGTAGAGAAAGAAAACTTTCTGTTTTTACTTTGCCCTGTCTCATTTTACACCTCCTCTCTAGCTCCCTTATCTGAACTTTACTAATCCCTGGAATATCCAGACCCTTCCTACTTGCTGACTCAGCTAGCTTTACTTTCTTCCTTCCAGAAGCCCCTTCAATATTAATAGCAAATAGCTTATAAAGGTAATAGCGGAAACTCCTCGCCAAAACGAGCGACAGCGCTCCCCAGCACCACCTAGCAGTCTGAGTTGGAAACGTAGGTTGCATCTGAAAGGATCAGCTGATTTACAGTGAAACACTGTAAGACATATCGACCTGTAGATGATTTAATTATACAATACGAGTGCAATTGTTGGTACTAGAAGTATTTGTACCTTATATGGCTGTAATAATTATTGTCGATGACTTACTGAAAAGGTATGTTGCGAGCATTTAATTAGAACTCGTGTTGTATGCTGAGGCCATTCTGTGGAGAAAGATTTCAGGAACAAGAACTTGTTATATTAACACGAAGATGTATCCTCATTGCAAACTAACTCGTGGTGTCGCGGCAGAGTTCTTGGCTGTCGTCCTGGGTTCGATTCCCGGCTCTGCCAAGGAATTTAAATTCTGGTGTCGGGGCTGGAACGGGGTACACTCAACGTCATGAGGTGAAACTGAAAATAGGAGAGTTTGATTCCCACCTCAGCCATCCTGGAAGGCGTTTTCCATGGTTTCCCACTTCTACTCCAGGCATAATCTGGGATTGTTCCTAACTTCAGGCCATGGCCGGTACTAATCTCTACATAAGATTCATTTGTTTCCTTGCCTTTATGAGGTTTGCAAAATATGTGCTAACTAACAACAAAATACAATTCTTACATTCTCCCTCCAGTTTACAAATACACACCCATTCAAGTAGGCCTACAAATGGCCTACAAGACCATGATGCCGCAGCCCCTAAAATGAGCAACAAATATTCTCATTGCGGTAAGTACACATGAAAACCTATTTATACTTGGCGCTATAAAAGTACGATTGTAATGAAGCAAATGATCATTCAGCTATAATGAACAAATGAAAAGTTATGAATCAAGCAAAATGCCTCTCCCCAATGAAGGTGCTCAAGATCAGTCAAACAAAATGTCACGCAGAGGCATATATAAGGGGGGTGCTGAGGGGGCTCCACCTCCCCCCCCACCGAAAAAAGCCAATAAAAATTAAGTAAGTGTTGCTTTGGTAAGAGCATAAAATAATTGTAAATTTGGTTGTACCCTAATCTTAACTTATTGGCTAAGTTAAAAACAATATTAAGATTGAAATTATACTAACTCGTGGTGTAGTGGCTAGCACTTTTGGCTGCCGCCCCGGAGGCCCGAATTCGATTCCCGGCTCTGCCAAGAAATTTTAATTCAGGTCTGAGGGCTGGAACGGGGTACACTCAGCCTTGTGAGGCAAAACTGTGAATTCCACAGTAACTTATGGTACTTTTGAGAAATAATTTAGCAACTTGTTAAAAAAAAAACTTATTTGCCATTTTAAGTATAACATTTTATTTGTGTGTTGTGTTTTATTTTACAACTTTTATTTTTTGCCAGTAATAATTGTAGGCTATATACACTTTGAATCTTATCTAAAATAATTACACAAAGTTATATTCTCTAAGATATTGGTTGATATTTCTGGGTATTTTGTGGTGACAATCCCCTAACAATACTCACAATTTTCCAGGATAGTCAGCCCCCCCCCCCCCGAAAAAAAATGTATATACATGTACGCCCCTGAATGTCAGAGATATTCAGATATAATTTTCATCAAATTTCGATTGAAAGCAGGCGTAGGGTCAAAATGAAGATTAACTTACGAATGAACGTGCCACACTGGAGAGTACGGTATATAAGAATTACATTTTTTTGTTAGGTAGCAAATATTTTGAAATCCTCTAAAGGCATTTGTGAATAAGACAAATGATCCGTATGAATTGTATGTATGGATAGGTACCGGTGATGTTAGGCGCGTTGGAACATGCACACACAAGCAACGGTTTTCCATCAGTTTGGAGGGTGGGGGTGGGGGGGGGGGGGCATGATTTTGTCTTGTTCGATTTCATGGCCCTACCTTCCTAACGAGGACCATACCCTCAAAGAATAATGAACCAGAACGGTAACTAAATACAATTAAAATATGGTAACCATGCCTGTAGCCTTCAGGGGCAGATGACCTCATTGTTCCACCCTTTATAACATCAACAGCAACCTGTAGCCATAGTATTATGCTTACGTGTTTGCAATATAAACCAGTATTACATCCCCGACTTGCCAGCCCAATTCACCTGACGAAAACCAATAGAAAGGTCAGGGACACCCACATAATAAATAGATAACACAATATATAATAACCCCTGGCACTATAGCCTATGAATGGCCTAGGCCTACCAAGCAACTGCTGCCTAGCCATTTGGCCTGCAGATATTGATTGGGGTGACGAGTGGACAGCGCGTCGGGTCCCCTCGGCTGTTAATCTTGGTTTTCGTGACTGGGGCGCTGCCTCACTGCCAGACAGATACTCAATTGTCCTCACGAGGCTGAGTGCACCCCGTTCCAGCCCTCACGTCAGTTTTTAAAATACCTGACAGAGCCGGGAATCGAACCTGAGGCCTCCGGGTGAGAGGCAGGCGCGCTACCCCAACACCATGGGACCGGCTGATAACATAATACTAACTTAAATAACTGAACTTGCGGTTCACGTGAGCAAAGAGGTTGCCTGATTCCCCACTCCCCTGTTATTGAAAATCCACAGCCTGCTTCCAGTCTCCGACCGGGTCAGGAATGGAATGAATGAAGCTCCCATCTAGCGGCGAGGATATGAACTGTGCCGGCTGCCGAGGCCTGACGCACTCACTCCCCTGTTATTACAAGGTACAATTTACATGTTTTGTAAACAACTAGGTTCATAATATCCAACCAACAACAGGCCACGTTTTTGATTCCAAAGTCTGCACTTCATCCTTCAATAGCAAGTTCATATATTTACGTAGAAGAGGGGAGGCATTGGCCAAAGAATAAAATTAAAATACAACATGCAATTGGCGCGACAGGGGCCCGGTTTCACGAAATCAATGCAACTAAGATTTCATGAAACGCAGTGTGCACAGCCCTGCATTAATCTTATCTATCTGTTGCAAGCAACCTCAGTTTCACGAAGCCAGTTGCATGAAACAGGTTTCTCCAGTGTGCACCGCGCCTTAATCTACGAAAAGTAACATATCAATAAGTGTAAATGCTTATGAGTTGTGTTAAAATGCATGTGCCTATTCCAGACTTGAGTAGCCTATACCAACACCATATCATGAATTATCTGCTATATTTATTCGAATGTTAAATAAACTGTACGTAGCCTAGTATTCATTTCCTTTAGCCTTACTCCTTAAATTACTTAATGAAAATGCCTAATATCATCCCATAACAAATGTTAACATCACAAAGCAATTTTAGTTGATGCCCATTGAGAAATGGGGTGGCAAGGTGAGTGATGCTGTCAACTCACAGCCAGAGATGGCACTATGATCGCTGTCTCCAGGCAAGCACATGCTTTTATGGCAGTGTTTCCGTTATTATCTTTATAAGCTATTTGTTAATAGCACCTCATGGAATACCAGGTCTATTGCCCATTTGTTTCCAAGGAGTCCCTGATCTGTCAGATGGGAGTGTGACTCCATCACTCCCACAGGTCTGAGGCTTGCTCAAGACATTTTTAGCAGGTTTAAGAAGTAGGTACAAGTGAAGCAGGTTGCTCGACATACTTACTTGGGGACCTGGACTTTCACCTCAGTCCTAGCCACCTGAGCACAAGGAGGGCCATGACTCAGAATACGTCCAAAATGCCCTTTTACACAGCAACCGGTATCCAGACTGTCAGGACTACTTGGCCGATGCCCATGGTTCACGAACTAGGACGCGAACACACAATGAACCACTATACTTCTTCTTCTGCTTTTACGGCCTCATTGGACCACTTCAGTCAATCATTTCTTGGTCCTCTTCTTCAGTAAGTTTCCTTTCCGAGTCGCCCAGTAGCTCTTCATTCGCTCTGATCTTCTCAGGCGTTCCTCATCTGTAAATACCCTTTTTACTGTATTACGTTTGTCTATTTTAGCCTGAAATCTTATATCTCTCAGTTTTTTTAATTTTGTTGTTTTGTTTTGCAAGTCATCCAAGGTTATTTCCAATTCTTTCATATCTTCTCTAATTTCCTTAATCCATCCTACTTGTTGTTTCATATTCCAAAGTGTCACTACAATTTTTCTAGATAACCTGGTTCCTGGTGTCCTAATGATGTAACCGAAGAAAGAAAGCCGTTTCTTCCGAATAGTATCAGTGATGGGCTCCAGTTCTCTGTATACCACTTCATTTGGTACTATCCGCCACTGTCCATCTTTCTGATATTTTTTATTTATGCATGTTCTAGCTATTCTTCTTTCTACTTTTAAAATTTTGTCGATTCTGTTTTTCTGAGTAACTTTAAAAAGAGTTTCACTTCCATAGGTCACCTCTGGTTGAACCACCGTCTTGTAATGTTTTAATTTTGTTGCGATTGATAGACATTTTCTTTTATATGTAGACCATGTTAATTTTTGGGCTTTTATCATTTTATTAGTTCTTTCTTGCCATGCAGGTTTCTCATCCAAGTTGTAAGTTATAATTTCTCCTAAGTATTTAAATTGCTTCACTATTTTAACTTTCTTGTTATTTACTGTTATGTGATTGATTACAAGTGGATTTGCTACCATTATCTCTGTCTTTTCAAATGATATCTGAAGTCCAATTTTTTGTGCTATATTTTGTAGGCTTATTATTTGATTTTTTGCTTCTTGAATATTATTAGCCAGTAACGCTCAGTCATCTGCGAATCCCAAGCAATTTAAGTCTATTTGATCTTTCTTGGTTCCAATTCTTATGTTCCTAGGATTTTCCCTGTACCATTCCCTCATTACATATTCCAAAGCACAATTGAAAAGTAGAGGCGATAAACCATCTCCTTGCCTTAATCCTGTTTTAATCGTAAACGGTTCAGATATTTCTCCTCTGAATTTTACTTTAGATTTGGTGTTTGTTAGAGTTAGTTTTATAATTTTTATTAATTTGGGATGAAGTCCGAAATTCCTAAGTATTTTCAGCAATGAAGATCTATGTATACAATCATAAGCTTTTTTGAAGTCTACGAAGGTTATGACTTGCTGTCTTTGTCTACGTTTGTAGTAGTCCATTACTAATTTTAAGGTGATTATCTGTTCAGGGCAGCTTCGCCATGGCCGAAATCCACCTTGATATTCCCCTATTTCCAGTTCTAATTGATCTTTACAACGATTATATAGAATTCGTGACATGATTTTATATGTGATATCCAAAAGGGAAATTCCTCGATAGTTGTCAGGATTTGATTTTTCTCCTTTCTTGTGTAATGGATGTATTATGGCAGTAGTCCAATGGTGTGGCAGTTCATCTTTGATCCAAATGTTCACTATGCATTGGTGTATTGAAATCTTTACTGGTTCTGCTGCATATTTCCACAATTCTGCAAATGTTTGATCTTCTCCACTCGCTTTGTAGTTTTTGAGCTCTCTCAGCGCTTTGTAGACTTCTTGGATTGTGGGTGGATTTGTGTTTTCTGATGGTGTTTTAATAGTGGTGTCTGTATTTATTTGAAGCAGTTCTGGTGGATCTTCGCAATTTAGCAACTTGTTGAATGTTTCTGCTAAAATTTCTGTATTTCTTTTATTACTATGAGCTAACTCGCCATTTTTGTCTTTTAACATTAATGTTGGAGGTTCATATCTTTGTAGTTGTTTGCTAAAAATTTTGTAGTAATCTCTTGAGTTTGTTTTCGCGCTATTTGTTTCGATCATCAGAAGTATATCCTTTTGGTATAGCCGTTTAACCCCTCGTATTATTTTTTGAGTTATCTTCCTTTGTTTTATGAGATCCAAGTGTGATTCATCTGTTTTTTGACTCTGATACCGTAACCAGGCTTGATGTCTATCTTCCACTGTATTATCACACTCATCGTTCCACCATTGGTGTTTCTTCCTTGGATTTATTGGGGCTACTTGTTCAGCTATTTGTTTCAATTCGGGAACTATTTCCTCTAAATCATCTGTTATTTTAATATATCTAGTTCGTTCTTTGTATCCCTTGTTATTTATTAGTTTATGAGTGTCGTATGTTCTCTTCTTTTTAGGTGAGTTTTTTTCTTTATCAACGGAGTAAATTTAATTTTAATCTTTATCATGTAATGATCCGATCCAGTATCTGTTCCTCTCAGAACTTTCACATTGTAGATCTCCCTGTGATAGTTCTTATCCATACTAACATGATCTAGTTGCCATTCACCTTTTTTCCAATCTGGATGTTTCCAAGTTTTGAGTTTCTGCAAAATTCCACCAGTCTTATGCCATTCCTGTTTGTTCTTCTCTGTGCTGGCCATTTTCCTATTATGTCTCTATATCTTTTTTCCTTTCCTAACTGGGCATTAAAGTCTCCAATTAAAATTTTGGTGTGACATTTATTTATGTTTGTTGCTGTCTGATCTAAAAGCTCCCAAAATCCCTCCACATCATCTTTGTGTTCTTTCTTATTATTTTTATCATTAGTTGGGGCATGGGCATTTAGAATGGTATATGTTCTATTTGCAGCTTTTAGAGTTAGTGTCGAGAGCCTAGGGGATAATGCATTAAATTCTATGATGAATTCAATTATTTTGAGATTGACTACAAATCCTGTTCCGAATTGTGGACATTGCTTCATTACTCTTTTTCCTGGAATTCCCTTGTAAATTCTATATCCTTGTGATTCTATTGGTTCCTGATCGGTGTTTCTCATTTCTTGAAGCCCGGTTATTAGAATCCCTTTGCGATCCATTTCGTCTGTCAAAATTTTGAGTTTTCCTGGCTGTATGATGGAATTTATATTGTGTGTTGCTATATAGTTTATCTGTCCTATCTTCAGTCTAAATTTGGGTTTTCTATCTGTCGGGGGTATTTTTAGATGCTCCGACTCATCTAGGGTATCTTTCAGGTGACTGCCCACCGTATCCGAATGCAGTCTAGGTGGATTATTCCTTAAAAGATTTCCTTCCATGTTTGACTTTCAAAGGTAGTCAACCTTGTATGGAGCAAGCTCCGAGTTACAACTGCGGTTGTTAACCGTAGAGGTCGTTGTGTGTTTGGTCCGCGAGAGCTATTTTATTTTTCTCAAGTCCGCCGGCAAGCCAGTGAGGACCCCCCTATCCGCCACCTGGGACGCGCCACGTCGGAGTATCACCTCTCCGCCTGCTACGACACCGTAGTAGGTTCGTGGGAACCACTATACACTATAAAATAATTAACCACTGTTGAATGAAGTATGATGCTGAAAGGAATCAGGTCTGAAGGAATAATATGAGGACAAAAATAAGTTTTTATGCTGTGTAATATAATATATATTCTTCTTTTCTAGTTTTTAAAGATATAAAATCTACATAACATTTTCATAAAAAGAGCATTGAATTTCATGAAGTCATTGTCCCAGTAGAGAACTGTCATCGCATGGTAGAGCCACGTGCATTGAAACCTGTAAGAGAAAAATATTAAGTTATCATACCACTCTTAATATTGCTGTTTATTCATTGAGGGGCCTTGCAACATTGTGATCATGTAGACCTAACCCCATTTAGTTGGTGTGTAATCTGGCTGATAACCTGTGTCATTGTGACGGCTGTAAGTATATTTGTATTGGAGGATAGGATTTGGAAGGAGGTGGGCGTGGCCTTTATTTAGGAACCACACCAGCATTTGCCTGGGGTAGAGGTGGGAAAACCATTCCTAGGTTGGCTTAGATGGAAATCAAACCCATCTGTTCTCAGTTCTCCCTCACGAGATTGAGTGTATCCGGTCTCAACCCTGAAACCATAATTATATGTCTTGGCAGAGCCAGAAAGGGGGCTCTAATATTTTGTAATTTATATTGTGTTCATTTGTTCACAATATGTGTAATGATAAACGAAATGTGTATCAAGTGAAAAATAAACGTTAGTATGCCAAATATCCAGAATAGCTGCCACAAAAAGATGACAGAGCTTAAGCCGTAGCTGGACGTCTTGTTTGAATGTATCATTATGATACATTGCGACCGTTTCTTGAAACATTAACGTTGCGACTGACGGAAGGTTAATGTATATTAATTCAATTTTATTGACTATGGTGTTATACATTTATCAAATCCCTATTGGTATTTCATTTAGATAATAGTGCAGAGCCTTTCTATTTGTGTATGTGTATTTAGTTTTGTGAATAATTTTATTGTTTTAAATTAAGTTATTATAACTTATTGTCACTCTTGGATTATATATGTCTGGCAAAAAAGAATATATACATTCATGAGTGAAATGCTATGTCCTATGGTTTGGATTCCACATAATAATGGAAGTCCCGTGGCTCATGATCCCGAGATTAACATCACATAACACTACAAGCTTCCTTTAAAATAATATTTAAACACACCCTTTGAAAAAAGAAAAGAAATAAAGGGAATGAACAATACGTTAATATTTATGCAACCGATGAAAGCTAACTCTTTCATGAACTTAGTTATACAATTAGCCAAGCAATTAAAGTGAGGAGCACGTACCAACTGCACAGTGGCAGTGCCGATAGGATCAATTGGTCGTTTCACTTACACAAGTGCAGTTCGTGGAGCATTTGCAAATGTGAGGAGGGAACAGCTGCGTAAGTGACGAATCTAGCACGCACAGAGAAAGAGAGAGAGGCAGTCTGGCAACATCACCGTGAATGGCTCTGTCTCACTAGGTGCAGAATGCTCTCACTCTCACCCGCCTTCTTATGTGCTCTCCACTCTAGTAAATCGATTGAATGGCAACAAGCATTTCTTGATGCAACAAGTCTTGAACTTATTTATGTGATTGTCTAAAAGGGCCCCGGTAGGTAGTATAATATTCACTGTAATGGTAAATAAATATATATAGGCCATATACAATATATGTGATCAAATATTTTCTTGTCAGGATTGTATTACTTCTTTATTTCAATACTGTTCACGGGAACCATTCAGTCGATTATTACTGTAAATTGTGTGTACCGCTCACACAAGCGTTCCTTATCAAAGGTCAAATAAATGAACGAACTAACAAGAAAATCTCTGTGCTCCTAACAGAAAATGTACACGTATCCTTTGCCTTATGGGATGGCATTTCATCTTCCCCACACAGCTCAAGGTCCTCATATGCCAATTGGCCCCCAGCACAAAGGCATGTAATTAAAAATATAGTGAAAAACGTAACATTTAAATACAAATTGTCATGTTAAGGACTGAGTTATTCAAAGAGAGCGACATCCCCACCAGTCTCTCTTCTTACATCATAGCCAGCTGTAGAACGCTACCTACCAAATCTAACTTCTGGCCACATCTGTCACTTTGTGAATTGTAGCATGAATTACACACAAAATGAAAGGGACCTTATAGTTTTATGTGACAGTTAAACCAACGATCATGAGCCACGTCGAATCGAAACCACAAGACATGACATTTCACTTCGAAAATCTGACGTGTTAACAGAATTGAGCCTTGGTGAGAGACAAGCAGCTTGACATGACAGCAAGTAAATAAGTATCTGCATTCAATTTTTATAATTTACTAGCTGAAGTACCCGTTCTTCGAACGGCCTTTAGTACTTGCTGGCCTAAATCATTAATATAATCACACATTCATAATGTAGTTATGTTATTTCCATGTTATATGTGTAGACTACACGCATTTTCACTCACCCAATAATTAATCAGAGGTAGGAAAGTGAAAATCCACAGCCGGCTTTCAGTCGACCGACCGGGTCGAAGCCTGTCACACTCCCCTGGGGCAATGGTTAAATGAATGACAGATGAAATGAAATGATATTGGAGATTGTTGCTGAAATGAAATTGTGAAAGGGAAAACCGGAGTACCCGGAGAAAAGCCTGTCTGACTCCGCTTTGTAGGTAGGAAAGTGTGTTATATATTGGAAATAAATATCAGCTTCTATGTAGTAAAAGTTAAATACCCTTTCTTAAATATTGAACACCTATCGTTTAACGTCTTCATACTATATTTAAAAATATAAACATTATGCTAAAAATACATCAAACTTGGTAGAAATTATATCCGCAGTAAGTAATATTGCGGAAACTACGTATCATGTCATGATAAAGAGTAACAGTAACGAAACGAACTTCAATCGTTCCAAGTAATAATAACAAAATCAGTTTTAATCACAGATTTTCTAAGTTTATGCCGTGTTTTGTACGAGATTTCGCCTAGCAACTCCTAGATGGTTCATCAGCGAGGTCTTGTGGTCTATTTGCGCACTAGCAAAGGAGTAGCAAACTGCACGACACCGGTACCTCAATTCTTATTTAGAACACCTCCGCTACTTTACTGCGAGAGCTAAAGCTAAAACAGTCTTTCACCTCCCTATAAAGGCTCCCAAAATGATTGTATATTGAATTTCAGGGCCAAGCAATTAAAACTCAGGAACTTTTCTAGGTTTATGCCGTATTTTGTGCGGGGTTTCATTGACCGTGAAAGGCAAAATACCAACTTTATTGAAATAAGTTTGCCCAGTTCTGCAGTAAGATTAATATGAGCACTAAATGAACTAATGCGACAGTCGGTAGGCTTCGACACATTCGTCTGTGAATTTGGGTTTCTGATCATGGAAAAAAATTACAAAAAGCAGATCAATATTGGCCAACAGAAATATTCAGTAAAAAAAAAAAGAATCTATAAAAAGAAAAGAAGTGTACCGTGCAAAGTAGAAAGCACTATAACATTGTGAAACAGCGTAAAGATCCAAATACTCACATACAATAACCGGCACAAAGAGTATAAAATTAGACTCAAAATCACGTCTCGTTTCAGAGCCCACAAACTACCTCTATAAATAAAACAGTTCATGTAGAGACTATCATAGACTAACATCGCTCGGCGTTGACCGTGTTTTATAGCACATATTTAGGTTTCACTAGCTAACCGTTGGAGATACACGAAAAGTGATAAGGACCTTTAGGATAGAAAATTAAATGTTAAAGCTCGTA
Organism: Meconema thalassinum; assembly: GCA_946902985.2. Taxonomy (NCBI): domain Eukaryota; kingdom Metazoa; phylum Arthropoda; class Insecta; order Orthoptera; family Tettigoniidae; genus Meconema; species Meconema thalassinum. Next base: position 40,416,198 of record OX336388.2, read on the forward strand.
TATGCCATCAAAAGTTTGCTATTTCTTAGCGTTCTCTTTTTATTTGAAAAGGAAATACGAAAATAGTCGCCATTTTTAAATAGTGCAAAATATCGAAATCAAAGGTAGCCTATATGTAAACCTGGTAAATCAGCTACATCCATGTAAAATTTCATTTAAATCGGACCAGTGGTTCTTGCGTGATTGAGTAACAGACACACACCATCTCATTTTTATATATTAGTATGATTACATAAGGAGTACACACTTTATATTGAGACGTAACATTAAGAACTGGCTCATAGTAATCCAATTTAGAAGCGGGCATTCCATTGACATCAATGAGTCCAGGAAGGGTGTCAAATCCCAAGTATCAATGCGGCAAGGTGCCACAGAGCCGTGCTGTGCTGGTCGGGAGTGTACCGCATGGGTCATTAACTACATCGTATGTGTCCATTAGTTCATACTATGACTACAAATGTATTCTTTTAAGCATCAAGTGTAATATACTACGCCACAATCAACATCAAGAATTACATTGGACTGATTCAAGATAGACTGATTAAACCCGTTGGAGGTTTTTTAAAAGTGTTTTATTAACAAAATGTTTTAGGAATGTTTAATGTTTTTATATGCATGATATACTTCTTCTTTTTTATGTGTGTTCATTCATGTTTCTGTGTCACAACCAAATTCTACATGTGTAATGTATTTAGTGCTGCCCAATTCATGGCTGATGACACCAATGATTTGCTAGGTGTCGAAACATGTACCTTTCTATCATGACGAGTGATTAATTTACTCAATTTGAATAACAGTATTGACTGGGCGGAAACAATCGCTTTGCATTCTATAATGTCCATATACATATTGACTAAAATGCACATTTTTTTTGGTTGAACTTAAAGTGATTATTATGTAGGGTAAATTTAAGTAAGTGGATAAATTTGTTAATTTCAACTGTGGATGTTTTTTTCTATAATTTTAATGGTGGGGGATACAGGTACATTTATTTAATATCTATTGTGTGCATTGTGTAAGATTCTTCGATTATTAGGTTCCTAGTCCTTTCACAGAAATGGATCGAGTTCCGAAAAGAGCTGTTAGTTTTTAATTTGTAATGTGTGTTGAGGAAACTCTGCACAAATTGGGAAACTTGATAAATGGGACTGCTCCTAAAATTCACTCTGGGGCTATTGGTCTAACGGGGACGTTTTCCTGATGGGTTTTAGATTACGCTCTTAGCGTAGGCAGACTGGGGTTCAATCAGTTGGATTGTCTGTCTCTTAGAATTAAGATTGTATTCTTTAGGAGATGTTTAAGTTTCGTTTGTGTTGAGGCAGTTGGACGAGATGCAAGCGCTGTTGGAACATGGCAGCCGTTTTAAAAGAGTAATAAATGACGTACTTTAGCACATATATATGAGGTGCAGTAGTGACCAGGGTTCCTAATTTCAATACGTAATATCACCCAAAAGATGAAACAAGGACACAAGGTATGTTAAAGTCACATTCATGTCTGAGGCAAGTGTATAAGCCCCGTTCTACTTTTATTCAGAATTACTGTAATAAAAACTTATATAGGCTACTTTATAATAACCCCTGGCACTACAGCCCATGAAGGGCCTAGGCCGACCAAGCGACTACTGCCCAGATAATTAGGGGTGACGCGTGATCAGTGCATCGGGTCCCCTCGGCCGTTAATCTTGGTTTTCGTGATCGGGGCGCTGCCTCACAGTCAGACAGCTACTCCATTTTCCTCACGAGGCTGAGTGCACCCCGTTCCTCACGTCAGTTTCTAAAATCCCTGATGGAGCTGGGAATCAAACCCGGGGCCTCCGGGCGAGAGGCAGGCGCGCTACCCCAACACCACGGAGCCGGCATATAGGCTAATTTGATCTGATAGATTCACATCTACTGTACATGAATTTCATATGGAGGTGTTGTAAGATAATAATAATGTTATTGGTTTTACATCCCTGGCTTTTAGAGACGCCGGGGTGCCGGAATTCCAACGCGAATGGGATCTTTAACGTGCCAGTAAATCTACCGACACGGCTCCCTCGCATTTGCGCACCCTCAAATGCCAGTTGACTGCGTCGGGATTCGATCCTGCAACCTTGGGAAAAGCAGGGGAAAACGCTACTGTTAAGCCACGCAGGAGCTGATAAAAGAACTTTAGATACTCCAGAAACGTGCAATAAAATCTATCTTTGGATATCCCCTCTATAATAAAGGGATACCGGTATAACTCTCTACCATTATGCATAAAGGTAAGGTTTTCAATTTTAAAAAAATCACGAAGAAAGCTAGAGCTTTCCTTTTAAGGAATTAATAGCCTATGCTCAATATTATGTAGCCTTAAGCAATGCATACCAATTACTTCTATAAAGTTAGTCACTATCAACCTATTGTAGCCAACCATTAACTTAAACACAATATCATATTACTAAAGATATACTGGTATATTTCAATCTGTATCTATGCTACCTGATTGTCCCTAATACGGGTTCTGTATCACTGGGACCTATGTAGCCTAAATAGGCGATTAAATAAATAAAAAAGCGTTCCATTCATAGAGGTTAAGTTGGGCTCTCACAGTAGGCTACATTACCTGACGATTCTAATACATAATCTAGCTAAATATTATATTCAATTAAGAATACTGCACCGGAATTAAACAGTAAAGCTCACGAGTAACCAAAAACTGTTATTAAACACACACATGACAAGTAGAACCTTATGTTTCCTGTCATAATTAAGTTATCTCAAAATGTTGGCCGATGATCGGCGAGATTTCATGTTAATATAGACGTTTACAACAGAAACAGAATTATCATTTTCCGTAAACATTAGTTGGTGACATTGGTATTTTCCCGTTTCTCACGAGAAAACAAACGAATGCCAAATCTGTTGATGAAGAAACTTGTTGATAAAAGTACATCGCATACCCCGACCTACGCGCTCTCTATGAACTGTCATCCCCCTGGATTAACTGATGATGTTACCACTCGCTTCTTTTTGAATCAGCTACAGCAACATGCAGGCTTTTCAGAAACCACACAATGCCCAGTTCAAATGAAAACTCTTAAATTATCCACGTTGAAGTGAGAGAAAGATGATGTATTTATAAAACTAACATGGGTGTAACTATCGCGTCAAAGATGTCCTCAGCTACACATCACACCTCTACGTCCTCGACAACTAGATATCGTAAACAGAGTGTCACTGATGATCTGCCGTGATCAGTCCGCTCTATGACTGATTACCGTAATCAACATATTATTTCCACATCTACACAACATTATTTTGAAATACTCCTACTTAGAACTGTCATCTAACAAGAAGACAATTCTCAGTGTGTAAAATATCACCAAAAAGTATGGTATCACATTTTCGGATATGAAACGCGCTAATTCCTTTCCAACATCCTCCTCGTGTTACAAACCGTCAGGTCCAAAAGGGAACAGTGCTAGAGAGTAGCCTAATTTACTTTCAGTTACATGCCACTTGTGAGAGAAGTACTAGGCCTATAGATACCAATCTCAGCTCAAATTAAAGCTAAATAAATAAACTTCAAGTTCATTACCTATCAGTTATTTCATGGGAAGAGTATATTTTACAATATTTGTCAAATTAGGGGACCAAAACCAATAGGTTTTAGTTTTATGAAAAAATATTCCATCCTTCCATCCATATATCTCAGGAACTACTAAACGTACAGTACTCGCATGGGTCTCAAATTGTACGAAATTTAATCTTGGCTTAGAAATTGAAACATGATTTGATCTGTCAGTTGCATATTTTAAATGATATTGAACGAAAACCGAACATTGTGCTACATTTTCGCTGTTCGGCTATTACGGTACACAGCTATAGCACAGGACTTTCGAAGTAGCAAATTACGGTACATATTTTTAATTTATTTTACTACTGATGGACGTCCAAACATATAACAAAATTAGAACTACATTCGCCTCAAAGGACAAAAGTAATCCATCAAACAATCTCGACAGCGGGACATGGATTCCTTAACACCTTCCAATCTAGATCTTGGCAGAAGCGAAATAATGCAAGCCGCCAGGTTCAAAAGAAAATACATTAAATTGAACTGAAGTATTTTTGAATTTATCCTCAGTCACATAGTGCAATATTATTGAGCGTATGGTTTATAGTCACACAACATGTAGGCCTACATTGAACAAGATAGGCTACTACAATCTAAAACGTAAATTAAAAATATAGTTCAGTATATAATTATGTAACACTGCACGGGAGTCAAACATTGCCGTTTGTAATACCGTAATAAGTAATAATTCGGGAAATGATGTAATTATATATGATCTCTCCTATAACCACGAACCCCATATTAGACAACGACAAGTAATAAAATTCTACACTACCGACACTCGGCGGTGGGCGAACAATAAATTCGCCAATTTGTGAAAGGTATAAGATTTTTACGCGAGTTGAAAAATCGCACGGAATCGATCAAAATTCATTTGCGTATATTAAAGGTCCATGAAATTTAAATGACCACATGCATTTGGAATGCTCACTTTCTTTTTAGAAACATGCTAGAAGCTATGTACTGTAAGTATAGTTGGGAAGATGGAAGGTAGCTAATAAAGAAAATGGCATTTGTATTATTTCGCAACCTAGCAAGATCTAGATTGGACGGTGTTATGCAGTGCATGCCTTGCTTTTCAGACTGGTTCCTGGATTATTTTGGGCCTTTAACTTTGAACGTGACAGGATGGGAGATTGGTCATTGTGGCTGTGAACCAGTGGTGAATTCTCCCATGGATCGCATATACCGGCGATAGGACCTATAAAACCCGAAATTTACATGTACAACGATTTTCTCGTCAAAATTTATACTTCTTGTTAAAAGTTCAGTCATGAAAATCGTACATGTCATTTTGTGCAGATTGTTGGCACGAAAGGCGCCTTGCAGCTTATTATACGGTACTTATTTTTTATGTCGTGCATAGTTTTCGTTACCAGTGACTGCAGTGTTCTGTGACTGCACTCGAGTATATCGCTTGGATCCCTTGGGCTCTCAGTATTTCACCCAACTTGGATTCACGAGACGCATGCGGAGAAAGAGAGAGCAAGTTTCATTTGAACTGGGCATTCTGTGGTTGTCTGTTTTTTATTTTATAGAAGAGTAGTAAGATCATTGAACTGTAGCTTCGAGTACAATGGATAAGATAGGTTAACTTAAACGGAGCCTAATTCAGTCGTGTGGATAGGTGTGTTGTGTGCTTTAGCGCAGAGCTAGAGTGACGTATCCCCTCCTTGGTCCAACATTGTTCAGGTTTGTGTATATTTGGTAATGAAGCAACCGAACATAAGATTGCTTCATTCCAGGGTTGCTCCATTTCACTGCTCTAATAAACAAATTGGCACTACTACCCAATAATTAGTCAATTCAGTTTCAATGATGGGTATTAGAATTTACTCAACATTATCAGGTCAGACGTAATGATCGAGTAGGAATTATTGTTATTGATACCGTGCTCCTCGATGGTATGCGGAATGCGGTACCAGTATTAATATAGAAGGACGGAAATTACATCATTTAATGTGTTATATTTCAGGCATTTATTTACGTTAAAGTGCGTATTCAATAAATTTTCAAATGAGTTCTGTGTTCCAGTTTACTAAGCATAATGGAGGGGCAATCATTGATCAAGAGTGAGCCGGACTGGTCGACACAAACACATAACTTGGAAGACATTGTAAGTTTTTTTTAAATTCCACATAAGCTACTTTGTAACATTGCAGCCTTAGTGATGTGCAAGACGAAAGTCATTGTATTTAGCAAGGTTAATATTTGTTACCAAGCAGTAGGCAGTAGAGGTCTGTTGATCGATACTTGTATATTACTTTCCAGAAGACAAATGAGCAATTACCCACTCAGAACCTGCTCGTTGAGTCTGCAGATATGTTTGAAGACGAAAGTATGGCTGTCAAAGAAGAACATAATCTACAGGTGATTATAAGATTTACATTTCCTCAATTTTCATGTTAACATTAGATTTATTGTTCACTATAGACCATCCTCCCTTTTCATCACTTTTAACAACTTTCAACACCTTAGCTTATTGAAAATATATCATTTATGATATGCATACCTTTCGGGGAGTTGTTGGGAGTCGTTTCACAATCTCTTCATTCTCAATAGCCACTGCTGCACCGCAATAATTGTTATTTCACGGAAAGAATGCAATTTTTCTTCACTTACGGACGCCATCTTTGACAGTCATGTGACACACGAAAGTCGATCATGTGACTACGTTACCAACTTGAATAAAGAAATTCACCACACGCCTTCGCTACTAAGTTAGGCACTGTCTTGTGGAAAATTACTGCTAGTACCACAAGCAAGGGGGTCTGGCGCGTAAGCCCCAGGTTAGGCTGTTTTTGTATGTAAAACATTATAAATACATAATTAAACACTGTAATTGAGTTCACTTAATGATTTCATACATCACGTGCGAAATAGTACCAAACGCGTGTGGTTGGCAATACTGACTCAGTTAGAAAGATGGGGGTGAGAACTTCGATTTCAACTATATAAGTCGTGTCGCTATTTGGGCGGGATGGTGGGTCTATGACAGCGGAGCAGTGAACATCTAATACTCAATCCTCTCCTGATATCCTCCCGACTATTAAATCAGGTAATTTCAGTTATTAAAAATATTTATACAAACTATGGTCTAAAGTGAACCGCTACCAAAATTAGTCTTGATGTTATTAATACCCAGTGTTGTTTTCTAGTTCAACAGTTAATAATACCTAATGTTATTATGTAGGTAATGCGGGTTCATTCTGGACTCTTTTGTAGACGAAGTCTTCACCACATGCTGGGTTAACAGTATCAGTAAATTTACTGGCAAGTTAAAGACCCCCTTCGGGGAAAATTCCGGCACCCCGGTGTCTCGAATAGCCAAAGATGTAAAAAGGGACATAAAACAAATAACATTATTACGTAATTGAAGTATGAACACCAACGAAATCCAAGAATTGGCAAGGCTCGTCCTTATTACTCATTTTCATTCCGAGTTGTGGTTTCTAATCGCGCAGCCGCCATCATGAATGCATGGAGAGAGAGAGTCCATACTAGGCCACATATACCGCCCTACCTTGCCACCTTCCTGTAGCTCTGAAGTGTTTAGAGTTATTAGACTGAATATTTCATTACTGCAATGTGCGCTCTCACATAGACTTAATGTTGGTAGCAAATAGTCATATAATAATATCTGAATACCAAGCATTGTGAGTATTTATTCCTTGGACCACAAGTTACGGCCGTCATCTTGACATTTGGCTTATGACCTTGTAATTTGGGCACAAGTCACTTCGCAGACGGAGGTATGCTTTTCCAAAATTTGGTAGAGATCCGATGATTAGTTTAGTCGTAGCTTGATTTAAGCTTTGAACATATCGGTGGGCGTCAGTTTGTTTTGGTTAATATGGTGGCGTTATAAAATATGACACAGGTGTCCTTCGCTACGTCAGTACCAAGTTTGGTTTGCACAAACTCTAGCATTTAATTCATTTTGTGAGCTTTGCCTACTGCTATTGTTCTTCTGTAATGCATTGTGTTTTGATGAAATTCAAGTGAATGGGAACCAAACAAATGTTTACATTATTTGTTTACTCTATCAGAGTATGTTTACCGCAAGTTGTAATTGCACCCATTCACAGGAATATATTTGTGAAACAAATCATTTCTCTGCAGGATAATACTGACCTTACCGGGGATATTAAGACCGAAGAATGCCCTTCACCAGAGTTTGTTCCATGCATCAAAATAGAGACAGCATCTTTGGATTTCAAACTGGTAAGTACCTCATCGTGTTACTACTTTACAAGACAGGATCTGTTCTTCATCTCCTTATCACCAAATGGTATTTTGGGATACCAGAATTCATTTTCACAACAGCATTGGTGATAAATGAAGCGTTTGGCTGTCAGGATGTGTAATGTACAGAAAGCACAAGTCTTTTGAAGTAAGGTGTATTAAAATACCTGACCCAAGTGGGTCTTGAACCTTTGACCGGCGGCTGTGCACGCTGTTGCTCCGACCACTGATCTAATGGGCGTGGCATCTAAATTGGCTAAAGGTATATTTTATGAACAACTTAATATGAAGGACTTGGGTGTTTTAAAATATATACGAATTGCTCGTGGTTAGACCAAATATAAGTATCCTGGTCAGAGGGCTGGAACAAGATGTTCTCTTAACCCTTTTGATGTCAAGCTATTAATGGGTGGATATGCTAAGAATGCCAAGCCAAATTTAGTGAAATTACAAGAGTTTGATAAAAATTATCTCCTATTGATAATTATCAAGATAGAATGTTGAAATTTTTTTCTGTAGCAGGTAGACATATTTGTAATGTAATGTATGCTAATTAATTGATATTTCACTTTATTTTGTTAATTGCAAGAATACTTTGAAAAAAAAATTAAACAAATAATTGAAATTCGAAATTTTTGATAAAATGTTGACAGCCTCTACACTCGAATTACTATATTTTGTTATATACATGTTATTACTTATGGAATGCTACATAAATGTACCAAATTTGGAGTAGTTCAATCAATTAGTTTTCGAGTACGATCAGTTTCTACAACGACATGCGTATATAGTAGTCTTCGCATTGCACAATGTTATTTTAATTGTTACATTTGTGGTAACCTATTCCCCATCACTGGTTGAGGTGTCACTTGATTTATCTGAACCTGGTGAATCACTGTCGATTTTGTCAGCGTAAATCCTACCTGTTTTGAAAGTATTCCTGTGTCTCGGCCTTGGCGTTCCTCTCGCGCGGTCTGCGGACACGGCGGAATAAAATCGTCACTGTCGTCATCAGTCGAAAATTCACTCTCACACTCAACTCAGCGTTAAAACATTAGTTATGTCCTCTTCTTTCAAAGAGCTAGCCATATTCATCACCAAGTAACGTAATTAGTTCCAAGCAAGAACATAAACAATCACGACTTCAAAAGATAAAACACGCGCCAAGCCAGCTGACTACAGCATGCTCAATGAGTGCTTATTATTAATTCAATTGGTCACGGAACTTAAACACATCGATATATACAGAGTGAGAATGATTCCCGCGTTGTATTGGTTACAACAGCAAAATCGCTGCGTTACTGGAAACATCGCGAAAATGTTTTGAAAAACGGGGCCGATAGATCGGCCCGTGGCACTATTAGCAGAGGCTCCCTGGGCCGATAGATTGGCCCTCTGGCACTATAACGGTTAAGGACAGGTGGTTTCCACTATCTCAGCAATCCTTGAAGTGGTGGTTTAGTACTTGAACTTCCTGGCAATTGCTGGGATGGTTCTAACAAATGACAATCCCAGTCCTGAGCAGTCCAAGCACATTGACATGGGTGTAAAAATGAGAGTTATAAAGACTTGAAGATATGAGATGAAAGTAGGAGAACTCAATGAACCCTACTTGTTTTTAGTATGTATTTAAAAATATTCTTTCATACCATATATCGTGTTGTTCTTGAAGTGGGCGTACATAGGCCTAAGTATTTCTACCGCCTATTGTCCCCATTTCTTAAGTGTGAGGGAGGTGGTGGAAACACATTCTGTGTGGCAGTAATTTTTAGCACCCAGATGCCCTTTTGTCCAGCCCATAACAAGTTCAACGAGGATTGTTATATGGGGAGGAGTTGGAATGAAGTACTTTGCTTGCAGAAGTAAATGGGGAACCATGGAAAACCAATTCAAGGTTGTTTAATGCTAGGGAATTGAATTGCAGTGTTTCGTGAGAAAAGAATTGTAAAATATTGTATAGGTGATGTACTTTGTACATTCATTCTCAAATGATTTACTGGTAAAAAAAATTGAGTGCCTAGTCGCTTGTTCCTCCATGACCCCTCATACTCTAGCAGGTAAACATGTTAGAAATAAATGTTCATTTTATCTTAATCCTTAAAGATATTATTTCAATTAAGGTCTCTAAGATTCCCGTGGACTTAAATCGACTGATGGCTTGATGGTGTGTTGTAAGGCATAACAATCATTTCCATCAATAAGATGTGATAGTATGAAACTAGTGTCTGGTAGTTGTTAAGTGAATATATATTTACTTCAATTGAGCTGTGATGTACAATTACATATGTTAGTATTTGTTATAAGGTGATAGCAAAGAAATAAAATATCCTATCTTGTCCCCAGGATATCAAAGAAGAGATCCTGAAGGAAGAGAGCGATGAAAGTGGAAAAAAATTAAATGAGTAAGTGGACAACATAATAAAAATGTGTTCTTCCATTTTTATGAATGCATAACTGAAATATTTTCATTAAAAAGAAAGTTTTGCATATTGCCATGGAGCACAGTGTCCACGCCTGCGCTACACAATTGAGATCGGGAGCTTAGGCAGGCCATTCCCTTCTGTGAACACATTTCTCCTGAAGAAAGGCGAGCATTATCGTTCACAAAAGTGAAATTTGGGCCGAAATTGTCAGCAAAGTCTTTCACTACAGGTGCCAGGATAGTATCCCTGTAACGTATGCCTGTCGTACACCCTGGGATGTTCACAAGAGGGGTTCAGTGACCATAGATGACTGCGACCTTACATGGTATCCGTCTCGGATGTATTGGTCGTGCATACATTTACCGGGTAGTCTCCACACTCGCACAGATCTATCCTCATTGATGCAGTCGATATCCACGCACGCAAGAATGGCTAACTCTTGGCCTGCAATATGCAAAATTTTTTTGATGTGTATAGTTTGATATGAATAGAGTTAGTTTGCAGAAAAGTTGTGTGTTTCATTTTATCTGCCATTGCAATTATCTCTCTTACTGCCTGTCTCATTATAGAAGCAAATGTTAGTTAGTTATTGAGGTTTTAAGGGGCGGAACTACCAGGCCATCTGCCCCTCAAAGAGCGGATGTTGATATAAAGTTTCTGTTTAGCTACCCTCAAATTATCCGTTCTCACTGACTTGAAGTATATAAGAAACGTTCAATAGTTTGCTGATGGAGCCATTTCTGACGAATTTCCATTGGCCCATCGTGCTCTGCCATGTGGTGAGACGAACCGACGGATTGAAGAGTTCAGGGGACGGAAGTTAGATAAAATGGTGAATTTGTTATCATAGGCTATGATTATTATTATTTTAACTAAATTATTCAAAGGATTGAAAATATATTAAAATGAGTATATGGAAGGTTTAGAGATGCCTGCAATGAGCATTGTTGATTTGGCCAGAGACGCGGCAGAGTCCATGTTCGTAATACATCATTGGCTGTTACTTCTAAGAATGGTTGTGTGCTAGAACTTTAATCTGATGCATAGCGAGGGGCTAACAAAGTTCATATTATAAATTACCTTTATTAGCATTGTCGTTAGATATGCAACAAAAGACGGTCGACACTCAACAGTTGGCGAACACAGTTAGGAAAAATAATAAATTCACCAATTTTAGGGAGAGATACACACATAAACCACATTGCCAGTTACACAATCGTACAGCAAGCCTTTCGGAAGTTGTGGTCCAGATTACAGCATACACCAGTAACACTAATACCAAGTAGCAGTCCTTGCATTGATGCATGCCTGTATCCGTCGCGGCTTACTATCCTCGAGTTCATCAAGGCACTGTTAGTCCAGGTTGTCCCACTCCTCAACGGCGTTTCGGCGTAGATCTCTCAGTTTAGTTGGTGAGGCATCTCGTCCTAAAACAGTTCTTTTCAATGTAAACAAGGTATGGTCATGTCTCGAGAACATGCTGGCCACTCTAGGCAAGCAATGGCGTTATCATGAAGGAACGCATTCACAATATATGCACGATGCGGATGGGAATTGTCTTTCACGAAGACGAATGCCTCCCCGAAATTCTGCCGATATTGTTGCACTATAGGTCAGAGGATGTCATTTATGTCTCGTAGAGCCTTCCATGACCACCAGTGGCGTTCGTCGGCCCCACATGATGTGGCCCCAAAACATCAGGGATCCACCACCTTGCTGCACTCACTAGACGGTGTGGTTAAGACGTTCAGCTTAACCAGACTGCCTCCATCACGTCTCCGACGATTGTCTGCTTGAAGCCATATGCGACACTCATCTCTGCAGAGAACGTGATGCCAATTCTGACGGACCCATTCAGCATGTTGTTGGGCCCATCTCTACAGTGCCACATGGTGTCGGGGTTGCCAAGGTGGACCACGCCATGGACATCGGGAGTGAAGGTGCGCACCATGCAGTGTATTGAGTACAGTTTGAGTCGAAACACGACGTCCTGTGGCGGCACGAAACGCATTATTCAGTATGGTGGCGTTGCTTTCAGTGTTCGTCCGAGCTTAAATTCGCATGTAGCGGTCATCCACTGCCCTTGGGCGGCCTGAGCGAGGCATGCCGTCGACAGTTCCTGTATTTCTGCACCTCCTCCGAACAACATCGCTTGGGCTCACTCGGAGACTTCCCTTGTTGTTGAGAGCCCTTGCTGACACAATGTAACAATACGGATTCGATCAAACGGCGGTATTGCCCTTTTAGGCATGGGAGAGCTACCGACAACACGTGCATTGCACCTCCTTCCTGGTGGAATGATTGGACCTGATCGGCTGTCGTACGCCCTCCGTCTAATAGCCCCTGCCCATGCATGCTTGTGTACAGCTTTGGGCAGGTTTAGTGACATCTGGGAACAGTCAAAGGGACTGTGCTCGTGATGCTATATCGACATTCTGCGTCAATGGTCAGGCAATCCTGGAACCGAGGTGAGGCAATACTTCTTTTGATGTGTGTACTCGAATAATACTTTCATGCGAGTTAAAAGTATAGGCTTGAGACTTCAGGGAGTCGATCCAAATATGTTTTCATAGAATAATGGACCTGTCAAATGGCCACTTGTAGTTTAATTCTCCTTAGTAGACACAGGACAGCAAGAAGTTATGTTTCTTTTAGTGGGTATAGTTAGGAAGTAGCTTATAAAGGAAATGTCATTTGCCAGGGGCGTATACGAATTAAAACATTAAACACCTATATAATCATGTACTATTGTTACTAAGTGACGTATGGCAACGTTGCAAAGCAAGGCGAAGGTAGAGCGATGTGAACAGTGTGACAATCAGTTTGCTCTGATCTTATGTGTAACAACATAACCTCTTATTACTCTCCAGTGCCTTCGCTCTTATGAACGAACCATGAACAGCAAGTGCAATTGAAGCGTGTGACAAAAGGTATTTCCCTAACTTTTATACCCTTATCAAACTTTTGAAACGTCGCAGTCAATGTTTTACGTGGTAGATGGAATCCACTTTCAAGTTCAGCAAGTACATCTCCGATGCAGCTTCTCATCGGCTTTTCCACTCCGTAGTTGGGTTGAAACTTCTGGCAGCCATGTCAGAGGCGTCACGCAGAACTGGATGGCGTGAATGTAATCTGTTCTGATTAAGAATGGGTAGATCTTTATGTATGTCGTCTCCGTAGCGTAGCGGTCAGCATGGTTAGCTGCCGCCCCGGAGGTCCTGGGTTCGATTCCCGGCTCTGCCACGAAATTTGAAAAGTGGTAAGAGGACTGGAACGGGGTCTACTCAGCCTCGGGTGGCCCAAATGAGTAGAGGTGGTTCGATTCCCCCTCAGCCATCCTCGAAGTGGTTTTCCGTGGTTTCCCACTTCGTCTTCGGGCAAATGCCGGGATGGAACCTTCTTCAAGGCCACGGCCGCCTCCTTCCCTCTTCCTTGCCTATCCATCCTAACCATCCCTTACCTTCCCTCATGAGGCCCCTGTTCGCTTTGCAGGTGAGGCCGCCTGGGCGAGGTGCCAATCCCACCTCACCAATTGTATCCCTTCCGATTCGATGTTCCCAGCTCTAGGACACTGCCCGTAGAGGCGGTAGTGGTGAGTTCCCTCGCTGTGTCCGTGGGTTCCACCAACCTGGAGGGTAAACGACTAAAAAAAAAAAACTTTAGGCAAATTTGCCTCTCTCTGTAGCTACTGGTACTGCCGAACGGAGCTTGAATTGGTTGAGAACATAGTTAAGAAATTCTACTTCTGAAAACAGACTCAACGGTGTAGTATTGTCATCAATTCACAGAGACATACATCTCACTGACGATGAAGTTATGAACCGATTTGGCAATGCTTCAAGAAACCTTGACTTTAGTTTATAGTGTGAGTAGTAAATCAAAACAGTAACATTAATTCTTTCCATGTAAACACTATCAAGAGAGCAAGATGATTGTATTAATAACATGTATCATAAAGTGGTCTTAGTTGGGTTTGACATTAACCAAACATAAAACATCACATCAAATTGGTTGAAAATGTGAAGCCAGATAGCCTTAAAGCTCATCATTTTGCACCAAATTATACAAAAGTTTCACATGGAGAACCCCGGACCCCCTATTCTTTGGGCCTATACCATGCCCCCAACTCCCGATTGGGCACCCCCCGAAATAAAACTCTATATACGACATTTCACATTTCTGTGGCTCCATTAATATGTATTTCCTATCGTAATAGATGTCTTGAACTTCACATTTCTGTGGCTCCATTCAATGAAACACGATAATCACAATTATTTCAATTACAATATGCCCAATATATACAGAAAAGTGTCCATCCACCATAACGACCCAATTAACCTCCTTAATCTCCCATTGCTATTCAATTTTCTAGCCCATATTTATAACATGATATACAATATTTTATCTAAGCACAAATTAAAGGAACAGTAAAACACCTTCCTGTATATAATCTCAAATTTGTTATTTAAGTTCATTTTCAACACACCAATTCGTTTACCTCGTTAGGTAATCAGTTCACTCCAATTTAATCTTGACCAATTCAGTTGAAAGTTCTTTAACACCATTCTCTACATTTAAACACCTAATGGATAACACAATATGTTGTTTACTAAATGCATAGAGCTACAAACATATTTAAACAGCGCCACAACGATTACCGAAACAACTACATCTACCTCATTAATAATAAATTTCGCTCAATGTTATCTTTAACTACTTATATTGAACATTTTAACAACTTGTTCTACAATTTAACACAATTAGGTAACATAATATATTATTTCCTGAATACGTAGATCACAGACAACTATAAACAGCGCTACAACGATCACCGAAACAACTACATCTAATACGATTTTCTTGTAGCACAAAATACAACTTAGCTTCTTAGATTGCTCATTTCAAACGTTTAGCATTTTATTCTGCTTACTCTTTATTGTTACGTGTTTTTTGTGACGTTATATGATCTCCTAATATAGCTTTCTGTTCCATGAATGTGTGTTATCATTTGTTTCGACTTTCCAATCATTTTTCTTGGCCTTACCTATCAAATGATATGTGCATGCTTGCATGCATGATTGGTAAATGAATTTGTATCGACGATATACACATTATGTTGGCCAAAACGCAAGCATCATAACATAAAAGACAAACAGTAAGCATTGTTATCAAGCATCATAACATATCAAGCCCAATAGTAAGCATTGTTATCAAGCCATTTGGAGTTTAGAAGAAGCTATACCGATGCACTTTACTCCACTGGAAGACGGATTTTCATAAGAAGATATTTTGGAAAAGTTAGTTGCTATTATAGATTTTTTGCGCACATTGTGTTGCCATAGGATCTTATAAATCTACATAGTGAAGAATCGTATTGAATTTTCGACTGATTTTTGAGAATATTTTTTTACGTTTATTATCGACTATTCTTCAAATTTTGACGAGGATTTACTTGCCTTCTCACATATCTACATTCGAAAGAAGATGTCCCCTATTAATATATTTTTCGAAATACAAATAGAATATCAACCTAGTATTTTAAAGTAGGTTGTCAGTAGTGGTTTTTGAGGGGTTCAGATACCACCTCCACCTCCCCACCTCACAAGATGGCGGCAGCCCGATATCTCTCGAACGCATGGTTGGATTTTGACAAATGAGGTGTCATTGAACTCGGGCTAACACCCCCTTTCCAATGGACAACATATTTCAACCCCAAAAGTAATACCTACCCCTACTAGGGGGTGAAATTGTAATTTTTTAGAGAATCTCTCTTTCCAATTGCAACATGTGAGAGTTTAAATGCCGATATGGATTTAAACGTTGTTCCACATAAGGTGCATGTATTCGGTGGATACCCACTAAGAATTAACATGCTTGTTTTTTGTTTTTTACGCATGCCCACTCATGGCTTTTGTAAGAGGGTGGGGGAGTGGTTCCCTGTGGACGGGTTATTGTTGACAGGTCCTTGTTGACAAGTCATTGTTGACGGGTCCCTGTGGACTGGTCATTGTTGACGAGTCCTTGTGGACGAGTCCTTGTCCCTTTGGACGGGTCCCTTTGGCCTGGTTCCTACGGACGAGCCCATGAATTTATTTAAATTTTGTTAAAGGGCCTAACTACATTTGTGTGTGTGTGTTGAATTGACGTTGTTCACCACTACTATAATGGAATAACGATATGAAAGGATAGTGACGAAATACATGTGAACACGTGTGAAATGACCTTATTACCGTCCTCCTTGTGAAACAAGTCACATCCTGTTTTGCTTCATACGTGAGAAAATGTGAGTTCGAACCCGTGGTCGGATTTTGACGAATGAGGTGTCATTGAATTCGGGCTGATACCCCCTTTCCAATGAACAACATATTTCAACCCCAAAATAAAACCTACCCCTACTAGGGGGTGAAATTGTAATTTTTTTTAGAGAACCTCTCTTTCCAATTGCAACATGTGAGAGTTTGAATGCCGATATGGAATAAAACGTTGTTCCACACAAGAGACATGTGTTTGGTGGATAACCACTATGAATTAACATGCTTGTTTTTTTTTACGCATGCCCACTCACAGCTTTTGTTAGAGGGCAGGCTTTTTAAAAGATGGCGGCTGTAGTGTAACCTAACCTAACCCAACCCACGAGTGGTGATCAGAAAGTATTTTAAGTGACGCTTGTCGATTGGCAAACCAATAATCAAAGAGGGATATGTCAGGCCTTGAGGTGATAGCCCCTTTTGATTGATCCCTGTTGATTGATCTCTGTTGATTTGTCCCTTTGGACTGGTCTCTGTTGACTAGCCCCTTTTGGACGGGCCCTTTTTGACAGGGGGTCATTTTTGATGGATCCTTTTTGACAGGTGCTTTTCGACGGGTCCCTGTTGACGAGTCATTGCTGACGGGTCCTTGTTAATGAGTCCCCGTGGACGGGTCATTGTTGACGGGTCCCTATTGACAGGTCATTGTTGACAGGTCATTGATGACAGGTCATTGTTGACGGGTCATTGTTGATGGGTCCTTGCTGACAAGTCCCTGTTGATGGGTCCCTGTGGAAGGGTCACTTTAGACCGGCCCCTTTGGACTGGTCCCTATGGACCGGCCCATGAAATTTATCCAAATTATGTCAAAAGGCCTAACTACATTTGTGTGTAAAGCAGTGTGTTGAACTGACGTTGTTCACCAGTCCTTACTACTACAATTGGATAACGATATGAAAGGAATTGATTAACTAGACATGAGTTAACTACCAACGAAACACTTTGGCGACTCTGCTTGTTATTGATCAATGAGTAGGGTTTTAGAAAAACTGTTTGCTATTTTGGGTTATATACAAAAAATGCTTAGACCTTTTGAGTGACTATGTTTGCTAAACAAGACATTATACCAGACACGATTAGGATTCTTATGTAGCTCAGACAAGGAAAGAATTTCTACAGAATCTGTTGACATTGAATATAGATTTAGGTATTAGGAAGTCATTTTGAAGGCCTTTGTCTGGAGCGTGGCACTCTATGAAAGTAAAACTTAGACAATTGGTGTAGCAGAAAAGTGGAGAATTGAAGTGTTTGAAATGTGGTGTTACAGGAGAATGATGAAGATTAGATGGGTAAATAGGGTTACTAACAAAGAGGTATTAAGACGAGTGGGGGAGAAGAGATGTATCTGGCGACTGTTAATGAAGTAAAGAGATAGGTTGGTAGAACACGTACTAAGACACCCAAGAATAGCAAACTTAGTTAAGGAAGAAAGGTTCGAGGACGAGAACTGTAGGGGTAGACCAAGTTTAGAATATGTTAAACAGATAGCCTTGAATGTAGGGTGTGGTAGCTATATAGAGATGAAACGATTAGCTCGGGACAGATAGGCGCTGAGATCTGCATCAAACCAGTCAAAGGACTAAAGACTCAAACAACAACATGTAAGTTCACTAAAATAATGTTGTGTAACGGTATATGTTAGTCAACGAACAGTAATGCATTACTAAAACCCATGACACGATACCTAAGAGCTTTTCTAAAATGATTTTAAAATGCCTTTAACCCTATATTGAACACCCAGTTCACAAGACTCATAACTGCAATGTTATGGTAAAACAAAACAAAATCTATATTTGAAAACAAGCAACTGGTTTAGTCAATGTATACTGGAAAAGTTTTGTAAACACTTAAGTCCTCAAGACTAATTAAATTAGTAACTGGTAGGTTGACCGAGTGGTTAAGGTGTTTGACTTAAGATCAAATTTTCTGTATAAGGAAGCAAGGGTTCGAATCCCTTACCTGACATAACTATTGCCTTGACATGGCTTGGCCACACTGCATTATTATGACACTCGGTACACAAACCATAGATATAGTGTATTGTTTAAGGCCACTCTCTTTCTGAACATAGTCAGAGACTGTTGATGGTTAACAATTGTATTAATAGTGGGACATGGGGATAGTAATTAAGAAAAACAGACAATACCCATACAATATTTTTATTAAATTCATTTTATAATAGTTACACACTGAATTCAAGTCTATCACTTTACCATTGTTCTATATAGATTTTTAAACACAACGCTTGTTGTAGATCCTTTTACAACTTTCTCCAGGTACTCTTGCTCTTAAAAACTGGGGAAGCCGCAATGGTTTTATAAACATAAAACCCTCATCCTCATCTTTTTCATAATTATCATCATCATCATCATCATCATTATGAATATTATCATCAAAATTATTATAGTCATTGTCACCATCATTATCATCATCATCATCATCATTCTCAACATCACTAGAACTATCCAATTCCTCTTGTTTGTTTTCCACAGGGACCTCTTGTAGAGTCTGCGTTGCTTTTGATAGTGTTAAGGGTTTTTTGAACGATGGTATTTGTCCTAACATGTCTTTTTGAGGTGATGATGAATGCTTTTTAACAAACAATGCACTATCTTGAGCAGCAATATATTTTTCTTGGACTTGCTTTTTTACCTGGGTTAGAGTATTTTGCGTATTTAAATGTGTATTAATTTGAGATTCACAATGATGTTCTTTTGATGTAAGTACGTTGGAGTCTTTTGTTTTAATCATTCCTCGACACTTTTTGGATCGTTGTTTTGAACATCGCCAAATAACAGTTCCATCTTTATTGGTTGTTTTTACAATATATGTATGTCCTTTATAGAAGACACATGGCTTGCCATGACTGGTTGTTGAGACTTCCATATCAACTAATACATATGAATTAAATTTTAGTAAAGTCACATGAACAATCTTTAGATTACAAGTGATTTACACACACACACACACTTTCCTAAATGTCAAGATTTATGGATGTTGTTTTCCGCCAACAGCTGCTTACTGCGTATGACAAGGCTGGAGACTGGTAGGTGAGACGGTCTTTCACGATGTGAACACTGTAACAGGCAGTAGTCAACTGACAATATTCTTATACCCTAGTCAAGGTTAACAGGTACTTACTGCGTATGACAAGACCGTACACTCGTAGGTTAGACCGTATTTTTTGTTTGTTGCTAAGGATCCCATATATACCCTAGACATGTTAGTTCTGAACACTTAGTGGTTAATTGTATATATTGAATTTAAATACACAGCTCATACAAGCACGTTTTGCGGATGGGAGGGGTGAGAGGCTGGCAAAAAAGGAAATGTTTTAGTTTAATGAAACGTCATGTCCCAGTAGGCGTGATTTATAGTAGACGCAATTGATAGTAGACGTAATTGATAGTAGGTGTAATCGATACTAGACGTGATTAATAGTAGACGCAATTGATACTAGGCGTGATTGATAGTAGGCGTGATTTGTAGTAAGCGCGATTTATAGTAGACGCAAATGATAGTAAGCGCGATTGATAGTAGGCGTGATTGATAGTAGACGCGATTGATAGTAGGCGCAATTTGACATGGGCGCGACTCAGATCATTTTTGATATCATAAAGTTACAGTGTCAATGTTTATACAAAGTACAAGGTAGAGGGTATTTTAAGACATAACCTCAGCTCACTTAACATAACCTAACTTTACCTAACCTAACTTTGTCACGTGACATGTTCTACAAGTTTAGACTTGCTTTAAGACTGATTATGACGTCATAGATTGATGGGAGGGGTGAGAGGCTGACAAAAAAGGAAATTTCTGGTTTAATGAAACGTCATGTCCTAGTAGGCGCGATTTATAGTAGACGCAATTGATAGTAGGCGCGATTAATAGTAGACGCAATTGATAGTAGACGTGATTGATAGTAGGCGTGATTTGACATGAGCGCGATTTATAGTAGACGCGAAAGATAGTAGGCGCGATTGATAGTAGGCGTAATTAGACATGGGCGAGATTTATAGTAGACGCAATTGATAGTAGGCGCGATTGATAGTAGGTGTAATTGGTAGTAGGCGCGATTTGACATGAGCGCGATTTATAGTAGACGCAAATGATAGTAGGCGTGATTGATAGTAGACGCAATTGATACTAGGCGTGATTGATAGTAGGCGTGATTTGTAGTAAGCGCATTTCATAGTAGGCTCAATTGATAGTAGATGCAATTGATAGTAGACGTGATTGATAGTAGGCGCGATTGATAGTAGACGTGATTGATATGGACGCGACTTAGATCATTTTTGATATTACAAAATTACAGTGTCAATGTTTATACAAAGTACAAGGCAGAGAGGGGGTATTTTAAGACTTAACCTCAGCTCACCTAACATAACCTAACTTTACCTAACCTAACTTTGTCACGTGACATGTTCTACAAGTTTAGACTTGCTTTAAGGCTGACTATGACTATGACGTCATAGATTGATGAGAGGGGTGGGAGGCTGACAAAAAAAGGAAATGTTTTGGTTTAATGAAAAGTCATGTCCTAGAAGGCGCGATTGGTAGTAGACGCAATTCATAGTAGACGCGATTAATGGTAGGCGCAATTGATAGTAGGTGTGATGGTACTTACTGCATATCAAAAGGCTGTACACTCGTGTGTTAGACACTCTATCTTGTTAAGGACCCCTATATATTCCCTATACAAGGCTATACATGTTAGTTCTAAACACTTAGTGGTTATTTGTATTTTAAATTTATATACACAGGTTATACAAGCACGTTTTTTCACACAGTAAAACTTTGTCAAATAGCCACATGCGACACGCAAAGTATGTTTCCGCTATCTAGCGGTGACTATGGAAACTACCTGAACATATCCTAATCTAATCCTAGCTAACTTCACCTGACGTGACCATACCGGTTTGTAAGCAACAACAACAACACACTAAGATTCCATGAATTCCAGAGTACTTTTAGATTAATTATCGACTCTCAACTCTTATAACTATGTCTATCCCACTCTGTCAAAAACACGATTTTTTTTTAAATTTTTGCTTGATGTCAATACTAAAGTGATAATGGGTTTTCCGATCCTATCACTATAAATTCATTACCCCCACTCTTATCTCGGTCTCGACAACAACCATGCCTATTTTTATTATGTCAGATGATGTAATGTTCGAGTGCAAAGTGGGTGTAAAAGTGAGTGCAAAGTGAGTGCAAAAGTGAGTGCAAAAGTGGGGTGTAAAAGTGGTACCCTATTTGTAATGGCTTATTTGACAAGTTATTTTGTGGTACCCTATTCGTAATGGCTTATTTCACAAGTTGTTTTTGTCAATGTATTTAGAGGATATTTCTCTTGTTCATGGAAAGTATCTCAGCCCTTTTTATGATAGCATAATGCTTACCGTCATGTTTGTAAGCAACAACAACACACTAAAATTCCAAGAATCCAAACTACTCTAAGGTTAATGATGGTCTCTCAACTCCATTCCACGCCTAGTCAAAAACATTATACATTTCAAATTTTTCAAAAAAGGTAAATTGAGAAAGTAGGCTATATATTTAAACCAAAAAATCATATGCTAACTCCAACACCTACGTCTATCCCATTCTCAGTCAAAAAATATATATATATTCTTTAAATTTTTCCAAAAAATATTTGGAAAGTAGGCTATAATTTGAAAACTAATCATCCTAAAAAGTCATATATAGACTCAAACCAATGGCTTTTATGTCCTTAATCGTTAGAACAAAACATGGAATTTGACATTTTTCCAAATATTGATCATTTTTAAAAATGGGCTATATTTTGTAAACTATGAATTACACAAAAAATGTGTTTGATATAAAAATGACAGGTATTTACCCCCTCTACCCACAAACCAAGTCCCAGGTCTCTGGGACAAAATCCAAAAAGGTTCAATTTTGAAAGTAGACGATATTTTGAAAACTAATCATTCTAAAAAGTCATATATAGACTCAAACAAATGTCCTTTAAGTCCCTTAACGTTAGAACAAAACTTAAAATTTTTTTCATTTTTTCAAAAAAAAAGTCTAATTTTCAAAATTGCCTATATTTTGGAAACTAAGAATTAGTTCCAAAATGGCGGTCGTAGCTTAACTCAACCTAACCTAACCCTACGAGGTGTGATCAAAAAGTTCCAAAATGGCTGCCGTAGCTTAACTTAACCTTTGATTGATCCCTGTTGATTGACCCCTTTTGATTGATCTCTGTTGATGTATCCCTTTGGACTGGTCCCTGTTGACTAGCCCCTTTGGACGGGTCCTTTTTAAAGGGGGAGTCATTTTTTTACGGGTCCCGGAGGACGGGTCCTTGTTGACGGGTCCCTGTTCCTTTAAATACATTAATGGATATGTTGTTGGCTTTCTCAAATTGTTGTTGTTGTTGTTGTTTTCTGCCAACAGGTGCTTACTGCGTATGACAAGGCTGTACACTCGTGGGTTAGACAGCCTTTCTTGCTAAGGGTCTCCTATATACCCTAAACATGGCTATACATGTTAGTTCTGAACATTTAGTGGTTAATTGTATATTGAGTTTAAATAGAGAACTTATACAAGCACGTCTTGCATGTGGTTAAACTTCACAAGTGTCACATGCAACATGCAAAGTATGTTTCCGCTACCTAGCGGTAAATATGAGCACTACCTGTACTACTAGCATGCTACCTAGCAGAGGATATGAACACTTACTAGTAATATCCAAAGTGAGCTGAGGTTAGGTTAGGTTAGGTTAGGTTAGGTAAAGTTAGGTTAGCCATTAAAACAAGTTACCAAAATAAGTCGTCAAAAATAATTGTTTTTTTTTACCCCTGAGGTCTTGGGTTCCAACTCGACTATGCACAGAATTTAATTAACATCTGAGAGTTGAAAGGTTAGGTTAGGTTAGGCAAAGTTAGGTTAGGTTAGGTTAGTGAGCTGAGGTTATGTCTTTAAATATTCCCTCTCTTTCAACTACTTTCCAACACCAAGAAAAAAATCCACTAAATACATTGACACAAATAACCTGTCAAATAAGCCAATACAAAAGCCAATACTAAAGCCAACACAAAAAGCTAACACGAAAAGCCAATACAAAAGCTAACACGAAAGGCCAATACAAAAAAAGCCAACACGAAAAGCCAACACGAAATGCCAACACGAAAAGCCAACACAAAAAGCCAACACGAAAAGCCAACACAAAAGCCAACACGAAATGCCAACACGAAAAGCCAACACAAAAAGCCAACACGAAAAGCCAATACGAAAAGCCAACACGAAAAGCCAACACAAAAAGCCAACACAAAAAGCCAACACATAAGCCAACACAAAAGCCAACACGAAAAGCCAACACAAAAAGCCAACACGAAAAGCCAACACAAAAAGCCAACACAAAAAGCCAACACAAAAAGCCAACACATAAGCCAACACAAAAGCCAACACGAAAAGCCAACACGAAAAGCCAACACATAAGCCAATATATAAGCTTATGGTAGGTCACTCCATCAGCAAAACAGTTGTAACCTTTGTAGTGTGAACATCGTACTGACAGGTCAGTTACTACTATGGAACTTATTACAACCAACAAAGGTAGGCTACGTGCACTCTATCAAGGCTACTCCTATAACTATAATCGCCAGAATGTGAATGGAATAATATTCTGGCAATGCTCAAAAGAGAGGTCAACAAAATGTCGAGGCAATCTGAAAAGTAAAAATGGAAAGGTTTTAAGTGTGAGTGTTCATCAATGTAGTGCTCGAAACGAACCACGCTTACTGTTTACAAACAATTATCAAAATGCTAAAAAGCAAGTTCAAGAAAACGATATTGCGGCTAAAGATAGTGCAGTGTTTGTTCAAAAGGACTTATCATGTCCTCAAAACGTCATGTTAGGACAGTTGTCAACGTCCAAGAAACCTTCAAAACTATCAAAATCAACTCAGACTATAAATAAAGTGGTATTGCAAGAGGATCAAAAAGGACTATATAGTAACAGTGATGATGGTCATGATGATAATGGTGATCATGATGATGTTAATGATGATGACGATGATGATAATGATCATGATAATGGTAATGCTTTGTTTACACCTAAAAATCCATTTGTTAAATTTGTATACTGGCACAATCCCAATAAGCTCGTCCAGCGGCTACAGTTGTTGCATGCCTCACGTCAAGCTGGCCATACTGGTCACGATTGGGAAATCAAAGAAATTGAACAAGAGCTTCGTCGTGCTGAAATTATTTTGTAATGGGTCTACCACTTTGCGACCACTTTCACCTCAACTCTTGTTTCTAATATTTGCTTATTTGCTTTCACTTTTACCTGAACTCTTTGGATCCATATTTGCTCTCACATTAAACTAGTATTCTTATTACCAAGTTGACTTTACTAGAGCTTAGTCTATGCTTGACAGTTGATATGGAAGTATCAGTGACTAGGTATGGTAAGCCTTACGCATACTATAAAGGATATTCATATATTGTGAAACGAACCAATAAAAATGGAACTGTTATTTGGCGTTGTTCAAAGCAACGTTCCAAACATTGTCGTGGTGACCTAAAAAGTAAAAATAGTGAGGTTTTAAGTGTCAGTGATCATCAATGTAGTGTACCGCATGAAACACAGTTGCCGTCGACAAAAAATCAAGAAAACCATATTGCTACTCAAAATAGTGCATTGTTTAATGATCAACGTTTAACCCCTGTTCTCAAAGTTATTTTTAATCCATCTTCCACGTCGCAAGAGCCATCAACATCACAAACTATGCAAGAGGTAGTGTTGTTGTTGTCGTTTTAAAGAGTGGAACAACTAGGTCATCTGCTCTTGATCTGCAAGGGGATCAAAGTGACTAAATAGTAATAACCATAAGGTTTTTATGCCTATACAACCATTGCGGCTTCCCACTTTTCGAAAACAACGTTGAATGGACATTGCTATAAAATAATCTACAACAAGCCTTGTGTTTAAAACTATAACAGACTATTGTAAAGTGAGAAAGGCTTGTATTCAGTGTGCATTTATTGTCATAATCATGTATACTCTGCAATGTTAAATATATTAACTTTGTATAAAATAAAACAGCATTGTAACATCATTTTGCATTTATTTACAAACTTTATATACATTTTTTTTGGTTTCATCATAATATTTTTAAAGACAACACTAAACACTAAAACATTACTATTTTATACACATATTTTCTTTCTTTTTCAGTATATTGTCATTACTTATATTTTCCATTATTATTTCACATTTTTTTAATTTATTTAATTAAAACGAACTATGCATCTATTGTTTTTAAAACCTTCATAAATTAAGTGTACAGGTTGCACAGCATTATTGACTTCATCAAAAACACTCTCCGACATATCATTAAACCGTATAGGCAGAAATGTCTCAAAGTTTTCACATACACAAAGTACACGATCACCATATGCTGTTTTCAATTTCCGAATCTTGATAATGCGGAATGGAATATGCGTTGGCAATTCGCTGAGCTTCTTTGTCTCTAAGCCAAATGATTGTCCCACAGCATTCAAAACATTCATTGTAGTAGTCTATAAACAAAACAAAAGCATATCTATTACACTCTAAAACAGCTTTAATAATATTGTGCAATTAGGGATTTTGCACTATGCATGGCGAATAAATTATACTAGTTATGCAAGAAATGCCCTAACTGTAGCAGATACTACTTTTCTGCATATAGCACAAGTGTTAAGTTCTAATGCACACTTGACACAGGCTATCATGTGTCCACAGGGTAAAAATACAACACCTAGTTCATCTTGATAACAAATTTTACATAATTGTTGGTCACACTTTTGTATCTGTTCGTAACACAAGTCTTTTCTTTCAGCCTTATGTATTTGCTCCGCGTGCTCTAACTCTAAAGGCACTTTTATGTCTTGTGCTGCAATCACTTTTTCTTTACGAATAGTGTTCACAAATTCCTGATCTTTAAGCAACACCATGTATTTACAGTTTGGTAACCAACGAGCGTGTTGCACTAAAGGGTCATCAGTCATTTGCCAATCCTTTAAAGCAAATCCGCAATAAAAACATATTGTTTTATCCCCTTTACCAGTATAAAAAAATCCAGCTTCACTTAGCTGTTTGGTAAGGTGTTTTAATATTAATGGCCAAACATTTTTATAAGATTCGAAACGTTTCTCAACAGAGCTGTACTCTGGGTGTGCTAGTGCTTTAGTCTTGCAAACTCCCAATTTTTCAAAAGCACACGCCAATTCAACACTGTCTATGGCATATGGCCACATATATCGACACTACCGTTGACTGGTAATACATCATTATTATTATTTATTTGTGATTCAGCAACGTAAGTAGCGGCCAAAGGCCTTGTGGTTCGGTAAAATGAATGCACGGGTAGGTTACCCACTTGCTTTCCAAGCATGTAAGGACAGTGAGGAGACCATCGCAAATGGTCTCTAAAGGGATCATCCCCTTCTTCCCAGTGTGAAAGTTCAATACGACAAAACACACAGCGCACCACATCTTCTCGGTTCAAGTAAAAAATCCCGGCTTTTGCAAGTTCGTGCGTCGACAAAAAGCCTACAGGCCAGGATTCAAATGTTAACCATCGATCATGTTCTGATTTTAAATTCAACCCACGTGGTAAACCAACTTGCTCACTTGTTGTATTTGGTACTAACGCCATGTGTTATAATAAAACTTTTTCTTATTGTAAGTTATTAACATTGCACAGAGTACTTTAAAGCATAATGCATGCTTGTTCACTGTCTGTTCATTACGTTAATGGCACATGACGACACCTAAAAGCAAACAAAATAACCCATCACTCAATCAATCAATCAATCAATCAATCAATCAATACTTGTAAATAAAACGTTAACGTTAATTGGCATTAATATATCAAAACACCATTAAAAATAAACTGTATGTTGGCACTAACAGTAACCCATGTACTTATTTTCTTTTTTATAAAGCTACAGTCATTTACATTCCCCCACCCTCCCTTTAACCAATATATAAACAAAAATGAATGTCATGTCATTTTGTTCACATTATCATGTTCAAACCTGTGGATATTCGTTGAGTCCATAGGGAACCACCCATAAATTAAATTTATTATTTTTATTTTTAGAAAATCCAACATGGCCTTGTACTTTTCCCAGTCAACAACAACAACATAGCCATTAATCAAGAAAGCAATCATTGTCCCAGTCATGTACAGGTAATGAATTTTTTTTGTCTACGAGTTTTCAGTAGTGGTAAAATGGAATAGCATTTTTAAGTTGGACTTACCTGAGTTTTAAACAGTTCACTCTTTGGCAGTGGTTTCGCTTTAGTGCGTTTCTGTTTTTTTTCAGCGACTGCTACGGCGGTAAGGCTATTCTTTCCAAGTTTCTAAAAATAAATAAAATAAACCGCTATAAATACCTAAATTCAGGTTAATACATACATTTCATAAAATAAAACATAAAACAAAAAATGAAACAAGTTAGTTTAAAAAAATCATCTCACCTTTACTTGCAGTGACTTGTTACTCTTCCCTTCTAGTGGGCTCAAAAGTGCAATGGTTTCTTCTCCCTCAGACATGTAAGGTATGCCGGTTATCTGCAAACAAATAAATAAAATCATTAATTACTTAATCAATAAATAATTGCTTGTAAATATATATATATATATTAATCAATAAATGTATAAATGAATAAATATATAAATAAATACCTACCCCACAACAAGGTTAAGTATTTTCCACCAACACCAAAACTGTTAAACAAGACCAGGGGTTTCATGCAACGCAGTGTGTTCAAAGGTAGTCCACCCAAGTGAGAGTGGAAATGATAACGACATGTCTTTATATATGCTACGTTGCATGTATAATCATTTTTTTCCCACGCTTTGAACATTCTGTTATCGGTCACGTGGACAGCTAACGTCCCAGGCGAACACTTGTGGCGAATCAAATTTCACATGAACTTGCATTTTGTCACGTACGAAGCAAAACAGGATGTGACTTGTTAACAGTTATCATGCATATGGACAGCTAACGTACCAGGCGAACACCTGCGCTAGATCAAATTTCACATGAACTTGCATTTTGTCACGTACGAAGCAAGACAGGATGTCACTGGTTTAGCGTGCATGTGGTTTCACACAAGTTCACATGCATTTCGCACTTCCCTACCACCACAATGGTCAGATTATTTCACCTTCAAGCGTCATGGTCATTTTTTCCATTGCACCTGTTGTCAAGTCAGATCAACGCCTTCCAATAAGCTCAAATGACATTCACCTCCTGCTCGTCTGCAAGTTTGTTTTCTCTACTCGCTTCGACCAACATAGAACCAAGTTCTCATCACCGTTTACACGTTAAAGGTAAAAAGTGTGAAAAAACGTACCCTCGCTCTGTCATACACCGACCCGTCGAAATATCGATTGATCTATTGAACACAGCCACCTTGGTCAGCGACAGGTTCGTTGAAACACACACACACACCCAGCCGTATCGTCTCTCTCAACCACCACGCTTTATGAACATTATAAACAGGTAAAGAAAAGGAAAAAGTTTTCTCAACATGTATGGCGTTAGGCCCTTTATGAATTATTTTTTTGAAAAAAAATATCTACCACACTCGAAAAAGGGCGTTATTCCGAGTGCTAGGACACTTCGTACACGTCTCTAGCGTTATTGGTTCGTGAAATATCGACAAAAATCACAAAAAACACATGTTTACCCCCAAAATCGAGTTTCCCAAATTTTTTTAAATTACGAGTCGTCAATAGCAGAGAGGACGTCACCCCAAGTCCTTGGACCCGTCGTACATGCCTCTAGCGTTATTGGTTCGTGAGATATTGGCAAAATCACAAAAAACACGTGTTTACCCCAAAATCGAGTTTCCAATTTTATTAAAAATTATAACGAGTGGTCTATAGCAAAGAGGACGTCAGCCCGAGTCTTTGGACCTGTCGAACACACCTCTAGCATGATTGGTTAGCGAGATATTAAAAGCACATGACCTTTTAGTTTTGGTCTTTTCATTAAATAAAGAGGCTATAGGAAAGTAGGGGGCGTCACTACGAGTGCTAGGACACCCTGTATGTTCAAATCCGACCATTGGTTAGCGAGATATCAGGTTCGGGGCAAATACGAGGGTGGCTCAATAAGAAGTGGCGCAGCTCCCGTGTTACCCCACTACTACAGGTTTTCATCCTAGAGACTTGACATTTATTTGGGGGGTAGAGGGCATAGGGACCTTTCATTTATGTCAAACATTTTTTTTGTAGAGTTCCTAGTTTCCAAAATATAGGATTTTCAAAATTCGAGTGTTTTCAAAAAAACATAAAAAGTAAAAAAGTTTCATTATAGAAAATAAAGGTCATAAAGACCATTCGTTTGGGCCATGGCATAACGTTCTATCATCTTTGGTTTTCAAACTATCACCAACTTTTGAAAACAAAAATTTTCAAAAAAAAATTCAAAAATATAACGAGTAGTCCACAGCAAAGAGGACGTCAGCCCGAGTCCAACGACACCTCATTTGTTAAAATCCGACCATGGGTTCGAGAAATATTTAACATGACTGAGGCTTAGTAGTAGAGCAAAGGGGTTTCCAGAGCGGCCTAGAACCCCTATCACCCCCCTACTCATGCATATTCAGCAGAGCTAGCGCGCTTTTTCTCAGAGTACATGGATGAGCTCCCCAGGTGGTGGCTCCATTTATTTTACGAAGTTTAACTAGTATTTAAGGTATAATATATTTCACGCTGAGGATGGAATAATTGACATTCCGAAACATGTGCGTCGTTTAATATTTCATGTAACAACTTCTCTTAGCATTGATCGGGTGGATTGACAATTCACTAAGAGAAACGAACCTTTAACACGCGCACTGCAAATATGAATTTCCATATCCTGTAAATTATACCGATGAAGGACCAGGTTGTCTTTTGGTAAAACCATCTTAAGAGTGTGGGTATAATTGCGCTTCCTCAACTAAAAACGCTTTTTTCGAGCTTCAGATGCACTAACACAGGGGTGCCCAACCTTATTTAACTAAGGGCCACATTGCTAATAGTTGGGGGACCTTGCGGGCCAATGACACTCCGGGGGTTTGATGGGTATGGATTTCTCTTTTAAATATAGGTGCAATATGGAGAGTTTTGTGGCTGTCTGAGCTTAGTTTAAATATAGCTGCAATATGGTGAGTTTTGTGGCTGTCTGAGCTTAGTTTTCTTAGTATTGTTGCTATTTTCTATATTTGTTTGTAGTGGATAAGAAAATAAAACACTAAAAATAAATGTAAATATTGTTAATAAATCCCTTAAAATAGAAGTACGACTTCGTTGGCGCCAAGGCCTGCGGAATTGCATTTCGGACATTCGACCCGCTAGCGTGGATATGTAGGAAAATTATAAAATGTTATTCTAGGCAAAGCTGACACCATCACGTGGTTATGAAAGCCGGACGTCCTCGGAAATGGAAAATATCTTACAGCTGTAAATACATTATTTAACTTATTGAAAAGTTGAAAACGGGGTATTATAGATAATTTTCCGTAGAATTCAATGTGACCATCAGTTGAATTTTTACAAATTATTATATACATTTGGGCCCCATTTTTTTCAAACACCAAAAACATTTAATAACATCAAAACGGTGAGAGATATCCAAATATGATAAGGGGTAGAATAGTTGCTAATTACTGAGATCTTACATCTGTAGATTTTGTATTTTCTATAGGACCGACTGTTTCCGAGATATAAAGATTCGAAAAAATAGGATGAAATTCATGGCCCCAAAAATAGAAAACGGTGAAAGATATCAAATAACCATTCGGGGTAGAAAGTTGCAAATCACTGAGATTTTACATCTGTAGATTTAACTTTTTCGATAGAGCAGATGTATTCAGAGATATAACGTTTCGAAAAAAAGGTTGAACTTCAGTGCTCCAAAAAAAGAAAATGGTGAGAGATATCAAAAAATCATAAGGGTTAAAACAGTTGCTAATCACTGAGAGATACACCTGTAGATGTAACTATGTTCGATACGATTAACCGTTTCCCATATATAACGACAAAAAATGAATGACATCCAGGGCCCCAGAAAATGAAAACGGTGAGAGACTTAAAAAATTCATAAGGGGTAAAAAAGTTGCTTATCTCTGAGATCTTTCTCCTGTGTATTTAACTTGTTTCGATACGACGAACCGTTTCCGAGATATATTGATTAAAAAAAGATGAAATTCAGGGTCCCTTAAAATGGCCCGGCTTTGCACCGATTTTAACGCCCAACAATAGATTTCCTCACAGGCCGCAACCTTTCGCCGTACCAAATTTCAGCTCGATATCTTGAAACGTGCGACCTGTACTCTGTTAAACGCATAAACGTCATGCACATACGTACATCTTCAGGGTCCCAAAAAAGAAAACGGCGAGAGATATAAAAAATCGTTATGGGTAAGAAAATTGCATACCGCGGAGATCATACACCTGTGCGTTTAACTTTTTTCGATACGACCAACCGCTCCGAGATATATCGATTCCAAAAAAGGATGAAATTGAGCCTCCCCCCCAAAAAATGGTCCGGCGCTGACCGATTTTATCACCCAACAATAGGGTTCCTCACAGGTCCCAACCCTTTCGCCGTACCAAATTTCAGCTCGATATCTTGAAACGTGCAACCTGTACTCTGTTAAACGCATAAACGTCACGCACATACGTACATCTTCAGGGCCCCAAAAAAGAAAACGGTGAGATATCAAAAAATCGTCATGGGTAAAAACGTTGCATACCGCGGATATCTTATACCTGTGTATTTAACGTTTTTCGATACGACCAACCATTTCCGAGATATATCGATTCCAAAAAAAGGATGAAATTGAGGGCCCCTAAAAAAGGTCCGGCCCTGCACCGATTTTAACGCCTAACAGAAGGGTTCCTGACAGGCCTTAACTCTTTCACCGTGCCAAATTTCAGCTCGATATCCTGAAAATTGCGACCTGTACTTTGCTAAACGGAAAAACGTCACGCACATACGTACATCTTCAGCCCCCCCCCCCCCCCCAAAAAAAAAGAAAACGGTAAGAGATATCAAAAAATCGTTATGAGTAAAAAAGTTGCATACCGCAGAGATCTTACACCTGTACATGTAACGTTTTTCGATACGACCAACCGTTTCCGAGATATATCAATTCCAAAAAAAAAGGATGAAATTCAGGGCCCCAAAAAAGGTCCGGCCCTGCACCGATTTTAACGCCTGACAATAGGGTTCCTAACAGGGCGCAACCCTTTCGCCGTACCATATTTCAGCTCGATATCTTGAAAATTGCGACCTCTACTTTGCTAAACGCAAAAACGTCACCCACATACATACATACATACATACATACATGCATACATACATACGTACATGCATACATACTAACATACATACAGTACATGCATACATACATACATACATACTGTGCCCGTATCTATCACGAGGCCCGCTTGTCGAAATCCCAAAATGAAGAAAGGATCGAAGATTCTCGAAGGCCCCGGCTCAAAACCTAGATGATCTTCCGACAGGCATCTCAATGATAAATACACAGAGGAATGTTGTGTTAGGAGCAACTACACTAAAAGCTTGAGATCCTTACCATAATCTCAGGTCGGAAAGGGTAAAGGAAAGCGCCACAACCAAAGAAAATCCCTTCCCCTAACACAACGCTATCTATAATTAACTGAAACCACGGAAAACTAACGTATAAAAGGATGAAATAAAGTTTATTGTCGAAAACAACAATAAAACAAACTAAATGAAACAAATATTAAAGTAGAATATACAGGAGACTCGAATGCCTCCATAGTCAAAGTGTTCAGATCGCAAATGATCCACACTCATCAGCTGATTTTTATCAAGAAGTTCTTTTGATAAAAAAAATATTACTGTTACCTTTTCCAGACAAAAGACGATTCAAAAAAAAATCTTAACAAATCTATCGAGAAATCTATACAAAGTAGAACTTCCGTACAATAAAGAAAATTAAAACTTGGCTGGACTTCATTCCCCAAACGATCAGCTGTTTGTAAATGCAAAACTACCTATCAGCGATCAGCTGTTTCTCATACAAGGGCTCCATTCATACAGGCCAGACGTTTGGTTTAGACGATTGCCCTTGACCTTGAAGCCTGCGGGTGAGCCTGTACACAGTCACTCTCTCACCCTATCGCTTCAAACTTGTCACCACCGATCTGATGTAATGGAATTTCAGACTTCAGCACGTGGTGACACCGCCCCGCTGACAGTACAGTCCACGTCGAAGTATTGTCTGACACGGAAGTACACGTTACGTAGTTACGAACAGAACGCCATTACATTTGCCAATGACTGTACTTGAGCAGTAGTGTTAGACAGCTTTGTCAATCATCGGACCGCTTGGGGCACCTAATAACAGCACAGGTACTGCAGTAACTCGCCTCCAGGCTTCCATTAGGATTTTTCACTCGTCTAAAACAAACGTCCGGCCTATACTTGTGATTGAACCCATAATCAGACATTCATACAGTCCGCAAATACACAAACATTTACAAAAATATTACACTTCACAAGTTCTGAAACAACAGAGGAGAACAATATATTTCTCCACAATCTATTTATTCAGATAGATTTGCACGTAATGTCTGTCCCAGACATTCCTTTACCTATCTTGGAGTGTTCAAACCCCTCCAGCATTTCTCGAATTGTATTATTCCAAACTCCTTTTCTTCAATCCTCTTGCAACTTCAAACCTATTCATGACGTTGCGATTCGCCAATTAAATTTAACTGAAGTTTAAACAAAAATTTAAATATTTATGTTATTTTCATTCCACAAGTTTAGATAAATTATCCGATTGCATTAATATTTGTTAATAATATTTTCATTAATCATTATATTAATTTAAATAAACATCCATCGCTGTTTATGAGAGTAGGTTAATCATTATGACAAACCGCTTCATAATTTAGTTTATAGGAATTATAATTAATCCACCTTCGTTAATTATTAAGATCACTCAATATTTATCTTTATACTGCTAGTTTAGATAGGTTTAAATGTTTATATCAGTCTAATATGGTCGTACAATTAAGTAACGCTCATATGATTATTATTTCAATTATTCGAGTTAATAGTTTAATAATAATTTGGACCACATGGTCACCAAAACTTAATCTTACTTTTTCACAGACTTCACCTAATTATCAGTATTTTGTCATTTTCCAGCAATTTGAATGCAATACCTCTAAAAATATATCCATCGTATTTCATACTTCAATAAGCTCACATTAGCTACTTCCTTCCTTTTTTTAAATAGTTTCACGTATGATACGGACATTACCATAATAATTCACCTTAATATATCCTCGTAGTTTCTTTTCCGAAGTGGAAAAATTAGTATTTGCATTCTCACACATTATTACAATGGTATTTGTTGATTACAATATTTATACAGGTTAACAACCTTTAATACTTGTACAGATTTATTGTTGGTAGCAGGTTTACTTAGTATAGATTTAGTAGAGTGAACAAATGTGCCCATTATATAATAATAATACAATTGTACCGACGTACTGGTCTATACTTCAGATTCTAATACCATTGCAAAGTCATGATAATCATCGATAACGATGAAACGTAAAAGAAAATATAATGAAATGAATAATTTTTGAAAACGACACCTCCATGAATCAACTGTATTAAGACGATCCTAATATTTTAAAAAACACTGAAAAACAAATCCTACAATTTGTTAAAGATAGAACAATACTATCTGACCAGAATAAAATAGTTAACTGACATGACGAATATCCTTAAGTGTTCAAAGTCACGTCTTTCTAAATCCACAGTGTTTCACTAGAAAATAAAATTACATTCACAAAGTCATAAATATATCCGGAGTTGAAAAGATGGTATATTGGCTTTCACGGCCGGTGTTGCTGAGTTTTATATCCGGAGTTGAATTCATAAAAAAATTGATAAGATCGGCGAGTTCTTCCCCTACAATAATTCAGTCTTGTTTCAAGAAAAATACCCAAGATCGCATTATTTCAAGCATATGACAAATTTTAAGAATAGCTAACGACAATCGTCGAGAAGGAAAAAGAATTAATGCTTTTAAATTCAAAAGAAATTCAACTGGGTTGAATTATTAATGTCTCCAACAGATCTCCACAGAGAAAAGAAAATTTTAATTAGCTAATCTCAATGTTCCTCCGCAGAACAATTGACGCCAATGCTGGCATGAAAACCAAAGCAACCAACTACACCTCGAGCTGTAAAAAACTTGAAGAATGAATGACACACAAAATATGGAAGATTTGCTGCTCAATAGAATTGTCAAATACTCAAACTACAAGTAATAAAAATCGTTGATTCTACCTGGAGATGAATCAGGCAGGTTCAGAAGGACTGAATCTAAATATATCCTGATGGACTGGTATTACCGCCCGGGTGGAAACTCTAACTGCGGTCCGCTGCATCTCTGGGGATCGAACTTCATTCCCCTGGGCTGGGCCTGCTCGTTCTGGACATCGAACCGCTTCCTCCTCGGCTCTGGTAGACTCTTCTGGATTCGGTGGGATAACCCTTCCGATCTTGACAATTCTGGCAGTATCATGACGAATCTCCGGCGATTTTTAAAGTTGATCATCGTAAATGAGTAATATCGTTGATAAACATTCATGGTGAGAGAATGTAATAAACTTCGAAAAATGTGAAGTCATATAATTTCAATGGACGTTCAACCAGACTCGGTACTACGTTGAAATTGTTCCAAGACGAACCATCATTCACTCGTAATGGCATCTACTCTCTGCTATCTGTATTCCAAGTGCACGTAATTAGTTTAAACCATCATCCCCAACTTCATGTCGCTGTCAAATATCACTCGAAATCGTTCTAATGTACAACACATCGTGTATAATTGTTCAATGCGGCTATCAGTTTACTATGCTGACTCAAAAATCCTTCACACTGTTCTGTAGCAAGGAACGATCTGGCAGCTGTACCGTAAGTTCCTATTTTACACACTCTTGCTTGCTTGCACTACTTATATGCTGTTACGAACGTGACGTTTTTCAAACCCGTCATGCTTCCTGATTGGTCATCGCGTTACCTTCTCAGAACTCGTAGATACCACAATTATCTCAATATAAGCGCAGTCCAGTTCATTACCATAAGAACATGACCTTCTCCAGCCGTCCCAAGATACAATTGAAATTAGTCAATTTAGCACAATCTCAATTTTTAGAACGAATCCAATATCATTTCTCTCATACAACACCAATTACCATTGGGGATAAAAATGACCACAAATATGATCTGAAATAAGCCGAATTCGGGCTCAATACATACTGTGCCCGTTTAGACTGAAGTCCAACGGCCACATATGCATTTCAACAAAAATCAGTCAGCACGAGAATCTAAACATCTCAGGGTGCCATATGGGTTAAAGTGACAACAATAACATAATACAAAAATGCTATACTGATTTTCGGCCCGATGCAACAAGAAGGATAGAAGGAGACTTTGAAAATAGCACAATTCCTAAAATAATCTCATTTTATTAAAATTTTAAAATTTACTTGAACGAAATGCTAGAATAGCATTAGGAATGCATGAAGAATCATACATGTATGTACAAAACTATACAGGGTTACCAACACATGAACACTTAAATTTGAACGAAAGCCAGAATGTCAGTCCTATTGACTTTGTTCAAATTAAATTTAATTACAGTAGAAGATTCTTCAGGGCAAATTAAATTGTCCAGCCTGAATCCTAAATTATTAGCATTCACTTGTTGAAAGAAAAATTTAATTGTTTCACTCGTTGTAAAAAAAATCACTTTGTTTCTGGGTACACTTTGTTGCAAAAATAACTATCACTTTCCAGAAATCATCATCCAAAAAAAATGTTACATTTTTAGGTCATAACAATGGGTTTAACACAACATCAATTTATAGGACATCTGAGCATCTTTGAAAAGTAAGGCTTAAACAATACGAGCATGGATTCGAAGAACTTCGATATTGAGCAGAAAATTTATTGTATCTGTTCTCGATCCAAAATAATAATTCTGAGTGCATGACTCGACTATCAATTCATGGGCCAAAAATTATTAACAAAATCATCAACTCTTTAAAATTTTAATTTAACCATTCAATCTTTCAAATATCATTTGAAAATATTATTCAGAAAATTGTTAACAAAATAGTAACAAATACTATTATCAAAAGTTGCAATTCTTTGACAGAATATGACAATGTTAATCTTTACATTATTACATTTTATAATATTTATATTTTTAAAAGGATCACTAATATCCTTTAAATGGTAGTTTTTGTTCATGAAGTAACAGTATTAATTTATTTATATCATCGGCCCATTCTATTTAAATGTGTCAAAAATCACGTGATCATATTTAGCATTAGACACACGGTAAAGTCTCATTATAAAGAAAGGTTAAGTTTAATAACAAATTCGGGTTGACAAGTACTGGGAAAATATTTATAGAACACGAGAATCAACTGTGAATCAACTGTGATGGTTTCATAAAATAACCCTTGGTTATCGAATTCGACGAACGTGGGGCTTGTAACAATATTTTCAACTCCCAACATATTTATAAAAGTCATCGAACCTTCACAATGGTTGATGCTTCATGTAACGACGACTTCATTCCTGCGACTTAAGTGCACAATCAGAATGACAACATATAACTATTTCCACACACAATATTTCTTCCCAGATTATACATAATCATGATAATCAAGCCCTTGCTTGTTATCCAAACTGGAAGATTAAGAAACTAGTAAGCTCCTCCAATGAGTTTACTGTAATTTCACCATCATATCAAATCTTAATAATTTTTCATCGTGTCTATTCGTGATCAAACGTTCTATCAAATGACGTTATCCAAATAAGTTATATTTTTATAAACTCTAGTAAAACCCTATTTTATACATTCTATTTGTTTCCCATATTATCACCTTCCGTGTCTTCTACATGATTTGACTGCATAATGCAATTATAAAATGCTTCCAATATATATTCTGTTAGTAGAATGTGGGCGTGCGTTTAACCACTAACCTTAGGAAAAACAAGTATCCGATATAGTGAACTGTTTCGAATATCCAATTTATAAATTCACACTACATGATATGATTTTTAGAGAATACAAATCATTATTACTATTATTATTATTATTATCTCAGAAAAATTGAAAATAATAATAATTATTATTAAATTATTATTATTATTATTATTTCCAAAACTGGATTTAAATTCAATAAACTATTCGAGAAAAGATCAAACTCGACTTCTTAAACATAGAAAAATATCCATTCTTCAACTTAAATTTATTTTTATATTTACAGATACGACCGGTGATGACCGCGATTAGAAAAATCACAAAATCAAATAAAATGCTCATGATTCTTGTCCATCGATTCAAGTCATTGAATCGACATGTCTGAACGTAGAAAATACTCAGAACTAGGCTTCCCATGCCTCGCAGATTCATTTGCAACAGCAAATTACCAAAGAAAAATTGTGTTGATAGGACTGTAGAAAAATGAGAATTCCGGCTAACTACGCATAAGAATAATGCAAATTGTAGGTTACATTCTTGTTGATCTTGATGTAGAAGATAATCTGGTTAAAACCAGACCATTCCAGTCTTCAGTCCCCAATTGGACTCGTACCTAAATTCTGGTATCGGCCTCCATTGTATGCCCGCAGGTTGTCTACCAAGACATAGCGGTGATTATATTCGTTGCTTGGTATTAATCTTGATGTAAACTGTTCATGTTGGCAGCTCTAACAGCTATAGTTAATTTCTTGAAAGGGAATAGATCTATTTGATCCATGGTAAAAATACCAGATGTAACACAGACCCAACAGTGGCGCATTCAGTACAGTTTAATACACTAACAATCTTATTCAGCTTCGGTAACAGATCTGATATTCTAGTTGTCCCTGGGTAGAGTTATGCACTCTCTAGACAGCGTTAGGCACAGCTGGCCCCTTATGTCGGCTAAGTGATCTTTACCGAGCAAGAAAGGTATTTGTAAAAGTACTGACATGTGATCTTGGTTGGTCTTTCAGTCACCAAGCCAAAGCTTGCCTCTGATAATTGGACATGAAAATATTCCAATAATAATATTTGTGGACTGTGGAAAGTTTATAGACTAAGTCTATCATAAGTCCGTTAGCAGTTGGATATTTACCAGTATTGACTGCCACAAATGTCTATCACTTGAGTGATAAATGACGAAAAATATTCTATGTTTCACTGAAAGAATTTCTAACACTTTTAAAGTACCAGTAACCATGTACTGTTTCGGCGATTCGCACTAAGACTTAGCAACCATGTGTCATTTACAAGTATAACGACGAACATAGCAACCATGTGCTCGTAGATAGGTCTCATGAAGTACTAGCCGCTGGGCGCTACGTAGATGTGCCTTCGAAGTACTAGCGACTGGGCGCTATGAAGAAGTGACTCGAAGTGTTAGCGACGGGGCGCTATGAAGAAGTGAGTTCATGAGTCGTGGTCGGCGCTCATTTTATACAATCCAGGTAGTCCCCTGACGTCACAGCGGGTTATGTCCTCAATCCTTAAACTTCTCATATATCGGCTTCCGCTGGTTCGATTTTCTTCTAATATAGCTCATTCTTCTTCCCTTATCCGTGCCAGTAATATGGTATGAATCCCATGTTTCCAATCAATCGTGAAATGTTTTATCAAAAATATAGCCTCGCTTGTGTCAAACTGCCACGTCACTAGCCGTTCTGTAGGCTGAAAATTCTTTCGATTTCCTTCTTGGAACAATCGGCGCGCGCTATTCAAATCTTCCGCCAGGGACTTAGGATATGTGCCTGTGCTCTCAAATCTG
This sequence comes from Meconema thalassinum, assembly GCA_946902985.2. Taxonomy (NCBI): domain Eukaryota; kingdom Metazoa; phylum Arthropoda; class Insecta; order Orthoptera; family Tettigoniidae; genus Meconema; species Meconema thalassinum. Next base: position 40,456,688 of record OX336388.2, read on the forward strand.
GACAAGTGGATTTGGGCACAATACATACATACTTTCATGCATACATACATACATACATACATTCATACATACATACAGACAGACTTTTTTGAAGAAAAAAAATCTACTCCGATTCGATTTGTATAGGTTTGAACCGTGGGCGACGATGATATTCAATACACACTCATACAGCATGAATGACGAAGAGTGAGTATTGATGTTCATTGGACACAATTTGTAATCATATTAAACATATTAAAAAACCCTGCCGAATATTACTCATAATTATTTCAGGCCATGTGCAGATTTTGTTGTCAGGAAACTTTATACCTCTGAATATACTGGAAGACAATATACAAAAACCGCATCTGGAATAATTTTCGTTCAGCAGCACCCTGTCAGCGGGTTCATGAAAAATGTAGTTAATCATACTAAGCGTGTCTCGTATGTATTTAGGGTATGCAAATAACTATTTTCAACTTTTGGTTATTCCAGGAAGCACTTCTTAATTCATTCTGACAATAGGTCAAACTCATCAAGTGATATCTGCGCGGCTAACTTTCCTCGGAAAGAATATTTGAAGACACACATGCTACAGCAGAAGAGAGAAAAGTCATACTCATGTGATACGTGTGAAGCAAAATTTACTCAGAAAGGAAATTTGAAGAGTCACATATTACTTCACATTAGCCAAAAGCCACAGTCATCGAGTATGCTGCAAGAAAAATTTACTCGGAGTGCTGAATTAAATACCCAAATGTTACGTCACACTGGTAGAAGGCCACATTATTGCAGTATTTGCAAAACCAAGTTTACTGAAAAGGGAAGTTTGAAGAATCACATGTTACGTCATACTGGGGAAAAACCGTATTCATGTAGTATCTGCAAGAAAAAGTTTACTTATAAGTCAAGTTTATGGACTCACATAATAGTTCACAGTGGTGACAAGCCTCTTTCATGTACATTGTGTGAAGCAAAGTTTAATTTGAAAGGAAATTTGAATAAACATATGTTATTTCACAGTGGTGAAAAGCCGTATTCTTGTAGTACGTGCGATGAAAAATTTATTAGAAAAGAGCAATTGGAAACACATATGTTACTTCACATTGGTGTCAGGCCTCATCCATGTAGTATGTGCGAAGCACGATTTACCCGCAAAGGTGATTTAAAGAAACACATGTTAAGTCACACTGATCAGAGACACACCTGCTCTTTGTGCGATGCAAACTTCACTCTCAAGAAAAAATTGATCACTCACATGCGACTTCATAGTGGGGAAATGCCGTATACATGTACCATTCGTGACAAAACATTCAAGAAGAATGGAAGTTTAAAGTCACATATGTTAAGTCACAGTGGTGAAAAGCCACATTCATGTAGTTTGTGCGAAGCAGAATTTCCTAGTAAGGCGGATTTAAAGATACACATGTCATTTCACAGTAGTGGAAAGCCATATTTCTGTAATTCGTGCGAAGCACAAAATTCTCAAAAGGGAAGTCTAAAGACTCCCGTGGTACTTCACAGTGGTAAATGGCCAAATGCATGTAGTATGTGCGAACCAACATTTACTCTTCAGGAAAATTTGAAGACTTATTAAGTAAAGAGCCATACTTCTGTTGTGACTGCGAATCAACATGTACCCTGAAGGAAAATTTGAAATCACATACGTTACATAACAGTGGCGAAATGCCATATTCATTTTGGGCGTGCGAAGCAAAATTTACTGGGATAGATCTAGACACAGAAGGTTCCTCACTGTGATGAAGAGCCATAATCATGTAGTTCGTGCTAAGCAAAATTTATCCTGAAGGGAACATTAAAGATTCGTACTTAACTTCACAGTGGGTAAAAGGCATACCCATGTGGCGAATATTCATTCGAAACGGAATTATGCAGAGAACCAGGTCTCTTCAAAGTGGGATGAAGTCAAGATGGACAGGCGAAGAAAAATCTAATCGTAAGAGAGGTGTGAAGTGGATCATGGTATTTCGCAGTGGTAAAAGGCCACGTGCGACGAATAGTTTGCACAGAGTGGATATTTGAAATCACATATGTAACATCACATATGGTATGTGTGAAGCAAAATTCTTTCGGAGGGGAGATTTGTAAAAGCATATGACAGTTCATTGTGGTAAAAAGGCGCACTGTTGTAAAACGTAACAAGGCATATTTACTAGGAAGAAAAATTTGAAGTCACATAACAATGGTACTTCACTGCGATCAAAGGCATATTCTTGTAGAACGTGCGAGACAAAATGCAGTCAGCAAAATGTTTGAAGACTCACATGTTACACTACAATGGTGCGAAGCAAAATTTCCCCGGAAGGCACATGTAACCATGCGTATTTTACTTCGCAATAGTCAGAAAGCCATATTGTAGTATTCGCGAAGTAAACGTGGCTCATACCGCATTTTTAAGACATGTAAGGTTTTCAGTGGTTACTACACAAATCATTGATTCATAGCTCTTCAGTCGGTCAACATGCATTTGTTTAATGACTGGGCGAGGTACAATATGATGGCTATCACTATTATAATGGGGCAATTATGGATTAGTTGGCTATCACTATTATAATGGGGCAATTATGGATTAGTTGGCTATCACTGTTATAATGGGGCAATTATGGATTAGTTGGCTATCACTATTATAATGGGGCAATTATGGATTAGTTGGCTATCACTATTATAAGGGGGCAATTATGGATTAGTTGGCTATCACTATTATAATGGGGCAATTATGGATTAGTTGGCTGTCACTATTATTGTGGGGCAATTATGGATTAGTTGGCCGTCACTATTATAATGGGGCAATTATGGATTAGTTGGCTATCACTATTATAAAGGGGCAATTATGGATTAGTGGGCTATCACTATTATAATGGAGCAATAATGGATTAGTTGGCTATCACTATTATAATGAGCAATTATGGATTAGATGGCTATCACTATTATAATAGGGCAATTATGGATTATTTGGCTATCACTATTATAAAGGGGCAATTATGGATTAGTTGGCTGTCACTATTATAATGGGGCAATTATGGATTAGTTGGCTATCACTATTATAATGGGGCAATTATGGATTAGTTGGCTATCACTATTATAATGGGGCAATTATGGATTAGTTGGCTATCACTATTATAATGCAGCAATTATGGATTAGTAGGCTATCACTATTATAATGGGGCAATTATGGATTAGTTGACTGTCACTATTATAATGGGGCAATTATGCATTAGTTGGCTATCACTATTATAATGGGGCAATTATGAATTAGTTGGCTATCACTATTATAATGGGGCAATTATGGATTAGTTGGCTATCACTATTATAATGGGGCAATTATGGATTAGTAGGCTATCAGTATTGTAATGGGGTTTATGTCCACAGAATATGCAGGCCACTCCATTCTCTGTATGCAATGCATCTAAAAGAACTGATTGACAACCCTAGCTTGATGGGGCGAGAATTATCGTCCACTTGTGAAAAGCCCTCACACACTAGGGCAGTGAATCCTGTAACAAAACAATTGATGATGTTGCCTCTGTACACAAGACCAGTCATTGTTACCGTGGATAACAATTAGAGGCGTACGTAGACCAAACATGACTGAACTTTCTTGCTGTTGGTGCATTCCTGGATGAAGGGCTCATGAAATCTCACTTGTCGCCACACTCAAATGCTCCTGTTGTATGTGTTCAGTCCAATAGAGACTTCAATAGTAAAGAGAGTACGCTTCCAGTGTGTTTCTGCTCACATGTCCGAGGGGTTGTTGACCGTCGCCGCCACCCCCCCCCCCCCCCCCCCACCCCCACCCCCAGCCCCTCTTGTAAGAGTTGCCGTATGCTGTGGTTCCAGAGGAGGTTTCGGTGCAGGCACCCTCAACATCAGTCCTGCTTCATGCAGCCAATTGCATACTGTCTGATTGGATACATTCCCTCCAGTGGCCCTTCAAAGAACTTGGCGGAGGGACGTGCCAGAACCAATGTGCCTAATACGTGCTGAAAGCAACAGGCACTGATCCTCCCTGTGAGTGGTTTTGCGACGGCGTCTAGTTCTTTGTCGATCAGCAACTGTTTAGGTCTCCCTATTGTTCCACACTCTCGAGACATCACTTTTACTCACTCCAACACGAGCAGCAACATCCACTTGTTGGAATCCCTCTTGAAGCAATATTCAAATTCCAATACTGTCTGTTGTACGAATGGCATGTTAACAATACGCTACAGTGCCTTTGTCTTCCACGTGCTCCTGAACCAACTTTACATGTTATTTATGTATTTAGTGTATGGTCGAGTTATGTATGGAAATAAAATATGTACATATTTACATAACAGAAAACAACGGTCAAGATAAGAGTCCTCACAATTGAATGTCCAGGTCATTGACCTACCATATTGTTTCTGTAGTTGCCATCAGGAAATCTTCTTGGCTGGCAATGTGACGGATGGTCCGTCGGGTGTTAGCAATTGTTCCATTTATACAACATGTATCTGCACTTGCCATGGTCTAATCAGGGCAGTCCATGTTTTACGTGGTAGAGGGACTCTACTTTCAAGTTCAGCACTTAAGAACATACTGTGCTGGTATATCTCCGATGCAGCTTCTCATCGGCTTTTCCACTCCGTAGTTGCGTAGAAACTTCTGGCAGCCATGTCAGAGGCGTCACGCAGAGCTGGATGGCGTGAATGTAATCTGTTCTGATTAAGAATGGGTAGATCTTTATGTACCGGTATATTAGTATTTTTTACGATCTTATTGAATTCCTTGATAAGAGCAATTGATCTGCTTAAAACAGGTAGCATTATTCCTAGAAGAAGCGAGAGCCAATGGATTGGCGTAGATTGAATTTCGCCCGTTATTATGCACATGGTGGTATTCCGTTGACTGTCTATAAGTCGTGTGTGATAACTGTTCATCCAAACAGGAGTACAGCACTTAGCATTGGAATATACCAAGCCCAAGGCTGAAGACCGTAAAACACTTGCCGAAGAACCCCAGGTGGATGATGTACAACTGATGTTAAACGGACGGACACGAGATATGCCTCCTAGCGTATAAATATACAGTGATTCGTACGGAGTAGAGTGCAGTATCGTCGCATAACCCATGTGTAATCGTCATATGAAAAACTCTTTTTGAGAACTGTATTTAAACTACGATTGTTGTTTATAAGGAGATTCGCAATTTGAATCTCGTTACACTGTTGGTTTGTTTCATCTAGGATTTCATGAGTTCCTAGAATATTGGTATATATGCAAGTGTATACAATTTAGAATAACAGAATATAATAAATAAGGAAAATTATCAATATAGAGGAAAATGCTGTGGCATCCTTCGCACAATATCTTCCTCGGTCGTATTCTGATCTAAATTTTTACTAATTGAAACATGTGCCAAAAAATATACCGTCGCGCTGATTCCCTCATCTTGATTATATCTCCCACACATTAATTTATCCCATTCAATATCCTGGATGCAGCTGTTCCAAAATTTGTTAACAAATGTCTCTATGAATTGACTCAAAGTCGATATACCATCTCTATATACCTGGTACTTTACCCGAAATTCACGTAAACACCACCTAGTATCCGAAGGATGGAAAGGATCGCAAGGGACGCTGATACCCAGCTAGATAAACTAACAATTCCCTACTAGATGGATAGTTAGGAACCTCTCGATACAAAGATATTTATAAAAATACGATAGTACTACTACCTAGTTACGTACAAATCCTTCAACAAGGTATTGGAGGACGAGATTCTCGGAATCTCGAAGGTGAACGGTTTAAAAGAGGGCGCCAGTACCTAACTAGTAGTACCACCGTAGCTGATTATTAAATGAAGAGTCACTGGGTTCTATAAAATGGGAACAGGCAAACTAAACAGTGCCTGCTAACGTTTATTCAAAAAGGACAACATAGGCAATAAACAAATAATCAACATCTCACATTACGAAAATAAAACTTGAAGTATCAAATTAAAATAATAGCTTCGCATAGAAGCAAAATATACCGTGAATTTCGGCATAGGACTTCGCCGTGTGTCCTCATTAAGACAGCTCGCCTATTTATGTTCTTGTTACCGTAACCACTTGTTGATCTGTACTCATTCATGCTAAAATAACTCTCGTAAAAACGACGTTCTCTACTTACAATTTCTCCCTAAATTATACAAAGGTCTCCTTAATTCGACGTTCTAAATTCTAAACCTTAAATTCAAATATTGAAATCCTTATATTATTATTAAATATTTACATTATTGTTCAACTTTATCGTTACCAGCACGATATTCCTTCACTTTACTATCATTTTTAGATTACATTATCCTCCACGTTATCGCTTATTATTATGTAAAATCCATATGAACATATCTAACAAACAATTAAGTTAAGTACTGTTCCAATCGTTTAAATCTTGATGAAATTCGATAATAGATGACATAATATATCAGACTATCATCGTGGCCTTCACATTATTTAAAATATAGTAGTTTAAGTATTCATATTCATCTCTTACTTATATATCGCTTTTATCGACTACACTGACTATATTACCATTTTACATATCGCTATTATACATTATATATCGCTGAAACATTCACATTTTCTATAAACAAGTCATATATTGCGTTCCCTTACACGCGTAAATTCATCCATTAACATATATCTCCATTTTAACTCATAATTGCACGGAATTCAAATACTTATACTTATCACACACGTTTACGTAACTTCTTCACATTACAATAATCCTCTACCGATTATACAACTCTTTACATTTCCTCGTGCTCGCATTATTCTCGACTTGTTTCATTACCACACTCGTAATACTTATTAAACGTTGCACCTTTAATACATTTCTTTTAGCGATTCATTGCGACTTTACCATTTCATTATATAATAAAAACCACTGTTTCATTGAACTATTACATTTTAAGATATTCGTCTGTATATAACTGTCATATTAATAATAATACGATTCATATCCTCACCATGCATTGTTACAATCATGAATATAAATTCATTTCACCTTCAACTTACACCTGTTACGATACATATCGATGCATTCCAATTACATTACTGCATTCCGTTCTTGTATCTCGCTAGTTTAGCGTAGAGCTCTGCTCTGAAAATGAAATATCAATTCTTTCATATTTACTTTAAAGTCAACGACACGTTGCTTCAATCAAAATAAACGTATTGACGTTCTATAATGAACCATATCAATATTAATGATAAATCCGAAGATTTAAACAATTGCTAATTATGATAAGAATAAAAAATAACACCCTATTAACATTTCGAAATAAATACAGATTAATTATTTAGATATTCAGAAATACAAAATATTCAGAAATAATCTGAAACATTCTGAAATCTATTGAAACATTCCACTATCAACTAACACTGATTCGCATAGAAATTCGAAAGTTTGAACAATATCAAAAATGTGCGACGACGAATAAAAATTGAACGCTACGTCAAAAAGTATGACGTTCGAAAATACAAAACTGAAATTACTGAAATAAGCAACAAAACTGAACTATCAAATATTAAACAGGACAAATGGTCAAAAAGCTACACAAAACTTGGTCTGTCTATAACATCCACAGCACAGCAAACAAACTACTAAAGATAATCAGATCGCTTTAACTACCTTCTGCTCGGACCATCTAATTCAATCCTCGATCTTAGATACATCTCTGCAGCTCGCGCTCGGAAACAGCTGATCTGCTAGCGCACAAGAGCCTGCGACTCCCAGCTGGTCTCGCCTCTCCACTGCGTCAACTCCGGCCTGCCTGAAGTCGAACATCTCGCCTCTACGATCTCCTAGAGATACGAACAGGCATCTCTCGTTCGCTTCTTGAGCTAGATAGCTCTGATGATAATTCTTCATTCGTCTCCTCTCTAGAAGTTCTAAGGTAGATACGCGATGTGATATGAATGAATTCTCCGAGATGACATTGGAAACTCATTCCTTCGTTGCTTTTATAGTGACATTAGTGGATTATAGTTGATGTAATACCACTCTACTATTTCTTATGTTTTTCGTCGCGTTAAGTCACACTAGGAATCCACATATTGAAGTAGGCTAGTTCCCCTTAATAGTTTAGTGAGCCATCATTGCTGCCGTCGAAAAGTTCTTCCTGCCAGCGCATTTCACTAATCCCAACCAATTCCAACCTCAACCTAAGCATTTCCCTTTCTAAATTTTCTAACCTTCCACTGCCTAGCAGACTTCTAACATTCCACTCTTCGATCCGTAGAATGTCAGGTTTCCTCTTTGTCACTTCTGTGATGTTAACCCCATCTCGAGTAGTCCCCAACCGTAGATCCGAGCAGGGGACTAGTATACATCCGGATTGGAATTTTACAAGTGAGGAGGCCATCATCACATGAACAGTAATTATGCATAGAGCGGTGCATATCCTCGGGAAGAGCAATATGGCTGTAGTTTCCCGTTGCTTTCAGCCGTGCAGCAGAACGCAGTGTATCCATTAGTTGGCTAATGTTACCAATATCTCTACCACCTATAAGACAAGTAAAGAATTGATTTATTCTGAAAGGCTGCTACTCCACTTCAGAATTAAGTAATAGAGCAAATTGTACTATCAACCAAATACTAAAATTCTACTAACGAAGAAAAAATACTTAAGTTCGACCAACAACAAAATACTACCACTAAAGCAGCCTGTCACCAGGCACACTCAGATGGACCCTCGCACATCACAGTTGGTATATTCTATAATTATACAGTACTTAAATTGTAAATTCAAACCATTTCGGGTTTTCTTTAATTTTTTCCCTCTTTCTTATCTTTTAATTCGTGAATACCACCAACAGAGATTTCTTTGCAATTTTTCTCTCCTATTGTGCATTTGCTTATGTTTTTCCTCAGTATGTTGCAGAAAACGAGATGCCTTCCCTCCCATGTTTAGCCGAAGCGTCAAGCTTCGCCCTACTGCGCGATCATACGGCAATTTGCTGTACTCACTAGTTCCTGGCAGCCAGCGCAAGTACTCGCTGTCAACCGCTACTCATGAATGCTCAATGGTTCGATTCACCTGCTACAGTCTCCAGAGCAAGAAAGAAATTTTGTGAATTTAAAGGGCATTTATATATTTTATGTTGGAACCTGCTACGTCATCCTTCATCCCCTACGCCCTACCCCACCGCTCGGCTCGCTTAGCTCTCCTTGTGAACTGCATACAGACTCGCTCAGTCTCACTGCCACGTCCGGCAATTTGTGACCGTCATGTAGTGGGAACTTTACCAACACATCATGGAAAGATACTATTTTAATCTAGCTTGAAGCTCTGTTACTACTCGCTACCATTCAACCATTGAACTTTTAACTTGCCTGCCAGATACTATTTTACTAATGACAAAGCATCATTTTATTATTACCAATTTCCTCCGAGGGAGTTCATTCTAAATGAGAAATTGTAAATTGTGTCAGGGCACACTTGTCAAATTCAAATTGGACATAGTGGGAAGTTTCATCAATTCTGTCAAATACCAATAAATAGAACCTCCGCGGGATTAACACCAAACCTTATAAAATCCAGGAAAATTGTCCAGAAAGTTCTTCTTGTATATTCGTCAAACTTAATGTCTGAAATTGACCTAGAGAGAAATTCACTCTGCTTTATTCTAAATAGTTTGATGGGTTTATTTGGCTCATGCCCTGCATTTTCAAACTCAGTTTTGCCAGTGGTTAACTATGTTCTGTCGTTATTTATTGTAATTTGCAGCATTGTTTCAGTAATGAATGTGTGCAACTCTACCGGCTTTAAGAGTAGTTTATTGAGTTTCCCCGCGGAAGAAGTTCGCAAACTCGTTTTAATTCAGTTATATTGTTATTTATTACTTGGTACCATGACATGACGAATTTACGTTAGTTTCCTTAATAATGTAGTTGGTTGGTTCTTAACTTTAGGGGCTGCGACAACGCGGTCATGTAGCCCCGTGTACTTTGGGTGTGTGTAGAATCTGTCTGATAACCAGTGTTAATTGTGATGACTGTATTAGTGTGTGTTGTCTGTTCTTTTAATTCAAGTAAGGACTGCAGACTTTTGAATTTTTCAAATAGTTCCTACTTTTTTTGCCAAACGCCACCGTCAACGACTACTAGTTCAGAACTTAGCTACCAGACGCCACCGCAGTCGGCTCTTGGCAACGAACGTAGGAACCTAATAAGAGCGTTGTTTAGATTCTTAACCTATACAATATAGCTTCACACAGGTGTAATTAGTGGAAGGTTCTATAACATGCCATATATCTATGACATGGGACTGCCGGCTTTACTTCCCCTCCGAAGGAAGGCATACTGAGGGATTTTTAACGCTTATTAAAAAATCCGACGACTTCGGCCGGATTTGAACCCGCGATCTTGGACATAGAAGCTCAGCATACTACTAACTACGCCACCGAAGCCGCCCCTTAATAATGTATAGTGAGGATATCATGGGCGCCCGCAGGATTTTTTTTCAGGGAGGGGAGGGGGGCAAGTAACATTTTTTGTTTCATTATCTACCCGTGATGATGAGACGTACCCTCGACCCCCTCCCCCCAAAAAAATGTTCGCTTATTATCTTACTTGCTTCGTGAAATTCATTATTAGACTGCTCTGAAACCGTTGGCAAATTTATGGCCAGAATGGGAGGAATATTTATTTTGAGTTTTTGTCCTTAAAAAGTTCGCATTTCTTCTTGATTCATCGTCGTAATGTTCAGTTTTTAAAAACAGGTAAAAACTAGTGGTATCGACAAAAATAACAAGAAGTTCCATGACGAACTAAAGAGCCTACTTTTCTTAATATTAAGATTCATGCCAATGATTAATCTATATGAAACTATCTAGAATAATGACGAAAGTAAGTTAGTAATATCGAAATATACCTGGTATAATGTAGCCAAATAGAGCACTACAGTTGGTAGCCCCGGTGAGTGAATTTATATTCTTAGTTCCATCTCTTAAGGTACAGAATACAAAATTTCGTTGAAGTCCAATAGATAGCATGGACGTTACATGCAGTTAGACATTGGATATATCATCGCGAGTAAAATCATGTTGGCGTCAATGTCATGCATGTGTTGGATAGAAATAATCTGAAATATTATGATCTATTGTTGTGCCAATTTTGGATGAAATCCATTTGTTAGTATAGAAGTTACATGTATTTTAAAATGTGACCTATCAGCAGGCTCAGAATCATGTTGGCAGTACAGACGTATATTAGTTACTCCAAATTAATCTAGATTGTCAGGTACTATACGTGTGCAACGTTTAGAGCTGTCGGCTTGCATACTTTGTGATATATTGATATTTGTGTAAATAAATAGAGACAGCATTTATTAACAGTTGGCAGCCCTGGTTGCTCTTTAGAATACACATAGTCATATCTGGTATGCTACACATAGCACATACAAAATTTGGTGGAAATCCAATTGATAATATAGAAGTTACATGTAATGAAAAATTGGTCTTATCAGCAGGCTTAGAATCATGTTGGTAGCACTGACGTACATTAGTTACTCCAAGTTAATCAAGAATGTCAGGTACCGTACGTGTGCATAATTTAAAGCTGTCAGCTTGCGTACTTTATGATATATTGGTATTTGGATAAAAGAATAGAGAGAACATTTATTGACATTTGGGAAGCCCTGGTGGCTCTTAGGAATACGCTCAGTCATATGGTTTATGTACACATAGTACATACGAAATTTGGTAGCAATTCAATTGATAGTGTAGAAGTTATATGCATTTAAAAATTGGTCCTTTCGACAGGCTCAGAATCATTTTGGCAACACTGCCATGTATGGCTTCGTAGAAATTAAACTCAAATATTATTGTCTATATGTGTGCTAATTTTGGAATAGCTCCCATGCATATGCAACATGGAGCTCAAATTTCAGGTGCGGTTTTTCAGCAGTTGGTAGCACTGACATAATTTTCAAATATGGTCTTGAGATATTGAGGTATATATCTTTACTCATATCAAATTTGGTTTCGATTGCTGCAGCCGTTTGGGAGTTGATAGGGGGGGGGGGACACACAGACAGACAGACAGACAGGAACACATTTCCCAGGATCAATTTCATAAGTCTACTTTTTCCTCATTTTTGCAAAATGTGAAAAGTAGGCTAAAAATTAGTTGTTCATTAAAATGGTAATGTTAATCCAGTTCACCAACTCTTTCAAAATAACTGCGCTTGTTTTCAGATAATCCCAAATTACTAAGTTAAATTAAACTGTGGAAATATCCCTACATTGAATCTACCCAATAATTTAAATAGCACTGTTTCCAAATACAGTATCTAGTTTGTACTGGCTGTTACAGCAGATCATCAGGTTTTCCTCTTCTTCACATTAAATATTAAATACTTCACATTGCTCTTATTAGAATCATGAAACACGTCTTGTAACCTACGAAGTGATAAACCCGTAGCGTGAGCCCATGGTTTTAGTAAACATTTGTTTCAGCAATAAACATATTTCGCTTGATTATTACTAACCACAAAGTAAAATAGATAAAAGCAAGCTTCTTACTACCGGTATTCGCATTCTCAACTGGCGGTGCTGCCACGTGACTGAAACTAGAGGAATGGTGATATGAACGTTATCAAATCACTGTTTTAATGAACGTTATGCTCAAGCTTTTCTCTGTTTATGAAAATTATATCAATAAGAAGAAAACTAACAGATATTGTACAATTCCTTCCAGTTCTCTATTGACAAGTGATATTTCGCCTTATTTGTTTCCTAAATGTAAGTCATAACAAAAGAATGAGGTCGAGTGCACCATGTCACTCGACCGATTTCGAAGAAATACGCAGGTCGGCGTTTTAAATAGAATGATTACTTTTTTCCAGACCAGTGAGTATTCTTTTGTAACTGTGACGTAAATAATAAACCGTCTATCCAACCTAGCCCAAATAATTATGAGTTTTTATTTACATGTATGTTTATATAAGTGGGGATATTTACTTACTTTGCGCTACAGCCCATGGCCTCCTGGACTATCTTCACCCACTCGTCTCGTTACTTGGCGCTACAGCCCATGGCCTCCTGGACTATCTTCACCCACTCGTCTCGTTACTTGGCGCTACAGCCCATGGCCTCCTGGACTATCTTCACCCACTCGTCTCGTTACTTGGCGCTACAGCCCATGGCCTCCTGGACTATCTTCACCCACTCGTCTCGTTACTTGGCGCTACAGCCCATGGCCTCCTGGACTATCTTCACCCTCTCGTCTCGTTACTTGGCGCTACAGCCCATGGCCTCCTGGACTATCTTCACCCACTCGTCTCGTTACTTGGCGCTACAGCCCATGGCCTCCTGGACTATCTTCAGCCACTCGTCTCGTTACTTGGCGCTACAGCCCATGGCCTCCTGGACTATCTTCACCCACTCGTCTCGTTACTTGGCGCTACAGCCCATGGCCTCCTGGACTATCTTCACACACTCGTCTCGTTACTTGGCGCTACAGCCCATGGCCTCCAGGACTATCTTCACCCACTCGTCTCGTTACTTGGCGCTACAGCACATGGCCTCCTGGACTATCTTCACCCACTCGTTTCGTTACTTGGCGCTTACAGCCCATGGCCTCCTGGACTATCTTCACCCACTCGTCTCGTTACTTGGCGCTATATCCCATGGCCTCCTGGACTATCTTCACCCACTCGTCTCGTTACTTGGCGCTACAGCCCATGGCCTCCTGGACTATCTTCTCCCACTCGTCTCGTTACTTGGCGCTTACAGCCCATGGCCTCCTGGACTATCTTCACCCACTCGTCTCGTTACTTGGCGCTACAGCCCATGGCCTCCTGGACTATCTCCACCCACTCGTCTCGTTACTTGGCGCTACAGCCTATGGCCTCCTGGACTATCTTCACCCACTCGTCTCGTTACTTGGCGCTACAGCCCATGGCCTCCTGGACTATCTTCACCCACTCGTCTCGTTACTTGGCGATACAGCCCAATGCCTCCTGGACTATCTTCACCCACTCGTCTCGTTACTTGGCGCTACAGCCCATGGCCTCCTGGACTATCTTCTCCCACTCGTCTCGTTACTTGGCGCTACAGCCCATGGCCTCCTGGACTATCTTCATCCACTCGTCTCGTTACTTGGCGCTACTGCCCATGGCCTCCTGGACTATCTTCACCCACTCGTCTCGTTACTTGGCGCTACAGCCCATGGCCTCCTGGACTGTCTTCACCCACTCGTCTCGTTACTTGGCGCTACAGCCCATGGCCTCCTGGACTATCTCCACCCCCTCGTCTGGTTATTTGGCGCTACAGCCCATGGCCTCCTGGACTATCTTCACCCACTCGTCTCGTTACTTTGCGCTACAGCCCATGGCCTCCTGGACTATCTTCACCCACTCGTCTCGTTACTTGGCGCTACAGCCCATGGCCTCCTGGACTATCTTCACCCACTCGTCTCGTTACTTGGCGCTACAGCCCATGGCCTCCTGGACTATCTCCACCCACTCGTCTCGTTACTTGGCGCTACAGCCTATGGCCTCCTGGACTATCTTCACCCACTCGTCTCGTTACTTGGCGCTACAGCCCATGGCCTCCTGGACTATCTTCACCCAATCGTCTCGTTACTTGGCGCTACAGCCCATGGCCTCCTGGACTATCTTCACCCACTCGTCTCGTTACTTGGCGCTACAGTCCTTGGCCTCCTGGACTATCTTCACCCACTCGTCTCGTTACTTGGCGCTACAGCCCATGGCCTCCTGGACTATCTTAACCCACTCGTCTCGTTACTTGGCGCTACAGCCCATGGCCTCCTGGACTATCTTCACCCACTCGTCTCGTTACTTGGCGCTACAGCCCATGGCCTCCTGGACTATCTTCACCCACTCGTCTCGTTACTTGGCACTACAGCCCATGGCCTCCTGGACTATCTTCACCCACTCGTCTCGTTACTTGGCGCTTACAGCCCATGGCCTCCTGGACTATCTTCACCCACTCGCCTCGTTACTTGGCGCTACAACCCATCGCCTCCTGGACTATCTTCACCTACTCGACTCGTTACTTGGCGCTACAGCCCATGGCCTCCCGGACTATCTTCACCCACTCGTCTCGTTATTTGGCGCTACAGCCCATGGCCTCCTGGACTATCTTCACCCACACGTCTCGTTACTTGGCGCTACAGCCCATGGCCACCTGGATTATCTTCAACCACTCGTCTCGTTACTTGGCGCTACAGCCCATGGCCTCCTGGACTATCTTCATCCACTCGTCTCGTTACTTGGCGCTACAGCCTATGGCCTCCTGGACTATCTTCACCCACTCGTCTCGTTACTTGGCGCTACAGCCCATGGCCTCCTGGACTATCTTCACCCACTCGTCTCGTTACTTGGCGATACAGCCCAATGCCTCCTGGACTATCTTCACCCACTCGTCTCGTTACTTGGCGCTACAGCCCATGGCCTCCTGGACTATCTTCGCCCACTCGTCTCGTTACTTGGCGCTACAGCCCATGGCCTCCTGGACTATCTTCATCCACTCGTCTCGTTACTTGGCGCTACTGCCCATGGCCTCCTGGACTATCTTCACCCACTCGTCTCGTTACTTGGCGCTACAGCCCATGGCCTCCTGGACTGTCTTCACCCACTCGTCTCGTTACTTGGCGCTACAGCCCATGGCCTCCTGGACTATCTCCACCCCCTCGTCTGGTTACTTGGCGCTACAGCCCATGGCCTCCTGGACTATCTTCACCCACTCGTCTCGTTACTTTGCGCTACAGCCCAAGGCCTCCTGGACTATCTTCACCCACTCGTCTCGTTACTTGGCGCTACAGCCCATGGCCTCCTGGACTATCTTCACCCACTCGTCTCGTTACTTGGCGCTACAGCCCATGGCCTCCTGGACTATCTCCACCCACTCGTCTCGTTACTTGGCGCTACAGCCTATGGCCTCCTGGACTATCTTCACCCACTCGTCTCGTTACTTGGCGCTACAGCCCATGGCCTCCTGGACTATCTTCACCCAATCGTCTCGTTACTTGGCGCTACAGCCCATGGCCTCCTGGACTATCTTCACCCACTCGTCTCGTTACTTGGCGCTACAGCCCATGGCCTCCTGGACTATCTTCACCCACTCGTCTCGTTACTTGGCGCTACAGCCCATGGCCTCCTGGACTATCTTCACCCACTCGTCTCGTTACTTGGCGCTACAGCCCATGGCCTCCTGGACTATCTTCACCCACTCGTCTCGTTACATGGCGCTACAGCCCTTGGCCTCCTGGACTATCTTCACCCACTCGTCTCGTTACTTGGCGCTACAGCCCATGGCCTCCTGGACTCTCTTCACCCACTCGTCTCGTTACTTGGCGCTACAGCCCATGGCCTCCTGGACTATTTTCACCCACTCGTCTCGTTACTTGGCGCTACAGCCCATGGCCTCCTGGACTATCTTCACCCACTCGTCTCGTTACTTGGCGCTACAGCCCATGGCCTCCTGGACTATCTTCACCCACTCGTCTCGTTATTGGCGCTACAGCCCATGGCCTCCTGGACTATCTTCACCCACTCGTCTCGTTACTTGGCGCTACAACCCATGGCCTCCTGGACTATCTTCACCCACTCGTCTCGTTACTTGGCGCTACAGCCCATGGCCTCCTGGACTATCTTCACCCACTCGTCTCGTTACTTGGCGCTACAGTCCTTGGCCTCCTGGACTATCTTCACCCACTCGTCTCGTTACTTGGCGCTACAGCCCATGGCCTCCTGGACTATCTTAACCCACTCGTCTCGTTACTTGGCGCTACAGCCCATGGCCTCCTGGACTATCTTCACCCACTCGTCTCGTTACTTGGCGCTACAGCCCATGGCCTCCTGGACTATCTTCACCCACTCGTCTCGTTACTTGGCACTACAGCCCATGGCCTCCTGGACTATCTTCACCCACTCGTCTCGTTACTTGGCGCTTACAGCCCATGGCCTCCTGGACTATCTTCACCCACTCGCCTCGTTACTTGGCGCTACAGCCCATCGCCTCCTGGACTATCTTCACCTACTCGACTCGTTACTTGGCGCTACAGCCCATGGCCTCCCGGACTATCTTCACCCACTCGTCTCGTTATTTGGCGCTACAGCCCATGGCCTCCTGGACTATCTTCACCCACACGTCTCGTTACTTGGCGCTACAGCCCATGGCCACCTGGATTATATTCAACCACTCGTCTCGTTACTTGGCGCTACAGCCCATGGCCTCCTGGACTATCTTCATCCACTCGTCTCGTTACTTGGCGCTACAGCCCATGTCCTCCTGGACTATCTTCACCCACTCGTCTCGTTACTTGGCGCTACAGCCCAATGCCTCCTGGACTATCTTCACCCACTCGTCTCGTTACTTGGCGCTACAGCCCATGGCCCCCTGGACTATCTTCACCCACTCGTCTCGTTACTTGGCGCTACAGCCCATGGCCTCCTGGACTATCTTCACCCACTCGTCTCGTTACTTGGCGCTACAGCCCATGGCCTCCTGGACTCTCTTCACCCACTCGTCTCGTTACTTGGCGCTACAGCCCATGGCCTCCTGGACTATCTTCACCCACTCGACTCGTTACTTGGCGCTACAGCCCGTGGCCTCCTGGACTATCTTCACCCACTCGTCTCGTTACTTGGCGCTACAGCCCATGGCCTCCTGGACTATCTTCACCCACTCGTCTCGTTACTTGGCGCTACAGCCCATGGCCTCCTGGACTATCTTCTCCCACTCGTCTCGCTTCTTGGCGCTACAGCCCATGGCCTCCTTGACTATCTTCACCCACTCGTCTCGTTACTTGGCGCTACAGCCCATGGCCTCCTGGACTATCTTCACCCACTCGACTCGTTACTTGGCGCAACAGCCCATGGCCTCCTGGACTACCTTCATCCACTCGTCTCGTTACATTGCGCTACAGCCCATGGCCTCGTGGACTATCTTCACCCACTCGTCTCGTTACTTGGCGCTACAGCCCATGGCCTCCTGGACTATCTTCACCCACTCGTCTCGTTACTTGGCGCTACAGCCCATGGCCTCCTGGACTATCTTCACCCACTCATCTCGTTACTTGGCGCTACAGCCCATGGCCTCCTGGACTATCTTCACCCACTCGTCTCGTTACTTGGCACTACAGCCCATGGCCTCCCGTACTATCTTCACCCACTCGTCTCGTTACTTGGCGCTACAGCCCATGGCCTCCTGGACTATCTTCACCCACTCGTCTCGTTACTTGGCGCTACAGCCCATGGCCTCCTGGACTATCTTCACCCACTCGACTCGTTACTTGGCGCTACAGCCCATGGCCTCCTGGACTATCTTCACCCACTCGTCTCGTTACTTGGCGCTACAGCCCATGGCCTCCTGGACTATCTTCACCCACTCGTCTCGTTACTAGGCGCTACAGCCCATGGCCTCCTGGACTATCTTCTCGCACTCGTCTCGTTTCTTGGCGCTACAGCCCATGGCCTCCTGGACTATCTTCACCCACTCGTCTCGTTACTTGGCGCTACAGCCCATTGCCTCCTGGACTATCTTGACCCACTCGTCTCGTTACTTGGCGCTACAGCCCATGGCCTCCTGGACTATCTTCACCCAATCGTCTCGTTACTTGGCGCTACAGCCCATGGCCTCCTGGACTATCTTCACCCACTCTTCTCGTTACTTTGCGCTACAGCCCATGGCCTCCTGGACTATCTTCACCCACTCGTCTCGTTACTTGGCGCTACAGCCCATGGCCTCCTGGACTATCTTCACCCACTCGTCTCGTTACTTGGCGCTACAGCCCATGGCCTCCTGGACTATCTTCACCCACTCGTCTCGTTACTTGGCGCTACAGCCCATGGCCTCCTGGACTATCTTCTCCCACTCGTCTCGTTACTTAGCGCTACAGCCCATGGCCTCCTGGACTATCTTCACCCACTCGTCTCGTTACTTGGCGTTACAGCCCATGGCCTCCTGGACTATCTTCACCCACTCGTCTCGTTACTTGGCGCTTACAGCCCATGGCCTCCTGGACTATCTTCACCCACTCGTCTCGTTACTTGGCGCTACAGCCCATGGCCTCCTGGACTATCTTCACCTACTCGACTCGTTACTTGGCGCTACAGCCCATGGCCTCCTGGACTATCTTCACCCACTCGTCTCGTTACTTGGCGCTACAGCCCATGGCCTCCTGGGCTATCTTCACCCACTCGTCTCGTTACTTTGCGCTACAGCCCATGGCCTCCTGGACTACCTTCACCCACTCGTCTCGTTACTTGGCGCTACAGTCCATGGCCTCCTGGACTATCTTCACCCACTCGTCTCGTTACTTGGCGCTACAGCCCATGGGCTCCTGGACTATCTTCACCCACTCGTCTCGTTACTTGGCGCTACAGCCCATGGCCTCCTGGACTATCTTCACCCACTCGACTCGTTACTTGGCGCTACAGCCCTTGGCCTCCTTTACTATCTTCACCCACGCGTCTCGTTACTTGGCGCTACAGCCCATGGCCTCCTGGACTATCTTCACCCACTCGTCTCGTTACTTGGCGCTACAGCCCATGGGCTCCTGGACTATCTTCACCCACTCGTCTCGTTACTTGGCGCTACAGCCCATGGCCTCCTGGACTATCTTCACCCACTCGACTCGTTACTTGGCGCTACAGCCCTTGGCCTCCTTTACTATCTTCACCCACTCGTCTCGTTACTTGGCGCTACAGTCCATGGCCTCCTGGACTATCTTCACCCACTCGTCTCGTTACTAGGCGCTACAGCCCATGGCCTCCTGGACTATCTTCGGCCACTCGTCTCGTTACTTGGCGCTACAGCCCATGGCCTCCTGGACTATCTTCACCCACTCGTCTCGTTACTTGGCCCTACAGCCCATGGCCTCCTGGACTATCTTCACCCACTCGTCTCGTTACTTGGCGCTACAGCCCATGGCCTCCTGGACTATCTTCACCCACTCGTCTCGTTACTTGGCGCTACAGCCCATGGCCTCCTGGACTATCTTCACCCACTCGTCTCGTTACTTTGCGCTACAGCCCATGGCCTCCTGGACTATCTTCACCCACTCGTCTCGTTACTTGGCGCTACAGCCCATGGCCTCCTGAACTATCTTCACCCACTCGTCTCGTTACTTGGCGCTACAGCCCATGGCCTCCTGGACTATCTTCACCCACTCGTCTCGTTACTTAGCGCTACAGCCCATGGCCTCCTGGACTATCTTCACCCACTCGTCTCGTTACTTGGCGCTACAGCCCATGGCCTCCTGGACTATCTTCACCCACTCGTCTCGTTACTTTTCGCTACAGCCCATGACCTCCTGGACTATCTTCACCAGTCGTCTCGTTACTTGGCGCTACAGCCCATGGCCTCCTGGACTATCTTCACCCACTCGTCTCGTTACTTGGCGCTACAGCCCATGGCCTCCTGGACTATCTTCACCCACTCGTCTCTTTACTTGGCGCTACAGGCCATGGCCTCCTGGACTATCTTCACCCACTTGTCTCGTTACTTGGCGCTAGAGCCCATGGCCTCCTGGACTATCTTCACCCACTCGTCTCGTTACTTGGCGCTACAGCCCATGGCCTCCTGGACTCTCTTCACCCACTCGTCTCGTTACTTGGCGCTACAGCCCATGGCCTCCTGGACTATCTTCAGCCACTCGTCTCGTTACTTGGCGCTACAGCCCATGGCCTCCTGGACTATCTTCACCCACTCGTCTCGTTACTTTTTGCTACATCCCATGGCCTCCTGGACTATCTTCACCCACTCGTCTCGTTACTTGGCGCTACAGCTCATGGCCCCCAGGACTACCTCCTCCACTCGTCTCGTTACTTGGCACTACAGCCCATGGCCTCCTGGACTATCTCGGATCACAGCCTTGGTTCTCCATCTTGTTACTCCCATTCTCCTCTACGTCAACCATCTTATCCTTGGTCTACCCCTCATACGACGCCCTCCAGGTTTATCTTCAAAGACTTCTTTGCCATCCGGTTCTCTATATAATAAAAGAGAAACTGTTCCGCCTAGTCAATACATTTATTTACAACAAGTTATAAACTTGTTATTATATGGTACATATTTCGGGGCCTCTATTACTCTACTGGTCCCTTCTTCAGCCATAAATAAAGAAGAAAAATCCAGCATAATTAATGATATCATAAAAAATATATAAAATGCTGAGTGAATGGATGAAATGAGGTGAAAAAGAACATATTAACCATTTCATCCATTCACTCAGCATTTTATGTATTTTTTATGATATCTTTATTTATGCTGGATTTTGCATCTTAATTTATGGCTGAAGAAGGGAACTGTACTAGAGGCCCCGAAACATGTACCATATAATAACAAGTTTATAACTTGTTGTAAATAAATGTATTGACTAGGCGGAACAGTTTCTCCTCTGTTATATAGTGAATCTGTCAATACGGAAAATGAACTTCTTCCAGAGCACAATCCGGTTCTCTATCATTCTTTCAACATGCCCTAGCCATCTCAGTCTATTGCTTTTCATTTCGGCTACTAGATCTAGTTTTCCATATTATTCTCTGATCTCCAGTGTTTCTGATTCACCAAATTCCACTATCATTCACTTGCCCATATATTTTCCTGAGTATCTTCCTTCCCCATCTTCGTAATAACTCCCCATCCCCTTGCGTCATACTCCATGTCTCTGAACCATAGGTCACCACCGGTCTCACTACTGTGCGATAGATAATCAATTTCAGATTCCTACTTAGGCTTCTCGTCTGGAATACCTTGTCTAATGCACAGTAACTCCTGTTACCAGCTGCAATCCTGGTATATATTCCTTCTCTTATGTTGTTATTTTCTGTTACTATTGACCCAAAATACTTGAATTCCTTGCATCGCTCATATTCATTGCCATTTAAACGCACTATAGTGGTTTCACTGTATTTTCTCCTGGATGCCAGCATGTACGTGGTCTTTGACTGGTTTATCTTTATCCCCATCTCAGCGCCATACTTTTCTAACTTTACCAGTTTTCCTTCAAGATCCCGCTTCCTCCTAGCCAATATGTCAATATCATCTCGATAAGCGAGATCTTCTGTCACTCGGTTCAATAATGTTCCTCCTGGGTTGCAATCTTGTGACATTCGCATGACTTTCTCTAAAGCAATATTGAATAGGAGTGTAGACATTACATCACCCTGACATAATCCCTGGTTACCTCAAAGGTCTTTGATAATTTGCCTTCCACCTTCACTTTAGAGGGGAAATTTGCCTTCTTATATTCAATAACTGGCATTGTTGTTAATGTTGTTGCTTTATTTGTGAACTGCTTTACCCTTCACCCCTTATACTTGACTGTGAGTAAAATTTATCTAATAACCTGTGTGGTGTCAGTGTGTATAAGTTATGTTAGTTTAGAATACCAGTACCGTAGTATTGAGATGAGTGCCCCGGTACATAACACATGGTACCAACGTGACATACCTCTCAAGGTAGTGCTGTCAGAGACAGGTAACCAGTCCTCAGCGTGGAGCGTACGGTAAATTGAGATACTCAGTTACACAGATGGGCTTAAGGTCAAAATAATACATTATGTCCTTTCTTACAATGCATGGATTTACGTCCATTTACAGCCAAAATGCAAATCTATGGTGTTCAGGTCTTCCAGATTGTTGATAAGAGCCTTGAAAAGAAAAGTGATGGCGGCTGAACGAAAATTTAAAATCTCGTTTTTATTTCTTGTGTCCTATTCATGCGATTAAGTTCGAATATAAGACATACACACATACTTCATGTAATAGTACACAACTCTAACGCCTATATATAAAAATCCAACATGACAACCATCCGAAATAATTAGACGGTTCTCAATATCTACGAATCTATTACAGCAATCAAACTGAAATTTGGTATAATGATAGAGGCAATTGACACAAGTAGGATATATGAAAATAGGCTAAATAGTTAGTTCTTCACGGAACTACCTGTTTTAAGGTGGTACAGTATTCATTTGGCACTAAGGGGGAAAGTACAGAGCTATCCATATAAACCTGAACCATCAAGATCGTAGAAACGGGAAATTTGTTTTAATGATCTCGGTGGCTGTGGGAGAGTCAGAACCACTGCACATGCGCTCCTCTGTCCAGCATTTGTGAAGCAGCTGGGTGACGTCGAACTGACAGAAGGTTATTTTCAACAATATGGAGCAATGTGTCCATGCTACTTGTAACCAGTTCCTTTGGTGACCGAATTGTTGTGGCCGGACTTTTTCATATGGGGGTATTTTTATAGACGCTGAACTTTTTGAGCCCATTAGACACGAAATAAACAACATTAATTGAACCTTCATTCATTTCATTTCTCATTAACTCCTCTTGTGAGGTTGGTGGATAATTGTTCTGGATGTTGCACTATTTCCATTAAGGGGTGGGGGGTGGGGGGGGGGGTGGGGGGGGGGTAAAAGGCTGCTTGATATCGGAGAAACTGTATTCAATTGTGCAGTAAAACGGATGTACCTCATGCAGCACGAATGCCGCAGTTCAGAGAACATCACATTGACATCGGATTAAAAGGAATATGAGTTAGTCTACATGAAAACCTTCACGAGAACAAAACACATTCTGTGCCCGTTTAGAACAAAGTCCATCGACCACATATGCATTTCACCAAAAATCAGTCAGCACGAAAATCTAAACATCTCAGGGCGCCATATGGGTTCAAGTTACAACAATAAACAAGATCAAAAAATGCTTTACTGATTTTCGGCTCGATGCAACAATAAGGTTAGAAGGGAGACTTTGAAAATATCACAATTCCTAAAATAATCTCATTTTATTCATAATTTAAAAATTCACTCTAAAATAATGCCATAAAAGCATTGATAATGCATGAAATATTCACACATTTTATGTACAAAAACACAGAATCATCAGCACATGAACACTATTTAATCTGAACAAAAGCCATAATAGCAGTCCTGTTGGCTTGTCCAAATTATTTTTATATACAATGGTAGGATATTCAGGGCAAATTAAATCGTCAAGACTGAATCCTATATGACTAGTATTGAGGTTGTTGAAAGAAAATTAATATTTAACTGAATCACTTGTTGCCAAAATCACTTTGTTTATGAGTTCATTTCTTTAAACGAAAAACTATCACTTTCCAGGAATCATCATTCAAAATTGGTATATCAAATATCATGGAAATGGGTTGAACACAAAAATTATCAATTTCTAGGACATCTGAGCATCATTAAATAACCATATTTAAACACTATGAGCATGGATTCGAAGAACTTCGTTGGTGAGCAGAAAATTTATTACATCATCTGTTCTCGATTAGAAAATAACAATAATTATGAGTGCATGACTCAACTGTAAAATTCATGGTTCAAAAATATTAACCAAAACATTACTTAAAATGTTAACTAAATCATCCAAACATTAAGTTTTGAAATTATCGAAAATAACATTCTGAAAATTGTCATCAATATAGCAACAAACACTTTTTCCAAAATTCTTTTCTTCAGCAGAACATGAAAATATTAATCTTCACAAAATTTATATTTTATAATATTTATAACGTCAATAGGATCACAAATGTCCTTAAAATGGTAGTGGCAGTTCATTAAATAACAATATAATTTCTAGCACCGGCGCATTCTATTAATGTGTCAATAATCACCTGATCACATTTTGTATTTACACAAACGGTAAGGTATCGTTGAAATTAAAGATTAATCTACAATAAACTCGGGTTGACAAGTACTGGGAAGTTATCTGTCGAACACGAGAATCAACTGTGAAACATAACTGATGGTTGCATACAGTGGCGGATCCAGGCCATGCGGGGCCCTGGGCGATATGATAAGGTGGGGCCCATAGCAATAGGCCTTGCGGGGCTCTGGGCGATATGATAAGTTGGGGCCCGCAACAATAGGCCTTGCTGGGCCCTGGGCGATATGATAAGGTGGGGCCCATAACAATAGGCCTTGCGGGGCTCTGGGCGATATGATAAGTTGGGGCCCGCAACAATAGGCCTTGCTGGGCCCTGGGCGATATGATAAGGTGGGGCCCACAACAATAGGAAATAAAAAAATATCAAATAGAAAATAGTTTTGTATTAATAATAAAATAAAGAATAGTTACAATATTTTGAACACAGAAACCTTTTAGTCCCCTTGAAGAAGATTATGTAAACTATGAGATATTAAAATATTACTTTGCGACGTTTTTCCCGGCTGATTTCACTGAAATCTTAACTTGCTAAACGGTCACGAGAGGTCATAGCTGCACTGAAAAAGTAATATGAATTATAAATTAGTTTGAAAAGTATAATTAATTAATCAATTCAATTTAAAACAATCCATGGCGCGGGGCCCCCAGGAGCGCGGGGCCCTGGGTGGTCGTTCTTCTCGCCCTGCCCTAGATCCGCCCCTGGTTGCATGAAATAACCATTGGTTATCAAACTCGACGAAAGTGTGGTTCAAAATTATATTTTTAACTTCCATGTTTTTCCAACATATTTTTATAAAAGTCATCTAACCTTCACAATAGTTGATGCTTCACGTAACGACGATTTCATTCCTGCGACTTAATTGCACAATTTGAATGACAAAATTCAACTATTTCCACACACAATATTTCTCCTCATATTATACATTATTATGATAATCAAGCCCTTGCCTGTTATCCAAAAGGAAGACTAGGAAGCTCCTCAAATGATTTTACTACAAATTTTCACCATCACATTAAATCTTAGTAATTTTATATCGTATCTACTCATGGTCAAACGTTTCATCAAATGAGGTTACCCAAATAATTTACTATTTATATCAACTCTAGCAAACCCTATTTTATACAATCATTTTACTTCCCATTTTGATAACCTTCCGCGTCTACATGATTTGACGGTATAACGCAATTATTAAATGCTTCCAATATTGTTCTGATATGAGAATGTGGGCGTGCGTCTAACCACTAACCTTCGGAAAACAATGATGCAAAGTAGTTAACTGATTCGGATATCCAGTTGATAAATCCACATAACATGACATGATTATTATAAGTTACCAAATTATTATTATTTCAGAAAATTCAAATAATTTTTATTATTATTAAATCATTATTATTTCCAAACTAGAATTAGCTTCATAAAACATTTTGAGAAACGACCAAGCTCGAATTCTTAAATATGGAAAATATCCATTCCTCAACCTAAATAAATGTTTAATATTAACAGATCCGACGGCTGACGACCGTGATTAGAAGAATGACAAAATCAAACTAAAATGCTGATGATGTTGTCCATAGATTGAAATAATTGAATCCAAATATCTGAACATAGGAAATGTCCAGACCTAGGTCTCCAATGCCTCGAAGCCTAATTTGCGACAGCAAATTACAAAAGAAAAATGTGTGTTGATAAATCTGTAGAAAATGAGAATTTCGATTAACTAAGCATAAGAATAATTCAAATGTAGCTTACATTCTTGTAGATGTTGGCGATGAAAATCTGGTTAGAACCAGACTATTCCATTCTTCGGTCCCATTTGGACCCGTACCTAAATCCTGGTATTGGCTTCCATGTTTTACCCGCAATCTGTCTAGAAAGACATAACGGCTAGATTCTTCGTTGCCTCGACATAATCTTGAAGAATACTGTTCATGATGACAGCTCTAATAATTGAAGCTATTTGCTTGAAAGGGACTTGATCTTTAAGATCCATTGTGAAAATACCAGCCGTAACAGTGACACATTCAGTACAATTTCAATACTCTTACAATCTTATTCAGCTATGGTAAAAGATCTGATGTTCTTGTTGTCCCTGGGTGGAGTTATGCATTCCCCAGACAGCTGGTCCCAATGTCGGCTAAGTAATCTTACCAAGCAAGAATGGTATTTAGTAAAGTACTGATATGATGCCGTGATTGTTCTTTCTGTTACCAAGACAAAGCTTGCCTCTGGTAATTGGAAGTAAAATACTCCAATATAATAAATGTGGCTTTTGTAGACTAAATCTACCATATGTCCGTCTGCAGTGGATTTTACAAAGTGTTGACTGCATGATAATGTCTATCACTTGAAATACTATCGTTGAAAAATAAACTATGTTCCACTGTCTGAAAAAATAACACTTGCGACCATCGTTTGGTCCAATATTTTAAAGTATGAAGTAACGTAGTACCAGTAACCATGTACTGTTCAAAGATTCACTCGGCGAACTATCAGCGAAGAGTTTAGCGACCATGCGCTTCGAAGAACTATGTAGTCTCAGCGACCGTGCGCTGCGAAGAAGTGAAGTGAATGAAGTGAGTATTGAGTGCTGCTGGGCCCGCAATTTATACTGTACAGAGCTCTCCTCTGACGTCACAGCGGAGTAAGTCCTCTATCATTAAACAGCTCATATCTCGGCTTCCACTGATCCGATTTTCTTCTAATATGGCTCATTCTTCTTTATTTTCCCGTGCCAGTAAAATGGTATGGTATGTCCAAAATTCCATACAATTGGGAAATATTTAATTAAAAATATAGCCTCGATGATGACGCGGCTCGTGTCACTAACCTTTCTGTTGCCTGCATATTCCTTCGATTCCAATCTAGAACAATTGTCGCGCTCTATTCAAACCTTCCACCTGGGACTTAGCAAATGTGCCTGTGATCCCCAATCTGCACAAGTGGATTTGGGCACAGTACGTTATATACGGTACGAGGATGAGAAAGAACCGCGAGTGTCACAATACGCGCGAATTACATTGCAAGACATCGGAAGTTTCCTTGTTGAAATCAGCGGGCAACGAGCAGCCGAGCTAACGGTTGAGATAGGGCTTACTCGGTCTAGCATCTCTTGCATACCCTTCACTATTGAGATCTGGTCGGTGTTCAGGTCTGGCAACGACCAAACGGACGAGTGCTCCTACACACTTGGCGCGCTTCGGTTTCTGAGACAGTTCACAGTAATCTACTATAAGGTTTCCTGAATTATTAAAGAACAAAATTATTAATCCGTATAGTCTACATACAGTATAAATGTAAACTTACAGCTTTTATTACTAGAGATATTATTACCATATTAATTGTTTTTCCTGAATTGATCTGGTCGCTGTGCAACAATGCAACCTTATTACCGGTGTCAGGAAGGGCATCCGTCCGTAGAAACTATCGACCACGTGGAATTCATCGCAACTCATCCGGGACCCCGTTGGATTTATAAGGGGGTAGACATGGAATATGGTGAAGCATTCGCTGTGAGGAAGTTATTGCAACTCATTAAAGTGGATCGCTCTGTAGTATGTTGCAATAGAAATGAAGGGTTTGCTGCTTTCTGCGAATATTACGCTAAAGACAGAGAATCATCTACCGAGTGCCATGCTGCAGCAGGCAAAGCGGGTTTTCTATGAAATGGGTGACTGGTATTCTTCTGCCATTGATTTTTCAGCGAGAGAAATTTTGGTAAAATGGAAGAATGTGAATTTAAGTTTAATTTACACATTATTTGATCCGCCAAGATGAAGATATTTTTTTACAGTACCGGTATTCGTCGTATATCAAGACAATCTTGTGTCGAATATACCCAAGCCACACACAAAGAAAAGAAAAACTTTTTATCAGTAATGTATCACACTCTGGAGAGATGGGATAAAGTAGAACCGTTCATCCAGCAAGTGTAAGAGAGTTTAAATTGTTCGTCAGACAGTGGCAAGAAAGAACAGAGTTTGTATAACTCAGCAATTCTTCTAGGTTTGTGCCGTGTCTTGTGTGGGGTTTCGCCTAGGACACCAAGCTGGCCCGGACCCCACAGGAACTGCGCGCTACCTCCGTTTATATTGAGTACAACTGCAACTCTTTACTGCGAGAACTAAAGCTCAAGCAGCCTTAACCTCCCTATGATGGCTTCCAAAAAGACGTATATTGGCTTGCACTCCATATAAAGGGAGGTAGCACGCAGTTCGCTACTCCTGTCGGGGTCCGGGGGAACACCAGCAGCCCGCTGATGAGCCAGCTTGGGCGAAACCCCACACAAGACACGGCACCAACCTAGAAGAATTGCTGTAGTGTCTGAGTTTGAGGTTCTTGAAGAGGCACTTAGATGAATCACATGCCCTTTCAAACTTGGTACATCCGGCATTTATGGCTAGGTTGTCGCTCTGATTCGCAGAAATCCATTCTCCCAAGTACTTACGGTAACTGCAGGTACCTGTCGTAAGGTAATGTCTGTGAGAGGAATATTAGAAGGTGTAGAAACGCATAAAAGTAAGAAGTAATTTTGCCCTATAAAGTGTTCGACAATAACTATGTCAGTATTGGTCTATCAGCTTTCACTGCCAAGATTTGCTGGTGATTAATTGTTATGTTGGTAGCCGAAACTCTTCAACCAGTATACTCCTGTGATGGTTCTTACTTTGAAACGAAACGAGGTGCTGAAGACAGAGATGATACTCCTGTGGTCCAGATGTTGGTGCTGTTGCAGTCAAGGTGCGGAACAGCGAGGTCATCAGCGTAGTTCGATGCATGCTGAGCTTCTATGCCCAAGATCGCGGGTTCAAACCCGGCCGAATTCGTACGATTTTTAAGAGCGTTAAAATCCTCAGTATGCCTACCTTCGGAGGGAAAGTAAAACCGCCGGTCGCATGTCATAGATGAATGGCATGAAAAAGAGCATTCCACTAACTACACTTGTGTGAAGCCAAAAATGTGTAGGTTATAATAGATCACACCCTATTTGTTCCAACGTTCGCCACCAGGTGCTGACTGAAATGCCATCTGATAGCCAGGTCCGCAAGCTAGGTGTCGTGGACGGTAGGAGTTGGTAGAAAAAGTAGGAACTATTGCAGTTCTCACTTGAATTCAAACAGTTAACACACACTAATACAGCCAACACAATTAACACCGGTTATCAGACAAATTCTACACACACCTAAAGTACACGGTGGTACATGACCGCGTTGTCGCAGCTCTTAAACTGAGGAGCCAACCAACCGAGGTCATCTGCCCTCCATTAAAGGTTGAAGTACCTGCAGTATCCACACAACTGTCAAACAGATTGCAACTACACACACTTGCTAAAGGTATATGGAGCCGTAAGTTCACTGGACGTGAAAGCCAATATACCATCTTTTAACAGAGTTTGTGTTGGATGAGTTTATGATTGTGTGCTGTGGGTTATTGGTGATGTATATTTTCATTTCATTCAATTTTATAATTCATAACTAGGGCATAACTCTAGTAATTATATTTTATTTAATGGATTGTTCGCCTTTAGGAGAGCGATTGTCTTGAATTCACGACATCATCTTCGGGCGTTTCCCTCTTTTCTGATAACTAGAGGAACTCACATTTTTATCTTCAGAACGCTACCTATGCTCTTAATATGGGCTCCAAAAACAGCTGTGCTTGGAAATAATGTTCCAAAGATCTCTTCCTTGCTTCGCGAAATTCATTATTTAGCTGCTCTGGAACCGCTGGTTACTTTATGGCAACAATGGTAGCAATATTTTGTTTTTTAGTTCAGAGATTTTTGTTCATCGAGTTCGCTTTTGTAATTCAGCCACAGTGTTCAGTTCTTAAAAATAGGTGAAAAAAGTGGCATCACCATGTATCGACAAAAGTAAAAATCAAGCAGTTCATTAAAATACTAACGTTAATCCAGTTGGCCGATTTTCGAAATAACTGGACATATTTTCAGATATTCTCAAATTACTGAGCTAAATTAAGCTGTGGAAATATCCCTACATCTGCCTAATAATTCAAATAGCACCGTTTCCAAATATCTAGGTTAAACTGGCCGTTACAGCTGATCATCACGGTTTTCATCTTCTTCACAACCTATCAGGAATAGGCTACTTCGCATTGCTCTTCTTAGAGTAATGAAACTCGAAGTGATAAATTTGTATTGTACGTAACTAATACTTGTAACGCACCATTGCTGTGCTTTGGGATCTGCTTCGATCTACAGCACTGGTTCCTAACCAGTGGTCCGCTGGAGAAAAAAAGTGGTCAATAAATGGAGATGTGCGTTGAACAAGAATCGTCCCAATATTTCCGCTGCGATGACTATCAAGTTTTGATCTGTAAAATAAGTGTTATTCTTCATTAGAATACGATACAAAATAATTTTCGTAACTTACGTTTAATCGTGGCAAATAAACTTACACCAACATTAAACAACCAGAAAGTCACAGGGCAACAACCATTATTGTTACTCTTGGTTTTGTTAGATGCAAACAACCCCTACTGGAAGTTGTTTGCCTGTATAGCGCTGTTCTCTACCACTACCGTTCATGCTCCTCTCCCTCAGACAAGACTTGTCCAATACAAAGATGGTAAATGCTATTAAAATAGTGGGTTAAACACTCGTATTTTCAAAAAGTTATGTGCAGCATTAGACTCTGAGCACAAGGCACTACTTTTTGATACTGAGGTTCGTTGGCTGTCAAAAGGCAATATGTTGGCATGCTTATATGAGTTGAGAGAAGAGCTAAAAGTATTTTTTATGAAGACAAAAATTGCAGCATTTCTTGGAACAATCCAGTGAAGAAACTCGCATATCTAGTGGATATTTTTGGCCATTTGAACCAGCTGAAATTACATCTTCAAGGTTCTGGAAACGGAAAGTTTGAAACTGTTGGCAATACAGAACAGTGCATATGGTGTTAAAGTGCCTTTGCTGTGCTGAGGAATCAGCTTCTATCTACAGCAGGTTGTTCCAAATCCACGAGTTTGAGTATGCGTATACGCGAGTACTCAGCAGGAATGCTCAGAGCACGGTTGGCGAGGGACTGGGGGTGATAGCCAATACGTCACTGGGCGAAGGTCATAGTACAAATGCATGCGCTTCCTGCCAGTCTTGATGTATCCACCACTTAGTAAAGGCCACCCCTACAGCAGAGCTGTATTGCATATTGCAGGTTTACTCACACAAGGTGGCGAGTACTCGGCTGCTCACGGGCGAGCAGCTCGGCTGGAACAGCCTGATCTACAGGAACAAAGCACATGGTTGGTAAAGCATCAAACAAGTCACGTTTACATTAAAATGCATTTTTATTTACATTTAGATGAACCTTTTAAAATATGTACACACAAAGAAACATTGCCCACAGCCCATGACAGCTGTAGGAAGAATTCATATAATAGAAACAAAAGCTGGTTTTATAAACTTCAGATAAGCACAAATCACTTTACAACATACACTGACTTTTTAAATTATTACATTTCTTGTTAAACGTTTAAAATATAACTTTGCAACCTTCCATTTCCATGAAATCATTTTGCACTCTTTCCTATCTTACCGTAACTAAAGCATTACACAAGTGTGATGCACCTAGGTAATTGTGGAGTGTGGTAAATATTCGCACAGGATTCGCCTGAACAATGAAAGAAAAGGAGATCTCTTTATTCATTGCTGGGACCACATACAGAAGGATCACAACTTAATCTTAAAACCCTAACCCATTTACACCAATGCTCCTGTGAAGGAAAATCAGATATTTAGAAAGTATTTGAAAATGGTGTCTGGAAATGGATGAATCAATCCACATTTATTAGCACAGTCACAAGTTGTTGGGAATGCAATCACCAGATCCAAAATGGAGGAAAGGTGTTTACACAATATATTGCAAATTAAGAGGTTGGAAATTTAAATCCACATCACCAGATTATTTCAAAGTACAGGATCCGGGACTTTATGAGTAATAATATAGCTGAACACAAGTCGTAAGATCAAGTGTGAAACTAAGTTACCATTAGTTTCTTTTTCCACGAAAAAACTTTCATCATTAAACCATATATGCACGATCCTTACAGATACTCCGATCCATACAATTTGAGAAACTCAAAAGATGTCAATGTGATATATAACAGCGATGTTGCATTACAAATATGGTGAAGTCGTGAGCTTTCTGCGGTATGTTAGCTCAGAGAATTCCTTGAGTCAGCACAGAACAGAAAATACAATGGTTTGAGCCTATTCCGAATAAGCTGTTGATTAATTTAAATGCATTGCCACATCTTGGTCATGCTGCCCCGTGTACTTAGGTGTGTCTGAGGGATAACATGTGTTACTGTTCTGTCTGCAGAAGTGTGTATATTTGTAATTCAGGCTAGGGCTGCAATGAAGGTGGCCATGGGTTGAAGTTAAGAACAATCCCAGCATTAGCCTGAAGCAGAAGTAGGAAATCGAGGAAAGCCACTTCCAGGATAGCTGAGGTGGGAATCGAACCCACCTTTTCTTAGTTCTGCCTCACGAGTGTACCCCAGACTCTAAACCGGACCTCAGGGGTGACAGCCTAGAGTGTTAGCCACAAGGCCACGAGGCTGAGTGTACCCCAGACTCTAACCTGGACCTCAGGGGTGACAGCCTAGAGTGTTAGCCACACCACCACGAGGCTGAGTGTACCCCAGACTCTAACCCCGACCTCAGGGGTGACAGCCTAGAGTGTTAGCCACAGCGCCACGAGGCTGAGTGTACCCCAGACTCTAACCCGGACTTCAGGGTTGACAGCCTAGAGTGTTAGCCACAGCGCCACGAGGCTGAGTGTACCCCAGACTCTAACCCGGACTTCAGGGGTGACAGCCTAGAGTGTTAGCCATAGCGCCACGAGGCTGAGTGTACCCCAGACTTCAGGGGTGACAACCTAGAGTGTTAGCCACAGCGCCACGAGGCAGAGTGTACCCCAGACTCTAACCCGGACCTCAGGGGTGACAGCCTAGAGTGTTAGCCACAAGGCCACAAGGCTGAGTGTACCTGAGACTCTAACCCGGACCTCAGGGGTGACAGCCTAGAATGTTAGCCACAGCACCACGAGGCTGAGTGTACCCCAGACTCTAACCCGGACCTCAGGGGTGACAGCCTAGAGTGTTAGCCACAGGGCCACGAGGCTGAGTGTACCCCAGACTCTAACCCGGACCTCAGGGGTGACAGCCTAGAGTGGTAGCCACAGCGCCACGAGGCTGAGTGTATCCCAGACTCTAACCCGGACCTCAGGGGTGACAGCCTAGAGTGGTAGCCACAGCGCCACGAGGCTGAGTGTATCCCAGACTCGAACCCGGACCTCAGGGGTGACAGCCTAGAGTGTTAGCCACAGCTCCACGAGGCTGAGTGTACCCCAGACTCTAACCCGTACCTCAGGGGTGACAGCCTAGAGTGTTAGCCACAGCGCCACGAGGCTGTGTGTACCCCAGACTCTAACCCGGACCTCAGGGGTGACAGCCTAGAGTGTTAGCCACAGCACCACGAGGCTGAGTGTACCCCAGACTCTAACCCGGACCTCAGGTGTAACAGTGTTAGCCACAGAGCCACGAGGCTGAGTGTACCCCAGACTCTAACCCGGACCTCAGGGGTGACAGCCTAGAGTGTTAGCCACAGCACCACGAGGCTGAGCGTACCCCAGACTCTAACCCAGACCTCAGGGGTGACAGCCTAGAGTGTTAGCCACAGCACCACGAGGCTGAGTGTACCCGAGACTCTAACCAAGACCTCAGGGGTGACAGCCTAGAGTGTTAGCCACAGCACCACGAGGCTGAGTGTACCCCAGACTCTAACCCGGACCTCAGGAGTGACAGCCTAGAGTGTTAGCCACAGGGCCACGAGGCTGAGTGTACCCCAGACTCTAACCCGGACCTCAGGGGTGACAGCCTAGAGTGGTAGCCACAGCACCACGAGGCTGAGTGTACCCCAGACTCTAACCCGGACCTCAGGGGTGAGAGTGTAGAGTGTTAGCCACAGCGCCACGAAATGAGAGTTGAATGGTAACTTTCAGGCGGTCAACACGAGATTAAGGCCAAATAAATTGGGAAAATGTTCACATGTGATTAAATGTTTCACTTATCGGGCAAGCATCATCAGATCCAAGACAACATTGCTCTATGAAACACTACCAAAGCCCACAACGCAGCGAGTGGTGCTGTTAAATACCTAAGCGTTAAGCTCCCTAAAACAAGAACTATTTATATAATATCTACAAGTATACAAGGTTGAATATCTCAAAGCCTCGAAGGTTTGGCTGCGACAAGCCCCAAACTAAACACAATTATGCAGAAATTGACTAGGAGAGTTTTGAAACGTTGACAATTGTTAATGTTTTTGAATGTGTTGTGTTACCTCAAGCCATCCTGTTAGCCACTGATTGAGGCCATTACTGTGAAACACTCAAGTGACAAGCCCCCACGAAGAAAAGCCTACAACTGTGATAACAAATAAGGTAACACCAAATGGCAAAGGAGAATATGGTTTTTCCAGTTAACGAGTTAGCTCAATGTCTTGCTGCAGGAGATGGCGTGCCCCATGCAGCTAACAGAAGAGAGGGATGTAAGGTTTGTAGATGTTGTTGAACAGCTATGTCGAGTTTATTCTGAGAAGACAGGCATCTACAAGCCCATAGTTCCCTACTTTAAAGAGAAGTAGATCAATGGAAATATCGTGGTTGTAGGGCTAATGAGAAGCACAAGAGGCACCATTACAAAATTACTGGAGGCATTTAAGTTGTATAAAGTCAATCTGAATATACAGTTACCACGACACTGAAAGGTTCGAAAGCCATAATGAGGGATCACCTAAACCATCATTAGTCAACTTGCCTATATCATATTTTATTCTAAACAAGAAATGTACCTGTATCAAGTACTTTTGTCATTAGGCAACCGCTGTTGAGAGGAATTCCATCTCCCCTTCACCTCTGTACTAATTTCTTGAGCAGTGGCCCAGTCTGATTACTAAAAGCTCTTTCAGAAATACAAATCAAACATGTGGGAGTAAGTCCCTAGCATTTGTTGATTGAATGAGGAACAACACTGGGTGCAGGCAAGAAACACACCGGCAATACATTTCTCACTAATGGACAACGTTTCGTCTCCGTTTGCAGCATTTATTTCTTTTCAGCTGGTCCCTGAATTTTATTTGAGTTTTCATTGCTTTGTAATCAATACTCCGAGAATCAAATTTGTTTTCCATCAGATTCCCTCCCTCTCGTTTGTAGATACAGATGCCGTTACTTTATAACATCATAATTGGAGTTTAGGTTTACACTCATCAAAATCATTCCTCCCAATTTTCTACTTTGAGCTTTTGAATCTCCCTCCAAGTCAACCAGAAGCGTTTTGATCTCCTCCATTCGAGGGGCTTGGACATGGTGGTCATTTAGCCCCTTGTACTTGGGTGGGTGTGGAATGATTGTCTGATAAACCTGTGTTATTGTGATGGCTGTATTTGTAATTAAGGTAAGGATTAGGCAGGAGGCAGCTGTGGCCTTAAGTTAGGAACCATCCCAGCATTCGCCCGGAGTAGAAGTGGGCAATCCCCTTCAAGAATGGCTGAGGTGGGAATCGAACCCAATTTTGCCTCACGAGCCTCAGAGGACCCCGTTCCAGCCCTCGTTATTGTTGTTTGATTCTTCAGCCTTTCGACTGGTTTGATGGAGCTCTCCGTTCTTCCCTGTCCTGAGCTAATCGTTTCATCTCTGCATAGCTACCACAGCCTACAACCGAGGCAAACTGTTTAACATATTCTAAATTTGGTCTACCTCTACAGTTCTTATCCTCAACCCGTCCTTTTATAACTAAGTTTGTAGGCGGCTTCGGTGGCTCAGTTGGTAGCATGCTGAGATTCTCTGCCCATGGTCGCGGGTTCAAACCCAGTTGTCAGATTGGTAAGAGCATTAAAAATCCCTCAGTATGTCTTCCTTCGGAGGGGAAGTAAAGCCGGTGGGCCAAGTCATAGATTTATGGTATGTAAAAGAACCTCTCACTAACAATACACATGTGTAGCCAAAATTTGAAGGTTAGATTTGATAACGCTACATTAGGTCAAACGTTCGCCGCAAGGTTCTGTTTGCGATGGCATCTCATACCCAAATCCGCAGTTTGGGTCGTGGATAGCAAAAGCAGGAACTACTAGAAAATTGATTGTTTGCAGTCCTTACCTGGATCACACAGTAATACAGCCATCACAATTAACACCGGTTATCAGACAAATTCTACACGAACCCAAATTTCACGGGGTTACATGACCGCATTTTCGCAGCCCCAAAACTAAGGAACCACCAAGCAAGTTTGCTATTCCTGGGTGCCTTAGTATGTGTCCTACCAACCTATCTCCCCTCTGTATTAGCAGTCACCAGAAACATATCTCCTCTCCCACTCATCTTAATACCTCTTCATTCGTAACCCTTTATCATTCTCCTGTAACACATAATTTCAAACGCTTCAATTCCCCTCTTTTCTGCTGCTCCAACAGTCCAAGTTTCACTTCCATAGAGCGCCGGCCACGCAAAAATTACTTCCTAACACCTAAATCTATATTCGATGTCAACAGATTCCTTTTTTTGTAGAAATGCTTTCCTTGTCTGCACTAGCCTACTTTTTATATCCTCTTTGCTTAGTCCATCACTGGTTGTATTGCTTCCTAAGCAACAGAAGTCTCCTACTTCCTTTAGATTTTCACCTGCCAATTCAACATCCATTGGGGTTTCTGATTTCCATCGACGGCATTCCAATATTTTGTTTTTAATTAAATAATTTTCATAATGAATTCTTTCCTAAAGACAGCCTCAGTCCTACGACCTCCGGGGCGACACCAAGAATGCTAGTCACTACACCAGGAAGGGACTCTAGCATGAGCTACTGCATATATTGTCATGCTATATTCATGTTTCAAAAAAACTGCATTTTCAGCCAAACATCCTGAGAGTTAGCTACAATACCCTCAAAACGCAGGTTATCAAATTGAATGCCAAACCCAAATATACAGGGCTGATTCCAAGGTATCCATCACTTGCTATTTGCAGAAACATCTCCTCAGCATTTGTAATAAATTAAGAATATATTAGCATGTTGAATTTATTGCTGCTTCCAGCATAACATGTATTAGTTGTTACATTTTCCAGGAATTTATAATTTTGTACCCCGCCTGATTCATTGGACACAATCGTGTTGACCGACTGAAAAGCAGCAAAGACAATTTGTTTAGGCAACACTGAAAGAAAGAATAGCTTCAAATTTCCACAAAATTGCAATACTTCAAAGCTGGAGGAAACAAACTACAGTACTGTAAGTTTCTGTTATAACACTGGGGATTCAAAAGTTGCTGTTTACTCAATTATCCTGTCATTTCCAGATGGGACGTCTAAACACGTACTAGTGACAAATGGCATTGATTGTGATTGGTCAGAGGCATTAGCCTAATATATGAATGGGGAATAAGAAAACAAAACATCGACATCCTCAACGGATTAGAAACTATTCTGGGGTGAATATTTAGATGACAGCATGAAGGTGAGTCGGGAGTTAACTTAGTGACTAGGCTCATTAACGTGTTGCAGAGGACAATTTTATATTTTCCTATCAAACACTGGACAAGAACTCTCTCACAGCTCCCTTACTAAGATCCTTAGGTGTACAACCATTCTTGTCTTTCACATTGACATTAGCATGACACTCTGCCACCAGGTAGCGCACCACCTCGAGGTGACCAGACCATGCAGCACGGTGTAGAGGAGTGTACTGAAAATAGTCTCTAACACAAGTGTCTACATTACACTCGGCCACCAGGTAGCGCACCACCTCAGGGTGACCAGACTGTGCAGCACGGTGTAGAGGAGTGTACTGACCACTGTCTCTAACACAAGTGTCTACATGACACTCGGCCACCAGGTAGCGCACCACCTCGAGGTGACCAGACTGTGCAGCACGGTGTAGAGGAGTGTACTGACCACTGTCTCTAACACAAGTGTCTACATTACACTCGGCCACCAGGTAGCGCACCACCTCGAGGTGACCAGACTGTGCAGCACGGTGTAGAGGAGTGTACTGAATACTGTCTCTAACACAAGTGTCTACGTGACACTCGGCCACCAGGTAGCGCACCACCTCGAGGTGACCAGACTGTGCAGCACGGTGTAGAGGAGTATACTGAATACTGTCTCTAACACAAGTGTCTACATTACACTCGGCCACCAGGAAGCGCACCACCTCGAGGTGACCAGACTGTGCAGCAAGGTGGAGGGGGGTAAGCCCGCTGCAGTCTGTAACAAGGGGGCATAAGTGATGGTCTCTCATCAAGAATCTGACTACTTCAACCTGTCCCCACAGTGCAGCTGTATGAAGCAAGGACCAGCCGGGACTGACCAGTGATGTTCTCTTGTTGGCTATGTACTGAACTACATCAATATGGCCTCCTTTGGCAGCTAAGTGAAGCGCTGGCAATCCTTGGAAATGGTTGCTCGTGTTGACGTCCATGTAGCACTCCCCGAATGACAGGCTGTTCTCCCGCTCCACCACATACTTCACTACTTCCAGGCGTCCATATTCAGCGGCGGCGTTGAGGGCCAACCGCTTGTCATCTTCGGTGGTAGATCTCTGCAAGAGGAACTTTACTACAGAGAGGTACCCCTCTTCAGCTGCCCAGGGAAACACCTGCTCTTCTTGAAGCACGTCCTGCCATCGCGGGCCTTCATCCCTATTCTTCCACTCCTGGTCGCGTTCAGATGACAGATCTTCTCTCTTTTGTACGAGACGTTCCCTTTCTTGAACAACTCTCTCACGCTCAGCCAGAGCTCTCTCCAACTCTACACAGGAAGACTCGCGCTGAGACACTACCTCCTCTCTTCCATCAACAACTGATTCCCATGATTTAAGATTTTTCTCCCTCACGTTAAGTTGATCTTGTTGCTGTTCCAGAGCCCTTCTCTGATCAAACAGATGCTGCTCTCGGTCTTCTACATCTCGTACTACTGTGCTGTACACTGCACCAAACAGCTCACACTGACTCTGCAACAAAGCACAAGAGGGAGTTTTAATACAACCCACAAGGTAAGAAATGCAGTGTTATTAAGACAAAGAGAATAAATAAGTGCCCTGCAACATGACAGTTCGTAACTAATAATGCACTGAGCAGCTCACAGGAAATGTGTGGTCAGGGAGGGGTTGATATTGCAACTGTCATTTGGTCTACACAATATTAACTGGGATGTGCCAATTAGTACACCGGGAGTTAGACCACACCCTATACACCAGAATGCGAGGATAACCTTACCACTAGGCCTACAGGGACGAGACATGTGCCCATTATTACCCCAGGCGGTAGGCCACACCCTATACACCAGAATGCGAGGATAAACTTACCACTTGGCCTACAGGGACGAGACATGTGCCCATTATTACCCCAGGAGGTAGTCCACACCCTATGCACCAGAATGCGATGATAACCTTACCACTAGGTCTACAGGGACGAGACATGTGCTCATTATTACCCCCAGGCGGTAGGCCACAGCCTATGCACCAGAATGTGAGGATAACCTTACCACTAGGCCTACAGGGACGAGACATGTGCTCATTATTACCCCAGGCGGTATGCCACACCCTATGCACCAGAATGGCGAGGATAAACTTACCACTTGGCCTACAGGGACGAGACATGTGCCAATTATTACCCCCAGGAGGTAGGCCACACCCTATGCACCAGAATGCGAGGATAACCTTACCACTAGGCCTACTGGTTCGGGACATGTGCCCATTATTACCCCAGGAAGTAGGCCACACCCTATGCACCAGAATGCGAGGATAAACTTACCACTAAGCCTACAGGGACGAGACATGTGCCCATTATTACCCCAGGAGGTAGTCCGCACCCTGTGCACCAGAATGCGAGGATAACCTTACCAATAGGCCTACAGGGACGAGACATGTGCCCATTATTACCCTCATGAGGTAGTCCCCACTTTATGCACCAGAATGTGAGGATAATCTTACCACTAGGCCTACAGGGACGAGACATGTGCCCATTATTACCCCAGGAGGTAGGCCACACCGTATGCACCAGAATGCGAGGATAACCTTACCACTAGGCCTACAGGGAAGGGACATGGGCCCTTTATTACCCCAGGTAGTAGTCCACACCCTATGCACCAGAATGCGAGGATAACCTTACCACTAGGCCTACAGGGACGAAACATGTGGCCATTATTACCCCAGGAGGTAGTCCACACCCTATGCGAGGATAACCTTACCACTAGGCCTACAGGGACGGGACATGTGCCCATTATTACCCCAGGAGGTAGTCCACGCCCTATGCACCAGAATGCGAGGATAACCTTACCACTAGGCCTACAGGGACGAGACATGTGCCCATTATTACCCCAGGAGGTCGTCCACACACTATGCACCAGAACGGGAGGATAACCTTACCACTAGGCCTACAGGGACGAGACATGTGCCCATTATTACCCCAGGAGGTAGTTCACCCCCTATGCACCAGAATGCGAGCATAACCTTACCACTAGGCATACAGGGACGAGACATGTGCCCACTAATAGCCCAGGAGGTAGTTCACCCCCTATGCACCAGAATGCGAGCATAACCTTACCACTAGGCCTACAAGGACGAGACATGTGCCCACTATTACCCCAGGAGGTAGTTGACCCCCTATGCACCAGAATGCGAGCATTACCTTACCACTAGGCCTACAAGCATGTTGTCCACAGAATTTTCAAAGTCAATTTTCCTGACTTTTCCTGACCATTTTTCAACAAAATTCCTGACTCGTGAAGTCATCATAACATTGGAAAAAGGTTTATTGAGCAAACAAATAGGCCTATATATTTCTTTTTTTTATTATTAGCAGCCTCCACCGTCCCCAAAGCTGCCCAACGCTCGCGCCTTCATTCATTTAAAATCTACTATCAATGGTACGTGATAGTTTGTGTGTCTGTGGGTGTGTATGCCTCCTATGCGTTCATACGCCACCCATCCGATTGCGCTGAAACTTAGGAGAGATGTTGAGTATACTCCAAGGAAGGTTTCTGGCGTAGTAAATCCATTTTACAATAGGCAGCGCACGAGTAGATTCAACAAATGAGCGACGACGGGCGAAGTGTTTCAACGAAGTCTGTTATTCATCCGATTGCGATGAAACTTGGGAGAGATGTTGAGTACACTCCATGGAAGGTTTCTGGCTATGTAAATCCATTTTACAGTAGGTAGCGCCTGAGTCGATTCAACAAATGAACGACGATGCGCGAAGCGTTTCAACGAAGTCCCATACGCGTTAATTTACCGTTCGTCCAATAGCGATGAAACTTAAGTGAAATGTTGTGTATACTCCAGGCAAGGTTTCTGGCTTAGTCAATCCATTTCACAATAGGTAGCAGACGAGTAGAATCAACAAATGTGCAACGACGCACGAAGCATTTCAAAAAAGTCCCGTATCCATCCATATACCATTCGTCCGATAGCAATGAGTAGGGGGGCAAGGCCGATTCTGCCCCATCTATTTTATTTGTACCCGACTGTACACGTTAAATAATTAATATCTGGTGAACCCATGGTCGGATGTTGACAAATGAGGTGTCGTTGGACTCAAACTGATGTCATCTTTCCTACGGACCACTCGTTATATTAAAAAAATTTAAAAAAAAAATTGTTTTTGAAAACAGGCGATAGTTTAAAAACCAAACTTGATACAACGTTGTGCCATGGTTGAGACGAATGGTCTTTATGTCCTTTATATTTTATAATAAAACTTTATTATTTTTGATGTTTCTTTTGAAAAAAGTTCAATTTTGAAATTCCTCTATTTTGGAAACTATAATTTTTACAAATAAGTTTGTTTGACATAAATGAAAGGTCCCTACCTCATCTACCCCCAAAATAAATTTCAAATGTCTAGGATAAAAATGGAAAAGAGTAGTGTGAATTGGAGTTCTAGGACTCCCCCTACTTTCATATAAAGTTTGGCGATATCTCCCGAACGCATGGTCGGATTTTAACGAACGAGGTATTGTTGGCGTTGGGATGACGTTTTTCTGGCTAAGAATGAATGTTGGTATTTAAAAAAAAATCTTTGAAAATTTTTGTTTTTTGGATTGGCAATATTTTGGAAACTGTGAATTTTGGAAAAAAGTTTGTTTGACGTTAATGAAAGGTGGGTATGCCCTCTAGGCGGGCAGCAAGTTTCAAGGGTGTAGGAGGAAAAACAAAATGATAGCCTACTTTCTCGCGAACAATGGTCGGAATTTAACAAATGAGGTGTCGTTGGACTCGAGCTGACGTCCTCTTTCCTATAGACCACTCATTATATTTTTCAATTTTTTTTTGAAAAATTTTGTTTTCGAAAGTAGGTGATAGTTAGAAAACCAAACATGATAGAATGTTATGCCATAGTTGAAACGAATGGTTTCTATGACCTCTATTTTTTTATAATAAAACTTTTTATATTTTGAGATTTTTTGAAAACACTTAAATTTTGAATGTATACTATTTTGGAAACTAACACGTTGACAAATAACTTTGTTTGACATAAATGAAAGGTCCCTACCTCCTCGACCTTGAAAATAAATGTAAAGTCTCTAGAACAAAAAATTTGCATTTTTTAAATAAAAGAGTGTTTGTAGACAGAGAGCCGGTAGCGCTTGACGTATGTTACAACGAGGCTATGACTGGCCATGGTGGATACGGGAAATGGCTATTTCGACGGGGCTATGTATGGCAAAACAAGGAGTCGCTTTTCGCTATTTTTTCCTATGACGAACGAATGAAGGCGAATATTTTGAAATGTGACAAGCATGCTAAGATTTTTTACCCCTGAAGGGGATCTTTAACGTTTTAGTTAACGGTGATGAGCGGGATCGCTCTCTGACACAACAGACGGTTGTAGGATATGACGAAGTGATTCTTAGACCGTGCCCGGAAGAAATGAATTGCTATTTTGGTGGGATGGCGGGGCAGCTTATGATGGTTGGTTTTGTGATATTTCCTATGACGGATAGAGGCGAATATTTCAAAATGTGTTAAGTGTCCTAGGAATTTTTTACCCCTGAAGGGGATCTGTAAC
Source organism: Meconema thalassinum (assembly GCA_946902985.2). Taxonomy (NCBI): domain Eukaryota; kingdom Metazoa; phylum Arthropoda; class Insecta; order Orthoptera; family Tettigoniidae; genus Meconema; species Meconema thalassinum. Next base: position 40,500,456 of record OX336388.2, read on the forward strand.
ATGCTAGTAAACGGTAATAAGCGAGACTGCTGTCTTGCACAGTAAATGGTTTTAGAATATGGAAACCTATAACATTTGCTCGACCAAGTCATGTGCATGTACGCAAAGAGACAAAACGGTAAGGTCATTGGCCTGAAATGTTATAAACTAAATATTGAACTGGGTAAAGTCATGTGTATTAGGGTGAACGTATGTGGTAAACATGATCATGTATTGAGGATGGCCGCTTGCTAGTAATTATTATTATAGTAAAATGTTTAATAATAATAATAATGACACACACATGTTTTGAATGCTAACACGCACACAGTCCAGCTCACTGGAGACTTAACATTCTACCTAGCCAGAGGCCTCGTGAGAGCTCTTGCTGGTGCTGACGAGGCAGGATTGTCTACGTCAGCAGGAAGTGTGATATCAGCTTACTTGCCTCGTGGTGGCTAGCAGGTCTGGCAATTTAACAGAGAGAGAAACCTCCATTTTGGTTCCTAGAAAGCCATACTACCGATGTATAAGAGGCAACCATTTTGGTTCTTTATTAAAAACATAAAACTAGTATAAGGTATACGAATTTTATTCAGATTGAGGAATGTGACGAGGCGTGGGAACACGTGCGAAAGAGAGACAGAGAACCATTCAAGGTCAAGACGCTGAGAAAATTCTGTTTCTGTTGCTAGGCTAACTGATAACGATTGCGTTAGCCATGCACTTGCCATTTTAGCACACGGACGTGTACAGTAGAGCTGTGGAAGAAATATCCTTTTATTTTTTGTAAGTACCTATGTATGGTTATTTTAATGTCATGCTAATGAACCTTAAATTTGTAGTTATTGATTAGATAATTATTGATTTTTGCAGATAACCGGTATACCTTACATGTCTGAGATACAAGAAACCAGTTTACTTTTGAGCCCACTAGAAGGAAACAGCAACAAGCCACTGCAAGTGAAGGTGGGATTATTTTTTTAAACTAACTTGTTTCATTTTTTGTTTCATATTTTATTTTATGAAATGCATGTATTAACCTGAATTTAGGTATTTATAACGGTTTATTTTATTTATTTTTAGAAACTTTGAAAGAAAAGCCTTACCGCCGCAGCAGTCGCTGAAAACCCGAGACGCAGTAAAGTGCAACCATTGTTTCCAGGCAGTGAACTATTTAAAACTCAGGTAAGCCTAACATAAAATGCTATTCCATTTTACCACTACTGAAAACTCGTAGACAAAAAATGCATTACTTGTACATGTCTAGGACGATGATTGCTTTCTTGATTAATGACTATGTATTGGCAACCGGTACAAGACCATATTGGTTGTTTACCGGGAAAGTACAAGGCCATATTGGATTTTGTAATAAACAAAATTTTAATTTAACTGACATGTCGTTCCTTATAATAATAATAATATTAATATCGTATGGCCTCGGGTGCCGGGTGCAAGCTTTGTTATTTTACACACAGAGGGTAGCTTGCATGTCGAATTTAGTTGTTCCTTGACTATGAAAGTCAAGGAGGTTAGATGTTAGATATCTAATCTCCTTAAACTCTATAGCGCTTTCTAGTAGAAAAATGAGGAACTTTGTACCCTATGAACTCAACGAATATTCACAGGTTTGAACATTATAATCCGAACAAAATGACATGACATTATTTTTTGTTTATGTATTGGTTCAAGGGGAATGTAATTGACTTCAGCTTTATAAAAAGAAAATAAGTACATGGGTTACTGTTAGTGCCGACATACAGTTTATTATAATTTTTGTGGTGTTTTGATATATTAATGCCAATTAACATTAAAGTTTTATTTACAAGTATTGATTGATTGAGTGATTGGTTATTTTGTTTGCTTTTAGGTGTGGTCATGCACCATTAACGTAATGAACAGACAGTGAACAAGCATACATTGTGCTTTAAAGTACTCTGTGCAACGTTAATAACTTGCAATAATTTTTTTTTTAAATTATAACACATGGCGTTAGTACCAAATACAACAAGTGAGCAAGTTGGTTTACCACGTGGGTTAAATTTAAAATCAGAACATGATCGTTGGTTTGGTTAACATTTGAATCCTGGCCTGTAGGCTTTTTGTCGACACATAAACTTGCAAAAGCCATTTTTTTTACTTGAATTGAACTTTCACACTGGGAAGAAGGGGGTGATCCCTTTAGAGACCATTTGCGATGGTCTCCTTGTTGTCCTTACATGCTTGGAAAACAAGTGGGTAACCTACCAGTGTACCCATTTTACCGAACCACAAGACCATTGGCCGCTACTTACGTTGCTGAATCACAAATAATAATAATAATTTATTACCAGCCAACAACGGTAGTGTCGATATATGTGGTCCATATGCCATAGACAGTGTTGAATTGGCATGTACCGTTGAAAAATTGGGAGTTTGCAAGACTAAAGCACTAGCACACCCAGAGTACAGCTCTGTTGAAAAATGTTTAGAATCTTATAAAAATGTTTGGCCATTAATATTAAAACACCTTACCAAACAGCTAAGTGTAGCTGGATTTTTTATACTGGTGAAGGGGATAAAATAATGTTTTATTGTGGATTTGCTTTAAAGGATTGGCAAATGACTGATGACCCTTTTGTGCAACAAGCTCGTTGGTTACCTAACTGTAAATACATGGTGTTGCTTAAAGGTCAGGAATTTGTAAACACTATTCGTAAAGAAAACGTGATTGCAGCACAAGACATAAAAGTGCCTTTAGAGTTAGAACATGCGGAGCAAATACATGAGGCTGAAAAAAATGACTTGTCTCACGAACAGATACAAAAATGTGACCAACAATTATGTAAAATTTGTTATCAAGATGAACTAGGTGTTGTATTTTTGCCTTGTGGACACATGATAGCCTCTGTCAAGTGTGCATTAGAACTCAACACTTGTGCTCTATGCAGAAAAGTAGTATCTGCTACAGTTAGGGCATTTCTTGCATAAAAAGTATAATTTATTAGCCATGCATAGTGCAAAATCCCTAATTGCATAATATTGTTAAAGCTGTTTTAAAGTGTAATAGATATGCTTTTGTTTTGTTTATAGACTACTACAATGAATGTTTTGAATGCTGTGGGTCAAACATGTGGCTTAGAGACAAAGAAGCTCAGCGAATTGCCAACGCATATTCCATTACGCATTATCGAGATTCGGAAATTGAAAACAGCATATGGTGATCGTGAACTTTGTGTATGTGAAAACGTTTGAGACATTTCTGCCTACACGGTTTAATGATATGTCGGAGAGTGTTTTTGATGAAGTCAATAATGCTGTACAACCTGTACACTTAATTTATGAAGGTTTTAAAAACAATAGGTGCATAGTTCGTTTTAATTAAATAAAAAAAACAAATGTGAATGAATAATGGAAAAATATAAGTGATGACAATAGACTGAAAGAAAACAAGATGTTCAGCAAAGAACATATAGCCTACTTTCTCCTAAATGTATGGGTATCTTTATGACTCTTTGTCCTCATCCCTAAAACAATCACCCCAACCACAATGTATTGTTTGTTTTCTTTTATATTGATAATAAGCCAGTAAGTGTCAAGATCAATATTATATACTTTATGATGATTGAATAACAAAACTACTAACTTATTGTAATGCATTCACGTCCGTTAATCTCTATATTAAGCCAGCCTGCAAAATTAAGAACCTTCCGCCCCAATCACAGTAGGTGGTGCTGCGACCTATCAGTGAATTAATCTTTATCGTGTACGCCTATGCACTGCCATCGTAATGTACTACGATGGCAGTGTTCTATGGGTGTTGAATGAGTAGGCAGTTTAAAGTAGCCAAGAGGGAGGCGATCCAGCTGGCAGTGTTTAAAGGTATTCGGAGCGCGATCGTGACTAATAGTTGAACTACCAGTATTACAAAATTGCCATACTTCAGGAGGCCAGCTCAGGCATTTACACAGCGTTATGTTTGGAACAATATTACCCACATAACCCACAAGAGGACAGCACCGTACAGAGGCATTAAGAAGGCTGTGGTTAATGACAACGTGTATCTAGTTCTTCTATTCTCCTTTTTCTAATGTCTTCTGTTTATGTGCGATGCTGGGACTGTGATTTTATTAATATACGAGTGTATACTTTATCCTCTCCTTTGAGCTAAATGACATTTTATTCAGTATCTGTGGAAAAAGCTCGTGCACATCATTTGTAAAAGAATTCAAGAAAAAAAACCTAACTGAAACAGTACTCGATCCCCAGTCAACTGCGTGTCAGACTAACATGCTAGCCCAGAGCTAACCGTATCCATGACGTCAGGTGTTTTTAACTGACATATTAGATACAAACTGTTGGCAAATAATGACTTGAAATAAACGATTTCTTCACTGCAGTACATCTTCATTAAAGATCATTTCATACAAAGTTTATATTATTGTATCAGTACGGTATATCACATACAACATACTAAAACTACTGAAATATAAGACAGGCACATGAGGACAGCTGCCATCTTGTCGTGTGACACAAACGGCTCAGCTCTTTTAAGCCACTCATACTGTATAATATTATAATATTAAATTATAATAAATAACGGATCACGACCTTCAGGATAGCTTAAACCCCCCTAGGCTCGATAATCGGAATTGGTGGGTCTTAAGCTATTTATTAAAATGGTTGCATAATTCACACGGCCGCCATCCTGAAATGGCATGGCCGATGACCTTGAATTTTGAATGAAAGACGCGTCCTATACAAAGGTATGTTGTCACCAAATTTGGTAGAGATCGGATGATTAGTTTAGCCGTAATTTGATTTTACGTTTTGAACATTTGAGTGGCCGCCATTCTGTTTTGGTAAAGATGGCGGCGATATAAAGTATGACACTGAGGTATCCTTTACTAGTGCTACCTCTGTACCAAATTTCGTTCAATTCGGTTTCACCGTGTTCGAATTGATAGGGGGGGACAGACATTCAGAGTACACACACTCACACACACACAGACACACACACACACAGACTCACACACACACATACACACACACACAGACTCACACACACACATACACACACACAGACAGACACACTTTTTTCGCCCTGTGTTGATCTCATAAGTCTACTTTCATTTTTTGCAAAAATCGAAAGTAGGCTAAAAATATGTATATAGAACAATAATGTTTTAGTTATTAGTATAGCCTTTAAAAATATTATGATGAAACCAAAAAAAATGTATATAAAGTTCGTAAATAAATGTAAATAATGGTACAATGCTGTTTTATTTTTTACAAAGTTAGAATATTTAACATTGCAGAGTATACATGATTATGACAATAAATGCATACTTAATACAAGTCTTTGCCTTTACGATAGTGTGATATAGTTTTAAAAACAAAACTTGTAGATCTTTTTCCACGGCGAACAATAGGTATACAAACGTCATTATCACTATCATAATGATAAGCAGCATTATAACTATCATTATAATGACCATTATTATCCTCAACATAACTAAAACCAGTCAAATTTTCCTGTTCCTCTTCCTCAACAGTGTCCTCGTATAGAGTCTGAGTGGCTTTTGATAATGTTAAGGGTTTTTTGAACATTGAACTATTTTGAGCAGCAATATTATTTTCTTGTACTCACTTTTTAACATTTTCATGATTTTCTGTTGACAGCAACAGTGTTCCATGCAGTACACTACATTGATGATTACTGACACTTAAAACCTCACTATTTTTACTTTTTAGCTCACTGCGACATTGTTTTGAACGTTGTTTTGAACAATGCCAAATAACAGTTCCATTTTTATTGGTTCGTTTCACAATATATGAATAACCTTTATAGAATGCATGAGGCTTACCATACCTAGTCACAGATACTTCCATATCAACTGTCAAGCATAGACTAAGCTCTAAAGAAAACTTGGTAATAAGAACAATAGTTTAATGTGCGAGCATATATAGGTGCAAATGTGGGAGCAAAAAAGTAGGAGCAATTATGGGAGCAAATGTGAAAGCAAAAGTGGGAACAAGTATGGGGGCATATGTGAAAGCAAAATTGGGAGCAAAGAGTGAGAGAAAAAAGTGTAAGCTATATTTAAAAAAAAAAGGTCATTGAGACCATTCGTTTCAACTATGGCATAACATTCTATCTTGTTTGGTTTTCAAACTATCACCTACTTTCAAAAACAAAATTTTTCAAACATTTTTTGAAAAATATAACGAGTGGTCTATAGGAAAGAGGACGTCAGCTCGAGTCCAACGACACCTCATTTGTTAAATTCCGACCATTCGTTCGCCAGTGATCAATGTTCGCGAGAAAGTAGGCTCATTTTGTTTTTCCTCCTACACCCTTGAAACTTGCTGCCTGCATAGAGGGCATACCCACCTTTCATTAACGTCAAACAAACTTTTTTCCAAAATTCACCGTTTCCAATATAGTGCCAATCCAAAAACAAAAATTTTACAAAGATTTGTTTTTAAATACCAAGATACATTCTTAACCAAGAGAACGTCATCCCAACGCCAACAATACCTCGTTCGTTAAAATCTGACCATGCGTTCGGAAGATATCGCCAAACTTCATATGAAAGTAGGGGGAGTCCTAGAACTGTCCAATTCACACTATTCTTTTTCCATTTTTATCCTAGACACTTGAAATTTATTTTGGGGGTAGGGGAGGTAGGGACCTTTCATTTATGTCAAACAAACTTATTTGTAAAAATTCTAGTTTCCAAAATAGAGGAATTTCAAAATTGAACTTTTTTCAAAAATACATCAAAAATAAAAAAGTTTTATTGTAAAATATAAAGGACATATAGACCATTCGTCTCAACCATGGCACAAAGTTCTATCATGTTTGGTTTTTAAACTATCGCCTATTTTCAAAAACAAAATTTTTCAATTTAAAAAAAAACTGTAACGAGTGGTCCTTAGGAAAGAGGACGTCAGCTCGAGTCCAACGACACCTCATTTGTCAACATCCGACCATGGGTTCGCCATATATTAATTATTTAACATGTACAGTCTGGTACAAATAAAATGGGTGGGGCAGAACCGGCCTTGCCCCCCTACTGCAATGAAACTTGGGTGAGATGTTGTGTGCACTCCATGGAAGGTTTCTAGCTTAGTAAATCCGTCGGTAGCGCACGAGTACATTCAACAAATGAGCGACGACGTGCGAAGCTTTTCAACAAAGTCCCCTATGTCTTCATATACCATTAGTCCGATAGCGATGCAACTTGGTTGAGATGTTGTGGACACTTACGAGAAGGTTTCTACTTAGAAAATTCATTTTACTACAGGTAGCGCACGAGTAGATTCAACAAATGAGCGACGACACGCGATGCGTTTAAACAAAGTCCCGTGTGCATTCGTAAACCATTCGTCCGATAGCTATGAAACTTCGGAGATATGTCATGCACACCTCAAGGAAGGTTTCTGGCTTAGTAAATCCACTTTACAATAGGCAGCGCACAAGTAGATTAAACAAATGAGAGACGACGCGCGAAGCGTTTCAACAAAGTCCCGTATAAGGTCATATACCATTCGTCCGATAGCGATGAAACTTGGGTGAGATATTGTGGACACTCCAAGGAAGGTTTCTGGCTTAGTAAATACATTTCTCAGTAGTTAGCGCACGAGTAGAATCACCAATGAGCGACGTCAGACGAAGGGTTTCACCAAGTCCTGTATGCATTCATATACCATTCGTCCGATAGCTATGAGGCTGGAGTGACATGTTGTGTTAACTTCAGGGAAGATTACTGGCTTAGTAAATCCACTATACAATAGGCAGCTAACGAGTAGATTCAACAAATTAGGGACGACGCGCGAAGCGTTTCAACAAAGTGCTGTATGCGTTCATATACCGTTCATCCGATAGTGTTGAAACTTTGGTGAATTGTTGTGTACACTCCAGGAAAGTTTTCCGGCTTACTAAATCCATTTTACAATAGGTAGCGCACGAGTAGTTTTAAGAAATGAGCGATGGCACGCGAATTGTTTTAACAAAGTCCCGTTGGCGTTCATATACCATTCATCCGATTGCGCCGAAACTTTGGTGAATCGTTGAGTACACTTCAGGGAAGGTTTCAGGTTTATTAAATCCATTTTACCAAAGGTAGCACACGAGTAGATTCAACAAATGAGTGACACCACTCGTTTGCAAAATCCCGTATGCGTTCATATGCCATTCATCCGATTGCGATGAAACGTTGAATTATTGTGTACACGCCAGGGAAGGTTTTCGACTTAGAAAATCCCTTTCACAATAGGTAGCGCACGAGTTGATGCAACAAGTGAGCGACGACGCGCGAAGCTTTTCAAGAAAATCCCCTATGCGTTCAAATACCATTCATCGAATGCGATGAAACTTTAATGAGTTATGGTTTACACGCCAGGGAAGGTTTTCGACTCAGTAAATCTTATTTCACAATAGGTTGCGCACGAGTAGATTCAACAAATGAGAGACAGCGCACGAATCGCTTGAACAAAATCCCGTTTGCGTTCATATGCCATTCATCCGATTGCGATGAAACTTTGGTGAGTTGCTGTGCACGCTCCCACGAATGTTTCAAAAGTAGTAAATCCATTTTACGATAGCTTAGAGGCAGTTAACGGAAATTGAAAAACTTACTGTGTAACCAAAAGCACTACAAGAAACAACATTTCAACGCCAACACTTTCTTTGATTGGCATTGCAACGCATGCCGGGTACAGCTTGTACAAAACAAAGTAAATTATAATGCAATAATACATAAATCTAAGTACTTAATAACCTAAACAATAGTGAATTCACACAACCTTATTACTATAAAATAAGATTTTTTTCAGTCTTAAAAAACTTTCTAATCTTAAACTATCTCTTGAATTTGGCATCCCACAATTCTTTTAATGCCCTCTTCTTCACATTGAGACATTCCTCTTAATTTTTTCCTCTCATCTTCTAGTTTTTTAAATCCCCGATGTCAGTTTTCTCTTGGCTGCAATTGCCTTTCCATGTTCATTCATACTCTCTCTCTTAACTTGCAAACCATTTTCATAGCGCTGTCTAACCCACATCACTGACAAAATCATTTTTTGAGAAATCGGTACATTATGTACACCTCCATAGTTAAGGATTGCATCATAAACCATTCATTGTGATAAGAGTGTCAGAGATTAGTTGAACTAGTAATATCAAAATATGGCTGTAAAACACAAAATACAGTATGGTTAACATAAAATTCCCGACTTTCTAATCCTTTACACCATTTTTCGTGACTCACGCCATTTTTTCACACTTTTTCTTGACTTTTCCTGACCAAAAACAAAATTCCTGACTTTTCCTGCCTGTGGACACCATGTACAGGGACGGGACATGTGCCCATTATTACCGTAGTAGGTAGTCCACACCCTATGCACCAGAATGCAAGGATAACCTTACCACTAGGCCTACAGGGACGGGACATGTGCCCATTATTACCGCAGGAGGTAGTCCACACCCTATGCACCAGAATGAGAGGATAACCTTACCACAAGGCCTACAGGGACTAGACATGTTCCCATTATTACCCCAGGAGGTAGTCCACACCCTGTACACCAGAATGCGAGGATAACCTTACCACTATGCCTACAGGGACGGGACATGTACCCATTATTACCGTAGGAGATAGTCCACACCCTATGCACCAGAATGCAAGGATAACCTTACCACTAGGCCTACAGGGACGAGACTTGTGCCCATTATTACCGCATGAGGTAGTCCACACCCTATACACCGGAATGTGAGGATAACCTTACCACTTGGCCTACAGGGACGCAATGTGCCCATTATTACCCCAGGAGGTAGTCCACACCCTATGCACCAGAATGCGAGGATAACCTTACCACTAGGCCTACAGGGATGAGACATGTGCCCGTTATTACCCCAGGAGATAGTCCACACCCTATGCACCAGAATGCGAGGATAACCTTACCACTAGGCCTATATAATATAATAAGAAAGCCAGCTGAAATAAATATTAAAAATCATTTCGACGCTCTTCATGATAAAATACAATTAAAAAGATATGACTAAGCTGCTTATTTGAATAACAAACCCAGTCTATCACGAATACTATCTTACTCTCATTGGGCATTGAATATTGAGAAGCACAAAACCTCTAGATAATAAATAAACACACTGCTGAAAGAGAATCACTCTTTATTGAAGTCCTATAAAACCCTCAGAAATGTCAAAATAACTAACCGTGGTGCAGAAACCCTATCTAAAAACAATAAAAATCCTATACAAAATAGTGACATTGATGTTACTGAAAGTTGGTCTTCAAATACGGCAATTATTGACCCTGATATTGTATTTGTAATTATTAAATTCTATTAACCATATATACTATACATACTATAAGGTTAAAGTTAAAATTAAAGTTAGAATACGGAATGCTAACCAAGTGAACTACTCTCTGCAGTTTTTATTGGGATCCAAATTTTCGACAAGAAAAATACCATCATTAGGCCAGTACTAACTTATGATGCAGAATCATGGAGTTTCACAAACCAGGAAAACCACCAGTTTCAGGTTTTCAAAAATTAAGTGTATAGGAAAATGTTTTGACTCCGCAACTCAAGCTGGAAACAAAAAGTTCAGTAAAGAATATATAGCCTACTTTCTCCTAAATGCATGGGTATTCTTAAAACTCTTTGTCCTTTTCAAGGAGTGTAATTGAATATTGGTTGTAGTAGCTTGTTGAAATACAACTCTCTATACGGATATTAAACATGAATATTAGGTGCCCTTTGCTAGAGCTACCTCTGTACAAAATTTCATTCAATTCGGTTTCACCGTGTTTGAATAGATATGGGGAATCGATTGGCACACATAAATGGCCGCTATCAGCAACCGATTGGGCTGATGACCTTGTAGTTCAGTCAAACTGTAAAGTAATCTTGATTACGGTACAAATTATTATTATTATTAAAGTCATTGTGTAATTATTATTATTATTGAAATATCAAGTTATATCGTTTTATTCACCCATTAATATTCACGTCATTACCATAATCATATATAATATTGTCAAGTGTTTAGATTAAGAAACAGGGTTTTTATAGAGGTCTAGGGCTGTTTTATTAGTTAAATTGTAAAGACAGGACGGGCATGGTTGGAAGAAGTTACGGACGGTGAAGCAACATATTGCAAGAAAATGTATTTCTGGAACGAAGCCAAGCTGACAGGAGACAAGGGCTTGGAGAAAGATTTGGCGGAAAATTATACATGCGCAACGAGAGGAATAGCGGGTACTGAGTGGAATATTTGAAGTACGCGGGCCTGTATTCCCGCTCGGAAAAGTAACGCGACGCCTGAGGACTGAGAAATGCTTTGCTATAATTGGTCTGATGGGTCGCGGGCAAATTTATGCCGCAAAACATCGGGACCATTCAGAGTGTATAAAAGCCCAGCGCGACTTCAGCACTGGCTATTCAATTCTATTCTGTCATTCACTTATTCGATCATGAACTCACTCATTGGCTTTGTGATTCGTAGACTCTGTCAGTCCCTCAGTAAGATGGGACTTAGTGAATTCAATTAGCCTGGTTTATTCAAATTTGCTTACCATGGTGATCAAACTCAGAAACAAGCAGCAACAACAACTAGACGAAGTACAGTTAGCAAAGTGAAAACATATGTTTTCAAAGGTCAATAAACGCGTGTTGGCGTAAGATCTCAAATTAGCCTACAAGCTGACCAACGAGATGGACTTTGAACCACAAGGCACCAGGTATGTGGACCGAGTTATTATCAACACAGAAGATCAGCGCTAGCGAGAAGACAGTCAATATTGCCCAGCAATTAGGGAATATTAATGCACATATTGTACACAGCTCGAAACCTCAGATCAAATATTAATAATTTTGTTGTAAATAAACCAGTATTAGTTAAAATGTCTTGTTCATTGGGAGTTGAATATATAGGATAGTTGGAATCCAAAGAGTATCTCATAGAGCAAGTTTATTGCCATACGCTCCGATGATAGATCTTGGCTCAAGGAAGGGAACGGCCGTGGCTAAATAAAATTTTAATGTGTTATCTTTACGATAACTGGCGCCCAGTTAAACTAAATTAATAAAGTGTATGTCGTCTGTCTAGACAGGCCAATGCTAAATAATAACGATGAGGTGGTTTTAAGGAGTCTTGAATGTAATAGCTGTATAAACATTATAAATGATCGCCCAACTTGTAGAGCGATATCCAACGACTAATTTAGCCGTTACAAATGGCACAACCAACTGTGGGGCTACGAAATATCGTACTGTAGTGAATGGATATTATGTATAAATCCAGTTTATTTCAAGTATGTTAAAGTTTAAAGTGGTACGAGTACTCTTTGCATTCATTCAGAGTTTTTCAATAAAGAGGCATATATCAAGTTAGGGAACTACGGTTATAAATTAGGAGTGTTCTTTTGATGAGTTGTTTTTTGGGTAATGAGTAACAGGGATAATTTGGGGAACATAAATTTGAGAAACCGTAGTATTATAAGATCAGTTAAAATGCCGAAATTAGATGAGCAGGGTACCAATGATGAGATGTCAAAAGTAAGCGAAAATCAGGAAACTGAGGAAAATAACCAAGACGGGGCTACAAACATCCAGATTAATGAGGGGGAGAATCCTTCCTGGCTTCAAAACCTGACGATGCTGATAACAGAACAGAGTAAGAAGCAAGAGGAACAGAACAGAAACATTGATATTAAGTTAGAGGAACAGGGTAAGAAGCTAGAGGAACAGAGCAGAAGCATAGATCTTAAGTTAGCTGAGCATAGTAAAATGCTAGATGAACAAGGTAAGAAGTTTGATGAAGCTACAGAGAATTTCAATAGGCAAATTAAAGAAGTAGGCCGAGAATTTCACAATAAGTTAGAAAACAGGATTACTGAGGTGGAGGAATCATGGTCACTCAACGTTGACGCCAGAATGCAACAAGTGTCAGAGCGAGTTAACAAAATTGACGAGGAAGTGAAAATTATATGTAGTAAGGTTAGGGTTGACTTAGAAGGCGAAGTCAACAGCATGAAGGTTAAGTGTGATAATAATATTGCTAAAATAGGTCATTTAGAAAATAAAGTAGAGAGCGATAATCAAGAAATTAGGGAAGAGGTTAACAGTAAATTTAACAGTATCAGTGAACAAGTAGCGAGTAAAACAGTTAAAATGGAGGGGAAATTGCAGAGATGTCAGAAGCAAATAGCAACAAATAGCGGTAATGTACAATTAGGAAATTTAAGTAGATTTCTAACTAAAGAGGCAGATTTGCCAGTCTTCACAGGCAAGGCATATAACCCAATGGAATTCTTAAAAACAGTAGAAAAGAAGTTCGCTAAAGATTTAGAAGAGGAGATCGTTCAATGGGAACAAGTACTTGAGATGCTAGATAAATCTTTTGTTATGGATTCAAGGTCATGGTTCAGTGTGTATAAATACCAGATGACTAGTTTTAGAAAATTTAAAGAGAAGTTCATAGCCAAGTACTGGAATGAAAATGTGCAAGAAAGAGAAAGATGTAACATTATTTTTGGAAAGTACCAAAGGAGAGATGGTGTTTTGTACACAGAGTATTTCTTAGCGCATGTACTTATATGCCAGAATTTAGAAGGTATAGAGACTGAATCACAGGTTATTAAAACATTATTAAGGCATTTTCCAGATATAATTAAAGAAGCGTTCTTCATGCAGAATATTACTACTATTGACGTATTCGAGAAGCTATTGGAAAACTTTGTCTCTCTTGAAAATAGTAGAACCGAACGCAAGCCAATAAGTAGAGGAGATAATTTCGTGCAAGGTGAGAGAGAGAGGGGAAGAGAACAAGGCAGGAATGCGAATTACGAAAGACGACTTGACAATGGGGGACGCACAGCAAATACGAGGAACGAGAATTTGAACAGAGCAGGGGAAGGTACTAGGCCAGACAGACGTACAGGTCAACAACAATCTACACCACGGGCAGGTAGGCCTAATTTAAACAAATAACGGGTTGCAGTGAGGTCAACAGACAGCCCGAAGTGATTGCAGTTCAATGTCCTAGGAATATTGAGTATTTAGGAGATTTTAATATAGATGTTAGAGAAGAACTGCTTTATGACCTAAATGGTGAAAATTTAGATAATGTTGAGAATGTGATTATGTCACCAGTAATTAAACTTAATGTGTGGGGTAAAAAAGTTGATGTTTTATTGGACAGTGGAAGCGAAAACTCTTGTATAAATTTAAGATTTTTGGAAGATTTAATAAGAGAAGGTATTCATGTTGATATAATTCCAGTTAAGTCCACTTTCATTGTCACAGCTGTAGGTAGTAGGTCTCAGAAAATATCTAAGCAAGTCTCAGTTCCAATTAACATTAGTGAGTTAGTTAATTTTCAGCCCTGTTTGGCAGTTCCAAATTTAGTATATCCGGTGATTCTCGGGGCAGAATGGTTATCATTACATCAAGTTAAATTAGATTACCATTTTGCCAGGATATGTTTATTTTGGCAGGATAAAGAAGTTCAGGTTACGTATAAGGTGTCTAAGACCGACAAACAGATGAACGTGTGTATGTTTGAGGAAGAAAGCAACGTAGTTGTGAGTGATGAGTTTCCTGAAGTAAATGAGGTAGATCGCAGAGATGCTAGTGAGAGCAAAATTTTTAAGGCGTGTCAGGTTGCAATGGAGTCTGAACTTGAGAGTAGGATCCATGATGCATTGTCCCAGTGTAAGCTGGATGATGAGCAAGGTTATCAGTTACATGAGGTATTAATAAAATATAAGGAAATTTTCAGCACAAAACCCGGAGCAACACACTTATATGAGCATAGTTTTGTCGTTAAGGACACAAGTAGTTTCGTAGGGCCGTGGTATCCTGTCGCACCTAAATATATGAAAGCCGTTGAACAACAGATAGAATTAATGTTGGAAAACTATATAATAGAGCCTTCAGCTAGCCATTGTTTAAATCCATTAGTTGTAGTAGCCAAGGAAGATAATTCAGTGAGACTGTGCATAGACGCCAGAATGTTAAATACCAGGTTCGAAAGTGACCAGTTGAGAACTGAAGCAGTGGAGGATTTAGTTCAACGTTTTCAGGGGCGGAAGTGGTTCTCAACAGTAGATTTTAGTAGTTGTTGCTCATCGTTAGTTAGGAAATTAGTTAGGACACTAGGTAGTTATTTCAGGTATGTATTGTTGACTCATATGATGTTATCGAGACTAGTCAGTGTTTTGTTGACAGGTAGGAAGTACATGGAGGTTTGTAGCAACGATTGTTACGTAAGCCGTTGCCATCTTGTGCATTGGAAGGGACAATGTCAAAGCTGTTTTTATTGTTTACTGGACCTTATGTAGTTTCCAAGAGGATAGGAAAGAATGGCTACTTATTGAAAGATCAGGAAAATTGTGTCATAGGTACATATAACATTTACAATCTGAGGAAATATCATAGAAAAGAGCAACTGCAGCAAGAAGGGCAGACTGCCGTGTGTTAACATATAATTAGAGTCGTGTCGTGGCTCTAAGGAATTGGTGGAAGTGAGATAAATCACTTGTGTTGCGTGAAACAAGAAGCAATATATTGCGTTCTGTTATTGTAAGGGACTACAAGAACAAATGTAGCATGTAAATCCTGTATGACTGCACAGGACAATCAGAATGTTTAATTTAACATTGCAAGAAGAGTGCAGATCAATCAAGGAAAATGTAAAGGGTATAATCATTATGTATGTATTTGAAGGACCATATATGTTTATTCAGTGTATTTCCTGTTATGTTTTAAAGGGAAGATTTGTGATTTCATCATTCATTACATTCTTTATGAAACCATGGGGACGTTTTGTAACGTAATCTCGATTACGGTACAAATTATTATTATTATTACGGTACAAATTATTATTATTATTAAAGTCATTGTGTAATTATTATTATTATTATTATTGAAATATCAAAGTTATATCGTTTTATTCACCCATTAATATCAAGGGAGGGGCCATGCCATATTCACGTCATTACCATAATCATATATAATATTGTCAAGTGTTTAGATTAACAAACAGGGTTTTTATAGAGGTCTAGGGCTGTTTTATTAGTTAAATTGTAAAGACAGAACGGGCATGGTTGGAAGAAGTTAAGGACGGTGAAGCAACATATTACAAGAAAATGTATTTCTGGAATGAAGCCAAGCTGACAGGAGACAAGGGCTTGGAGAAAGATTTGGCGGAAAATTATACATGCGCAATGAGAGGAATAGCGGGTTCTGAGTGGAATATTTGAAGTACGCGGGCCTGTATTCCCGCTCGGAAAAGTAACGCGACGCTTGAGGACTGAGAAATGCTTTGCTATAATTGCCCTGATGGGTCGCGGGCAAATTTATGCCGCGAAACATCGGGACCATTCAGAGTGTATAAAAGCCCAGCACGACTTCAGCACTGGCTACTCAATTCTATTCTATTCTGTCATTCACTTATTCGATCACGAACTCACTCATTGACTTTGTGAGTCGTAGACTCTGTCAGTCCCTCAGTAAGATGGGACTTAGTGAATTCAATTAGCCTGGTTTGTTCAAATTTGCTTACCATGATGATCAAACTCAGAAACAAGCAGCAGCAGCAGCAACAACAACAACTAGACGAAGTACAGTTAGCAAAGTGAAAACATATGTTTTCAAAGGTCAATAAACGCGTGTTGGCGTAAGATCTCAAATTAGCCTACAAGCTGACCAACGAGATGGACTTTGAACCACAAGGCACCAGGTATGTGGACCGAGTTATTATCAACACAGAAGATCAGCGCTAGCGAGAAGACAATCAATATTGCCCAGCAATAAGGGAATATTAATGCACATATTGTACACAGCTCGAAACCTCAGATCAAATGTTATTAATAATCTTGTTGTAAATAAACCAGTATTAGTTAAAATGTCTTGGTCATTGGGAGTTGAATATATAGGATAGTTGGAATGCAGAGTATCTCATAGAGCAAGTTTATTGCCCTACGCTCCGATGATAGATCTTGGCTCAAGGAAGGGAGCGGCCGTGGCTAAATAAAATTTTAATGTGTTATCTTTACGATAACTGGCGCCCAGTTAAACTAAATTAATAAAGTGTATGTCGTCTGTCTAGACAGGCCAATGCTAAATAATAACGATGAGGTGGTTTTAAGGAGTCTTGAGTGTAATAGCTGTATAAACGTTATAAATGATCGCCCAACTTGTAGAGCGATATCCAACGACTAATTTAGCCGTTACAAAACGATGCTTCCCACAAAAAGGGATGGTGTTGCAAATTTGGTAGAGAAGATATGATTAAGTTGGTCGTAATTTGATTTAAGCTTTTAACATTTCGGTGGCCACCATTCCGTTTCCGTCAAGATGGCGGCGATATAAAACATGACACTGAGGCGCCCTTTGCTAGTGCTACCTCTGTGCCAAATTACTTCATTCAATTCGGTTTTACCGTGTTTGAATTGATAGGGGGAATCGATTTGCACACATGCATGGCCACCATATACAAACAGTTGGACTGATGACCTTGTAGCTTGGTCAAAGAACGCTTCTCAAATAACGGTATCTTGTTGCAAAATTTGGTAGAGACAAGATGATTAGGTTGGTCGTAATTTGGTTTAAGCTTTTTACATTTGGGAGGCCACCATTACGTTTCCGTCAAGATGGCGGCGATATAAAACATGACATTGAGGTGCCCTTTGCTCGTGCTACCTCTGTACCAAATATCTTTCAATTCGGTTTCACCGTGTTTGAAAAGATAGGGGGAATCAACTTGGACACATACATGGACGTTATCTGCAAATTATTGGGCTGATGACCTTGTAGTTTGGTTAAAAGATTCTTCATACAAAAGGGTATAATGTTGCAATATTTGGTAGAGATCGGATGATTAGGTTAGTCGTAATTTGATTTAAGCTTTGAACATTTGGGTGGCCGCCATTACGTTTCCGTCAAGATGGGGGCGATAAAAAAAACATGACACTGAGGTGCCCTTTGCTAGTTCTATCTCTGTATCAAATTTCGTTCAATTCGGTTTCACCGTGTTTGAATTGATATCGGGGGACAGACATTCAGAGTACACCCTCACACACACACACACACAGACAGACAGACACACAATTTTTGGCCCCGTGTAGATCCCATAAGTCTACTTTCATTTTTTGCAAAAATCGAAAGTAGGCTAAAAAAATATCAAATAAAGACATACACTCACTATCACAGCAAGCACCAATACTCAACATCATTAACTCAAGAAGAGTTCAATGGGCCGGTCATTTACTAAGGATGGAAGATGATAGGACGATCTTACAAATCTTTAAAGGACCAAGAGGAAAAGTCCAGTAGGAAGACCACGAAGTTCCTGTAAAAATGAAATCTCCAAACCTTGTGGACATCTGAATGTGTACAACTGGCAAGAACAAGGTTCAGTGAGATCGGCGCGGAATCTTCGTGTCCCATAGAAGCCTTCTGAGTGACAGCGAGTATATTATACTTTAATTGCGGGATCTTCGTGTCCCATAGAAGCCTTCTGAGTGACAGTGAGTATATTATACTTTAATAGCGGGATCTTCGTGTCCCATAGAAGCCTTCTGAGTGACAGTGAGTATATTATACTTTAATAGCGGGATCTTCGTGTCCCATAGAAGCCTTCTGAGTGACAGTGAGTAAATTATACTTTAATAGCGGGATCTTCGTGTCCCATAGAAAACTTCCGAGTGACAGTGAGTATATTATACTTTTAATAGCGGGATCTTCGTGTCCCATAGAAGCCTTCTGAGCGACAGTGAGTATATTATACTTTAATAGCGGGATCTTCGTGTCCCATAGAAGCCTTCTGAGTGACAGTGAGTATATTATACTTTAATAGCGGGATCTTTGTGTCCCATAGAAGCCTTCTGAGTAACAGGGAGTATATTATACTTTAATAGCGGGATCTTCGTATCCCATAGAAGCCTTCTGAGTGACAGGGAGTATATTATACTTCAATAGCGGGATCTTCGTGTCCCATAGAAGCCTTTAGTGACAGTGAGTATACTATACTTTTAATAGCGGGTTCTTCGTGTCCCATAAAAGCCTTCTGAGCGACAGTGAGCATATTATACTTCAATAGCGGGATCTTCGTGTCCCATAAAAGCCTTCTGAGTGACAGGGAGTATATTATACTTCAATAGCGGGATCTTCGTGTCCCATAGAAGCCTTGAGTGACAGTGAGTATACTATACTTTTAATAGCGGGTTCTTCGTGTCCCATAAAAGCCTTCTGAGCGACAGTGAGTATGTTATATTTTTAATACTAATCTTTATTGTGTTTTATATTTTACTCATATTGTTTTAAATTTAAGAGCTCCTTAGGTCAAGGAGATAAGGAAATAATACTTGATAATATTAACACCACCAAAAGATAAGTTGTTGAAATATGGGTGAAAGATTCATGCGCCTGCATGTTTTGCAATATAAAATACACTATGAGCTTAATTCCTCCTGCCGCTCCTTCCGGAGCATAGGGCCTTGGCGAAATTTCTCCACGCAGTACGGTTCCTGGCCATTCTCTTCACTTGACTCCAGTTCTTGTCCACCTCTGCAATTTCATTTTCGATCATCCTCTTCCAGGTCTTCTTAGGTCGACCTCGCTTCCTGGCGCCTTGAGGATTCCAGTCTAGCGCCGCCCTCTCAATAGCTCCGTCCGGCTTCCTTAGTGTGTGACCAATCCAGCGCCATTTCCTCTCCTTGATATGGATGCTAATCGGTTGTTGATTGTTGATGGTCCAAAGATCTTCATTTGAGATTATGTCCGGCCACCTCACATTCATGATGCGACGCAGACATCTGTTAATGAACACCTGTAGCTGGTTGTTGATCGGATTTGTGACTTTCCATGTTTCACAGCCGTAGAGAAGAATCGAATTTACGTTGCTATTGAAAAGGCGGAGCTCGGTCTTCCTGGAAATGTTTGTATTTCTCCAGATGGGGTAGAGCTGGACAAAGGCACCATTTGCCTTCCTAATACGGCTTCGAACATCTTCCTCTGCTCCCCCATCATTTGTGACTATACTTCCAAAGTAGAGGAAGGACTCAACTCGCTCAATGTCCTTTCCGATGACTGTCAAACTAGTCGTGATGTCAGAATTTATCCTCATCTCTTTGGTCTTGTTGGTGTTGATCATCAGTCCTGCACATTCTGCTTCTCTCTGCAACCTCCCCAGCTTATCTTCTATGTCTCGGTACCGTTATGCCATAAGACAAATATCGTCTGCGAAACCCAGATCTTCAAGCCTGTCATTTATACCGCATTGAATACCCCTCTTCCGTCCTCCCATTACCTTCTTCATCACACTATCCAGGACCAACAGGAACAGAGTGGGGGAAAGGACACACCCCTGTCTCACTCCGGAACTGACCTTTATCTTTTCTGTTAATTTGCCTTTGAGAAGAACATGGCAAATACCCTTCGTACATCTCTTCCATGATTCTGATGATCTTTGTTGGAATTTTATATTCCTCGAGGGTCTTCCACATGATTCTTTGATTTACGGAGTCGAAGGCTTTCTCGAAGTCAACAGATGTGAGGTAAAGGGTATTCCGCCACTCCACACTCTGCTCCAGGATGATTCGGAGGGGGTTGATGAGATCCACACAGCTGCGATGTTGTCGAAATCCAGCCTGTTCCTTCCGAAGCCTTTTTTCTACGCAGTCTTTTATACGATTCAGGATGACTCGCCAGCATTTTGCTTGGAATGGACAGCATCAACAAATGAGTTTACTAAACCCGAGTCCATTTGTTTTCAAATGTGTCATTGTTAGTTTGATCGCAATTGTTGAATTTCGACAGTATTCATAAAAATTTATTTTTCAAATTTTGATTACTATTCTAAAGTCCTGAACGTCAAAATAAATAAGGGGTTTTCTCTCTTTGTCGCCACTCCGTCATCAGTGGCGTACTTCTCTCGCCGGTTGATGGGGGATGGGCCACGGTACACATGGGATATGAGATAGCCTACAGTACATATCATGCCAGCAGCGTTTGTAATAAATGCTGCTCTTGTGTTATCGCCAAATGCTAGTCATCTGGCGCTGACTAATCACCCTCCACCCGTCACACAGGCCAGCAAACCTCCATTCTATAGGGAAGGCTCTCACCAGTAGCGGCTGGCCCACAACGACTCCCTTCCTAGAGAACGAAAAGTGGTTTTCATTTTCTCTTGTTATTTAACTCTAATAACGCTAAGAAAATGACATGTCATTGTAAATCTGTTGGAAGACTGATTGGTTCTCTAGGAAGGGAGTCGTTGTCGGCCTTTCTAGACACCGGGGTGCCGGAACTTTGTCCCAAGGAGATAATTGACATGCCAGTAAATCTACTGACACAGCTCCCCTGCATTTGCGCACCCTCAAATACCAGCTGGCTGCGACAGGATTCGATCCTGCAACCTTGAGCACACCAAGCGAGAACGTTACCACTGAGCCGTGCAGCCAGCCTTACATCAATGATGTATGTACGATGCTAAATCAGAATGAGTCACTAAATTAAATATCACAGAATCTTAACTTCTTCTTCTATCTTATCCGATACGGACGTTGGCTACCACCATGGCTAACACCTTCTTATCCTGTGCAATCCTGAAGAGTTCCGTGGAAGACAGCCCAAACCACGTTTTTAAATTATCCAAGTTATTCGTCTCCTTCCTGGTCCACGCCGTCCTTCAATTTTACCCTGAAGTATAACTTGGAGCAGACGGTATTTTGGATTCCTCATCATGTGTCCCAAGTATTCCAATTTCCTCTTCTTAATTGTGTTTAACAGCTCAGGTTGGCTGCTCACACACTGAAGAACCTTGGCATTACTCACATGGTCTCCGAAATTTTAAGAATCCGCCGGTATATCCACATTTCAAAAGCTCGAATCTTCTTCTCTGTAGCTACGGACAAGGTCCAAGCTTCAACGCCATAAAGAAGGGTGGAGACAACATAACACTTCACAATTCTTTTCTTAAGCGTCATACTGAGATCTCGACAGCATAGTAGTTGTTTCATTGTCATAAAGATGGATCTAGCCTTCTCTATACGGCATCTTATTTCAACCGAAGGATCCCAATTCTCATTAATATTCTGTCCTAAATAAACCAAACTCTTGACTCGCTCAATCCGATGTCCATCGACTAAAAGGACTTGTGACAATGCTGGTTTTCACGATATTATCATATATTTTGTTTTCTTAATGTTGAGGTCAAGGCCATATTGTTTACTCTTTTGATACACCATAGTAACAATCTCTTTAAGTCCTTCGAAACTATTTGCAATCAATACAGTATCATCTGCGTACCGTATATTATTAATATAATTACCATTGACCTTAATACCTTGCTGAATGCCATCAAGTGCCTCGGAGAAAATCTGTTCTGCATAGATATTATAAAGAAGTGGTGAAAGAATGCATCCTTGTCTCACACCACGCATTATTTCCACTGATCTCGATATATGTCCATCAATTCTGATACTAGCCTTTTGACCCCAGTATAAATTAATGATGATCCGAATGTCTTTCTCATCTATTCCTGAGTTCTTGAGTGCATTATACAACTTATCATGCTGACAACGGTCAAAGGCTTTTGCATAGTCCAGAAAACATGCATATACATCATGATTCACCTCACGGCATCTCTAGAAAAGAACTTGAAGCGCAAATAATGCCTCACGAGTTCCTAGACCGTTGCGGAACCCAAACTGCGTGTCACTGATATTCATCTCGCATTTCCTGTATATGCGATTATGGATATCTTTGAGAAATATCTTGAGCACATGACTCATAAGACTGATTGTCCTGAAGTCACTACATGACTTAGCCATCGGTTTCTTCGGAAGAGCAATAAATGGAGACAAGAGCCAGTCTTCTGGTAATATGCCCGTGTCGTATATCTTGTTATATAAATTAGTGAGTGTCACAATGCTATCATCATCCAAGATCTTCAATAATTCCACCGGAATGTCATCTTGACCAGGAGCCTTACCATTTTTCGCTATCCTAATCGCATATTTCACTTCATCCATGGTGATCATGGGTCCAACAACTGAAGGAATTTTGGGTCGGGAAGGACGATGATCATCATTAAAAAGCTCTTGTATATAGTTCTCCCAAACCTGTAATTTTTCTTCAACTTCAAATACAGTGTTACCTTGACTATCAACTAAGTTGACTGTGTTTCTTTTCCTGTGTCTACCTGAAACTTCTTTGATTTTCTTATGGACATGGAAAGTATCATATTTACTATTAAGTTCTTCAATTTCTTTGCACCTATCTGAGAACCAAACTTCCTTGACTTGTCTGATCTTATTCTTTATCAATCTATGAATAAACCAATATTCTTCATTATCTCTTCCTTTGACTTCTCTTCGTTTATCCATTAGATTCAATATTTCATCCGTCATCCATGCCTTCCTTTTTTATGTTGTCTCTTGTTCTTAAGAAAATGATTTCCAACCCTCTTCAATGAGGTTTTAAAAGTGTCCCCAAGTTCCAAGGGCTGCATGTCATTTGAATTCAACGTCTTAAGATCAGTGGCAAGAGCAGCAGCCACCTGTGACCTTGTATTTATTTCCCGAAGGGCATCAGTATCATATTAATTTTGTGTTGTTTTTATCGGAATCTTGTTAAGCCAGACACAAATTTTGCTAATGAGAGGATTGTGGTCAGAAGGAACATCTGCTCCTGGATAGGTTTTTGCAAAAACCACGCTGTTTCTAAATCTGTTTTTAATTAGAATGAAATCAATTTGATTTCTTATTATGTTGTCTGGACTATCAGCAGGTGCTTTCCACGTATAAAGTCTCCTGTCAGGAAGCTTAAACCAAGTATTAGCAATGACAAAGTACTCCTCTCTACAAAACTGCACTAAACGATCCCCTCTGTTGTTTCTTTGCCCGAGACCCCACTGGCCCACAATGTGTTCTTCAGAACCTTTCCCAACCTTTGCATTAAAATCTCCCATAACAAGGGTTACATCATGTTCTTAACACATTGTAGCTACTCTATTCCTTACTGTGGACCGGCCGACTGAAGTACACCTAGCGTGAGAAGTAAGATGGAACATAAATACGTGTAATTTTACTTGTCCATCCATCAACCTCATCGTCACAACTTTCACTGCTATCATTGTCAATTCCACTCATATTATTATCGTCAACAGACTCGTCCGAACTAATTATCGCACTGTCAGTTCCACACGCGCCTTGCTAACACTTGCCAACACACGCGGTAACTGAGTGTTATAAAACCTCACTTCCTATACCGGAAGCATTATCAAGACAACAATATTCCTATCTGCAATTTGTTCAACAAAGACCTTTGTTGGTAAATAACGGGTAGTATTTCGATTACTGAATGGCGGAGAGGAGAAAATTACACAAGAATGAAGAACTGTAAGAAAACGTTAATTTACGTAGCCGGTCGCCCACGCAGAGGTACAAAACTACGTAAATTGTGTTAAAATTCAAAGGGATCTGTTTCATATTTCGAAGGAATATGAAGGAAAAGAAACGTTTTCTGTACAGATTTCACTTTTACTTTCTAAGCTTGTAAGGATGATTGCAAAGTACTCATACTCTTTAAAACACATACGAATATTCTGTTTTCCAGGGAACCAGTAAATATTAAGTTGAAAGGCAAGAGGCAACTTGGGCACCCATGCAAATAACACATTCTCAGAGGTTCTGAGCAGATAGGTCCATTAATAAAAAACAATATTATATTAGCAAAACAGGCAGAGTTGAATCTAAATTGAAAGTATTCCTAATACCCTTCTTTATGTACTCTTAACCTTTGTAAGAACTTGGTATAGTTACCTCTCGGAGAGCGTCCACACAGCTCATAGTTACCGAGTCGCCCATTCTGCAAAACAACAACAACATCATTACCAGACCGAGCCTGCAGCCAAATAGCACAATACAGTAAAACTGCCCTCAACGGAATCAAACTGGCTCACATTTCTTCCCGTTAAAAATGGTTCCGGATCAACAAAGTTATACCATAGTGTATAGAAGAGGAAGTGGGCCGCCGCTCAGATGGCACTGGTAATTTCCTGTGTGTCGCCGAGTCCCGCAATCAACAGAGGCTACAGTAGTATTGGTTCCGGTTAACAAAGTTATAGCATAGCATATAGAAGAGGAAGTGGGCCGCCGCACAGATGGCACTGGTAACGCCTCTGTGTTACCATAGGGAATAGAAGAGGAAGTGTAGGATCGTTGGCCGCCGCACGGATGGCACTGGTAACGCCTGTGCCGCGATCAATAGAGGCTACAGTACTATTGGTTCTGGCTACGTAACAAACCGAAACATACAACTCATGATCAAAGATGACTTCAGCAACTGGAAACTTAGGAGTATTTTCGAGATTATTTTGCTGACTTCGATGTAAGTATCTCTTTTGTGCAGAAGTAGAATCGACATTTGTAGCAGTGGAATACAGTACAAGTTAGCTTAGGTAACATAAACAACACAATGATCTTACGACTTCACTTTAATAGATTCTAAATTATCTAAACACTCAAAAAGTGCATCCCCCATAAACTATTAGCACAGGACAATTCTTCCTGTACAACCTTTTCCACTCGAAACAAAACGTTAACACTTTCTGTTGCATACCGTACGTTAGATATGTTGTTGATTCATGTACGGGCTTCGCGACATCAAGGTCATGTATCTCATCTGCGACCCCGGGAATAATAAGGGTTAGACATACAGTACATACAACCTGTGTTATTGTGATGGCTGTATTAGTGTGTGTAGTTGAAATTCAGATGAGGATTGGGAAGGAGGCAGTCGTGGCCTTATTTAGGAACCATCCCGGCATTTGCCTGGAGTAGGAGTGTGAAACCACAGAAAACCACTTCGAGGATGGCTGAGGCAGGTTCTCAGCTTTGCCTCACGAGACTGAGTCCCCACACCAAAATTAAATTTCTTGGCAGAGCCTCTGTTGTGACAGCCAAGAATACTTGCCACTGCTCAAAGCCCGCATTGAGGTTTCATTTAACTTCACTCCAAGGATTATCAGGTTGAAAGCCAGTGTTGCCAATGAATCGAAATTTAATGGTGCACTTAGCAGTTTGAGCGATGTGTAATCCGTGTTTGTGCACAACGTGTGGGCGTTTTTGCTGACACAATAACCTGACAATTTAATAACAATCACATTAAGCAAGCAACCTTGAAGGTCAATAACCACAATCAGTATCTCAACAAAAGATAACATACCTTGACTATTTGTGCTAGATTAATTGCTCCTGCAACTAAATAAGTGTATATATTGTAAATATCATCGCCCATACTTGTAGACATAGAAGTGTATTTATTAATCTCATATGAAGAATCTTTTTCAGGATTAGGGAATCACCCCTCAGATAATTGGGTACAATCGCGTCGACTGTCCGAAACACTTTAAATTTTGACTCCAAAGACACAAATGTGACGTCTTACGAATGAAGGCATGTCATAAGTCAACTTTTACACACGTTCGATAAAAACTCAATGTTCTCATGATAGGGCTTCTATAGAAAGCGTGGTAAAAATAGGAAATCTTGTAGATGTAGCGTGAACATTGCAAATGACGAGCTAGACGTCTAACTTGGGAATTCACCGCCTGACTTGCATACTCACCCTTTTTCACAGATGGAAAATGAATCAAACAATATATCCAAGACCAGCTCAACTAGCGAAGAAATACTTTCAACATCCCCGCGACCACCTGCGCTGAAGGAGTATTTTCAATTGCAGGAAAAATTGTGACTGCAAAGCGGAACTGTCTCTCCTTAGAAAATGTGTACTTGCCAGTATTTTTGCACCAAAACAGACCATCAATTAATTGAAATATATTGTTACATTTATTTTTAAATAATGCATCTTCTTTGCGAACTGTTGAAGCCATTCTTTCAGTGTTTCCTATGCAAACCGTCAGTTGTAACTCTTCAGTCGGTCATAATGAATTTGAGCTCTTCCCATGCAAGTTCAATACAGTTCATGTCCGCAGAATAGGCAGGCCACCCCATTCTCTGTATGACGTGCATCTGAAGGAACTGATCGACCACCCTAGCTCGATGGGCACGCGCATTATTGTCCTCTATTGTAAAGCCCTCACCCATATTGGCAGGGAATCCTGTACCGAGAGGTTCAGGGATGTTGTCTATACACCAGACCAGTCACGTTACCGTGGATAGGAATTAGAGGCGTACGTCGATCGAACACGATTCCACCCCAAAACATGACTGAACCTCCTTGCTGTTGGTGGCTTTCCTGGTTGAAGGGCTCATGAAATTTCTTACCCACTCGGAGCATTCGAGTGTGGCGACCTAATAGTAATAACTAACACATGTAATGTTTCCAGGAGTGTTATTTACTTATAATTCATATATTTTATACATTGTGCTCAGCCCATTGGGCAAATTGAAGTAGATCGACTGAAGAGTTACAACCGACAGGTCTTTGTGGAAACGAGTCTAAAACCGAATAAAACAAATATGTTCCTGTCCTAAATTTAAACAGCCTTCCCAACAAATATTGAACAAGATTCGAAGGCTTTGCTGAAAACTCTTTGTTATCCTTTTCTGAAACACCTCCTAATTTGATGTTTGTTCTTCCACGGTCAGCGACTGTTATTGGGTTATTGTTAACATAAACAGGGAAGGACTCGTAACTTATCATAATGGGAATACTAATTGCCATTTCTGGTCCGTATTGACGTATATAAATTGTTTAATCAGTTGAAAGTTTCCGTCAAATCAATACAAAATATTTTGCGCTATCAGTGCGCCAAGTTAGGTACATGTTTCGAACCTTGCAAAGGCGGTCCTTCATCAGCCTCTCACACAAATGGCAACACATCGAAAAAACACTGAACAATATCCAAAAAATGCATGCACACTAATAAAACACATATTAAAAACATTAAAATTTGTACGAAACATAAAAAACCACATGTTAAAAGTTCTGAGAGTCTATTTGACTTGTTTATTGCCAACATTTAAAAACGTGTCGTTCTGATAGGAGATCTTGTCCTGTTCTATTATCTGCTTCTTGTCATGTAGGGAACGGAAATGGAGTAGTAGTCCCATTTGAATGGTCCAAATGCAAAAGACTTTTAGGTTGCTCCCAGCCTAAACAAGTAGTCCTCTCCTATCAGAACGACACGTGTTTAAACGTTGGCAATGAACAAGTCAAATGGACTCTCAGAACTTTTAACATGTGTTTTTTATGTTTCGTACAAATTTTAATGGAATGTTTTTAATATGTGTTTTATTAGTGTGCATGCATTTTTTGGATATTGTTCAGTGTTTTTTCGATGTGTTGCCATTTGTGTGAGAGGCTGATGAAGGACCACCTTTGCAAGGTTCGAAACAAGTACCTAACTTAGCGCACTAATAGCGCAAAATATTTTGTATTGATTTGACGGAAAGTTTCAACTGATTAAACAATTTATATACGTCAATACGGACCAGAAATGGCAATTAGTATTCCCACGGCTAGTCAGGCTAAAAGGTATAAATTTAAATATCTGCGAATAAAATTGGCCAGCGTCATTAAAGACATTGATTTCTTAAAAAAATGCAGAACGCACAATCTAGTTCCTCGACACATAGGCGCGTTTCAGAAAAAGAGATTTTACAACAACATTGAACGTAAAACACAGCTAATGATCAACCAGAAAATCCTGCAACGTGAATTAAAATTTTTATATATAAGGAAAAATCAAATTAATAACTTTTTATATGAAGTTCACTTAGAGGCTGCTAACATCACGGATAAAGATGAATGGGACTCCTTCCTTCTCCATGTAGAGGAAGTTGTCGCATTCCACGCCAGTAAAAAGGTCGGCACTTTAAACAGGAAGTTAGACCAACTAATGCGGCAGGCACGCACGGTGAGCAACGAGGAGCCAGACGCTCCATCCCATGAATTCCAAAAACCGTTCGAAAACTTATCTAATGTTGATTTTAACCAAGCGGAAATCGAATTAATGGAAAAAGGCTATAAACATAACTGGCACTCCTCCTACAATAATAAAACTAATTTAACAGTACTAATAGCAGAATCGGAAGCGGCAATCCAAAAACTCCCAATAGAAAAAAGGAATGAAACCAGACATGTCAACAAGAAAATCAACAAAATAATAAAACAGGATAATAAACAACCCCACACAGAAAACGTCACCAACCTAAAAAAGAAAATCGCTCAAGAGAATTTAATAATAACTAAGGCCGATAAAGGTAATAGCATCGTTATTTTGAATAAAAACGAATACATCGAAAAAACGGAATCTTTTTTGAGCAACAAAAATTTCAGCATTATCAGCAAAGATCCCACAGGGCCCACACAACAAAAGCTCAAGCAGCTATTAAAGAACACCGACATGATTCTAGATGAATATCAAATCAGTAAACTGATCAATATGAACCCAGGCATACCAACCCTTAGGGCATTACCTAAAACTCATAAGGATAACGTACCGATCAGACCTATTGTAAATTTCAGGGGTAGTCCTGTTTACAAGCTGTCGCAATTCCTCCAAATTTTTTTGAAAAAAAAAAACACTATAAATTTGGACCAATAATGCAATTAGAAATTCCATTGACTTCTGTGAACGCACTAAAGTTTTGAATATAAAAGGCTCAGAAACCTTGCACACTGCTGACATCAGCGACATGTACACGAACATCCCAGTAGGTCCCACTATACATATAATAGAGGGAAATTTAAAAATGCACAGTAGGATGTCACAAGGTGAAATCAAGGAGTTCATTAACCTGTTAAAATTTGCCGTGCTAAACAATTATTTCACGTTCAACCAAAAATTCTACAAGCAGACAGAAGGATTGGCCATGGGTTCCCCATTGTCAGGCATAATGGCCAATATTTACATTGACCATTTGGAAAACATCAGTATCAGTAAAATAAAAGGAATCAGCTATTGGACAAGATACGTCGACGATGTTTTTCTGATAGTTGATAATGAAATCAGTAGCATCAATCACATCACAACAGAGCTAAACCAAATTGATAATAGCATCAAATTCACCACAACATCAGAAATAAATCAGTCTATAAACTACCTGGATCTTACTGTCATTACCTAGGGACACCATGGGCCTACGATTTAAAATATACAGGAAACCAACCCAAACGCACACCACCATTAGGAAGGATTCAAATCACCCGGCCAGCCATAAAAAAGCTGCTTTCAGGGCATATATTAACAGAGCTATTAACGTACCCCTCTCAGAACAAGATTGGAACAAAGAGCTTTCCACCATATATCAGATAGCCATAGCCAATGGTTTTAGCAAAATGTACGTCGATTCCATTTTAAGCAAAATTAAAAATAAACCAGTCACAAGTTTGCAACCAATAGAAAATAAGAAATCTTTTGCAGTTTTCACATACGCAAATCAACTAACGCATAACATCACGAACGTTTTCAAGAAACAAGAGCTTAGAATAGCATACAGAACAGACAACACCACTATGAAACACTTATTTAACTCCAAATCGATCAACAAACAAGACAAATTCCAGAAATCCGGTATTTACAGAATAAAGTGCAAGGATTGTGATGCAGATTACATAGGTCAAACGGGGCATAGTTTTAAAATAAGATATAATGAGCATTTCAATGCTGCGAGGCACAAAAAATTCTCAGCCATTAATAATCACATGCAGGAACACAATCACAACTTTTCGAAAATTGAGGAAGACTTGGAAATTTTACATTATTGCAGTAAAGGCATCATGCTTAATATTTTGGAACAGCTTGAGATAGACCAGGCCTTGAGAAACAACCCGTTACACAATCTGAATGAAATCAATTTCGATAGCAATGTTTTATATGAAACATTGACAAACTTTGTCATCAACAACAAACATAAAAAAACCTCCATAAATTAGATCTAGGTTCGTAGTACCACCCAAACTTCATTTCCCCTCCCTCTCCAAGTACCTCCCCGCCCCTCCGCTCATTGCTTCCACCAATGGTATTCTCCACCCCTACATGTCTCACGTGGCCTCACCTCGCCTCGCCTAGATTCAGCACTTTAGTTGCAACAGCTGTTTCAAGCGCACAGGTTTCACTGCATACACTGGGAGGTAAGGATTTTCTAACAGTCGTTTTCTGGTTAATCATAATTGGATTCTCATTACTTCAGTCCATTCATTAAATTAATTTTAATTTTCTTTCAACAGAGGACTACTTGTTTAGGCTGGGAGCAACCTAAAAGTCTTTTGCATTTGGACCATTCAAATGGGACTACTACTCCATTTCCGTTCCCTACATGACAAGAAGCAGATAATAGAACAGGACAAGATCTCCTATCAGAACGACACGTGTTTAAACGTTGGCAATGAACAAGTCAAATGGACTCTCAGAACTTTTAACATGTGTTTTTTATGTTTCGTACAAATTTTAATGCAATGTTTTTAATATGTGTTTTATTAGTGTGCATGCATTTTTTGGATATTGTTCAGTGTTTTTTCGATGTGTTGCCATTTGTGTGAGAGGCTGATGAAGGACCCCCTTTGCAAGGTTCGAAACATGTACCTAACTTAGCGCACTAATAGCGCAAAATATTTTGTATTGATTTGACGGAAAGTTTCAACTGATTAAACAACTTAACATCATTCCGAAAATAAGCCTAACTCAACTTAAGCGATGACACAGTTCTGTCAAGGGCTATCGTCTTGTTTATTTCTCTAAACACTCTTTTTAAACAAATATATTTCCGTTAACTTTCGAAGAAATGCGAGATTATTCCGGCACTACTGAGACGATTTGCAAGATTTTGGCACAAAACTCCTTCTGGTTCAGGAGCTTGAGTTTCTTTGTCGGAAGAACCAACACCACCTCTAGGTGGTGTTGGAAGAACTAAGCGTATTATATAACAGATAATTTTGAAATTAAGGGCCGGTTTCACCATGGTTCGTTAAAATGTTAACAAACCAATTAAGGCAGTTGACGGACGATTACCGAAAAGTCGTGGTTCACCAAACTTTAACAATCCATTAGCTTCCCTAACAAGCCGTCAAATCTAATTGGTCTGTCAACATGGAATTAACGACTTGACGGTCGATTTACGTAGCATCAAATCCAAAATGGAGCGTGCATTAAACTTCATTCTGAACGATGACGACGTTTTGGAAGAAATGCTAGATTTTCGTCGACCACGAACTTATAAAGAACGAAGGAATTACTTCGATGAATGTGACGACACTGAATTTATTACGAGATTTCGGTTGTCAAAACCTTCCGTGTTGAATGTTCTACAGATGATAGAACCTAACCTGGAATTCCCATCTGACAGGTAAGATATGTACCAATTCTTATATTTATGTGTGGTATTGTGTGATACATCGCGGTTTAACACATGAAGTTAAATTTAATAAAAGTCTACCTAAACCTTACTTTTTTAAAATTGCAATATGAACTGGAATCTCCTCTATAAGAGAATTTGTGTATAGACCTATAATACAAATTAGGTACCTGGTATTACACTACCGACTTTACTGCAGATTACTATTAATTATTGTTGTTCCACTAATTTATGTTAGGAGCTTGGGTTATCTTTGGCTATCAGTCCGCATGTAGCCTAGTTGGGGGTGTGTTTAGCATGCCTGATAACCTTGACTCCTGTGATGACTGTAGTAGTGCATGTATTAAGGACGGGGTTGGGGTAGGTGCTCCGGAACCTGAAGTTAGGTACTATCCCGACATTTGCCTGGAAGGTATGTGGGAAAACCACAACCAGTCCAGCCGCTGTCAGCGCCGGGATACGAACTTGCTACAGCTGCCCTTGCGGTCTTGGTGCCAAAGAGCATGGCTACGCCGTGGGACACAATTAGGGGCAGATGAACTCTCTGTTCCACCCCGTAAAACAACAAAACTATAAACACAATTAATTATTACCGGTATGAGACCCAACATATGGCTACAACTCTTCACTATCTTATTTTATTGCAAATTGCCCCCAAAACCTGTAGTGGTCAATTAGCGTGCAGCTTTTAATGGCTTCTGTAGGTTATTATAAGATATGTCACCAGCTGTGCTGTGAAAAAAATGAAAATATTCTCAGTTCAATATACAGTAGTTATAGGTTTAGGGGAAACAAATTTCCTGAGACATTGAAAACCAATATGCAAATTGGCATAAAGTAAAGGAACAACAGCTGTGGGTCAGATTATTGGAGGTTCATTTATAATAATCTCATTCGACTTGTTGGGACAATAAAATAAATCGATAGAGATGGCATAGGTGAGAATGGAACCAGAATTGTCTTGATGGATAGCAACTGTGTATTCTTGGACCACACCACAATAATAAATGCACACAAGACAATTTGATGATTGCCACTCAATACATGATATACTCAGGTGTTGAAATGTCTTTTGACTACAAACAACATTCTGAACTGCCTCCATTGTAATTTCTTTTCCATCAACTGTGATCCGTTCCTCTTGTAATCAAATTATTCTCATTTCTATAACCTGGGTGAATATTTCAATTCTACATCTACCATAGGTCCATAGCAGAGCTAGCGTATGGGTGTAGATCACGGATAGTTGTTCACATACATAGGCTACCCCCACCACTCCACTGCCTAAGTGTACTGTACCGGTATCTTTCTCATATTTTAGGCCCTCGGTACCTGCCTGTACCCCATCTGCCCCCAGACAGTTTCATTTAACAACCACACCAATGCATAAAATATTATGACCACATTTTTTTGTGGTAATCAAGTCAATGACATAAATAATTTTATTTTTTCTTCTCTTTGACAGTTCCATCAGACATAGGCTAGCAGGACTATGTGCGTGAATGCTTATGTTATGATAACATTATTTAACACATAGGCCTATTTCTGGAAGTTTGGTTTACATTTTTGCCATTGAAATACAGTAATGCAATTTATATAAGGTGTAAATATTCAGGATACAGATATTCATGGCTAGAATTATTATTTTGCAAACATATTTCAGCGAAATATGGAAACAACTCAAGTGGCCTCATGATGATGTTTCATTTGAGGGGCTTGAACATCGTTGTCATTTAACCCCGTGTACTCGAGTGTGGAAATTTTGTTTGATAACCTGTGTTAGTGTGATGGCTATATTTAGCCTATTTGTAATTCAGGCGAGGATTGGGAAAGAGGCGGCAGTTACGGTACCTTAAGTTAGGAACCATACCAGCATTCGCCTGGAGTAGAAATAGGATACCACGGAAAACTGCCAAGACGGCTGAGATGTGAATCAAGCCCACCTCTACCTCTATTCCATTTATACGGGGTTGTGACATGAGTTGCTATGTGGTGGATGGTTTTTACAAGTAAATGACAGTTCTGAGGCCACAGAAATAAAAGGAATAAAGATGAATGAGTTGGAAGAAAGCGGCCGTGGCCTCTAAGAAGTTACCGTCCAAACATTTCCCTGGAGTTGAAAACGGATAACCAAGGATAATATTTCCACAGATGACCCCAAGTGTCTTCCAAGTCTGGAGATACTCTGGCCCCATGGGTTTGTGTCTTTGCACGTGTATCTACATTCTGGTTACAATTAGTGTGGTATTGAAATTATAAAACAAGTCTAATGAAAGGAATGTGTCTGGAGCAAAGCAGGGTTGTGGTGATTGTGGCTGTTTAAAGGGGTTGAACATCGAAGTCATCTGACCCAGAAGAAAAGTACTGCATGTTCTTATTTTATAGTGAAATTACCAAACTAAAGTAAATGGAAAATTGATAAATTGTTTTATTCATTTTTGTTACAGAAATCAGTCTATTGCACCCATTAACCAGTTGTTGATGACATTAAGATTTTATGCGACCGGTGCACAACAGCTTGTCATGGCTGATTTCATTGGAGCGAGCAAGGCAACAGCGAACAGAATTGTACATAGGGTCAGTACAGCAATAGCCCAGTTAAGCCGCCATCACATCCGATTCCCTGGGACTGAAGATGAAATCAGGCAAACACAGGGGAAATTTTATGAAATAGCTCGATTCCCGAAAGTTCTGGGTGCTTTAGATTGCACTCATGTGAAAATCCGCTCTCCAGGTAAGGGTTATAATTTTAGTTTAACCTGTTTAAAGTGAGATGGTGGTAGGCCTTTTACCAACCATGTTTAACACTCATTTTCAGACTGTTTTGCCTTTCAGCACCCAGTCTAGTCTACAAGTCTCTGTGTGAAAAGTCCCCTCCATTATTATCTGTTAGCACTCTGCTTCTATACTCCTCACCTTGAAATCATTAAACACTGCACACATTGCTTCTCTTACCCTCTACAGTCGAATTCATTAACCTCTTAGGTAATCTCTCCTTCCTCATTCTCATCACATGACCCCCCATCATCTGGGACAGCTCATATGATCAGCCTTATCAAACATGTTCATTTTTAGCCGGGAGTAGTATGATGGGTCTCGATACATAAACAAAACAAAATGGTGACATCCTTGGTAGGGTAGCAGTCAGCGCCATAATCAGGGTCCTCATCCTCTGTGGGATTATCCTGCCTATTTTGACATTTGGAGCGTAGCATAATCTGATTCAGTGATACCGGTACGAAAGCTGTCAAGTTTGGTTAAATGTAGTGGTAGTCTGCCCAGGTAATGTAGGCCTACCAAACTGATTTTGAGCATGTTTTCCATTGTTTAATGTCATCACAGCATCCGACACCCTTATTCTAAAACATTTTTATGTATGACAACTCTCATTCATGTTTTTGCACAAATATAGCCTTTGTTGACAAATTAATATCAATCAGTGCACTGGCAGTTTAGCCAATCTGTGAAGCACAAATTATTTCAGAAAACTTTCTAACTGAAATAGAACTGAAGATATTTGGAATTTTATGAAAGGGTGCAAAATTACAGCAAACAATATAACTTTTGAAAAATATTAACACCTTTAGTTATAATTGGAGGACAAGGATAAATAATACATTAAAATAAACAGACTGTTTAATTTTGTTATAAGTTATAAGCCATCTCACCTTAATTCAAAGTGACTGCACAGATGCAATGTCTTGTCCCATTACAATACTGATCCTTCCCTTTTTCAGGTGGTGGCCATGCAGAATTTTATAGGAACAGGAAAGGTTATATGTCCATTAATGTCCAGGCAATATGCAATGCCAATTTGGAAATAATTGACTTAGTTGCTCGTTGGCCTGGCAGTACACACGACCAAACCATTCTTAATGCGTCGTATAGAAATCTCCTGTTTGAGAATGGACGCTATGGAGATGATGTCTTACTAGCCGATAGTGGGTACATGAACCGACCCTACATCATGACACCGCTTGAGGTAATTCACACTGCTGAAGAGAGGTTGTATAATGAATCTCAAGCGAGATCAAGAAATAAGGTGGAATGCTTATTTGGAGTCTGGAAGCGTCGGTTTCCCATTTTAGCTGTGGGAATGCAGATGGCACTTGGCAATTGTTTGCCAGTCATTGTCGCAACTGGTGTGCTTCACAATATTTTACGGAGATTGGGAGAAGATGCACCACCAGATGATCCAGAACTCTTACTCCCTGCTCCTTGGGAAGCATTAATTCAAGAAGGGCAGATAAGAGAGCAACGACTGCAAAGAGGGCTGGTCCAGCAGAGAGACATCAATCCTGTCCGGAGGAGCCTGATCAATAATTATTTCAAAACGTAAGTCACACAGACTTCATTTTAAATTGAAACTTATGTACGGTAAAATTGGTTACAAATTCCCAATGCTATGGTTCATTTCTTTGTGTATAATTTGTGCATTATAACCACACACAATTAGGCCACCAATTTAAATCAGGAACGGTTGATTTAGAACATAATTAACAAAATAGTGTAGACATCATTTCTGAATCTGGTCATAATAATAATAATAATTGTTCAATAGAACACAGGTTAACATATTTTAAGTACATCAACATTAATGCAGCAACCATAATAGTGAACAATGACGTCTATAAGGTTGATGCGTTTCACAAGTTTTTACAAACGTAGATAATATTTGTCCACTAGTGTAATTCATAAACATCTTGATTAAGCCTTAAGTGAGCAGGATCTGAGGATGAACGCTTGACGTTCGAAACATGTCATAGATTTTAAGTACCCCCCCGCCATTTTTGTACATAAAAGTATCTTATTTTGTGATAAATATCTTGTGTAGTGTTGGGCACAAAAATTTGTGTTGACTGGCTGAAAAGCTTTCTTTATTGTTATAGAAGCTTAGACTTTCACAGCCGGCGTTCATAATTAAGTACAAGTTATTCGGGCTTGTAGGCCATGGTCCAGACAGGATATCTCCCGACGTTTCACCGGAAACTGCGTCCGGCATTATCAGGGTTCCGCTCCTTTCCTTGGTCAGCAGTGGAAAGGAGCGGAACCCTTGATAATGCCGGACGCAGTTTCCGGTGAAACGTCGGGAGATATCCTGTCGGGACCACGGCCTACAAGCCGAATAACTTGTACTTATTTCTTTATTGTCTTCTTTAATCAGTGTCCCTACCTATCCCACATACATAATGATCTCCTCCTTTCTATGCTGATTTTTACATTGGAACAGTGTGCCCCTGCATTAATTTATTTAACATTAACATTCTACTTCTGTCCTAGTTCAATTTTAATGAGCAATAAGATATACCAGGTGCTTGCTTTGATTTTTTTTTTTTTCTTCTCTTTCAGATTGATTGATCGAAGGGTTCAGTAGAGGAGAGATGAAAAACACAAAATAAGAACAAAAATATTTGGATTTTATTGCAATTCAGCCATTCCAAAAGTATTTGTATTTTATTGTAATTCAGCCATTCCATTTGTAAAATTGTACAGAAGTTTCTAAGTTAAGTTTTGATTTAAACAAGTAGTTCTGTCAAGAACTATACAGCCTATTTTCATATATCCTACTTATGTTAATTGCCTCTATCAATACACAAAATTTCAGTTAGATTGCTGTAATAGATTCGTAGATATTGAGAACGGTTTAAATATTTTGGATGGTCGCCATTGTTGGATTTTTGTATATGTAGGCCATAGAGTTATGTACTATTAGATGACTATTTTTGCGTAGGTGCATTATTCAAACGTTCACTTTTATCGCATGATTAATACAGAAGAAATAAAAACTTAATTTTAAAACTGTGCACACCCACCAACTTGAGGTTATGTGAACAATTGAACTAAATTAGATGCTAGAGCTCCCGTCAGCCGGCTCTCTGGGATTTGTGCAGAGAGAGACAGAGATACATGTCCACTGTTGCAACAGGTCAACCATGTCCGAGTCCCCACACCGCAGGCTGCTGCTGTGAGTTCCTGCTGTGTGGCAACACCACCGCTTAGCACATCGAGGCTGTACACTTTTAAAGTATTCGTACACTTTGCCTATGCTTTCATAGCACTCGAAATGTACACAATCGCTTCCTCGGAATCCTTAAATATTACGATATAATCACTGACAGTGATAGGTGGGATGGAAGTGAGGCATGACGTAATGGAAGCGTTGCATTCTGCGCACCGCCTTCCCGGCTGACTCGAGCTCTAGTGCATTACAATGTGTATAAACATTTACTGTACCATATTTCACTGCGCTCTGATGGTTAAATCGTGAGACAAGTCTATTAAAATGTTTCACCTTCGCTTGGCCGCCATGTTTGTTTTGTAAGTCTCATAGCTGAACTTCTGGTAGTACCCTTTATCGCTGTACAAAATTTCAGGGTGATATCAGTACTAGTATTGGGGATGTAGAATGCCGGTGAAATATTTCGCACAGCCGCCATGTTGGATTGGTGTGTAACGAAATTTGAAGGGCACGGTCGGGGTCAGGTCAGCTGAAATAGTACTACTGACCTTACTGATTTTCATTGAAATAGCTCCAGCCGTTGAGCAGTTATTAGGGGGGAGAGAGACACGGACAAAAGGTGATCTCACAAGCCTAATTTTTCATAAATGAAAATAGGCTAAAAATGACAATATTACATAATTAAAGGATTTGAGTGTAAACAACGATAAGAGATGTTCCGAACAATCTGGCGGAAGCAGTAGGGTGAATATTTGTATCTATAGTAACTACTGCTTTGCTGAACGTGCACTATGGTATGTGAGAGATTTGTTACTTACCATGGTTTACAAAATACCATGGCTTACGATTGCGAGATTAACAGTTGTGTACAACTACAGGTTTCCTTCATTTTTAAATTGTTCATTTCATATGTTGAAATGTTTGCTCAGTAATGATGTAATCATCACAGGATCGTTCCTCTTAATATTGTCAACAAGGAAACGACTGATCCATCAACGACGGTACAACAGCTAGTTAAGATGTAATTACTAGGGATAGGAATTTTTCGGTGATTTCAGAGTGAAGAAAGCGGTATTTTAAAGTGGCAAATTCGGTGGTTTCAAGTGCACTTTTCGGTACTTTCAAAATGTTAAATTTTAGGCGGGATTCTTTTAATATCATGGATAACATAACACATTTCAGTCATCCTTCAAAGTATACTTCAGTGAAGAGATCCAAATTCTCTTGTGACAAACGGTGACACATATCACTTAACATGCTAGTGTAAGCTGAAAAACAAAAGTTCCCAGTTGGCGTTTGAACAGAGTATCAAAATGGTTTTCAACACAGATTCTGAGAACTTCGTAAATACCATTGTCACTATTTCTGCTGGACCAATCGCACACATTTGTAAATCTTGTTCCCAGGGTCAACGGATCTCAAGCTGAATAATATTCTAAGAGCATGGTACCCAACGTTTACTAAAACTGAATGTATTTTCTCTCTTTTAACACATTTCCACAACCCTCCAACAGCTCCTTAATGTTCGTACCGTAATTTCCAGAAACATCAAATTTAAGGGCTTGCTGAATTCTCCGTAGATGTCCATCTAGAAGGTGAACAGTCTGATAAAACTGGCCTTCTAATGAAGGGATGAGTTCAGTGATGTCTGTGCCAAATTCTTTGAATCTCAAGTATTTCGTCATGTGAAACATTGTTCAGGAAATCGTCACCAGAGTTATCAGTCCCTACTACTTCATTCTTAAATTGCACAATATCTTTCAAGTACTCTGACAGGTACACTACAAAATGAAACCAAGAAGACCACCTGGTTAAGACTGGTTCAGGAAACTGTGACACATTTTGATATGGATACTTGCCATCTAGATATTCATGTCTGAAAGGCGCACTATATGACGCCACGTGTCGAGTAGTTACTAGGATGAAGGGGCAGGTGACCTTGCTGTTCTGGCCCTTAAAACCTCAATAACTTAGTAACTTACCAGGGTGACCGCCCAGATTGATAAAGATCGCTGTATGCATAAAGTGAGGTCCGCTATCTACCGTTAAGTTTCCGATCATTCCGTGTTTGTTGGATGCTCTCCATGCAGTCAAGTCATGAGAGAAAATTACCGCTACTACACTCGCACAAAAGCAAGCCTTTTTCGGCTTCTGTGACGACGATATTTTAAATGGGCAAGGTGGTCTCACTACGATGACATTAGGGCAAAACCTGGAGGAATGCCAAGATGCAGAAGAGAGTGACATTCAGTAGTTAGACTTCGATAAAGACGATCATGGTTTCAGACATGAAAGTGATGAGGATATTGTACGGAATTTGACTGTCGGTGAGGTAAACTGAGATCCAGTGCATGTCAAGTGAAGGAGTGATGCAACAGAAATCCTGAAAGTTCCCACAGTCAAGTTAGTGTGTCTATAGTCACACTTATCTCTTATATAGAAAATTGAGATGAATTTTAGTTCTCATATATTGTTTTCTTCAGAATTGTACAATCTAAAATTAGAAAAAATAAACTATCTAAGAAACAAAAAGTGATGACAGTCATTTCTCTTCATAAATATTGGTGTAATTCATGTAATGTGTCTTACAAAACTATGTTATGAAGTATTATAATTATTTTTTTCTGTGTTTTCTTAAAAACATTACTGCAGATAATTAGCGGCTTCCAAAAATTCGCGGAAATTCGTACATTAATTGTCGCGAATTATCGGAAGTGCACTATAAAGAAAAGAAACGTAAAAGCTCAAATTCGCGTTTCATGTGAAATTCGCGAAAATTCGCGAGCTCAAAAACAATTTTTTTCACCATTTTTAAGGTTATTATAACACATTATCACCTGTGTATTACTTCTTTTAAAAATTCGCGAAATTCGCGATCGCGAATTTTTCCTATCCCTAGTAATTACTAAGTTGGTATTGTGGTATCTTTTCTACTGCTGTTCCCTGGACTCTTGGAAGGTCTCTCCGAGTTTTGACCTAGGCCTATACAAGTTATAATGAATATTTTAAAAGTTACGTTTCTAGATGTTTCACCCCTTAAACCAACAATGTTAATGGATGTAAAAAAAGACTTCTCTTTAAGAAATGTGAAAATTAACAGTTAATTACCATCACAAATGTTGTGAAGAATCCATAACATAAATTTCCTCCTATATGAGTTATTGACAGCTTGATCTATCATATCAGCA
The DNA here is from genome assembly GCA_946902985.2 of Meconema thalassinum. Taxonomy (NCBI): domain Eukaryota; kingdom Metazoa; phylum Arthropoda; class Insecta; order Orthoptera; family Tettigoniidae; genus Meconema; species Meconema thalassinum. The sequence continues at coordinate 40,541,921 of OX336388.2, forward strand.
AATAATTCCTGTATGGATGAGATTGTAAATTAGTTTTATAAATGTAAGGTGTTCAAAAATTTATTTTAGGTAGGCAATATTATATTAAAAAATCAAGTTATAATGGAATGGCTAAAATATGAATTAAAAATAAAAATTAAAAAAATAAACATTATTCCAATGAAGCCTTTTTCTCCTTCAACTCGAGGAGCAACAATTCAGTTCTCAATTTCTCCTGCCTTAATTTTTCTTCTAACAGTTCTTTGTTGAGACGGGCCTCTTCTTCGTCATGCCTCTTCATGGCTTCGATAAGCTCGATTTTTTTTTTATTAGCAGCTCTGAAGTGAAGCCTGACAGTACTGGTCTCCTTCTCCTTGTCCAGGGACCTGGCTTTTGGCTTCTACCACCTATTAGTGAGCGACCCACCGAGGGTGTTACCACGTCTAGGTCCCTCCTTTCGGTGGGAGGAGACTGCAGCGGCTCGGGACCAGGCTTCTGGTAGCAGTGTTCGGAAGATGGCGTTACCGAATGGTCCCTTACTTCTGCAGGTTCACACCGCAGGGGTTCCGCAATTGGGGTCCTCAAAAGAGATGGGGACCATACATCCCAGCCATCCTGGAACAGACATAAATATGACTTAAGATTCAATTGTAGAAACAGTTTTAAACCATGACACAATAGTGTTGTTCATTTATATCATGTCCGATCTTGTGGCAATGTGGTTAGCATGTTCGGCTTTCAAATCCCAGCAAGATCATATAGATTTTCATATTCAATGGTAAACTACCCTGGCTCAAGGACTGGGTGTTTGTGATGCCTTGATCATTTTTTCATCCTGCTCGACACACAGACTTATACCTGACATCCCCGGTGGAGGGGGTCACATGCCATTTTTATTATGATGATGATGATGATGATGATCATGAGACAATTATCACATCCTCAAATGTATTAGACCTTTGAGAAAGAAAGCAAGGCTTGCTAACGCACCTGCCTCAAGTTGATTTGACGGCTAGAAACCTTTTGGAATCCAGGTGCTTATTGTGACAGAATCAGACAGAGAGGTACAGTCAGCAGCTTAAAACAAATCAGCTCATTGCCAGTGCAGATTCTTACCCTTCGTACACAAAGTGAGTGATGCCTGTTGTTCTTAAGAAAAAAATAGGCAGAAAATTGTAAGAACAGCACTGATGATAAATGAGCTGATGCCCACAGCATGTTGTAGTTGCTGCGGGCACTGAGTGTACTCCTAATGATTGACGGCTGCACCCAGCAACCTGACTAGCAGCGGGCATAAGGCAGTCGTGAAGTAAGCAGGGATAATCGATCTTCAGCTTGTTATGGGACGATCTCCAGTGTCAAATTGTTCTGAGGCAGTATTAACATAGCACTTGGTTACACTGCACCGCACCCCATTATAACAATGTACACTGATATTCGTTAGGATAAATTGAGTTAAGAGTGAACCAAAATAAAGGTGTAGTTGTAGAATTCCATGTATCACAAGCAACCTCCCTACTCATAAAAAATTAGGTATGTCATTGAAAATCGCCCTTTCTTCTTCCACTTTTTTTTTCTTTGCATTTTTCAGCATTCAAAGAAATAACCTAGAACTATTTAATAATGAAACCCCTCCACCAAAGAGATCAATAGACTAATCAACAGATTAAGTAGCACAGCCATGGACCGGCAGTAATATTGGTAATACTGAATGACTTATCACTTGTTGATAACAACTACCGAAATTAGCCAAAATACCTTTTCTAATGATGAAGGAGAAATCAGGAATTGATGTAGTAATAAATGTTGACTACTCCAAAGTCCATAAACCCTTATTTAGATCACGACTAGTACACTAATGCCAACCCTGGTCTTACAGTACTATTGTGTATATTTTTTATAATACAGTAGTCAAAATTTGTGGAATCCAGATCAATGGGTTTTGAAAATGGTTGCAGCCTAACATGTCATCAACAGTGCCCTGCTAGCTTCCAGCGGCCAAGGCCGCACCTCAACTTGACCATTCTAACCTTTGTTTAGTCAAATCCAATGATTTTAGCCTGCGGGCCGCGTTAGCAATATTTATGCCCCTGGTCTTAGTCACGCACAGCGGAGTCGTCGTGGTGTAATTTGTATGCCACACATTGGCGACTAGCGACGTCAATGTGTGCGCTTTGGTGGCAGTTTAACATACTAAACATGCTGTCGAACATGGCTGCCCTTGTTAAATAAGCAATAAATAAAAACACATACTTATGCAACTTAGAACATATATCCAGTGCAGTTAGTGCCGAATTGACCAAGGTTAGTAATTACAATTGATAATGTCCCCCCAGAAGATGAAACAAGGTATGAAAATCATAAACTGTCGAAATGAAAGCGAAATAGAGTGATACTTCAATCAGAATAAGTGTCATTTTTAGAGGATGTAATTATTTTTTTTCTTTTACAACACCGTGTGCAGGATAATAGCAAGCATAATTACTGCACTTTGCACGGGACTAAACTTTATCCTCTGCTCGCTTTGCTCCGCATATTGGAAACTTGAGAGACCAATGATTTTACTATCAATCATACCTAACTAATGGAATTAGTATCCACGGATCATGGAAAGCGACTTTATTCAGTAATTGTTCAGGAGCGATGAACCTAGATTCTACATTTGCACTTGGATATGTCATTTTCATGATTTTCAAACCTTATTTCATATTCTGGGAGTCATTACCAATTGAAATTTCTGTACATTATCACTACTGCACTGGAAATATGTGATTTTGTTTCTTGCTCATTCAACGACAACTGTTACTGATGCGCACACATTGACATAGCATTACTGTTACCAACATAATGGGACACAAAATACACCTTGTAATTAAGAGAAAAGCATTAACTGGCAAAATGATTGGTCTGGATAAAGCTTATTGATGCGAGAGTACTCCCACTGCGCGCGACAAAAACCAGGGGCGTATATATAGCGGGCTCCGCTACCTAGCAATTATTGGTCTAGGCAAAAACCATCGGTCTGGAAAGAGATTATTGATGAGTAGTACCGTATGTGCAGGGTTGGCAATATTGTACTTGTCCTCTAATTCACGCGTATTTTGATGGATGCAACTACAGGGCGCCAGGAAATATTCTCCGCAGTTGCTGCGTGTTGCTGGGAGAGGTAGCGACATGAATTTAGTTGGCAGCACGGTGTCCTTGATAGGGTGAAGGCCATATGTGTGGGCTGTTGAAATCGTCAGTGTGTATAGTTAGATTATTGAAAGAGTGCAACAGTATGTTATGAATGGCTGTGGTGAGTAAAAAGTTAACAGTTTGTTTCAATACAAGCGACAGCCATATGCCAACGTAACTAGTGACGCTATCTCTCGCAGAAGCATGTAGGCACTGCGGAGAACATTCCCTGTATATTTGAGTCGTGATCTAAAAAGGGGACAGTGGGTTGGTCTATAGACAGAGGAGAAGAAAACACAGCATTTCCACAATTATTGTTCATCACAAAAGATATTTCAGCTAATTTAAGTAGTTTTGTATTGAACTGAACTGTTACCCATATTCTTCCTGTGGCAGTGTTTGCTAATGTCACATCATCTTAACGTAGCAATGCTTCCTTAGTGGCTCGTGAAGCAGTTCCAATATATTCACTGCTATCAACATGTGATCCTGCTTGCAAGACAAAATTCTCATGTCAAATTAACTAATTTCTGTGGAATGGTATTCACAATGGATAAGATAAGAACATTATGAAAAATATGAAGGAAGCTCATGCTGCTAAAGAAATCGATAAGCACTTGCTCCGAGTGAGACAAATGGAAATCAATGTCAAAACCCAAGTGCTGTTCAACGATCCACATCTCATTCACGATATGTGTGTGTGGATCATTTTGAGTGAGAGCCTTCCCTACAGTACGGAGCTTCGCCTAGGCTGTGTAATGGGTGAAGTATAATGAGTCGGCACTAGACGACTAGCATTTGCCGATTACACAAGAGCCGGTCGGGAAGTTGGCAAGATAAATTTAGTTGAGAAAATTAAGACTTGTGGTGAAGTGCCATAGCCTGTCTCGTATCCAGTGAACATGATTAGGTATAGAACATCGAATTTTCCTAGTGGAAACTTATCTTCTCAAGAAGAAGTCTTCCAGTAAACGTGTTCGTATGTTTTTTCCTTGTGGGGGATCTCAAACGAAAGGTATACAAAAACAATCCGCAATTCTGCGTAGGCATTAGAGAAGGAAATAAATGCACTAAACCAAAATATCAGTGAGGATGAATTACAGGAAGTGTACGAAAACTTCCTATGTTGGCGCAATGTGTGTTTTGAAAATAAAGGACAGCATTTCCAGCAACTATTCTGAAATTCACTAAAGTAATGATGCTTATTAAATACGTTATAAATCTAAATGTACTATACTAGTTGGACGCTACGCTGCTGCTAGCACCTTGCTAGCCTCAGCAGTCACACAGCACATGCGATGATCAGTTCTATAAATGATGATGATGATGATTGTTGTTTTAAGGGGCCTAACATCGAGGTTATCGGCCCCTAGTTCTATAAAGAAGGCTCTCGCTGTATATACAGTCGAGCAACGCTGAAACTTCAAGTAACCTTCGTGGCAACAAATTACATAATTTGGCTAGTGAAATAAGATGTATACTTATTACATGTTTGAGTCATAACAAATCTCTGAAAATTACCTGGCTATTTCCAGCTTCTGAAGAGACAACCTCGACACAAGCAACAGCAGCTGTTGATGGATTGGCAGACTCTTCAAATACAGCATCGCCATCAAAAGGATTGTAAAGTCCTTCAGCCGATGGCCCCAAAAGACTGAGGACTCGCTCTTGGATGGCCCCACTTGGCGAGGGATGTTTACTACCTCCTCCTGCGCAATAGTACATAAATTAAGTCAATATCATCTGAAATCCATCACTACAAAAAGTATTGCAAAGAGTTATATAATGCCACAGTATAATATGTTAGTTAGCAACAGCATAGATTACTTTCATTACTAATAATAGTAATAAAAGCGATAACATAAATAAAATAGCTATCTAAGCTGTTATACGCCCAATCGAATTGAACACCTGAAACAGGTTAGGCCTACACCAACTTACACTTAGGCTACATTCATTTTATATGTTTTAACACAGTAATTGGCATGACATAACGTAACTCCGTAATAAAATATAATTTAACTTACCTGTAATAAATATATGTTTCTTTTCGGCCGTTTTGGATTGCCTCGTAGTCCTTTTTATGTTGTCCCAACACGTTTTGAGTTGGTCGACGGACCGGAAAGCATAGCTGCTTGACGAATTAAAGTCGTCAGCCAGCTTCTTCCAGTCCGCCGCCTTACAGGCTGAAGTTACTGCATCAGTACGCTTGTTTTCTACAACCTCACGATACTTATCCACCAAGTGGATAAGCACGTTTCTCTCATCCAAAGTAAAATTTGGCCCACGGACTTTTTTCCTTCTCTCCTCATCAACCATGTTTCTGCTTCTGCTTCTTGGTAGAGAGGAATTGGACCAAAGGATTTTGGGGTTAGCTATTATATAAGCGACTTTCTACAGGTACACAATCACTAGGCGTAACACAAAGAATCACTCAATGGACAGTCGTGAAGGGATTGTAATAAAGGAGCTGTAGGGGATACCATGTTTGTTTTATTCAAGGAACAAGTAACTTTTAAGCCTTATTTCGTTCACGGCCAGCCTGATTACGCCAAAGAATATACAAATACCGCCACAATCTTCATCATTCAATGAGTTTTGTACAGCCCTTAAAGATAACAAGTCGTTTGCTAATGCTGATCGGTGAATGTGCTGGTGAAACGGAAACAAGCTTAATGCCGATGTTAAAGTTAACAACACATTTACTGACGGTCTGTTAATGCTGCGTTGGTGAACCCGGCCCTAACCAAGAGAATGTAAAGTAAGCGATCTGTTTCCGTCCTGCATAGGCTGTTAAAATGTAGTGAACTGCTTAAGGGAATTATGGGAGAACATTTAATTCACATCACTTGCTGGGCTCATAAATTCATTTTGTTCGGTGATGTCCTGCAAACGAACTTGAAAGTACTTAATGCCATTGTGTCGCAAACAAAGAACTGTTTTCATATGTCAAGTAAAATCTAACATGTTTCGTCATATCTAGACGAAAACTTCCCAGATATGTTAGTTATTGTTGTGTTAAGGGGCGGAACTACGAGGTCATCTGCCCCTCTTAACACCGATTAAATTATACAAATTTGGAATGGAATTTTAATTTAGAGGTGGACACCTAAACTTGAAAACACCGAAAATTAATAAAACAAATAATTATAAAAATAAACAAAAATTTCAGAAAAACCAAAAATTCATCATTCAAAAACGAACAAGCCCGTTCAGAGTCAATGTTGACTGAAAAATTTAGATTGCTGGCCCTAACCCACTCTCACTTATAAAGTGGATGACGAGATCAGCAGCCACCACGTCATCGGCTAATATAAAATTGAGTGTCATCTGAAAAACCAAGGTTTCTTCGTAAGTCAGCAAGATCCACACACTCGGTTAGAATGTCGTCCACGGTGAAAACGGCTCCACAGGTACAAAGTGGGGGGTCTTCCCTTCTCATTAGGTACGAGTGTAAGACCTATCCTTAGCCTACACAAAATGACGGACTCTCTCCGTGACCAGAAAGAGCTCCACCACACGCGAGTAGTTCCCTTGATCTCTCTCAGTTTACTGGGCACTGGGTCAGCTAGCCACTGACTCTACCAAAATGCCAGAACTTGTAGGCGTAACTGAGAGCGAATATCTCTAGCGGGTACCTCCATTGGTCGAGGTGGTAGGGATACCACCTCTTTTGCAGCTTTATCCGCTAACTTATTTCCCGCGATACCCATGTAGGTTGGAAGCCACAGAAAGGCGATTCGAGTGTCAGCGTGGCACAACCCGGCTAGTAGGACGTTGATTCGCTGCACCAGGGGTGTTGCGGGAAACATGTAGAAATTGACTGCAACGCAGGGGTGTTGCGGGAAACATGTAGAAATTGACTGCAACAAACTCAAAAGAGTCGGCACACATGAGAAAGTGGATTCGTGCATACTGTAGTGCAAATTGCACAGCTTCATAGATGGCAACAAGCTCCGCAGTAAACACACTACAGGCACCGTCAATAACGTAAGCACAACCTACCTTCTTGTCCACCTTCGAACCATCTGTGTATAGAATGCCAGCGTCGGGAAATTGGTGAACTATGCTGTGGAACTGCCTCCGATAAACAGAAGCATCAGTGTTCACCTTAGGACCTCCGTGTAGATCAAACCGAATTTCCGGACTAGGGACTTGCCTTGGAGGCACCTCGCTAGGTGTCCTACAGGGACCTACAGCCACTCCCATTCCAGTCCACGAGCCTAATACCAACGGGCCGAGTGGTAAGAGGCTGGTTAGCGTACCGCTCTTGGTATTGGATACTGAAGAGAGCTCGATAGCTAGGATGTTGCGGCATGTGACGCGCATTGGCAGCATATGTTGGCGTCTATAATTTAGAAGTGGAACATCCGATTCGGCGAGTAGGCTGGGTATTGGGCTGGTCCGGAAGGTACCGGTAGCCAGCCTAACGCCACGATGGTGGATACAGTCCAACATTTTCAAGATTGCTGGTCTTGCTGAACCGTATGCCGCAGAACCATAGTCAGGCCGGAGGGCTAGGTAGAACTGTAGCAGCACCGCATGGTCAGCCCCCCCCCCCTACGTACTGCCACGAAGAAACTTGAGCATGTTCAGTTTTCTGAGATACGTCGTTTTTAGTTGCAGTATATGGTACTGCAACGCCAGTTTGCTGTCAAAATGGAGCCCCAGGAAGCGATAAGTGTCAACCAATGGCAACGCAGCATCCCTGAGATATAATTCAGGGTGTAAATGTAGTCTCCGGAACCGACGGAGGTATTCGCTGCGGAAAGAGGGAACCCCGGTCCTGTACCCACCTGTCAACATGATTAGGCCTAAGAGCTAGCTGGAATTGCCGTTCCACGATTGCCATACTTCCAGAGCTGTAATGCAGAGCTAAACCATCTACATACAGTGATGAAACTACCGTGCGCCCGGCAGGGGCAACAATGCCATTTATGGCAATCGCGAACAAGGTGACATTCAGCACAGAACCCTGAGGAACTCCGTTTTCTTGAGAGTAATACTGAGACAATGTCCTACCAACTGTTAGACGGAAGAGTCTGACTGATATAAAGTTGGCTATAAAGTTTGGTAAATAACCACGGAGTCCCCACTCATGAAGCGTGGAAAGGATCCCGTAGCGCCATGTGGTGTCAGGCTTTCTCGAGGTCAAAGAAAAACGTTACTAGGTGCCGCATTTGGAGAAATGCCTCCTTTATGGTGCTCTCAAGTCACACCAGATGGTCGGTGGTGGACCTATGAGAGCTTCCCAGATATGTCAATTTCTTTGTATCCCGAGCCTGTGTTGGTTTAAAGCTGCTTCTTACATACATGCAAATGTAGTTATCCTCCACAAATTTTTCAAACATTTGTCACTGAAACCTGTACCAGTGGTAAACTGGTTGGCAGAAATAGAAGATGCCAAATTTTGCAACCTGTTGAAATCCCAAGGAGCCTTTTTTTTTATTGCAAGTATATTGCGGACTATGTTTTGGAATTAGCAGGCTGTAATCAATATTATCCATATTCTCCCTTGCTTGTTTTGAACGGTTTAGTGACTCTCCTCTTAGTTGTAAAGACAATTGAAAAGCACACATCCCCAAGTGAACTAACATTTTATATGGACTTTTGAATGATTAGTTTCATCCAACTAATGTAATTCAATCAAACTCTAAAAATGTTTCGTCACCGAGTGAAAAAGTAAAAAAAATTGTCCGGCTTTAAAATGTTGAAGCAGTCTGATATTGTTGGCTACCTTGCTTTTGAGGATATTCTGCGGAAAAAAAAATTGAAGAAAATCCCCGGCAACGAGTTGAAATAATTCGGACAATGCTACAGGCCGGACGTTTGTTTTAGACGAGTGAAAATTCTTAATGGAAGCCTGGAGGCGAGTTACTACAGTACCTGTGTTGTTATCAGCTGCCCCAAGCGGTCCGATGATTGACAAACCTTTTTCACACTACTACTTAAGTACAGTCATTGGCAAATATAATGACGTTCTGTTCGTAACTACGTAACGTGTACTTCTGCGTCACACAATACTTCGAAGTGGACTGTACTGTCTGCTCAAGTCTGGAATTCCATCACATCAGGTCGGTGGTGACAAGTATGAAGCGATAGGGTGAGAGAGTAAGTGAGTGTATGCTCACCCACAGGCTTCAAGGTCAAGGGCAATCGTCTAAAACAAACGTCCGGCATGTAGCATTAAAATTATGTACCTGAACTTTGCAAATTCAGTTTTAAAATATATAAGGTGCATTCAAAAAGTAATGAGTCGGAGGCTGTAATGCGCACACCGGTGACGACAACGGCTAATCGTGGCGTGTGTAACGAAGTGTGGTTCCGACCAGAGTGTGGAAGGTCACAGCCCTTCGCTAGAGGGCACGCGAACACGTCACGTGACGATGCAAATTCGAGCAGAAGCTTGCATCTATCGTCCAAAGCTGCCAGTCACATTGCAGACAGTGACATGGAGGCGTCAAACAAAGAGCAAAGAGGTGTTGTTCGCTTTCTGACAGCGAAAGAAGTAGGGGGAACAGACATTCAGCGCCGAATGCCACAAGTGAATGGCGAACACTGCATGTCCCTTGCAAGGGTCAAGGCGTGGAACAAGCGCTTCAGGGAAGGACGGGTGTCGTTAGCCGATGATGCCAGGTCCGGGGCAACCCCCTGCATTACCTATGACAACGTCCAGCTAGTTGATGCACTCATTACCCAGGACCGCCGAGTGACAGTGAACCATGGCCGCCGTGGTCGCTCCACGACCTCATACAGCCAACACAGTCGCGGCACTCCTGTAGAAATTCAAATGGGAGGTTCTCGGCCACCCTCCATACAGTCCAGACCTCTCTCCCTGTGATTACGCCATGTTTGGTCCCCTGAAAAGGGCTCTGCTGGGCCAACGATTCACCTCGGACGCCGACGTCCAGCTGTACGTGCAGAACTGGTTCACATCGCAGCCCAGGGAATTTTATGAGACAGCCATTCACCGCCTCGTGTCACAGTGGGACAAGTGCCTCAACAGCCACGGCCAATTCTTCTAACATACAGGTACTGGTGTCTGTAATTATGCCACCGGCTCGTTAATTTTTGAACGCACCTTATATAGAACAGTACAGAACACCAGAATCGAAGTAAAACATTCCTCAACTACTGAAATTAGCCAAAATACCTGTATTAATGGTATCTGGAGATGACATAGTAATAGATGTTATTCCTCTGCTGTCTGTAACCCACCCAGCCTTCCCAAATAAGATCACGACTTATTTAGATGAAATTCCAGCTGACTCCGCCATTTCTAGCAACAAGTACAGTATTGCCAACCCAATGCATTCGGTACTATATCGCATCTGGCAGACCAATGGTCTTCGCATGCACCAATAAATGCTAGGTAGCGTGCTAATATTAACACCCCTGTTTTTTGTCACATCAATAATCTTCGTCCAGGCCAATGGTTTTCCTAATTTTTTCCCCCCAATTATTTCTTTTTACACATAATTACAAAGTTACGTGTGCCGTATGGTGTATTTTGTATCGGACATGTTGGCAACAGTGATGAGATATATGACGCAATATGACTTCAATCAAACATGTCTGCCCTCGTTGAACAAGCTACAAATAAGAACCTTCATTCAAGCAATATTAGAAATATATCGAGTGCAGCAGTGATATTTGACAGTATTTTCAATTCCTAACGACTCCCAGAAAGGTTTGTGAATGATACATGTTCATCACGTTCTGGTATACTGAACAATTAATATCACAAACAGGAATGTAATAAAATAATATTGGGTGCTTACTAGTAATTTATAGGCGGCAGTACGCCCGCCTTTCGCCGCTGGGTCCGTGGTTAAAATCCTGGTCACTCCATATGATATTTGTTCTGGACAAAGCGGAGGCAGACAGGTTTTTCTCCAGGTACTCCGGTTTTCCCTGTCAAATTTTCATTCCAGCAACACTCTCCACTATCATTTCATCCGTCATTCATTTAATCAATGCCCCAGGAGAGTGCGACAGGCTTTGGCACTCGGCACAGTTCATATACACGCCGCTAGATGGGACTTCATTCATTCCATTTCCTGACCCGGACGGTCGAATGGAAGCAGGCTGTGCATTTTTACTAGTAATTTATACATCTACCATTCACATAACTAATGCAGAACCACAATAATGAAACCTTAATAATTAATTATAGAATTTCATTAAAGCGATTCACAAAATTACGAGAAAATTAGGATCCTTCTTGTGAAATCGTTCAAAACTTAGTTCAAAAACATCATGCCTCTACCGATACACATACTAATAGTCATAACAATAACACAGGTTATCAGACAACAATTTCATACTCACCCAAGTGCACTGGGCTAAATGACCACACTGTCTAAGCCCTTAAATGAAACAACCACCACCGTGCCTCCATGTTAGCTTTGGTTTTAAATTTTTGGCAGCTGCAAGATCCAGTTCTGTTTGTAAACCCATGTGGTGACCATTCCTTAGTTGAGTATCACTGACGGTACCGGTGGTACATAATGGTTGTCATTAGCAACGTATCTTACAGTAGAAGGAGAATGCTGTCTCATACAAGTCACCCCTGGAGCAATGGTAAGCTTATTGTTAATTATCGGTATAGATCAGTGTTATTAGACCGAAGCTGAATGCTACGATTAAGACCTTAATAATATTCAGTGGATTTTCAGGAATTTGAAGTGTTCATGTCAATGTCTTCAATGAAACCGTGGAAGGATTGGGTTTAAGCAACCTCCTTTAGGAATATCGGAAGGAATGGAAAGAGTGCTTGTACTATTACGCGATCATCAACTTCACGATCATAAACCACGAGACCCCCTTTTTTAACGTGGTATCTGAGCCACCAGTTGTGACACTTCACCTCGGAAATCCCATAAGCATTAACTGGGAATTGAACACAACCAACTTTGGTGGGAGGCAAGCTGCTTGACTGCTGTGTCATCACAGCCTAGATGGCCACCGCAATTAAACCAATGGTGTAATATCGGTTTCCTTGTCCACTCATGGTACCATTATGCTGTGCCCGAACCTTGTTTTAGAGTACGAACAGCCACTGAAATCATGGTTATTATTTTCATTACCGATGACAGTGTGTCACTAGTGGTGGACTACGTAGTTGCTGCTGTTATACTCATCGCCAGATGCTAGTGTTGGAATAACTGTTTTCCGAAGTATCTAGGAAGTACACAGTTCAAAAAAATTGGGGGAACATGTTTTGTAACGTCTGGTATGTGAACGTTCATTTTGTAGATGGGGTTCCAATGGTCGTACAGCATGTCTTGTGTCTTAGCTACTCCAGGTTATGCCAATTCGAAGTTATACTCCATCTGTAGGCGTAGCCATACATTAAACTGTCAGGTGACCACTCAAAACAAAGTGAATAGCGGTGCGTACGAGTGTTGTTGTGAGGTACACAGACTACTGTGGTCATTTGAGCACGTTGTACGTAAACCAGCACATAGCATGCGACGAGGTCAAGTCGCAAGGGCTGTCACTTTGATCCAGGAAGGATGGACTATTCGCCTTGTTGCTGTGGATCTCAATATCTCTCTGTTTGTTATTCAACCCTTGTGGAATCGCTGCAATGACACAGGCCAGTTCACAAAGAGGGTTGGACAAGTTCGTGGATTCACGACAACCCCGTAAGACGACAGATATCTGACCATCTGTGCATTGCAGCGACGTTCAGCAACTGCCAGACAGCTACAACAAGACCGGAGGAGGGTCACTGAGTAACGGTGTCCGACCAGACAGTAAGGACCAGGTTAAGAGAAGTGTCCTTGCGATCCAAACGTCCTGTTCGAGTGCCCCGGTTAATGCAGCAACATCACGCAGCTCGCCTTGTTTGCCCGTACCCACGTCAACTGGCAACTTCGCCAATGGAGGCCTGTGTTGTTCACAGACGAGTCCAAATTTCCCCTGACACAGCGTGATAATATATCGCGACAGCTAGTGGCAAATTCAGACTATTTGACATTTGCTCAGTGCATGACGTATGACCTAGTCATAACTTTTCTAAAGTAGAAAAACTAACCAAAATACCTATAGTAATGGTCAGGAAAATATTTGGAGAAAATGTATTAATAGAAGTTTCCTTCACCGCCGTCTGTGACCCACCCAGCCATCCAAAATAGGATCAAGACTTATATAGCCAAAATTGCAGCTGTGGCCGCCATTAGTCCAAATCAATCATCATGTGCGGTCGTGAGTATTCGTGCCTCTTCGTTAGCCCCGCTGGTCTGTCATCAAATTAATACTGCCAACCTTGCCCTTACTATGTAAAACGAAGAAGCGCCCAGTTCAGTCTCTAGTGTGCAGCTCTTCCTTCACAGCTCTAGTTAGGCTAGTGTGTGCAATATTTCGCTCCTCTGTAATGATTCTTTTTTTCCACGGCTGAAATGAGTGTTTTTTGTTATCTGCTTTGTAATTACTGTGCAGCATATTGCTCCGCTGTAATAAATATGTGTATTTTTTCTCTCCACAACTGGGGTTTTGACAATAGCTACAGCCTAAAGCGTACCGATTTTTTTGTTTTTTTTATCAACAGTGATTTTGTCACTTCTTTTGTATCTCACATGTTGGCAGCAATGTGTGCGTCTCGATGCGTGCCGCTAGAGAGAGCCTTCATGACAGTTGAATGAGACGCAAGCTCTGTCGAAACATGGCAACCGATTTAAAAATAGCAAAAAACACATATTTAAGAACTTGAGTACAAATATGAGGTTTAGTAGAGACCAGGGTGCGTAATTTCAATACGTAATATCGCCCAGAAGATGAAAAGAGGACAAAAGGTATGTAAAAGCCACATTCATGCCTGCTGCAAGTGTATAATCTGCGTTCCACTTACATTCACAATTAATACAGTTATTTATTTTATCGTATGGCTTCTAGTGCCGGTAGTGCCCGAGGACATGTTCGGCTCGCCTGAGTCTGTAGCTGCTTCCAGCGGACACCCTAAAGGGTGAGCTCAAGTTCCGTTCAATTTCAAGTAGTTCCAACTTTCGCCACCAGATATCAATGATACCTAGTGGCGAACGCTGGAACTTTGATAGAGCGTTCTGACGAAATCTAACCTAACAAATTTTGCTTTACACAAGTTTAGTCTGTGAAAGGATCTTTTACATGCCATAAATCTACGACATGGGACCGCCGGCTTTACTTCCCCTCCGAAGGAAGGCATACTGAAGGATTTTTAACACTCTTAAAAATTCCGACGACTTCGGCCGGGTTTGAACCCGCTATCTTGGACATAGCAGTTCAGCATGCTACCGACTACGCCACCGAAGCCGCTAATTAATACAGTAATTACCTCATTGCCAGATTGTTACTACTCATTAATTAAGCCACGGTAATTAAGTCATTTCCAGATGGCAGTTTGCCACCAGTGCTCGACTATTACGGTACATATCAAATTCATTTAACAGTAGTGAATGAAAGATGTAGTTTTCCTTAGTTATTGAGGTTTTAAGGGGCGGAACTACGAGGTTATCTGCCCCTTAGTTATCCTTACCCACTCATAAAACTAACATGAGGTAAATTGTGTCGACCTAATTGTCGTCACCATACACATGCACAGGTCTGTATCCACGAAAATTAAATACGGTATTCTAAATCAATTGCCATGTGGCATGAACAAGACTTATAACAGTTCTAATGTTATAGGCCCACTTCATCACTAAATTATGTCATGTCCGTAAAGAGTACTTCAAAGATCCCTGCATGGACATGTCAATAATTACCAGTATCATTTAAAAAAATTGAAATACTTCGCAGGAAAGTACGCCAAAAACACGGAACTCGGCGAACATATCAGTGGTGGACAGAAACGCACGTGCTAAACAATTCAAACCACGAATCCCCAATGATAAATAGGAACGATGAACAGAAAATTACATAAATACGATTACGGACACATAACAACACTAAGATACGATTTTAAACCACAATATTTAATTAGAGTGATCATAACTTACCTAAACAATGAATTTAGTGAATATCAGAGAGAATCACAGATCATAAAATGGAGGCTTCTTCTCTAGTTCTTCTTTACGTGTCGTTGTTTTTTTTTTTTTTTTTGTAGGTTAGGTAATGGGCATAGCACGGATGCTCTGGACCCAGTCGCAGCCCTAAAAATACTGTTACACGTGAAAAGTATCCAATATTTGAACTATAAACTACTGGAAAATTGTGACACAGATATACAAGGACACAAATAGGTACTAATCTTCACACCAAGCGACGTATCTTAGTGACTTACTACTTGAACACAAACATGACATCGTCACACGTAAGGGTATGGAAATTAAAAAGTAAGGGAGCATTCGTGTAGGAATCTAAGGAAGGCATGAATAACAGAAGGAATAGGAGTATGAAGGAGCACGGAAATGTGGAGAGGGAGGGGGAAACCTAAAGAACGCAAAGTATGTAGAAATGGGACTCGTTGAGTGTCAAATATAGGGCATTGAAAAATTAAATGATTAATAGTACCGATTGCCTGAGAACAGTCGCAGAGAGCCGAAGGACGAAGCTTACAGCGGGCCATATATACCGGAGTCAAGGCATGATGAAAACGTAAACGGATAATCGTAATAATATGCCGTCGAGTGTAGGATCCATTATAAAACCAAGGGTGTCTAGGGATAGTAGGTTGAATTCTATAATATAACCTGGCTTTTGTGCGTGTATAATCCTGCCATTGGTGTAACCAAACATTAAGTAATTGAGATTTGAGAATGGGGAGATAATCTGAGGCGGGGGTAGCCACATTCATCAATACAGCATGACCCAAAGCCGCATCCTTGGCCGCTTTATCCACTAATTCATTCCCAGAGAGGTTGGCATGGCCGGGTATCCAAGAAAACACTATCTGAAAGCCCGAATGATATAGATCATACGTTAATTGTACAATATTAAATATATACCAATTATTCGTAGTTTGGACATGTTGTAAAGCCTGGAGGACACTTTGAGAATCAGATAGAATTAATGCTTTAGTGATGTTATTCCGTTTAATATATAGAAGGTCTTGTCGAATAGCAAAGGCTTCAGCCGAAAAAATAGAGAGGGTATGTGGTAATTTAAAGGAGGCAAGATAAGATAGAGAGGGGATATAAAAAGCAGCACCCGTATTCGAAGGAGAGGGAAATTTTGATCCATCTGTATAAATTGTCGTATATTGTTGATGATTCAATGCAAGATTATATACATATTTGCGGGCAATCGTAGGGGTAAGCATAGAAGACATACAAGATACATGCGAGGAATGTCTCACTACATCAGGTTGAAACATTAATACCGAGAGCGGTGCATTATAACAAATGGGTTTTCGTGTTTGAAGAATTTGTGGGCGAAAACCCGAAAGCTCTAGATAAGCCAGGAGAATAGAGGGAGGTGCATAGCGTTTGAATAAACTTTTTTGATGATATTCGGAGAGAAGTTGTAGTTTGGGAAGAATGGGTGTTGTTAATAGTGCCATTTGTCGTAGTAGATATCGTGAAGACAGATAACGTCTCCGAAGGTGAAGCGGTTGCTCTGCCGCCTCGACGAGAAGAGCTTGTGTGGGGGTGGAAGAAAGGGCCCCGAGAACAATTCTGAGGGCGGAAAATTGTAGTTTATCCAATTCATTGAGGCGTGTTTTCGGCATGACGTCATAGTAGTGACTACTGTAATCAAGGACAGATCGAATAAGATTTCTGTAAAATAACAATAATATCTGAGGATCAGCTCCCCACTTACGACGAGTTAATGACCGTAAGATATTTAATTTCTGGAACACATGAGCTTTTAAGTGAGATATTTGAGGCGTCCAGGTGAACTTATCATCTATAATGAGTCCTAAATATTTTGTATGGTGTACAATAGGAATGGTACCTTGATTATAACGGATAGGCAACCGGTCACACACCCGTTTATGAGTGAAGAGCAAAGCCGCATTTTTGAGCGGAACAGTATCAAGGCCATGTGAAAACAGCCATGAATGTAATATCGTGAGAGCACGTGACATGATCTGCCGACACATATTTATATCAGAATGGGAACAATATAGGAGTATATCATCAGCATATTGTATTAGGCGGACATGAGGAAGTAAAAGCCTCTCAATCTCACTAGTATAAATAAGGTATAAGATTCCACTCAAAATATCACCCTGCGGCAAACCAGAATACGAATACCTATAATTTAACCCAGTAGGAAAGTTGGAAAGTGTGATATGCCTTCTTCGGAGAAATGCCGAGATGATTTTAATAAAGCTGATCGGAAATTGTTGTTGGTGTAGTGTTTGCAGTAAAAGGACGGTATTCACATTATCATAAGCCCCTTTAATATCTAAAAAGACTGCTAATGTTGAGTGTTTACGGCAAAATGACAACATGACATCAAGAAGAAAAATATTCAAGGCGTCAGTAGTAGATTTCCGTTTAGCAAAGGCGTATTGAGTTTTCGGAAACAGATCATAATATTCTAAAGTCCATACTAAGCGTGTCAACAGAATACGTTGGAATGTCTTCCTAATACAGGACCCAAGATGTATACCACGATAACTTCCTGCTAAATCCGGATTTTTCCCCGGTTTTAAAATAGGAACTACTAAAAACTCATTCCAATCCTCGGGAACATTGCCGGAGGCTAAGACGGCATTAAAACATCTATTATAACTTGTTGTGCATTATTGGGGAGACTCTTAATGACGTGGTATGAGATATAGTCTGGCCCAGGTGTAGTAGATTTTTTTTGTGATAAGGCTGATTGAAATTCGGAAACAGTAACCGGATGCAAAAGACAAGAAAACATATGGTTGTGTTCCAGGGATGGAAAGATAATTTCTTGTTCTACAAATTCAGGAGTCATCGTGTGATAAAATTCTACTGACTGATCATAATTCAAACGATGCAGACTTGGACCTAAGTGGCGGCGCGATAAGGTTTTTAACACAGTCCATATTTGAGTAATGGGAGTCTGGTGATGTATATGAGAGACGTATTCTCTCCAAGCCGATCTTCTTTTATCATTAAAAGACTGCTGGCATTTTGCAACAAACTGTTTATAATGGCGATAAGTATACGGAGTATTGTACGTTCTAAAAAGTCGTAATAAATGTTTGCGTCTCTTCACCATTCTCGTACATTCCTCGTCCTACCAGGGTAGTAAGGACCTGCTCTTTCCAGAGGTGCGTGCATTGGGAATTAACGGATGATAGGTGTCAAGATAGCGAACAATGTAAGTAAGTAGCAAATTATAGGAGGAACGAATCGGGGGAGCCGTATTACAATAGTGCTGTTGGATATAGGTGAAAAATTGAGCTGAATCAAAACTTTTGAAACTCCTAGTAAAAACCGGAGTATGCAAGGTATTACTAGGACGAGGAGCCGAATCAAAGGTCATCAAGATCGGATAGTGGTCACTTTGATGTAAATCAGGGGTTGTGTGCCATATAATTCGGTGGGCCAGAGAAAGGGAAACAAACGTTAGGTCAACCGCACTGGGGGCCTGAGCAGGAGGAGAAATACGAGTGGGTGAACCATCATTTAAAATCTGGAGATGAAACTGCTGAGCAGTGGTCATGATATTCCTACCCTTGGGTGTTGTGCGGACACAACCCCAGTCAGTATGATGGCCATTAAAATCCCCACCAATAATGTGGGAGGTGAAGGAATTACAGTAGGAAAAAAAGGAATACCATTGTCGGAAATTACCTTTGACAGCCGGAGGAATATACAAATTAGTGATATGTAGGGAGGCAACAGTTATAGTTATCACATAGGTTCTGGGGAGAGGAAAAAGAAATGGGGTAACTTGGTACGAAAGTCTTTCATGGATTAATGTTAGGACACCACCACATTGCGGTCCATCTTGGCGCTCAATATTATATCGTGGAACGTGAAAAGATAAATTTGGGGATAGCCATGTTTCCTGGATGAGGATGATATCAGGGGTGTACTCTTGGATTATAAGTAATAATTCATGTCTCTTGTTTTGAATGCTACGTGCATTCCATTGAATAATTTTCATGTTGAGGTAACAGAAGTACCAACAGATTGTAATATTTTACTAGAAGACGGTCGGGTTTCAGCAGGAAAGGATAAGAGTGAAATCTTCTCATAAATATTTTTAAGTAAATGGGCCCATTGGACATTGGAACCCAATAGGTCCATCAAATGCATAACATCCTCTGTAATATCTTGAGGCACACCATTGACGGGAGGCATTGTAAGTGAGGGCGTGGGGGTTGGCCCCACCTGGGACGGTTGCAATGAAGCAGAAGGGGGCACATAGCCTGAGGCTTTGTCCCCATGGATAATGGACAAATATGCAGGTCGGTCATACCCCAAAGGGGAAATGACCTTAGGGGGGCTTGTGACGATCGTGGTAAACTTGCGTTTCTTCTGTACAGAATTCGGTGTAAGAGATGCTTGCTGTGTAAGGGGGGGAAATTGCTGCGGGACTGAAAGGGGTTGAAACGGATGTCCTGATAGGGAATGGAGAATTTCTTGATACGTTTTATTTTCAGTGCACATCCTAGTTTTAATGTCAATTTGTTTTGCGTGGTACTCACACCTCGGTGAGCCACTCATATGATTTTCATCGCAATGTGCACAGCGCACCAAAACCTGAGTACATTGAGCCGTTTCATGTCCTTGGGCGCAACGCCCACATCTTGGTGCCCGAGCTCTACAGTTTTGTCCAATGTGCCCATATCTTTGGCATCTATTGCAAATAATAGGGCGAAAGATGAAAACCTGCACTTCTAACATCACATGAAAGATAGAAACATGGGTGGGCAAAGTTTGAGTTTCAAAGACAATCTTCACCGAACCTGTAGGTAATAAGTCGACCTTACCATCCGTGACTTTTCTTCTGTTCATGCGTTGAATTTTTACAATGGGGCAAGGCGACTTCAAATATTGTAATATTTCATCAGTCGAGAAAGAAGTGTCAACCCCGCGGATCAGACCCACTCTATGTATATTAACTGAGGGAATGAACGCCTTTAAGCTTTTTTCCGTGAGCAGTGGGTGCTGAAGAAAGTTATTGGCATCCCGGGAGGTTCGAAAGGTGACCTGAATTCTATTCCTACCTTTGCGGTGGATTTCTTGTATACCAACAATCTTACGTTCGTAGAAAAGTTTACCGAGACCCATCGGATGTAAATTACCTATCCTGTTGGTGGGATCAGAAGATTCCACTATGACATAATATGGGCCAGTATGGTGCTCATAATACATTCGAGGTGACTCATTCACAGTAGGTGGTATGACGGGAGCTATAGAGATTAGTTGTGTAGGTCGTGTATCAGTCGAGGGAATCAGAGGGGTTACATTAAGGACAGGTGCCGTGAGATCAATGACTTCTGTAGTAAAAAATTCCATCCCTTCCTCGGGAGGACTCGTAACTTCACCCCCTCCACTATTATCACCCATGTTGTCGTCAGAAGAATGGTATGTGACTGACCACACAGGAAGGAAACACACACACTAAAGAAACAAAATGGTAGGACACACAAAAACTATTGGATACTCTCACCAACAAGTATTGCTACGGAGCAGGTATCCGTCAACCGTCACACTCGGAAGGTCACACGATACTGCGTGTCGTTGTTGGGCACAGTATTCGCGCAATCAAGCGACTGTTCTGCCGTATTCTGGGACTAGCGTTAGGGAAATAGAAACATAAGCGCAAGGAGCATATAATAACGGAGTAGGGACTCTCTGGTAAATCCGCGGTTCGCTAAATTCTGTGCGATTGCGTCATTGTTTGGGCTCCAACTCAAACGCACATGGTGCGCCACGTGGCGAATTCCATCGCCACTGAGATGCAATAACTGGCCGTATATTATGCAAGAAATATAAGTGACCGAATGATCTAGGTTGCTTTCGCCGAGTATGTTAGCCAACTTACGAAATGAGAGAAAATCGAATCGAGTATGATTAATCTGGATATACATCGTTATTGTTGCTATAAAGCGACTCCGTTTTGTTTTTGAACGACAACATATTACGTAGATTGGATATTAAGAGGCAACGGACACCCCAAAATTAAATTTTGTACATGCATTCTGTTCTATAAAGTTGGTATGGATTTTAGAAAAAAAATGGACTGTCGTTTATTTATATCCTACTTTTTAGTTGTTTAGCCCTTTTATTACGTGTAAAGTGCAAGCGATTGGTCTTTTTGAAGTTCTAACGTTAAAAAGAAATACATTATGAAGTTTCATGCAAGTTTGCAATATTATGGTACCATAACCTCAAAAAGACCGTACCCATATTCCGACCCAGTACGCCACTATGACTGATGTCAGATATACCTCCTTCTCTAAATAAATTGAATATGCCCAAGAAATGTCATTTCATTGCTATTTACTTGCCCTCAACGGTTAAATGATTTTCAACTGCATCTACAGAAAAACTATAGGCAGGGCAGAGGATTGTCGAGGAAATGAGAAAGCTGATTTTCCAGGCAGTTTCAATTGTTTTATTAATGTATGTTCAATCATGGTACACATTGTACATTCTTTCACACGTGAGTCATAACTTCTGATGTGTGAACGTCAATGGCTTAGTCGTCTGGAGACAGGATTGAAGAAGACCATGCCGGGCTGCACTCAGATGATCGGCTACGCTGCAGGAAGGTGGAAAACAACTGATCACCCACAGCCAAGTACACTCCAAAGCGGTAAAACCTCTTGGCTAGCTCCGATCAATCCTCAGGCTGAAGAAGCTGTAAACTCAAAGAGGATTATTTTTGGTGAACATGAATTTTCAGCCTGTAAAGCAACACAATTCCAGTTAACGCCCCGGCCTAGGGGCGCACCATGCTGAGGGTCGCAAAATTAACCTGCAATTTTTTTTGTCAGAAAATGTCCATAAAATGTTATAGACTACAATACACGGATTCCGTATAATTTGATTATTTAAATTAAACTTTCCCAATTTTGACACTTTTCCAATTTATATTGTGGCCATCATTTCCCAACGAATGTGTTGTAACAGCAGATTGTCCGACTTCAGCTTTAGAACAGGAATCTTTAATGATTTATTAGGGGAAAATTTAAGTCTTGAATATTAATATCAGTTTAATTTGAATAATTAATTAGCCTATGCATAGTTGTAAGTTGTATGATGTAGGCCTAGTGTATATGTATATCCATATCTGTTAGTGTATAATGAGCCTTAAAAGGTTTAAACTTATTTTAATATCTCGTTGGGCCATTTATTTTTAGTTGATATATACAAATTAAGAAACAGTTGATTCTCTCATCATTGTAATTTATGTAATTGATTTTACTTCCCGATACATTAGAATAAAATAAAAATTACCTTCACAAAGACCTTTCTGAGGTCTAAATTCTACCTTCATTACGATGGTATGAAGAGGGGGCGGCAATAACTCACGGGCCTAGGAGCGCATAAAATCTAAATCCGACCCTGGACATTTGGAAGATGTGGTTGAACGTAAGGTGCAACACATTACCAATTACATTCAATACCCCCACCTCACTTTAATGGCAATTAAAACCTCCTGTTTCGGGCATGATAAAAGGACCCCTGCAGGCTAAATGTACGGAGCCACATCATATTACTGTGAAATACACAGAAAAAAATCTGCATCAGAGGAATATTGTATATTTAATAGTGAATTAAAAGAGAGAAGGGAAAGAGTGTGTCCTACAGACAAGTTGTCAATATTCTTGAAAATATTCTATGCCCTTTAAAAATAAATTTACAATATTGGTCTTTAACCTCTCCCATTATCTCGCAACATGTGTGTTTTGAAATGAGCACATTAAATGCTAAAATCTATCGTTTTAAAGTTAGGCAAAGATGACATTGTTGCTCTGTTGAAGAAGGACTGGAGAAGTTCAAAACAAGTGCAT
This sequence comes from Meconema thalassinum, assembly GCA_946902985.2. NCBI lineage: Eukaryota > Metazoa > Arthropoda > Insecta > Orthoptera > Tettigoniidae > Meconema > Meconema thalassinum. The sequence goes on from OX336388.2 coordinate 40,564,956, forward strand.
GTATACCTATCCCGTCATATTTTGGTCGTGTGGCCTCCTGATAGGCCGAGTACAGGTCTTTCTAGTTAACGCCCGTGGGCAACCTGCGCACCGGAATGAGAAATGAATTAATGAAACTGGGCAAGGATATGGAAGGAAACAGCCGTGGCCTGTCATAAGGTACCGTCCCAGCATTTGCCTTGAGTTGAACATGGGAAACCACGGAAAACCATTTCAAGGATGGCCGACGGTGGGGTTCGAACCCACGTCCACCGAGTCAGCAGAGAGCTTGAGCTTGGGCCCAAGGCCGAACGCTGCGCTTTAGCTGCCGGCATACCTACAACTAATTTTTTTTCAGAGGGATCGGAGATGAGATACAATGAATTGCTATAAAAATTGAAACAAGATTTCAATGAACCGCCATCCAGTACAATACCACCATTGAAATATTGCATTAATTTAAGTCGATGTGGTTCCACCTAGCCAATGTGTACAGCCGGATGTCGTAACCAATGGCAACATCACAAGGAGCTGATAAAAGATGAAGTAAATGAATATGACCAAGCAGTTGGAATGAAGCGAGGTACCGGCCAGGTCATTGGGGGATGTTGAAACCGGTAAACATGACCAAAAAAAATTCCAAAACCAGTCACCAGAAAGATTGGCCCCATGGCCTAGCACTGCACGTACATGATTGCAGCTACCAAATATGTAAAAACTTGACATTAAACTATATACAGTACACACACATGTACTGACAAGGTTACAATAGCAATGGCATCCACATTCACAGTTGTTCCAATTAAGGCATTTCGTAATATTAGCAAGTCTATGAATTCATCGCTACAAGTCCAGATATTACAACCCACCAAACAGCAAGGCATTTGGGAGGAGGGAGTTAAGTCACAAGCCTAATTTTTTGGCTCTATGTTAACCGTGGAAACTTGCAATTACATGTATAATTCTTCCAAGGTGTCAACATAGACATAATGATCATGATTTGTCAAACTGGAAACAAAACTTCCTCATGGAAAACATCTGGGTGAAGCTTACGCTGATAGGGGCAGATGACCTCGTAGTTCTGCCCCTTAAAACCTCAATAACTAATTACCTAACTGACTAATAGCCTAACTACTGGGATGAACAGACACAAATCTACATCACAGATAAAGGTGACTAAAATGGAAAATACTGTACCTGGTTTATACAAAAGATTTGTATAAAACTACTACCATACGGTAATCCAAGGGAAATCTACACAGGTGGCTATGCTGGTTAGATGTCGCCATCACAATTGAGAGCATTACACGACCTTCTTGCCAGCATGGTAATTCTGCAATAAAGTGACAGACTATTCATCATGAACAACAAGTGAAACAAAGGTTTGAGAAATGATGAGAATGTAGGCTACATGGAGAGAATAGAGAGGATGTTCATCCTTCCCCTAAATATAATGTATAGCATTAATCCCAATAGAAAAAGTCTACTGGTATGTGTTAACACATTTTCAATATAATATAATAATTTCTCATTCATACGCGGGCAGATTTTCTAAACTTCTAGCCGATGACTGGATAACGGGCAACACACATCACATCTATCATTACTTCTCAAATATTGAAGACCTTAAGATCAGTTAACCTATACAGGATCTCATTAAGTCTCTATTATTATAAACTTAGCACGACCAAATACAGAGCTTAATTCACACTCAATCAACCAACAATATACTGCCATTTTATTGACTGAAACTACCATTACTTTTCTGTAAATCACCAAATGTCGAGACGTAATAATTACTTTGTTTTGCGAACTCCACATCAGATGTATCCATCACCATCCATGATCACGTTGCCATGGCAATATATAATAATTTTCCCAAGGACCAACAAAATAAACGGAAAGCCCCTAAAATCTAGTGACAACCAACCTTAGAAACAAAATAATAATAATTTAATGAGTGCAGCTAACTGCCAAAAGGAATATATACATGACCGTGCATACAATAACCTAAATAAAACCACACATTCAGTCATTGCAGAAATCTGTCAACGAGACTTTCCGTTTGGTGCACAAAAGCAGGTGATAACGGTCACAGGTTGACCCACACAGTTTACACCTGCAGTTATCGTCCGGGTCGTGGAAATTCTCAGTCTGGCATATCCGGTGGTGGAAACCATGCACGGCGTATCGCGTCAAAAGTTACCGAGTTCGGGCCCAAACAAAAGAATAATTATTTAACGGACGGAGAAAGTAGTATGGACTTTTTTAGGCCTGCATAAGCGAAAAGTTACGAGCGCCTAGGTACAAGACGCGTCTAGCGAGCGGAAAGTCTTGCTCCAGTGCGCATGCGTCAATATTGAATTTTCTCCGTGGCCAAAGTAACCGGAAGCTGCTTTATCAAATCAAAAATGGCGCAGTAAATAATGTTTGGCGATATGAAGCAATAATAAAGCATTCGCAAATTTTTCCAGGATGGAAACTATGATAGCGACTGGCATTTACAGCAATCCATAAACTGCATTAAGTCTCGGAATAAAACTTCTTTAATGTGACGGTTCATTGTTTTCCACAATGATGAAGGCTACTGTGTACCGTAATGAAATTGTGGCGAGGAAGCCTTCTGTGATATTTTACTACCGTAAAATAATTATACTTACGATGGAAATGCAATTTTGGTCAGACAATTTATTATTAGACTGCACTTGTACATACTGTATCGAATGAATCGGTAGCGATATTTTTTCTGATAAAGATATTCTATCATGGAGGTTATGTATGGTATTGTTTCAATAAGTTTCAATAAAACTGTCCACTTTAAAGTATTTGCTGCTATATATACTGTAGATATTATGTATGACACTTATTTAGTGGTTTAGTTTTGTAATCTTCGACACCACTGCTTAGAACCATTTTATACTCTGATACCATATCTGATAGAGAAGGTTAGGTTTTGTTGAAGATGTGGTTTTAAGGAACGTAACAAGTATCTGTCCTTAAATTTCGGAGATGACTGAAATGCTAGATACACGTGTAACCGGTACTTAAAACTTTTGATATAGGCCTACAAAATGGTCGGTGATTATTATATGACCTATCTTTCTTGATATTTTATTTGAATAAAATAATGTTATTGGTTTTACGTCCCTTTTAACTACCCTGGCTTTTAGAGACGCCGGGGTGCCGGAATTTTGCCCCGAAGGGGATCTTTAACGTGCCAGTAAATCTACTGACATGGCTCCCTCGCATTTTCGCACCCTCAAATGCCAGCTGACTGCGCCAGGTTTCGAACCTGCAACCTTGGGCTCAGCAAGCGAGGATATTTTATTTGAAGAAACTCACTGGCATCCGAGAGCAAATCCTAGATTTTGGGCTGGAGCAGGCCCAGTCGAGTACGGTAGTTCCTGTAATTTATAAGAAAGTTATGAAAAGAGTGATATGTTGTATAGGCCTACAATGTAGTTGCAAGTGGAGTCAAGTTGTAAATTCTGACCAGTTTTGCTCATGCATTGAAAGTATTAAAAAAAGGTATCTCAAGGTTACTCTCAAGCCATTAATTTCATCAGTACAGTGTAGCGTTGTGTGTGGAAATTGACAAACATGCAAGAACGAATATAATGCCCCAATAAAGAAACCCATATTCCCTTCTTCATTTCATACCATGTCCTCTACAGTACTGTTCCAATAGTTCTGTCTTGCAGAAAGTCACCAAATACCAGGTTTATTAAAAATTGCTGCATTTGTATACTTTGCAAAAGCTAAAATAGTAATTGTGTACACCATGACATTCTTTATCTGAAGAATTATGGTAATTAACATAGGCTTATCGGAATCAGTGAAGTACAGCTAAGTTATTTCATTTTGTTGAAGTGCAATCCACCTTGTTGCATAGTGACTAGAATTTTTGGCTGTCACCTTGAAGGTCTAGGTTTGATTCTTGGCTCTGGCAAGGAATTTAATTCTGCCTTGCATGGCAGAACTGAGCCAACACCACACGTACCACAGATTACCTACTGCCACGTACACAAGGTCACATGACCACAAAGTCAAAAACCTCTAAATGAATCAACAACACCAGGCTGAAGTACACAAAATGATGGTAGATAGCTCTCGAGATTGTGGTTAATGAATTTGATGCTTGGAAGTGTATGGAAGACTGCGATTATTACTTCATTGTGTAAACCTAACAGCTTTGATGTTAAAGGAGGAGAAAAAGGTACTGCTGTACTCCTGGAAGAGAGATTAACGTGGAGTACAGTTACAGTGGGGACTGGTGTGAACATTTCTGTAACAAGCAAAGTGAATGTTCCTCCACCTCACTGCATCGTATGGACTCTCCTACATACGAAGCTCATTGTGTGCCAATGTTCCATCAAGTAATAATTGCAGGGTTCGTTCCTTCCCATATACCTCTATGTTGTCAAGTCGAAATAACTTACTCTTAAATGGTTGTCAATTAAGTAAATGGTCATATGCTTGTCATGTTCAGTTACACTGTACGGATTCATCAGCAAGTAATTGAAGAGATGAAATCTACTTTAAATAATGTGTTTCAATTGGCCATGGTCTTTCCTTTATTGGCAATTACGACATAAAACTCGAGTAGCATGAACTACAATTTATGTCAAATGTAATTCAGGTAAGGACTGCAGACATTCAATTTTAAAGTAGTTCCTACTTTTGCTACCAAATGCTACCGTCAATGGCAACTAGTTGAGAACTTGGTTACTAGATGCCACTGCAGTTGGCTCCTGGTGACGAACGTTGGAACTTAAGAGCGTAAAACAAATCTAACCTATAATTTAGCTTGACACAAGTGTAATTAGTGGAAGGTTCCTTTACATGCCATAAATCTATGACATGGGACCGCCAGCTTTACTTCCCCTTCAAAGGAAGGCATACTGAGGGATTTTTAACGCTCTTAAAAAATCCGACGACTTCGGCCGGGTTTGAACCCGCAACCTTGGGCATAGAAGCTCAGCATGCTACCAACTACGCCACCGAAGCCTCCAGCCACCATTCTCTGGGCCATCACTTCAGTTAGGGCTTTGATATTTCTCTGCTCAAGTTAGTCCCAATCCTCTTGAAATGTTGCCTGCAGATCACATAATGCCTTTGGAGCACATTTTGAACTCTGTTCCATATTCCCAAACTTATCCCAAAGATCCTCTACGAGGGTTTTAGTTGGAATTGTGAGCAGGCTATGCACTGTAATACATATTGTGCTGCAGTGGACAAGTATCGTCATGCATGGACATGATTCCATCTCCAAAAAATAGTGTTATCGATGAGAATCTCACTGAGCCTGCCACTTTCAATGAAAACCAGTCTATCCGAGCCTACATGGCAATGCCGCCCCACAAAATCATGGAGTCTTTATGGATACTGTGCACTCTGTATATCACTCTCCAAACTCTCTCCCTATCATCTGGAGATTTCAGGAAGAACCTGAGCTCTTCAAAAAACAGTACACGGTTCCATTGGGTGTGCTGACAAGCAAACTGAAGATGGGTGACTGTATTCTCCGTCAGATCAGGTCCCATACCAGTTCACCTTGATCGAATACTTTGTTCTCTGAGGTGTTGTTGAACTGTCCTCTTATTTACATTTACATCCCAAACCTGCTGCATTCGACTCCAAGCCTCATCCACGGTAGTAATGATCTCTGATGGCTCTGGCAATGCCTGCAACTGAAATTTACTACTGAAATGAAGGGTGTCAGCTATTCATTTCCAAAAGGTTGTTATTGTTCTCTTAACCCGGGAGAGGTCGCGTTGACTCGTCGGAAATGAGAGGTCGCGCTGAGTCATTTAGATCAGGCTGTTTCAAATGACACATTACTTTACTGTGATTATTATTTCCTAGTTTTGTATTTATTTTTTATGGTTTTTGTTTGTTAGATTCATTTTATTGTTTTAAATTTATTTTACAGGGAATCTTCTGGATTTTTGATAATTAAAAAACACGTAACAAAATTTGCTGAAAATCATAATACAGTCATATTCATTAAAACTGTAAACTAAACAACTATTTCTAATAATAATGAAAAAGCAATATCTGCAATAACAATACAACAACAACAAAATTTGTAATAGGCTACAGTACACTTCAGTTCCTCATTCGTCGTCGCCGCCTTCTGTTGTGCATGCGACACATGTTGAAACTGTGTGCTGCACTGGGTTTGCGCCAATCACAGTAGGCACAACGACCAGGTCCGGTTTCCCGCCTTGATACTTCAGACTGTTCACATTGCACTTCAGTTGGTTCACTAAGCTCTTTTAGAATGCTGCCTATTCTCATCTTCATCTCCCTGGATAGGCAATAAATTGTTTCTCGATATTGTAAATATTCTAGACACAGTTCCCAGGAGAATTAAGGTTTACTGTGTATTTTCCCTTAGGACAATGAATGCGTTGCTCCCAGCAACATTCAATAACCCATAGAACACAGTGAGTGGCCATCGACAGCCAGCCCTTGAAACTGAATAGGTCCCTTTCAGTTCATCGACGGTATCCCGCCTCCCTTTGTCATGTTGTAGATGGTAGAATTCTCATCGATTGTGTCAGGATCATGGAAAGTGGAAATCAATAGGATGGCGTTATTTTTCTTGGAAGCATAAGAGAGCAGCCCTAAATCCAAAACTACTGCTGTTGACTGGCATTTTTGGTGCAATAATATTGGAGGAATCTCTTTCTTACTTTTCCGGAGTGTTCCGACAATATTTTTAGATGGTGGTTTTCAAGAAGAGAGATGGCCAGGGGGAAGGACATATCAATTGTCACATTCCTCCCACTGCCTAACATTGGCTGTACTATTCTCTCAACAATGGCTCGTAATGAATTTTCACTTCTAAAGGGTCCTTCTGGTTGTTGACTAGGATACATTTCCATATGAACTGTGTAATATGTTCTGGCACAAACTAAGGCAAAACTTGTTTATGCCATACTTGGCCGTTTTTTGATTGGTATAAAAAAATCGAATTTCCCTTGAAACGACTCGACCATTTCGTCCACTGTACAATATTCACCTGGTGAATATGCCTGCGAGCATCGATCATCAAAAGCCTGAAATATCTCACGGATTTTAGAAAGAGGATCTGATTGAGTTCTCTTATCTCTGTCATGAACGTTATCGAATATCATAGCTCTAGGTAAAAATTTGAAGTGACGCAGGTTAATTGTCGTTCCGAATATTTCTACACATGTCCCATCTGTTGACGACATGTCTTCAAGATTTTGATGCAATGAACGAAACGCCAACAAAGTAAAGCAGCCCAAACACAGCTTTCAATTTTCGAACATCTGTAGAAAGAACATCACATTCTCATGTGAAGTTCGCTAGTCTTTGTTCAATCCACACATTTGTAAATCCCACAATCTTTTCGATTTCGGAGTCTGGAAAATAAATACTCCAAACTTCTATCGGAGAGCGAGTATTGCGAGCATCACCCTTGGGTCCAGGTAGGTGAGAAATTAGATTGTGTCTGCGTGTCCTTCCCCTTTGTTAAGAGGAATGTACTTGCTATGTTGTGACACCTTCATTAGCCATGTACGCTGGTCCAGCATTACTAGTACTTCTTCCGGTAGAGGCAAAAAATGGTGCGTTTTCTGTGGGTTGTATCGTATTTGAATTATGCGACAGGTTACCACAATATTGTTCATCCATAGATTCCTCTGAGTCAGTGTTGTGTTCACTACAAGCCAAGTTGTCCTCTGCACTTCCATCATCATCTTCTTCAAACTTCCCTGCTCTCTGTTGTTCTACGCCAAACAGTTCCCTTCGTACTCTGTCTTATTGCACTCTGAGTACTTTGTTTCTGTTCCGTTCTTCTTTCTCCACACTCTCTAAGAGCGTCCTAATTCCATCTTAATCTTCGGAGTCCATCATAAAATGCAAAACTCAACAGGTCGCGTGTGGTGGACAAGACCAGGCCTGGTATAATTGGTGAATAGTTCAACTTACCACGCAAAATTGGATTAGCGGACAGCAGGAAACTGTTGCTCTCCGTGACAATTACATGAAGTATCCTGGTAGGGGCGTGCAGAAAACAACAATGGTGACGTGAAAAATACGAACCTGGTCTAAAAGACCGCAATGCAACCTCTTCCGGGTTAATGGAAAGGAGGCTATGTTTGTCGGGGTTGGCGAGTATGTAACCATCATTATATGCAGAAACGACGTAATTAACTAACTGTAAAACCACTGCTTTTAACAGTAATGCAAATGCTCTTTAGTTTTTCATGATGGAACAATTTGGGAATTATCCTAGATGCATGAAACAGGCATAGAGTGAACATATACTGTATTTCTTTTAGAACAGTAATGAGTAACCTTTAAACAAAGCCAGCCCACGTGATTTTTCTTTGCTTCATTTAGAAACCCCTGGATTCTTGAATGTGTGTGGAATCTATCTGGTAACCTGGGTTATTGAACTGACGATACTAGAACTCAGAAGAATGCTAGGCAGGGGAATGTAGCCAGCGATAACATTGTGATATGTCTTCCCAAAAACATTGTGCCATAACTTCCGAACAGTGTCCACTTGTCCTTTTGAGTGCACACCGGACCAATATACATTCTGCTGAGAAGGAAGCAGGTCGCCATAGCAACGAATGATTGTAGGCTATGTAGGGTACGCCCCTCCCCTTTTCCTCCACCTCCTCCCACGCTCGCATTCTTCTGAGCTCCGTACAGTATTTGTAACTAGGAGCGAAGTTGGGAAGGAATCTGCTGCGATCTGAATTTACTTTGGGAATCAGCGGAAAACCACTTCTACAATGGCCAAGAGTAGGATATGAATCCACTACTCTCCTCTCAACTGTCCTCTGGATGTTTGCAAACCTCATACTAGATTTAAAATTCATGACAGAGCTTGGAATTAAGCCTAGGCCACCATCGTAGAAATCTATTAGTCATTGCCAATTCATTCTGTTTTGCCAGATTACTGGAATTCACTATTCCATTCAAATCAAGCAAGCAATAGTCACAATCCCTAATTGATATTTTCCATTATAGCCGATAGCTCCCCAGACCATAATGCCCAGAGTTGGTCCTGTGCCTCTCGACAATAATGTCTAAGCACTTCTCTCTTCGTATGTTGTCGCACACGATATGGCAATCAGTGCGAGAAAGACAGAGGAACAATTCATCACTAATGATGACACTATGCCATTTGTCAACCCACACTGGTTTTCTCAACAGCACATGAGTCTTTCACGTCGATTTTGTGGAGTGAATGGAACACCTGCAGGAACACTGGCCTGTAAGCCAACAGCACGTAGACGATTCTCCACTGTTTGTTATGTAATGTAGGGTGCTATTATTCCTCAAATTTGCGCTGCTGTTGTACGGGAGTCGATCCGGACCATCCTAATGATGCACCGAACCTCCCCCACAGTTGTCTGTCAAGTTGAGTCTGTGCCAGGTCTATAAGTGTGTGTACCTTCACTTGTCTCCGGGAATTTTGAAATCGTCTTTTTGGGTCCGTTTTGACAAGTTACAAAATATGGCAAAGATTTTGAGTATCCGCCTATTCAATACCTTAGTATTCCAAGATCAATTATAATACATTTCGGTACATGTTTTGGGGGCTATAAATGCTCCCTTCCTCAGCCATAGTGTTAAAATTGTTAGTACATTACATTAATAGAAACATTGATTAAAACAGTACAACACCACTAAAAAGGACATGCAATAACATAATAACAAACTTATAGATGTTTCTACAGTCTACTTCTAGCATCAAGGTATTTTCAAATTTCCACAACAGTGTGGAAAAATGTGTCCAAAAGAATGAAGACTATGTTGAAAAATAAACAAAAGTTTATAGTTTGAAATGCTGTATTCATTGTATCGCAATGTTAGTAAACATATTTCTCCAAAAAATGTTCATGACTTGCAGTATGCCCCTTGTATAATATTAATCCAACCCTTGTGATGAGGATATGATGATGACCGTGTGACGGTCGAAAAATGTTATCATAAAATCCCCCTTTATCAGTGAATAATATTAAGGTACATGCAATATTTTTTTCAGATAGGAAGTATATTGATGCTTTTGAGCTCTGTTGGAGCTGTGGTGGTGAAGGACAGCCAAGAAGACAAATATATGGGTAATTCAAAAAATCAAACCAGATCTGTCTCTTGAAGCTTGATAACAAGATTACAGCTGTCATATTTTGGACACATTATGAGACGTTCTGATTCGTTGGAAAAGACAATTATGCTTGGAAAGAAAGGATGGAAGTTTGTAGTTTTACGTGACCGTTAATCTCGCGATCATAAGCCACGGGACCTCGGTTTTACGTGGAATCCGAACCACAGGACATGGCATTTCACTTAGAAAATCTCACATGCATTGACCGGGAATCGAACCGGGTGAGAGGCATACAGCTTGACCGCTATGCTTGGAAAGGTGGAAGGGTCTTGGAGATGAGGGCGGCCAACATTGAAATGGATCGACTCCATCAAATCCAACATGAATATGTCAGTGAAGGATCTGAAGTATATGGCTGAAGACCCAATCATATGGAGACAGTCCATCTATGCAGTCGCGACTTGACGGCACCTGATCGTCATCTTTATTTTTTCAGAAAAGTGTGATATATTTAAATTTACCCCGCCTAATCTAATAGGGTGAAAGCATTTTGACTGACTGAAAAGTATTAATTGATTATACAGGCAACACTGAGAAATGGCTTCGAAACCTCACACAGTTTCCCCATTTTCGACTCCATGCAAAAGTTGCCTTCAAGTAGACAACTGCCTCTACCTTCCAACTCTTTGCCCAGTTTCATTTACTTCCTCTCTTGAGGTTGGTGTCGAGAAGGGGATCCCCCTCCACATTACATCTCCAACCCAGTTGATATGGGAATAATACTGGGTAGACATACACGAAGGAGTATTTTAATTAAAAAGTAGATACTGATTTATAAAAGATCATCACACAGTACAGAATTCAGTTGTTTCTGGAATAGACTAAATGAAATGATGAGTTAGTGTACCTTTTTTACTAGTAGAACTTTCGATTTCTTTTGCTCGCCCCCTTTTTATTATCTGTTGGAGACACGATTGCCAATAGTCAAGTTAGGAACCAAGCAAGTGCTGACCTAGTGTTGGCGCAGCAGTCTCCCCCTGTCCCCCCTAAGCTGTATCATAAATGTAATTGTCCACTTTTCAATACAATTTTCAGTTTGTCTCTATTGGTACATGTTTTGGCATATCTTCAATATTCAATATCTTAAATGGTTGACAAAGGAAGGATTTCTGGAATAAATTTTATTTCAAGCGACATTTTAAGAATTTTAAATCTATGTAGATGTCATATGAATCAAAATTAGCTTTTTTTTTATTATTTTTTTAAGGAATGTGTGATGAAAAATTGATACTAATGCTGTAGTACTGTAGTTGTATGATAATATTGTAATAGGCTGAAGATGGCACAGCACGTGTGCTGAAACATGTACCGATAGGGACAAACTGAAAATTGTATTGAAAAGTGGACAACTAAAAAATAATATTGATATCAATACGAAAAAACTGAAACCCAAATGATGAATGTCAAGGACAAGCCCCCTAAACTGAACAAACCGTGCACAGCCTTGCACTGTGGCAATTCTATCTCCATGATGAGGGTTGTTGAGGCAGGACAGCAAGGTCATATGCCCCTCGTAACAGTTTTAAAATATAAATTTTGTTCAGTTAACATTTAGAGATGGATTCCTAAAAATAAATACAGTCCATTATTAATAAAACAAACAAAAAAAATTATAATATCAAACAAAAATATAGTTTAACAAAAAGATAATAGGGCCTGAGAAACGAAACAATGGTACGTGCAGAAATGAGGATCTATATAGACAGGCAGAGAAGATCACGGACACCATGCGTAAGAGGAGACTGAAGTTTTATGGGCACCTCATGAGAATGGATGAGAATTGAATAACGAAAAGAATATTTAATTACATCAGCAAGCAAAAGGTGACTACAATGTGGGTAGAAGAAACGAGAAAAGACATGGAGTAAGTTGGCGTACATACTAAAGACAGTGGAATAGGGCTGTGTTTCGAGCAAAAATTGATAACTTCGAGGGGTTCAAGGAAAGACCCAGTAGAACAACCAAGAACACCTGGTCAGAGGAAAGGAGGAGGAACCACAGCGAAAGGATGAAGAAATTCTGGGTGAAGGAAAAGCACATCAAATGTTACCCGTGACCCACAGTAGGCCAAATTCAAAGAAAGAAAGAAAGAAAGAAGAAGAAACAAAAATATAGGGAATACCAAACAGCAGTGTCAAGGTCATGGGTTCGTTGCACTAATGGGTGTTGTGAGAAGCATGAATCAATTGACTGCAACAAATTCAAAGAGTCGGTACACACAAGAAAGTGGAATCGTACATTCTGTAGGGCAAACTGCAGAGCTTCATAGATAGCAATAAGCTCCGCAGTAAAGAGGATATAAGTTTGTCCCAAAGAGATCTTCATATTTGCACCATCAATGATTTAAGCTCAACCCACTTTCTCGTCCACCTTCGAATCATCCGCAAAAACATCCAGAAATTGGTGAACTGTGCTGTTCACCTTAAGATCTCGATGTAGATCTAACCAAACTTCCGGACATACGATACCTCGTTAGGTGTCTGGATCATAAAGGGACCTGCAGCCACTCCTATTTCATTACACGAGCTATCAAGCCTAATACCCACCGCCTGGTTGGTGTACTTCTGGTGGGATCAGGTATTGAATAGAGATTGATAACTAGGATAATGCATCATTTGATGCAGATTGGCAGCATATGATGAAAGCATATCTTGGAGTCTGACACAAAGAGGTGGAACACCTGATTTGGTGAGTAGGCTGGAAATCGGGCTGGTCCAGAAAGCATTGGCTGTCAGTCTAATTCTGCTATACTGTCCAGAATTTTCAAAGTTAATGACTTTGCTGAACTGTACACTGCAAAATCATAATCTAGTCGGGACAGGCTGAGGGCTTGGTAAAACAGTAACAGGACCAAAGCTATCTCAAATTCAGTAATTTGCTGCCTTCGGTTGATTTCAGGGTCTTTTTTTGTTGTTGTGTGGCCTCCTGAGAGGCAAAGTGCAGGTCTTTCTAGTCGACCCCTGTGGGCGACCTGCGCAACGGGATGAGAGATGGAATGATGAAGATAATGAAACTGGTCAAGGATGTGGAGGGAAGCAGCCGTGGTCTGTCAGAAGGTACCGTCCCAGTATTTGCCTGGTATTGAAATTGGGAAACCACGGAAAACCATTTCAAGGACGGTCGACAGTGGGGCTCGAACCCACGCATCTACCGAGTCAGCAGAGAGCTTGGCCACATGGCCTAACGCTGCGCTTTAGCGAGCGTAGCCACTGCAGTCGGCATGTTTTAGGAGCTAGAATATTGTTATTGTGTACTTTTGTATGATACCAGAATAAAAACATATTATTGTGATGTCTGTATTAAGGTAAGATTCAGATGAAATGAGAAAATTGTGATTGGGCCGAATGAAGAATTGCTGGGTGCATCGCAAGAAGCAAACAGTACAACCTTCTAAGAAAAGTGCGTAGAACAGTTCAAGTGGTCCAATGTGATCAATAAAGTTAAAAAAATAAAAGTACATACTATACATTCATTTTCATTTGAGACTGTTTTGTCCATCAGTATCCAGTCTAGTCTGCAAGCCTCTGTTTGCGAACAAGTTAGATCCATGATCCCGTATTAGCAGTCAGCACTGCGGCTTTCTCTTCTTCTACACCTCTCACTTTGAAATTGCCTCCTAGGTCTACCTGTGCTTCTCTTTCTCTCTACAGCTGAAATTATTAACTTCTTTGGTAATATCTCTTCCTGCATTCTTTTCACATGACCCCACCATCTGAGTTGGCTCATACAAACAGCTTCATCTAGCGTGCTAATTTTTAACGAAGCCCTTATCTCTTAATTATGAGTACCTTCCTGCCAATGCTCCAACCTGTTTGTCCCAACAATCATTCAAGCTACCCTCATGTCAGTTACCTCTAGCTTATGTAACAGATATCCTGAATATACCCAGCCCTCGCTTCCATACAGCAAGGTCGAACTAAATACTGAGTGATATAGGGAGCGTTTCATTGCTACACTAACTTCTTTCTTGCACAATACTGTAGATCACAACTAAGTACTCACTGCATTGGCTTTTCTGCACCTTGACTCTATTTCCTTCCCCATATCCACCATCCTGAGAGAATACACAGACTAAGTACCGGCACTTAATATGTTCCACCTGCTCCAATTTAGTTCCTCCTATTTGACATGCTATTTTCTTGTGCTTCTTCCTTGCCGGCATAACCATCATTTTTGAAATGCTGATTTTCATACCTACTTTATTTCCTACATTTATGTTCAAGTTCTAACATTTTGACTTGTAAGCCTTTGACGGAGTCTGTCATCACAACCAAGTCATTGGCATAGGCCAGAATGCTGGTTTCCATCTAATTGAATCCCAACCAATCAGTTTATGCCCTTCAGCAAATAGTCCATGTAAAAATAATCAGTAGTAGTAGTGGTGAGAGATTACAGCCTTGCCTCACTCCTGAAACAACCTTGAACCAAGAACTAATCCTACCATCAACTCTCACTGCAGCCTGATTATCAACATAAATTATGTTGATTGTCTGTAGCAGCCTTCCCTCGATACCATATTCCCTCTGGATGCTCAGCATCTTCACCCTGGGTACTCTATCATATGCCTTCTCTTACTAGATCTACAAAACACAAATGTCTATTCCTCTTGTAACATTCCTCTATAACTTGGTGCATACTAAATATTTGATCTTGACATCCTTGTTGCGATCTAAATAATAATAATAATTTTATTATTGCAGCCAACGGCCATGTATTTTTCTTTTCAGGACGGGTCAGGGAAGTGATTATGAAAGGAAATCGGCCGTGGACCTAGTGAAAGGAACCGTCCCGGCATTTGCCTGGTAGTGAAAATGGGAAACCACGAAAACCATTTTCAAGACGGCCGAGGTGGGATTCGAACCCATCTCTCCCAATGCCAGCGAGACACGAGGTAGCGCTCTCGGCCACCGCGGCCGGTTGCGATCTAAAGCCACGCTGGTTTTCATCCATCTTACTCTCGGCCCTCCTTTCTACAATGCCCGGGTCACTTATCAAAGAAATACCACAATAATTATTGCAATCTTTTCTGTTACCTTGTTTATAAGTTGGGGCGATTACTGCTTTTGTCCAGTCAGGGGGCACATTTCCTAAAACCCATGCCAATTCGATTATCCAATGCAATCATTTCAGCCGTGCTTTCCTACTATACCTCACCATTTCTGACCGAATTGCATCTACCCCTGCCGCTTTGTCACATTGTAGTTTATTTACCACCCTCTCTACTTCTCAATGGCAACTGTTATTATTTGGGTAACTGTCCGGGATTGTGAATATCTATACTAATATAATAAAGCTGAAGAGTTTGTGCGTTTGTTTGTGTGTTTAAACGCGCTAATCTCTGGAACTACCAGTCGGATTCGAAAAATTCTTTTTTTATATGATAGCCAGATTCAAGAGGAATAGTTTAGGCTATGTTAAATTTCGGACAGATCACTCCATTCCCTGCATTTAGGCCCTTTGGCACAAATCGACACCGTTTCACCGATCTGAACCAAATTTCACATAGTTAGGCCTACACTTTGGAACCCGACGAGTAACACTGTCTGCTTGAAATTTCGGACACACCACTCCATTCCCTGCATTTAGGTCCATTGGCACAAATCTACACCGTTTCACCGATCAGAATCACATTTTGTACACGTACCCTTTGGAACCCTGCGGGTGACACTGTTCACTTTAAATTTCGGACAGACCACTCCATTTCCTGCATTTAGGCCCTTTATCACAAATCTACACCGTTCCTCCTAATTGCACCAAATTTTACATACACTTTGAAACCCTGCTGGTAACACTGTCCACTTGATATTTTGGACAACACTCCCCATTCCCTACATTTAGAATAACAAACAAACTGAACTTGAAAACCATGTATTAAGGCCCTAGAATCATTCATGTCCGTAGTAGTGTAACTGTAAGAGTATTTTAATAAGTCTATTGTTGACTGACAATTCGGGCTGTATCACGTTGGCCCTACCAGTGTTCTGGTGCAGAATGGCGAAAATAGTTAAATCTTGTGCTGCTTATAAATTGCAGTCACGGGGAGTAATTAGTGCAAAAAGATTTCTTTTGTCCCTTAAAACAGTTATCATCATGAAAGTATTATACCTCTGTATAAGTGCAATGGTGTTGGTGCAATACATTGAGGTTATCAGCTGCAATAAGCGTTGGTGCTTTCAAATTTACCGTAATTTATTCCGAAACTTATCGTTGAGCGCTATGTGGCCATAAATGATACTATAACTACTATTGCTTCCAAAGTGTTCTGATTATTTTCCTATGACGCTCTGCGTCAAAAGACGACACTATTGGTCTCTACATTTCTAACAGACAATGAGATATAGGCCCTAGGCAGTGACTTTTATTTCACTTACTCCTCTTTCTAATCATTTTTAGAAATTTGTTTGTAAATTACATGTGTCAGTGCTGTAGTTAGTAAATAGCCGTTTCCCTGTTCATTATTATCATTAGGGGAAAATGATCTAAATGTTACGTCCATTATACTGTACTGCATATTACCCTCACTACAACCACCACCACCACCACCACCACCACAAAAAGTTTAGTTTAAGTATCATGTGCCAGTTCTGTAGTAGTATTCATTGTCATCCATAAAGCAAATAAATCCTCCGGGTGAAGCCGGGCACTACTGCTAGTATTACATAATTATGTATATTGATACAATTTACAAAGAAACTATAATCCAAGTTTCTCAATCTATTTTACCAGTGTTTCACTCCAGTGCACCATTGGGTTTATTAGTTGGTACAGTACACTTCTTCTTCTTGTGCCATACCCTCATTGGATGTTAGTTATTGATGTTTTAAGGGGTGAAACTACGAGGTCATCTGCCAATCTCATTGGATGTTGGTTGTCATCAGGGCGATTTCTTTTACCAGCTTGGAATAGTGCAGGAGTGTTGATTCCATACCATTCGCGTAGGTTCTTCAGCCAAAATATTCTCCTCCTTCCTCGACCTCTCCTACCTTCAATTATGATATGTAGGAGTTAATATTTATCATTGCAAATGATATGGTCAAAGTATTCAAGTTTTTTCTGTTTGGTGTTATGCAAATCCTTCTGTTCTTTATGCAGGCGTTCCAGTACTTCCATGTTACGTCTCTATCGATCCATGACATTCTGAATAGGCGCCACATCTCGAAGGCTTGAAGTTTTTTACTGGTGTTCTCCGTGGGGAGGGTCCAGGCTTCACTGCCATACAGCAGGATAGAGAAAATGTAACACCATAGTAAATGGAGACGAAGAGCAATTTTAATGTCTCTGTTGCACAGTAATTCTTTCATTTTCATGAATGCAGCTCTAGCCAATTCAATGCGGGATAGCACTATTCCAATAATGATCAAGTATGCATCCAAGGTATTTCACGTGTTGAGCTTGTTCCAGTGTTGTCCCAGCTACAGTAAGATTAACAGGTGGAATTACATGTTTCTTCAAAACCATTACCTTTGTCCTTTTTGTATTAAAATTTAGACCTGCTCTTGCACTGTGTTGTACTACAGAGTTTAGTAAGGTTTGTAGATCTTCAGCACTTGTTGCAAGCAGAGCTGTATCGTCTGCATACTGCAAATCATTTATGGTTCATCCATTAACAATACCTTCCTGTTTTCCTTCCAATGCTTCAGAAAATATTTCCTCAGAGTAGATATAGAAAAAATGTGGAGATCGAGCATAAGACTTGTCTCACTCCTTGTTTTACTGTATATTTTCTACACTACCGGTGTTGGTGCAATCTACTTTTACTGAAGCCGTCTGATTCCAGTACTTACTTAGACTTAGTTCCTCCAATACTAGATAGCATATCAGGCAACAAGTTTCCTCCAGCGAACTCTATCAGCTGCCAGGTTTTCAGCTTCCTCCCAGTTCATATCCATGCATTCTAGATCCTTTGCAAAAGTTTGTTTCCAGGTGTTACGAGGTCTTCCTCTACTTTGGTATCCTTCCGTTGGTTTCCACAACAGTGTTGATTTGGGTATCCTTCTATCATTCATACGTAGAACATATCCCGCGAACTTCAGTCTCCTTTGAGCAACGATTTTGTGCTAGCTGCGTAGACCACTTCTTCTCAGTACTTCATTATTTGTTATGTGGCCACAATAACTGATCTTCAAAATTCGCCTCAAGCATCGTTGGTGAAAAACGTTGAGCTTGTGTGCTGATTTTACTGATATTTTCCAGGTCTCACATGCATATATGGCAATCGGTAAGATGATAGAGGAATATAGCCAAATCTTTGTGGACATACTTATAGAGTCTAATTGCCATATGGACCGCATTCGTTGAAAGATTGCCGAAGCTTTCCCAATTCTGCTGATGTCTGCATCTACGTCCCTATTACTACAGATAAGGCTGCCAAGATATGAAAATCGATCAACATCTTGTAGAATCTTCTGTTGCACTATAATTTGTGTAGATACATTCCCATTTTTTATGCACATTATAGTTGTCTTGTCACCATTTATCTATAGTCCAGCAGAACTGGCCATTCCATCCAGCTTGGTTGTCATTAATTGTAAACTTTGTGGTGTTTCTGCCAGAAGAACCATGTCATCAGCAAAATCCCGATCCGTTAGCCTAGATTGCTCATTCCAACGTATCCCCATATCGGGATTGTCCATAGCTTTTCTCATTACAAAATCTATGACCAATATGAATAGGAATAGTGACAAAATGCATCCTTGTCTGACGCCTGTGAGAATGCTAAAGAAAGGGGTGTTCCTATCTTCTGTTCTTAAACAACAGCTCGAGTGTAGATAGATAAGATAAGCCTGTAGATCCCTGATGGGCAAGGGCCTCCTACCGGAGTGGTAGGGGGTGGATCATATAGTCTCCCAAGAGGAGCCAGTTCTTGAGAGATGTCTTTCCTAATACATATTGACACACATTAATAAAAAATAAATTAACACACACCCTTACTATGGTATTTACATTGTTACACTATTACACTGATCTGAATTTCCTTCCATAGCTTCCTATCCCTGGCATTTCTGGTCCACGTAACACCTGCCTCGAACCTAAATTCGTCCGACCATCTGCGACGGGGCGTCCTCTGCTTCCCTTGCCAGCTCTTGAATCCCACATAGTCGTGGAGTAGGCCCATCTATCCTGGTTCATTCTGGATATGTGTCCACCCCAGCGCTATTTCAGTTGCCGAGCTCTTGTTGTTGTGTCCTCCAATCACTTCTTTTTCTCAGATCCGTGTTACTGATTCTGTCGCTTAGCTTAACGCCTAGGATTCTCCTTTCCATTTTCCGTTGACAGATTCCATATTGGCTCACAATATTCCATAATGATTCTCGGTGTAGACTGCGAGAAGAACAGGCTGGCTTTCGAACAAATATTTATTCTACAAAATGTAATAGAACATTGCATAGAATTTAACTGTCAGTTGCCCCTAAACTTCGTTGATTTAATATTGAGATCAGAGATTTGACAGAGCTTTGGAAGACTAAAGCAGGTACAAAGCACCGGGCATAGATGATACAATACCGATTGAGTTGCTACGCTGCATAAGTGATGATGGTCTGGTCAGGTTATTTCACTTGGTGTGTAGGATTTATGAGACAGGTGAGGTACCCTCTGATTTCAAGAAAAATGTTATCATCCCTAAACCGAAGAAAGTAGGAGCTGACAGATGTGAAGATTACCGTACAATCTGCTTGATTACTCATGCTTCAAAGATCCTGTCTAGTATAATTTACAAGAGGATGGAAAGCCAGATAGAAATGGAGTTGGGTGAAGACCAGTTTGGTTTCAGGAGAAATGTAGGAACAAGGGAAGCTATACTGAGTTTTAGGCTGATTTTTGAAGATAGAATAAGGAAAGATAAGAGAACGTTCATGGCATTTGTAGACTTAGAAAAGGCTTTTGATAACGTTGATTGGTGTAACTTGTTTGAAATATTAAAAACGATTGGAATAATGTACAGGGAAAGGTGGGTGCTCTACAATCTATACAGAAACCAGACAGCAGTCATTAGAGCTGAAGGACATGAGAGAGAAGCTGGTATTCAGAAAGGTGTAAGGCAAGGCTGCAACTTATCACCCATACTTTTCAATCTATATATTGAACAAGCAATGAAGGAAATTGGAGAAAAATTTAAAGTGGGAGTGAAGATTATAGGAGAAATATTTTCAACTCAGAGATTTGCTGATGATATCATTATTTTGGCCGACATGCCAGAGGATTCGAACGAATTTTTGAATGGTATGGAATCCGTCTTGAGGAAATAATTCATGATGAAAATCAATAAATGCAAAACAAAAATATTGGAATGCAGCCGAAATAAATCAGAAACCTCTATGTACATCAAATTGGCAGGTAAAACGCTAAAGGAAGTAGGAGACTTCTGTTACTTAGGAAGCAAAATAACCAGTGATGGGCGAAGCAAAGAGGATATAAAAAGTAGGTTGGCTCAGGCAAGGAATCTGTTGAAATCGAATATAGATTTAGGTATAAGGAAGTCATTTTTGAAAGCCTTTGTCTGGAGCGTGGCACTACATGGATGTGAAACTTGGACTATTGATGCAGCAAAGAAAAGGAGAATTGAAGCATTTGAAATGTGCTGTTACAGGAGAATGATGAAGATCAGATGGGTAGATAGGGAAACAAATGAAGAGGTATTAAGACGAGTGGGGGAGGAGAGATGTTTCTGGCGACTGCTAATGAAGAGAAGGGATAGGTTGGTAGGACACACACTAAGACACCCAAGAATAGCAAGCTTAGTTATAAAAGGAAGGGTCGAGGACAAGAACTGTAGGGGTAGACCAAGATTGGAATATGTTAAACAGATTGCTTCGGATGTAGGGTATGGTAGCTATGTAGAGCTGAAATGATTAGCTCAGGACAGGGAGCCATGGCGCGCTGCATCAAACCAGTCAAAAGAATGAAGACTCAAACAACATTAACTAGAAAAGCTATACTAAGTATGACAAAACATATTTCTAAATATTTGTATAGGCCAATCTTAAACTTCAACCCTAGGCTAGTGATCAGATGACTACGTGACGGTCGAAACGGGTAATCATAAAATTACATTTTATCAGTGATTAATTTTAATACGGTATGAGTAACTTTTTCATGAAAGTGTGTTTTATATACCGTATGTAGTTACCCCGCCTAATCTAATTGGGCAAACCCATATTGGCCGACTGAAAAGCATAAATTGATAATGGGAGAGGGAGACTATGAAAGACCATTTCAAGGACGGTCAACAATGAACTTCAGGCTCGCTCATCTACTGAGTCTGGAGGTTGCCTTACACTGCATAGCTATTACATTTGGTAAACTACTCCTTTGTATAATATATACATTCAAATAAAAATAAATTCATGGTTGATGAAACCTACACACGATTACAGGCCAGTGTTCCTGCAGGTGTTCCATTCACTCCACAAAATCGACTTGAAAGACTCGTGTGCCGTTGAGAAAACCAGTGTGGGTTGACAAAAGGCATAGTGTCATCATTAGTGATGAATTGTTCCTCTGTCTTTCTCGCACTGATTGCCATATCGTGTGCGACAACATACGAAGAGAGAAGTGCTTAGACATTATTGTCGAGAGGCACAGGACCAACTCTGGGCATTATGGTCTGGGGAGCTATCGGCTATAATGGAAAATATCAATTAGGGATTGTGACTATTGCTTGCTTGATTTGAATGAAATAGTGAATTCCAGTAATCTGGCAAAACAGAATGAATTGGCAATGACTAATAGATTTCTACGATGGTGGCCTAGGCTTAATTCCAAGCTCTGTCATGAATTTTAAATCTAGTATGAGGTTTGCAAACATCCAGAGGACAGTTGAGAGGAGAGCAGTGGATTCATATCCTACTCTCGGCCATTGTAGAAGTGGTTTTCCGCTGATTCCCAAAGTAAATTCAAATCCCAGCTGATTCCTTCCCAACTTAGCTCTTAGTTACAAGCACTGTACGGAGCTCAGAAGAATGCGAGCGTGGGAGGAGGTGGAGGAAAAGGGGAGGGGCATTCCCTACATAGCCTACAGTAATTCGTTGCTATTTTTTTTTTTTCGTGTAGCCTCCTCAGAGGCCGAGAGCAGGTCTTTCTATTCGACGCCCGTGGGCGACCTGCACGTCGGGATGAGAGATGGAATGGATGAAGATGAATGAAACTGGGCAAGGATGTGGAAGGAAGCGGCCGTGGCCTGTCAGAAGGTACTGTCCCAGCATTTGCCTGGCGTTGAAAATGGGAAACTACGGAAAACCATTTCATGCACAGCCGACGGTGGGGCTCGAACCCACGCGTCTACCGAGTCAGCAGAGAGCTTGGCCCCATGACCTAAAGCCGCGCTTTAGCCAGCGTAGCCACTACTGTCGGTATTCGTTGCTATGGCAACCTGCTTCCTTCTCAGCAGAATATACAGGGTCTTTATTTTTGCTTCGCAAGGCGACCTTCGCTGGCTGTTACAGGTTGGCGCGCGCGGTGCCCGGCCATATTCCCACGCTCTTGCTGCGGTATATGTGTGAACTCCAAGCTAATTGGGTGTTTTATAAAGCTACTGTGTACTGTATATCGCATTGTATAGTGTCTTATTGTGATTGTGTATAGTGCTGTAATGCCTTATGTGAAATATTCGTTACGTGAACATGTATATCTGCACAATACGTACACAAAGTGCAGGAAATCGTGCACTAGAACAAGGCAAAAGTTTCGAGTGAAATTTCCAGGGAGACCCATTCCTATAAATCGGACAATAAAACAACTGGCTAAGAGATGCAAACGTACAGGTTCAGTAAACAATGAAAATAGACTTTGTTATTTCCTTACTGAAGCTACTGTAAATTAACCGGAGTAACCGGGACATGGGCGCCCGCAGGGAGGGGCAAGGTGGGGCTGTGGCCCCCCTCTGGAATTCCGAGAATGTTGATATTCGATTGGTCAATGTCGCCAGTTATTTCATAAATTGAAGTTTCTGATAATCAACTGACAAATGTCACAATAGAAAACTTCATTAATGTTGCTGACATATATGTATTTATATTCAAAAATATATGGTTCTAATGATGTCATGGACTACTGTCGACCAAAGTATTATGTGTACTCGAGTTTGAAGGTTGTTTGTGACGTAACCAATAGACATACATAAAATAAAATAACATCATCATTTTTGTCGTTCTATTCTACGTGAGATCATGAAGGTTTGGAATTTTTAGTTTATATTTTATTATTTTTTATCGCAGTTGGAACACAAAAAGTGCCCGTTTTTAAGCGTGTTTCAACCATGCGTCATATTTAAGAATTATTATCTCACAAATCCGTCATCAGATCGAATCCAAATTTTAACACAATATACATTGGAATGTTGTATAACTGGTTTATTAATTTCAAAATTTTACGTGTCCACGAAACAAAGTTGTTATCATTTGTGTAAGGTAACGTTTTCTCGGCTTGGGGTGGTTGGAATATGTAGTTCTAGGTCGCGTTGTAATTCTTATACATCAAGAAGTTATGCTGTATGACTTTAAAATACGTAAATTAATTCACTTATTTTATATCGGTTTATATTTGAACGGGGAAATACAACCTCGCCTCGCTCGGCAGTGATGGGCTCCATCTCAGCAACGCTGTACAGCTTACCCCGGAGCGGCTGGCTGGTGAAACATGCCTTATTTCCACGAACAAATACAAACCGATATAAAATAAGTGAATTAATTTACGTATTTCACAGTCCTACAGCATAACTTCTTGATGTATAAGGATTACAACGCGACCAAGAGCTATATTTTCCAACCACCCCGAGCCGAGAAAAAGTTACCTTACAAAAGTGATAACAACTTTGTTTCTTGGACACACAAAATTTTGAAATTAATAAACCAGTTATACAACATTCCAATGTATATTGTGATAAAATTTGCATTCGATATGATGACGGGGTTTTGAGATAATAATTCTTAAATGTGACGCATGGTTGAAACAAGCTTAAAAACGGGCACATTTTGTGTTCCAACTGCGATAAAAAATATAAAAATATAAATAAAAAATTCCAAACCTGCATGAACTAACGTAAAATAGAACGACGAAATTGATGATGTTATTGGATTTTATGTAGGTCTATTGGTTACTTCACAAACAACCTTCAAACTCGAGTGCACATAATACTTTGGTCGACAGTAGACCAACGGAAACATAGCTCCATTTTTCAATATGGTTATGCCTAGTGTGAATACCTTATGTTTACCCAACACTAGGGTCAGATGGCCTCGTAGTTCCGCCCCTTAAAACAACAATAACAAACTAACCCAACACTATCAAACGTGGTTAGGCCGGCTACTACTTTCGCCACTTCACTTTGGCAGTGACGATATGAGAGCACGTTCTGGAGATATTTTTATACATTGCAACACTGATAGCAGATTTCAGCCTTTAAAGCGAGGTTTTCTTTGCTGACTAGTAAATTATTGGTCCCTTAAGGTCGCGCTTACAATATAGGGACATTTACTGTTTTGAGGCCCGTAATTACGGGGGAACAAACAGGGCAGCTGCCCAGGGCGGCAGGATTTAGGGGTGGAAGAAAATTTGGAAAACTGTACAAAACCGCTTGGGCATTAAACGCCAAGTTATTAATGTTTAATCCCCCTACACACACACACACACACAAGAGAATTATTCATTGTCACACATTTGCAATGTTCATTATTTAAGGACACACAAAACGGGATTGTGTTAGTCATCGTGGTGTTCTTGCTTTTGAATCGGACTTGAAAGTGAAATTGGACTAATGAAATCCTAATCTTGTTTGCAAATGACAAGGCAGGAAGGAATCCCCTTGTTATTTAAATAATTGGTGTTTTTCTTTTTACGTATGGCTTTTAGTGCTGTGAATGTCCGAGGACATGTTCGCCCGAGTTTGTAGCTGCTTGTATGCGGATCCCCTTGGGGTGAGCTACAAATACCGTCGCGTGTGGAATGTTGTCTGGGAAGGAAAGTGTGAATGTAAGGACGAGGAATTGGAAGGTAGTGGCTGTGGCCTATAGTTAGGGACCAACCACGGCATTTGTCTGGAAGGAAGATGGGAAACCACAGAAGACCATCTTAAAAGTCGCCGGCGGGGGGATTCGAACCTCCTCGCCTCCCAGATGTGAGCGACTGCCTGCAGCCACACCGTAACGACCACGGCTAACTCACCCGTTTTTGCCATTGGTTGTGTATATCTTTTGAAATTTAAATGTAAATTCTTTGTATTAAGTTCTTTTTTTTTTCAATTTATAAGTTTAGTCAACACATAGTTAAATACACTCTCATTGAAGAAACAGCCCCATAGGTAAAGGACACTTTAATAAATCGACATATATTAAATCGGGGGTAGCAAAGATTTTTTATGTTTCCTCAGGGGCTTCAGGAGCCCTAAATGCGGGCCAGACTGTGTTGTACACTCGTCTAAATTTGCGTCGTTCTGCCTTACTGCGATCGTTATTCATGCTGCAAAATGCCATACCGGTAAATTTTTATTCAAGTTGTGCCATACTACAACTGTGGTCCATTTCTTGAGGACAGAGCAATTATTGCTTCAAATGAACAGCAATCTACCATTGTTGTAGATTCTTAGCCTGTAGTGTTAAATCTTCTACGATCGAAGCAATTTACACGCTAATAGTTAAATAGTTCTGCGGTGTTTTTGTGCCGTTATCAAAGCGAGATCAGTTGAGACAAAATGGTGAATTCAGTGATAGACTTCGTTATGTTGTAGTCTATATGATTCCAATGGAATCTACTTGCAAGGCAATTTCCGATGCGCCAAAATGTAGACTTATATGAGTGGAGAAGCTAATTTAATCCTAATTTAATTGGGCTCGTAGTCGTATTGACCGACTGAAAGTTACAATTCAATATAGATCAATAGGTGACAACGCCAAAGTTGAAGGGGGGGATTGATCATGATGTGCTTCTGAAAGAAGAAAATTACAGAATAGACATTAGCAGGCGCTTAACTCAAGGAACATTCATGTGACATTCTTAAGTGCAAATGTACAATAGGCCTAGTTAAATGATCCTGCGATGTTTGTCGTTATCAAAGCGACTAAGAAGTACATGATTTAGTGAGTTTTATATATTTTACTTTACGGTCAGCCATAATCAAATGAAATATTTTTTCTAACAGGAAAATTTGCTAAAACCAAGGGCGTCACAAGTACGAGTAACGTACAATACGAATTTATCATTTCGTACTAAATTCATTATGTTAAGAGCAATGCGAAGTATTCCCCGTAACTTGTTAAAAAGAGGAAAAACGTGATGGACCCGCTGTAACGGCCAGTACAAACTAGATATTTGGAAACTGTGCTATTTGAATTATTAGGCAGATTCATATGTAGAGATATCTCCACAGTTCAATTTAACTCAGTAATTTGAAAATATCTGAAAATATGTCCTCCAGTTACCATATTTAGAAAATAGGCGAACTGGATTTACATTAGCATTTTAATAAACTGCTTGATTTTTATATTTTTGTCGATACATGGTGATACCACTAATTTTTACCTGTTTTTAAGAACTGTACATTATGACAATGAATGACCAAAGGAGAAACGCGAACTTCCATAGACAAAAACTGTGAACTTAAAACGAAACATTCCTCCCAATCTAGCCATGAAGCAGCCAACTGTTTCAGTCCCGTCAAATAATGATGATTATGATAATTCTTGTTTCAAGGGGCCTAACATCTAGGTTATCGGCCCCAGTCAAATAATGAATTTCACAAAGCAAGTATGAAATGAAACAAGAATAGGGGGGGGGGGGCTGGTGGCAATGAAATGAAAATTATAACTTGGCCCCCCTCAGGAAAAATCCTGCGGGCGCAGCGGGTGGGAAACATTTTCTGCGTCTACTGTAAACATGTGAGTAAAAATGCATGATACTGATTTTTAGCAACGTATTCTGCCGTACATATGCGCATGCGGTTGCTGGCAACTGAGCCGTCACTGGCGGAGCGAGAATGACCTTGCCAAGCAAATATAAAGACCCTGTATATCTGTCCGTTGTGCACTCAGGACGAGTGGACACTGTTCGGAAATTATGGCACAATGTTTTTGAGAAGACATATCACAATGTTATCTCTGGCTACATTTCCCTGCCTAGCATTCTTCTGAGCTCTAGTATCGTCAGTACAATAACGCAGGTTATCAAATAGATTCCACACATATTCAAGAATCCAGGGGTTTCTAAATGAAGCAAAGAAAAATCACGTGGGCTAACTTTGCTTAAGGGTTACGCATTACATTTCTGTCAAGGAAATACAGTATATGTTCACTCTCTGCCTGTTTCGTGCTTCTGGGATAATTCCCAAATTGTTCCATCATGAAGAATTAACAAGCATTTGCATTGCTGATAATAATAATAGCCTTTATTGCAGCCAGTTGGCCATTGCTGTTAAAAACAGTGGTTTTACAGTTAATTAATTAATGTTGATTCATTTACAGGTTTTAGACTTTGTGGTCATGTGTACGTGTGGTGTTGGCTCAGTTCTGCCGCACAAGGCAGAATTAAATTCCTTGTCAAAGCCAGGAATCAAACCTAGACCTTTAAGGTGACAGCCAAAAACTCAAGTTACTATGCCACAAGGTGGATTGCACCAACAAAATGAAATAGCTGTACATCACTCATTCTGATAAGCCAATGTTAATTACCATAATTCTTCAGATAAAGTAAGTCATGGTGTACACAATTACCATTTTAACTTTTGCAAAATATACAAATGCAGCATTTTTTTAATAAACCTGGTATTTGGTGACTTTCTGTAATATTGGAACGGTACTGTAGAGGACATGGTGTGAAATGAAGAAGGGAATAAGGGTTTCTTTATTGGGGCATTATATTCTTTCTTGCATGTTTGACAATTTCCACACACAATGCTGCACTGTACTGATGAAATTAATGGCTCGAGAGTAACCTTGAGATACCTTTTTTTAATACATTCAATGCACAAGCAAAACTGGTCAGAATTTACAACAGGATTCCACTTGCAACTACATTGTAGGCCTATACAACATATCACTCTTTTCATAACTTTCTTATTACAGGAACTACTGGCCCGGCTCCTTTGCAAATGCCGCCATAGCAAACCATTTTCCAGCCCAAAATCTAGGATTTGCTCTCTGATGCCAGTGAGTTTCTTCAAATAAAATATCAAGAAAGATAGGTCATATAATAATCACCGACCATTTTGTAGGCCTATCTCAAAAGTTTTAAGTACCGTTTACACGTGTATCTGGCATTTCAGTCATCTCCGACATTTAAGGACAGATGAGCTACTTGTTACGTTCCTTAAAACCACATCATAAACAAAACCTAACGCATCTCAATCAGGTACGGTATCACAATATAAAATGGTTCTAAACAGTGGCATCGAAGCTTACTAAACTAAATCAAACACTACAAAAAAAAAGTGTCATACATAATATCTATAGTATATATAGCAGCAAATACTTTAAAGTGATCAGTAGTTTTATTGAAACCGTAACTGAACAATACCATACATAACCTCCATGATCGAATTTCTTTGTCAGAAAATAATATCGCTACTGATTCATTAGATACAGTATGCTCAAGTGCAATCTAATCATAAATTGTCTGACCAAAATTGCATTTCCATCGAAAGTATAATTAATTTACACGGTAAAATATCACAGAAGGCTTCCTCGCCACAATTTTATTCCACAGTAGCCTACATCATTATGGAAAACAATGAACCGTCACAAGTTTAATTCCGTGACTTAATGTAGTTTATAGATTGCTATAAATGCCAGTCTCCCACCGTTTCCATCCTGGAAAAATTTGCGAATGGTTTATTGCTTCCAGATTGCATCACATCGTCAAACATTATTTACCGGGCCATATTTGATTTTATAAAGCAGCTTCCGGTTACATTACTGACCACGGAGAAAAAAAAGCTTTGGTTGTTCACCACTGACGCATGCGCACTGGAGCAAGACCTTCCGCTCGCTAGACGCGTCTCTCCTTCCACCCCGTCAAAATACACGCGTACCAACCACCGTTTATTTTCCGTGGCCCTCCCCATCCAGTTACCACAGGCTTCTGGATTACCTTTGGCCAGGGGGACGACAGTTCATAGGGAGCGCGTGGGTCGGGGTAAGGCCCTGTACTGGTTGTTCTGCCAACCAATGAAGAATTAATTTTAGCACTAAGGTTCCGTAGTTGGCACTCATGAACGTTCACATCAAACCGACTGGCGGAAGCGGGAATAGTCTGTTTTGATTGATATTCCTCATGGTGTTGTTTTGGTTTGATTTGTTCAGTATTTTGATTGTTTATTTTAATTGAATTGAGAGTCAATCATGCCACTGCAAGGGAGGAAAAATTGCCAAGCACCGGGATGTAAGAATTATAATGATAGTAAGAACAATACGGCAATTTTCATCTTCCTGGTGTTGACCATGTGAAAAACTAGTGGGCAATATGGACTACTCTCGAATAAAAATATATAGAGAATAAATGTGTGCATTTCATCTCTTGTTTGTTTTCTTACCCATTCTCCTTTGCATTGCAATAAAATTTGTGGTTTAGGGCTACGGGGAGGGGTGGGTGGTTGCGGGCATGCTAGGCAAAAAGTGAGGTTATGGCAATGTAGTGTGTGCATTTGGACGATTTTCTTTATATTCATCGAATATGCCAACTATTCTGTAGAGTATGAGAGCATTTTTTAATTAGCCTAGAGGTGAATTAAGCTCTAGAAAGGCATAACTGTGTCTTTCGTGACAAATCCATTGCCAACATTGATATATATCAAAATGTATTCTTTTCCTATCTGGACGTATATTTCAGCACCTAGCGAAAGGCGCAGTTATGATTGAGTTATTTTCATCAATAATCAATAACTCGTCGCAGAACATACTGTTCATTTACGTGTAGTAAAGGCTACATTCATATGGCTTTTTACTTTTTATGTTGCCAGACTTGGCAGTACAATCCATAGCCTCAGGCGGTGTTCTCTCTCGGAAATTCTATAACAAAAAGTGACAAATCTCTTATACTTACATGATCCTTGCCTTTGGCTCAACCTCAAAGACATTACCGACCTACAGTCGTGCAAGTATAATTGCGCATTGCAATTACGTAGCCATGGCCAGTAGGCAGTAATATTCGGTCTTCGAGAGTTAAAAGCTTAGCGTAGGAATCACAAAAGATCATATATTTATTCCATTATGGCATTCCACATCACATACGAGTGTTAATGTATTAGCGCCAATTAAAAATTGTTGGTAAATCTAAGACACTGAACGCAAATTGAATATTGAAGCTTGACATTTTGTACACCAAACGCAAATGAAAAATAATTAATGCAGTAGAGGGTTAAAAATCTTACCAAACAATTATTCCTAGCCTCAGTGGCGTACGCAGGATTTCTTTCTCGGGGGAAGTTCATTCATAGTTATGTACATTATTAAAACATTACTGCTATTTCGATTATTAATCATAAATAGCAATAAATGAACATTCTCTTTGCATGTAAATTATTTTCATTATAGCCTATTTTCCAACACAATGAACTTAATTGCATATAATATGCAAATTAATTAAACGAATATGGTAAACCGTACGGTACCGGTATCATACATACCTATCTATATCACAACCGTATTGCAAGATAGCGATATTATTGATAGCGGACGCGGTTCCATCTGAAAATCTATAGACATGAGAAACAAGCAAAAAGTAAATAAAATTACTTTACTAGGCTATGCAGATGGTGATGGATATTCCTAGCCTTGTTCCATTCATGTGCATTCATTTGTTGTAGATCTGTTTATGCAAATGTCGGCCGATAGTCCACTTAGCAGTTTTTCCTTAGCTAAGCGCTCTGATTGAACGTATATTGGGATCTCCTCGTGGAGTAATGGCTGCTATTAGTCCACTTAGCGGTGATCCCTTCGCTAAGCCCTCTGATTGAGCGTATATTGGGGTCACCTCGTGGTGTAATGGCTGCTATTAGTCCACTTAGCAGTGATCCCTTCACTAAGCGCTCTGATTGAGCGTATGTTGGGGTCACCTCGTGGTGTAATGGCTGCTGTTCGCTTTTGCGAATGTTTTTTGTAGGCTATGTTTTCCGTATGGTTTGAAACACACTTTCAATTATTCTGCCCCATTATTTTTATTTCGTTATAATTGCAGTATGAACGCGGTGTTCTGATTATTTATTTATTTATTCATTTATTTATTTAACTTGTGTTCCATTTGAATTGTTGTTCTTTATGATTCTTGTCAACTCACCTTTTTTCTGAAGTGTCTTTCTAGACGCACCATACTGTCACACTTTCTCATGAGGTACTGTGCTCACCCCAACGGCAACCCTCGCAATGTGCATGGGGCTGTGCGTTGATTGGCTGTTTGACACCCCTCCTTCATTCTGGAATGTTCGGCGCGCTGTCGTCATTACTACTATATATTCTCCGCATCGCCGTCCTGCGGTGTCTGTCTTCACCTGCCCACGGCTGTCTGACCACTTCAGTGCAGCCTGCTCGGCGCACTGTTTACCAACACTGTTTGACCTGAAGCTATCTACATGGCATGCTTCACTGCTTAGACTTTGTCGGGCCGAGCAGTCCGGGGTCAACAACCTTCATCTAGGCGACAGCTCCGTCACTTAAATTCTCTACAACTCGGCACGATGGAATCTTAACAGCTCGCACCTCCTAAACCAGATCATTCCCAAGAGGCCTGGCTCTGCTGGTTAAGTTTCGCTGGAGGAATTATCATCTATCTTCTTTGGAAGCCACATCACGGCTTCTTAGAGAATAACTTCACTGGACTTCACGACCCGCTCTACGCGGGCCAGCCAATTCATGGTCTACTCTCTGACCTTGGATTCTCGATGAACTAACTTGTCCTGCCTGGACAATCATCATCGCTTCCTGCTATTGTCAGCGGGGTCTCCGCAGGATTACTTATGGAAGATACTCCCTGTATCAAGTATCGAACTGGTGGTAACCAATCACTCATTTTACATAATACAAGGCCAAGCCTTTACTATTTCTAACTTTGTTGTCATGAATTTTTCTCTATGAAAATTTTTATCGAGTTGCCTGTTATTAGTCTTTCTTCGTTCATTTTTTTCTATTTAATGCTATTTCCATTTGGTTTTGAGTTTCCTGGAGAAACAGGCATTTTTGAATTGCCTCCTTTAAATAATCCTTTTAAGGCAAATAATTGTAACTATTTATCTAAATGTTTATAACAATCAAATAAATGTATCAACAGTCAAGTAACTTTTGGTCTCTTCCATATAGTCCTATTAAAGTTCACTGTGTGCCCTAAACCTAATCCAATGCTATTTCCCAGTTGGGGTGATATCTTAATATAAACCCCTTTCCAGCTGCTATTAGTCCACTTAGCGGTGATCCCTTCGCTAAGGCCTCTGATTGAGCGTATATTGGGGTCACCTCGTGGTGTAATGGCTGCTATTAGTCCACTTAGCAGTGATCCCTTCACTAAGAGCTCTGATTGAGCGTATATTGGGGCCACCTCGTGGTGTAATGGTTGCTATTAGTCCACTTAGCGGTGATCCCTTCGCTAAGCCCTCTGATTGAGCGTATATTGGGGTCACCTCGTGGTGTAATGGCTGATATTAGTCCACTTAGCAGTGATCCCTTCGCAAAGCGTTATGATTTAGCGTTTATTAGGATCACCTCGTGGTGTAATGGCTGCTATTTGTCCACTTAGCAGTGATCCCTTCGCTAAGCCCTTTGATTGAGCGTATATTGGGATTACCTCGTGGTGTAATGGCTGCTATTAGTCCACTTAGCAGTGATCCCTTCACTAAGAGCTCTGATTGAGCGTATATTGGGGCCACCCCGTGGTGTAATGGTTCCTATTAGTCCACTTAGCGGTGATCCCTTCGCTAAGCCCTCTGATTGAGCGTATATTGTGGTCACCTCGTGGTGTAATGGCTGCTATTAGTCCACTTAGCAGTGATCCCTTCGCAAAGCGTTATGATTTAGCGTTTATTAGGATCACCTCGTGGTGTAATGGCTGCTATTTGTCCACTTAGCAGTGATCCCTTCGCTAAGCCCTTTGATTGAGCGTATATTGGGATTACCTCGTGGTGTAATGGCTGCTATTAGTCCACTTAGCAGTGATCCCTTCACTAAGAGCTCTGATTGAGCGTATATTGGGGCCACCCCGTGGTGTAATGGTTCCTATTAGTCCACTTAGCGGTGATCCCTTCGCTAAGCCCTCTGATTGAGCGTATATTGTGGTCACCTCGTGGTGTAATGGCTGCTATTAGTCCACTTAGCAGTGATCCCTTCGCTAAGCGCTCTGATTGAGCGTATATTGGGGTCACCTCGTGGTGTAATGGCTGCTATTTGTCCACTTAGCGGTGTTTCCTTCGCTAAGCGCTTTGATTGAGCGTATATTAGTGTACCGGTACTACGAAGACCGTAGTGTGAATGAGGGCCCTAATCCCAGAACCGAGTTAATTTCTAAACCAAACATATACTGTACTTATCCAAGAAATGAAAGCAACATCTTTTTAACAAATATATTAAACAATAACAAGGATTATTACAAACATAAAGGACAGTAACACTTGGAAAAATACAATTAAAATAAGCCTGTAACAAAGTGAAAGAAAGAACAAGGGGAAGGAGGCGTGCCCAAATCACCAAATTAAATCAATTACGCAAAATAAATAATAATAACGCCCAAAATACGTAAAATAAAACGGCCATTGAGAACCTCGTACAAGAGGTAGAGTTAAACCACCTTTAAAGAAAAATTCCGAATAATTACACCGGAAAAGGAGCAATGCTGAGGCAGAAAGAAAGAAAGATACCCGTTTTAGGAACGAAAACCTCAATACGAAGAAAATCCGTAGAAGAATTAATTTATTTGATTTACAAATTAGATCCTTCATGCAAAGACACGGATCAAACACGTCTACCTCAGGCAACATCAACCACAATACTGGTAATATAAAAAATGTTTACTTTTTTAATATGGCGACCGTCGCCAGGAAACGACAATAATGGGGAAACAAAGACCTTAATAAACAAAAGTACGACCATCAGTAGGCCAAGATTCAATGGAATATCAAAAATTAGTAATTTTTATGAGAGCTGTGGATCGCACAATTTTTGGTGATAAAGCTTAGCACCAGGAACTCGACCACAGTAAAGCCCCCAATGGTCCTGGCAGAAATTGTCCGAGCGCCGTCCCCCAAAACACAAGAAAGGCACAAGGCCCCAGGATAGGCAAAAGGAAATAAGTTAAAATTCAACCCAATCTTCCACGAAAGAATGAAACATAAGAAACCCAAAATAAAACAAGGTAAATACTCAAACAACACAACACAAAGAAAAATAGGAACGACATAAGAAAAACGCAAGGGTCCGAACCCATTACCAAATCAAATTGAGAAAATGTGAGACAAACCAGAAAGCAGAATAAGTAAAGAAACATGATTCTCGGACATTTCAGCCCATCCAAGGATCACCTCACCGTAGGGTTTATATTCATATAGGATATTACCTTACGCGGCCACAAAATATAAAGGAACAATGTTACCAATTTTAATCCAGTATCGCCGAACATAATATAACATTTTGGGGCTCCGACACGAGCCAAAACTCGCCCAGTTAAAGAATTATACAAATTTTACATCTCTCTTGCGAGATCTTCCAAGATGGACTGTCGATGTTTTATTGTTTAAATTGTTGACCTAAATTCTGAGTTGATTCAGAACTGCCAACACAACCGCAGACTAGGCCAAAACTTGACTATTAGAAAGTCACATATATTATTGCTTAACAGTTTTCGGCACTTGCAAATGGCCTGTGATTGGATCCACAGCAATGGCCAATCACCTTTCGACAGGATCGCGATCTCATTGGCCACAGCTGATAATATTAGAAAGATTTGGGGGAAATACATGGAGATATAAATCTTATTGATGTAGGTTGGATTTCTAGGTTAAGTTCATATACAGGGGCAGGATGTAGAAACATCAGGCATTGTAACGTGAAAATCACGGTACAATTCTCCCCCCTCCAACGTTCGCCCTGGGAGATGTGTTGACACCAATTTCCAACTCTTGGACCGACGAGCAAGAATGTGGTTACAATCAAGGCATCACGGCAGCTCCAATTCGGTATCAGTCGGGGCACTCCAGACGTCCGCGAGCAGAAAATCCAGAGAGGCTCTCATCACGATGTTGACATGCTCCTGAACTGCCATCAGATGACCCTGGCCACACATTGCTGACAACAATAGTACTTTTACAGCTCTTGGGCACCCGACTTTCTCTGCAACACCTAAACCAACCCATTAAACGGCCCCAGAAGTAGAGCTCCGGGTCATCAATCATCCCCTTTCACAACCTGATCGTACATTAATTGCGAAAGATAAGTTCCATACTCCATCACGTAGTTTGAATTTGAGTTGTTAAATTTTACTTCCATACATTTTTGTCATTCCAATGTTGTCGATGTATATACTTTCACATTTGATTTTATTTCAACAATAAATATATCTTCCCTTTAGTTCATTACATTTACCTTCAGAAGCCAAAATTAAAAAGAAGGTGCCATTACAAATTATGTTTGAAAATAGAAAGATCCACAGCCCCATAATTAAATGATTGAAAAGGTACACATCAAAATAAAGAGAATCAACATTACCTGAAATTTTAAAATTTATACATTAGGTTCGGTCTCCCTTTCGCCTGCAGATTTGCAGTGCGATAGATGAGTCCGAAAGATTCTTTTCTTTAAAGAGTCTTTCAACAACACTGTTACAGGTTTTAAAGGTGACAACATTTCATTTAGACCTCTATATCGTGCTTGGAGCTTCCCAGAGATTTCGTGACCCGGAGCTTTAGGCAAAAAATCTTAATGTAAACAAGATCACCAATTTGAAACTTACACGGAGTACGTCCCAGATTGTATCTCTCAGCAAGTTTTCCATGAGATATTTTAATAGCCTGTTGTACCTCTTTCCATATTTGTTTAACACCGTCTGAGCAATTTAGGACAGAAGGTTAACGTGGATAGACCACCCAACAACCTTTATGAATCACAAGTTACATCACTCACCAGATCCAGAAGAACAATAACAAACTTTCCAAAATCAATCAAAATAAGAATAAAGCAAGAGACAACACAATATGACAGTGAGGATACGAACTGGAATCTCTGACACACTCCATTCATACAGGTAAGTTACCGGTACATTCAAATTCAAATTTCCCAAATAAAATTTTACCACCCACTAAAATGAAATTACAGTAATGCTCAAGTATGCAAATAGTAATCGCCAAAATATCATTACAAATTACAAACACACTTTGCAATCCCTGGAACATTACACGTTTTACGACACCAGACCTACAGGGAGTAGCAGAGCCCAAAAAAGAAAAGAAACCCCCAGTACTTACCTTACCCCCAAAAAATGAATTCATCGTCCGGAGAACATTGATGGAATAGTACCAACCCCTCAAAATAATAACCTTACCTTTCATCGTCACATCTCACAGCCCCATACCTGCAATCAGTTAAAATCGGGTAAGCCTGGCCGGACTTCGAACCAAGTAAGATGCCACATTCTGTCTCCGGCGCGAACCAAATAGCAGATACCATAGCGAAAAAAAAGCACTTGCACACTTGGCTTCGTCTAAAACGATTAAATCTATAGTTTAGAATAAAAATACAGCCTAACCATAAATAACCTCAATTGACACCACCCGCAAAATAATTCACAACAAAACTAGGTTACCGCTCGTACACACCGATTCATAGTTTTCACACGACAATATCCCAGAACGATCTCTTAGCAAACAAAAGATTTCCAAAACAGAGCATACATCACGTTACACAAACAACCCACAATAACATTTACACATGATCGAATTTTAAATGAATCACACCTTGGTCAGATTCCCCTGAAGAGTAAATTACGTTTAAGCCTACGCAATTTTGCAGTATGTCCTGAGCGCCCACATACAGAGCACTCAAATGGTCTGCCAACATCAGCATCATTAATGTTTCCATTGGGTCGCACAGGCCTAATATCTGGAGGTCTAAATTTGGGAGGCGGAACCTTGACACAAACCCACTAAGCATCAGCTTGACGAATGCATTCTGCTTCATTAGCAACTTCACAGAGATCTTTAATAGTTTTCGGACGATCCCCTACGCTAAGGAGCGACCGATACTCAAGGGTAACACCCACAATTATGTTTCTTACAACCTCACGTTCACATAAATATAAACAGAAAACCTTTGCATATTATAGAATATCTTGGGCTTACGAATTTAAGGACTCTGTAAAAGTATTGGTGCACTATCGGACCCATTAGTCTAGCAGGAATGAATACAGAAAGGACCTCTTCCAAAAATTCCTCGAACCACACGCCACTGGACATGGCACCGACAACCATGTTACGTATCTCCCCAAGGGGTGTGAGGAAAAATTAGTTGAAAAATTAGTGCGTCAGAAAACCGAAAACACTAGCATATTCATGAATTTCCACCAGCACAAGCAAAAACCTGATGAATCCATCAGTAGTATCAGTGGTAAAATCCTTCAGCTTAGAGACACAAGCAGTTAATGGATGACTTAAATTCCCAAAACTCGAATTCAAAAGTGCGGAACCATTACCAGGCGAAAGTTGAAAACGCGGCAAGACACAATTATTACTTGCCCCAGGCAACGAGAGACCACTGGGTGCACAAGAATATCGACGTGACTGTTCCGTAGGAACATAGCAGTGATCCCTTCGCTAAGCCCTCTGATTGAGCGTATATTGGGATCTCCTCGTGGTGTAATGACTGCTATTAGTCCACTTAGGAGTGAAACCATTGCTAAGCCCTCTGATTGAGCGTATATTGGGGTCTCCTCGTGGTGTAATGGCTGCTATTTGTTCACTTAGCAGTGATCCCTTCGCTATGCCCTCTGATTGAGCGTATATTGGGATCTCCTCGTGGTGTAATGGCTGCTATTAGTCCACTTAGCGGTGATCCCTTCGCAAAGCCCTCTCATTGAGCGCATATTAGGATCTCCTCGTGGTGTAATGGCTGCTATTAGTCCACTTAGCGGTGATCCCTTCGCTAAGCGCTCAGATTGAGCGTATATTGGTATTTCCTCCTGGTGTAATGGCTGCTATTAGTCCACTTAGCGGTGATTCCTTCGCTAAGTACTCTGATTGAGCGTATATTGGGGTCACCTCGTGGTGTAATGGCTGCTATTAGTCCACTTAGCAGTGATCCCTTCGCTAAGCGCTCTGATTGAGCGTATATTGGGATCACCTCGTGGAATAATGGTTGCTATTAGTCCACTTAGCGGTGATTCCTTCGCTAAGTACTCTGATTGAGCGTATATTTGGGTCACCTCGTGGTGTAATGGCTGCTATTTGTCCAGTTAGCAGTGATCCCTTCGCTAAGCCCTTTGATTGAGCGTATATTGGGATTACCTCGTGGTGTAATGGCTGCTATTAGTCCACTTAGCAGTGATCCCTTCACTAAGAGCTCTGATTGAGCGTATATTGGGGCCACCCCGTGGTGTAATGGTTGCTATTAGTCCACTTAGCGGTGATCCCTTCGCTAAGCCCTCTGATTGAGCGTATATTGTGGTCACCTCGTGGTGTAATGGCTGCTATTAGTCCACTTAGCAGTGATCCCTTCGCTAAGCGCTCTGATTGAGCGTATATTTGGGTCACCTCGTGGTGTAATGGCTGCTATTTGTCCACTTAGCGGTGTTTCCTTCGCTAAGCGCTTTGATTGAGCGTATATTAGTGTACCGGTACTACGAAGACCGTAGTGTGAATGAGGGCCCTAATCCCAGAACCGAGTTAATTTCTAAACCAATCATATACTGTACTTATCCAAGAAATGAAAGCAACATCTTTTTAACAAATATATTAAACAATAACAAGGATTATTACAAACATAAAGGACAGTAACACTTGGAAAAATACAATTAAAATAAGCCTGTAACAAAGTGAAAGAAAGAACAAGGGGAAGGAGGCGTGCCCAAATCACCAAATTAAATCAATTACGCAAAATAAATAATAATAACGCCCAAAATACGTAAAATAAAACGGCCATTGAGAACCTCGTACAAGAGGTAGAGTTAAACCACCTTTAAAGAAAAATTCCGAATAATTACAGCGGAAAAGGAGCAATGCTGAGGCAGAAAGAAAGAAAGATACCCGTCTTAGGAACGGAAACCTCAATACGAAGAAAATCCGTAGAAGAATTAATTTATTTGATTTACAAATTAGATCCTTCATGCAAAGACACGGATCAAACACGTCTACCTCAGGCAACATCAACCACAATACTGGTAATATAAAAAATGTTTACTTTTTTAATATGGCGACCGTCGCCAGGAAACGACAATAATAGGGAAACAAAGACCTTAATAAACGAAAGTACGACCATCAGTAGGCCAAGATTCAATGGAATATCAAAAATTA
The DNA here is from genome assembly GCA_946902985.2 of Meconema thalassinum. Taxonomy (NCBI): domain Eukaryota; kingdom Metazoa; phylum Arthropoda; class Insecta; order Orthoptera; family Tettigoniidae; genus Meconema; species Meconema thalassinum. Next base: position 40,604,549 of record OX336388.2, read on the forward strand.
GTAATTTTTATGAGAGCTGTGGATCGCACAATTTTTGGTGATAAAGCTTAGCACCAGGAACTCGACCACAGTAAAGCCCCCAATGGTCCTGGCAGAAATTGTCCGAGCACCCCCTCCCCCAAAACACAAGAAAGGCACAAGGCCCCAGATAGGCAAAAGGAAATAAGTTAAAATTCAACCCAATCTTCCACGAAAGAATGAAACATAAGAAACCCAAAATAAAACAAGGTAAATACTCAAACAACACAACACGAAGAAAAATAGGAACGACATAAGAAAAACGCAAGGGTCCGAACCCATTACCAAATCAAATTGAGAAAATGTGAGACAAACCAGAAAGCAGAATAAGTAAAGAAACATGATTCTCGGACATTTCAGCCCATCCAAGGATCACCTCACCGTAGGGTTTATATTCATATAGGATATTACCTTATGCGGCCACAAAATATAAAGGAACAATGTTACCAATTTTAATCCAGTATCGCCGAACATAATATAACATTTTGGGGCTCCGACACGAGCCAAAACTCGCCCAGTTAAAGAATTATACAAATTTTACATCTCTCTTGCGAGATCTTCCAAGATGGACTGTCGATGTTTTATTGTTTAAATTGTTGACCTAAATTCTGAGTTGATTCTGAACTGCCAACACAACCGCAGACTAGGCCAAAACTTGACTATTAGAAAGTCACATATATTATTGCTTAACAGTTTTCGGCACTTGCAAATGGCCTGTGATTGGATCCACAGCAATGGCCAATCACCTTTCGACAGGATCGCGATCTCATTGGCCACAGCTGATAATATTAGAAAGATTTGGGGGAAATACATGGAGATATAAATCTTATTGATGTAGGTTGGATTTCTAGGTTAAGTTCATATACAGGGGCAGGATGTAGAAACATCAGGCATTGTAACGTGAAAATCACGGTACAATTCTCCCCCCTCCAACGTTCGCCCTGGGAGATGTGTTGACACCAATTTCCAAATCTTGGACCGACGAGCAAGAATGTGGTTACAATCGAGGCATCACAGCAGCTCCAATTCGGTATCAGTCGGGGCACTCCAGACGTCCGCGAGCAGAAAATCCAGAGAGGCTCTCATCACGATGTTGACATGCTCCTGAACTGCCATCAGACGACCCTGGCCAGACATTGCTGACAACAATAGTACTTTTACAGCTCTTGGGCACCCGACTTTCTCTGCAACACATAAACCAACCCATTAAACGGCCCCAGAAGTAGAGCTCCGGGTCATCAATCATCCCCTTTCACAACCTGATCGTACATTAATTGCGAAAGATAAGTTCCATACTCCATCACGTAGTTTGAATTTGAGTTGTTAAATTTTACTTCCATACATTTTTGTCATTCCAATGTTGTCGATGTATATACTTTCACATTTGATTTTATTTCAACAATAAATATATCTTCCCTTTAGTTCATTACATTTACCTTCAGCAGCCAAAATTAAAAAGAAGGTGCCATTACAAATTATGTTTGAAAATAGAAAGATCCACAGCCCCATAATTAAATGATTGAAAAGGTACACATCAAAATAAAGAGAATCAACATTACCTGAAATTTTAAAATTTATACATTAGGTTCGGTCTCCCTTTCGCCTGCAGATTTGCAGTGCGATAGATGAGTCCGAAAGATTCTTTTCTTTAAAGAGTCTTTCAACAACACTGTTACAGGTTTTAAAAGTGACAACATTTCATTTAGACCTCTATATCGTGCTTGGAGCTTCCCAGAGATTTCGTGACCCGGAGCTTTAGGCAAAAAATCTTAATGTAAACAAGATCACCAATTTGAAACTTACACGGAGTACGTCCCAGATTGTATCTCTCAGCAAGTTTTCCATGAGATATTTTAATAGCCTGTTGTACCTCTTTCCATATTTGTTTAACACCGTCTGAGCAATTTAGGACAGAAGGTTAACGTGGATAGACCACCCAACAACCTTTATGAATCACAAGTTACATCACTCACCAGATCCAGAAGAACAATAACAAACTTTCCAAAATCAATCAAAATAAGAATAAAGCAAGAGACAACACAATATGACAGTGAGGATACGAACTGGAATCTCTGACACACTCCATTCATACAGGTAAGTTACCGGTACATTCAAATTCAAATTTCCCAAATAAAATTTTACCACCCACTAAAATGAAATTACAGTAATGCTCAAGTATGCAAATAGTAATCGCCAAAATATCATTACAAATTACAAACACACTTTGCAATCCCTGGAACATTACACGTTTTACGACACCAGACCTACAGGGAGTAGCAGAGCCCAAAAAAGAAAAGAAACCCCCAGTACTTACCTTACCCCCAAAAAATGAATTCATCGTCCGGAGAACATTGATGGAATAGTACCAACCCCTCAAAATAATAACCTTACCTTTCATCGTCACATCTCACAGCCCCATACCTGCAATCAGTTAAAATCGGGTAAGCCTGGCCGGACTTCGAACCAAGTAAGATGCCACATTCTGTCTCCGGCGCGAACCAAATAGCAGATACCATAGCGAAAAAAAAGCACTTGCACACTTGGCTTCGTCTAAAACGATTAAATCTATAGTTTAGAATAAAAATACAGCCTAACCATAAATAACCTCACATGACACCACCCGCAAAATAATTCACAACAAAACTAGGTTACCGCTCGTACATACCGATTCATAGTTTTCACACGACAATATCCCAGAACGATCTCTTAGCAAACAAAATATTTCCAAAACAGAGCATACATCACGTTACACAAACAACCCACAATAACATTTACACATGATCGAATTTTAAATGAATCACACCTTGGTCAGATTCCCCTGAATAGTAAATTACGTTTAAGCCTACGCAATTTTGCAGTATGTCCTGAGCGCCCACATACAGAGCACTCAAATGGTCTGCCAACATCAGCATCATTAATGTTTCCATTGGGTCGCACAGGCCTAATATCTGGAGGTCTAAATTTGGGAGGCGGAACCTTGACACAAACCCACTAAGCATCAGCTTGACGAATGCATTCTGCTTCATTAGCAACTGCATAGAGATCTTTAATAGTTTTCGGACGATCCCCTACGCTAAGGAGCGACCGATACTCAAGGGTAACACCCACAATTATGTTTCTTACAACCTCACGTTCACATAAATATAAACAGAAAACCTTTGCATATTATAGAATATCTTGGGCTTACGAATTTAAGGACTCTGTAAAAGTATTGGTGCACTATCGGACCCATTAGTCTAGCAGGAATGAATACAGAAAGGACCTCTTCCAAAAATTCCTCGAACCACACGCCACTGGACATGGCACCGACAACCATGTTACGTATCTCCCCAAGGGGTGTGAGGAAAAATTAGTTGAAAAATTAGTGCGTCAGAAAACCGAAAACACTAGCATATTCATGAATTTCCACCAGCACAAGCAAAAACCTGATGAATCCATCAGTAGTATCAGTGGTAAAATCCTTAAGCTTAGAGACACAAGCAGTTAATGGATGACTTAAATTCCCAAAACTCGAATTCAAAAGTGCGGAACCATTACCAGGCGAAAGTTGAAAACGCGGCAAGACACAATTATTACTTGCCCCAGGCAACGAGAGACCACTGGGTGCACAAGAATATCGACGTGACTGTTCCGTAGGAACATAGCAGTGATCCCTTCGCTAAGCCCTCTGATTGAGCGTATATTGGGATCTCCTCGTGGTGTAATGGCTGCTATTAGTCCACTTAGGAGTGAAACCGTTGCTAAGCCCTCTGATTGAGCGTATATTGGGGTCTCCTCGTGGTGTAATGGCTGCTATTTGTTCACTTAGCAGTGATCCCTTCGCTATGCCCTCTGATTGAGCGTATATTGGGATCTCCTCGTAGTGTAATGGCTGCTATTAGTCCACTTAGCGGTGATCCCTTCGCAAAGCCCTCCCATTGAGCGCATATTAGGATCTCCTCGTGGTGTAATGGCTGCTATTAGTCCACTTAGCGGTGATCCCTTCGCTAAGCGCTCAGATTGAGCGTATATTGGTATTTCCTCCTGGTGTAATGGCTGCTATTAGTCCACTTAGCGGTGATTCCTTCGCTAAGTGCTCTGATTGAGCGTATATTGGGGTCACCTCGTGGTGTAATGGCTGCTATTAGTCCACTTAGCAGTGATCCCTTCACTAAGCGCTCTGATTGAGCGTATATTGGGATCACCTCGTGGAATAATGGCTGCTATTAGTCCACTTAGCGGTGATTCCTTCGCTAAGTACTCTGATTGAGCGTATATTTGGGTCACCTCGTGGTGTAATGGCTGCTATTAGTCCACTTAGCAGTGATCCCTTCGCTAAGCGCTCTGATTGAGCGTATATTGGGATCACCTCGTGGAATAATGGCTGCTATTAGTCCACTTAGCGGTGATCCCTTCGCTAAGCGCTCTGATTGAGCGTATATTGGGATTTCCTCGTGGTGTAATGGCTGCTATTAGTCCACTTAGCGGTGATTCCTTCGCTAAGCGCTCTGATTGAGCGTATATTGGGATCACCTCGTGGTATAATGGCTAATATTAGTCCACTTTGCAGTGATCCCTTAGCTAAGCCCCTGATTGAGCGTATATTGGGTTCTCCTCGTGGTGTACTGGCTGCTATTAGTCATCTTAGCGGTGATCGCTTAACTAAGCCCTCTGATTGAGCGCATATTGGGATCACCTCGTGGTGAAATGACTGCTATTATTCCACTTAGCAGTGATCCTTTCGCTAAGCGATCTGATTGAGCGTATATTGGGGTCTCCTCGTGGTTTAATGGCTGATATTTGTTCACTTAGCAGTGATCCCTTCGCTAAGCCCTCTGATTGAGCGTATATTGGGATCTCCTCGTGGTGTAATGTCTGCTATTAGTCCACTTAGCGGTGATCCCTTCGCTAAGCCCTCTCATTGAGCGCATATTGGGATCTCCTCGTGGTGTAATGGCTGCTATTAATCCACTTAGCAGTGATCCCTTCGCTAAGCGCTCTGACAGAGCTATATTGTGGTCACCTCGTGGTGTAATGGCTGCTATTGGTCCACTTAGCAGTGATCCCTTCGCTAAGCCCTCTGATTGAGCGTATATTGGTGTACCGGTACTATGAAAACCGTAGTGTGAAAGAGGGCCTTTAATCCCATAACCGATTTAATTTCTAAACCAAACATATACTGTACTTATTCAAGAAATACAAGCAATATCTTTTTAACAAATTTATTAAATAAAAACAGGGATTATTACAAGCATAAAGGACAGTAACACTTGGAAAAATACAATTAAATTAAGCCTGTAACAGACAAAGGGAAATAAAGAACAAGGGGAAGGAGGCGTGCCCAAATCACCAAATTAAATCAATTACGCAAAAGGAATAATAATAATAACGTCCAAAATACGTAAAATAAAACGGCCATTGAGAACCTCGTACAAGAGGTAGACTAAACCACGTATAAAGAAAACTTCCGAATAATTACACCGGAAAAGGAGCAATGCTGAGGCAGAAAGGAAGATTGATACCCGTTTTAGGAACGGGAACTTCTATACGAAGAAAATCCGTAAAAGAATTAACTTATTTGCTTTACAAATTAGATCCTTCATGCAAAGACACGGATCAAACACGTCTACTTCAGGCAACATCAACCACAATACTGATAATATAAAAAAGGTTTACTTTTTAATATGGCGACCGTCGCCAGGAAACGACAATAATGGGGAAACAAAAACCTTAATAAACGAAAGTGCGACCATCAGCAGGCCAAGATTCAATGGAATATCAATAAATTAATAATTTTTATGAGAGCTGTGGATCGCACAATCTTAGGTTATAAAGCTTGGCACCAGGAACTCGACCACAGCAAAGCCCCCAATGGCCTTGGCAGAAATTGCCCGAGCACCTCACAAAACACAAGAAAGGCACAAGGCCCCAGGATAGGCAAAAGGAAGTAAGTTAAAATTCAACCCAAACTTCCACGAAAGAATCAAAGATAAAAAACCCAAAATAAAACCAGGTAAATACTCAAACAACACAACACAAAGAATCATAGGAACGACATAAGAAAAACGCAAAGTTCCGAACCCATTATCAAATCAAGTTGAGAAAATGTGAGACAAACCAGAAAGCAGAATAAGTAAAGAAACATGATTCTCGGACATTTCAGCCAAGCCAAGGATCACCTCACCGTAGGGTTTACAATCATATAGGATATTACCTTACGCGGCCACAAAAATATAAAGAAACAATGTTACTAATTATGATTGCTTGTCACGGTGGGTGAGTGGTTATAGTGTCGGACTACCAACCCCCAAGATTGCAGGTTCGCTCCTGGCCATGGTAAGTGATTTTTTTGAAGGCGACAAAAATCACGATACTCATGTCATACGTTGTTGGCATGTTAAAGAACCCATTTGAATTCAGTAGGCCGTGTTCAATGGCAAAATTAATCTCAGGATTTTCCGCTAACACAAAGTTCCTCCATTCTCTACTTGAAAGCGCTGTAGTGTCAAGGAGTTTAGATATCTAACCTCCTTGTCTTTCATAGCGTTCAAAGGAACGACGAAATTCGACATGCAAGCTACCCTCTGGGTGTCAATTAACAAAGCTTGCATCAGGCACCCGAGGCCATACGATATTATTATAGCAATTATGATTCAGTATCGCCGAACATAATATAACATTTTCGAGTTCCGACACGAGCCAAAACTCACCCCGATAAAGAACTATAAACATTTTACATCTCTCTTGCGAGATATTCCAAGATGGACTGTCGATGTTTTATTGTTTAAATTGTTGACCTAAATTCTGAGTTGATTCAGAACTGCCAACACAACCTCAGACTAGGCCAAAACTTGACTATTAGAAAGTCAGAAATATTATTGCTTAACTTTTGTCGGCACTTGCAAATGGCCTGTGATTGGATCCACAGCAATAGCCAATCACCTTTCGACAGGATCGCGATCTCATTGGCCACAGCTGATAATATTTGAAAGATTTGGGGGAAATACATGGAGATATAAATCTTATTGATGTAGGTTGGATTTCTAGGTTAAGTTCATGTACAGGGGCAAGTTGTAGAAACATCAGGCATTGTAACGTGAAAATCAGGGTAAAATTCTCCTCCCTCCAACGTTCGCCCTGGGAGACGTGTTGACACCAATTTTCAACTCTTGGACCGACGAGCATGAATGTGGTTACAATCCGCAGAAAATCCAGAGAGGCTCCCATCATGATGTTGACATGGACCTGAATTGCCATCAGACGACCCTGGCCAGACATCGCTGACAGCAATAGTACCTTTACAGCTCTTGGGCACCAGACTTTTTCTGCAACACATAAACCAACCCAGGAAACGGCCCCAGAATTAGAGCTCCGGGTCATCAATCAACCCCTTTCACAACCTGATCGTTCATTAATTGCGAAGGATAAGATCCATACTCCATCACGTAGTTTGAATTTGAGTTGTTAAATTTTACTTCAATAGTTCTTTTGTCATTTCAATGTTGTCGATGTTTCATACTTTCACATGTGATTTTATTTCAACAATAAATATATCTTCCCCTTAGTTCATTACATTTACCTTCAGCAGCCAAAATTAAAGAGAAGGTGCCATTACAAATTACGTTTGAAAATAGAAGGATCCACAGCCCCATAATTAAATGATTGAAAAGGTACACATCAAAATAAAGAGAATCAACATTACGTGAAGTTTTAAAATTTATACATAAGTTTCGGTCTCCCTTTCGCCTGCAAATTTGCAGTACGATAGATGAGTTCGAAAGATTCTTTTCTTTAAAGAGTCCTTCAACAACACTGTGACAGGACTTAAAAATGACAAAATTTCATATGGACCTCTATACGTGCTTGGAGCTTCCCAGACCCAGAGCTTTAGGCAAACATTCTTAATGTAAACAAGATCACCAAATTGAAACTTACACGGAGTACGTCCCAGATTGTATCTCTCAGCAAGTTTTCCATGAGATATTTTAGTAGCCTGTTGTGCCTCTTTCCATATTTGTTTAACACCGTCTGCGCAATATAGGACAGAAGGTCAACGTGGATAGACCACCCAACAACCTTTATGAATCACAAGTTTGTACACTGGGGTCTTATCCAAGCGTTTAATAGCATGGGCAGAGGGCTGTTTGGTGTTCTCGAGACTCCAGACAGGGTTCAGAAAAGGGATGAGGACCAGTGACAATATAATGGTGGTGAAAACGATGATGGACAAGTACATAAGAAGGAAAAGAGGTAAGCTGTATATCACAGCTATTGATTTGGAGAAGGCGTTTGATTCAGTGAGCAGGGTAGCTGTCATGGCTAAACTGGGAAAAATCGGGGTGTCACATAAAATGATAAGAGCAACTGAGAATGTGTATTCCGAAGTGAAATGTGCAATTAAAACTAAAGATGATGTAATTGTAGGAGAGAATGTTTCAACTCTACTGTTCTTGCCCTCAATCAAGAAAATGAAATAGTGTTGCTAGGCGATTTTAACTCCCATATCTCCTGGACATCAATAGACAATGGTACCATACACTCTCCCCAAATAGATAATTTCATCTTATCAAATTTTATAAACGGTCTACATCTGAAACAGTTCAATCTACACCCAACAAGGAAATCCGAAACACTGGACCTCATATTTTCAACCCTGCGTAATGTCCTGTGACCGTTGGAAGAAATATCCTAAACACCGACCATAGCTCAATAGAAGCCACTCTCCCCGTCCCAGCCACCAGACATAAAAATAGCCCCACCACCGATAAGAAAGCTTTCCCTCTTTGGAGAAAGGTCGACTGGCAAGCTGTCAATCAGGATTTATCATCTCTACCCTGGTGCCTGCTAACAGCTGAGAGGGACGTAAACAGCGTAGTGACCTTGTTTGAAGATTTACTTTACTCGGCCATTAAAGAACACGTTCCTTACTCCGTACCCAAATCCAACAAATACCCGCACTGGCTAAGTCAAAACACCAAACTCCTTCTCCAAAACAAAACTCGAGCGTGGTCACTGTGGAAATCAGTTCCCAATCCTCATACATGCAATGTATTTATTTACCTACGGAAAATTTCAAGAGTTCATATGACAGAAGATTACAACCGCTACATATCTTCCATAACAGGAAACCTCAAGAATAACCCGAAGAAGTTCTGGACACTTATATCATCCCGTAGAAAGACTACCAGAATTCCACTGAACCTAAACCTCCATAATGAAGAAATCCCATTTGAATTGAGGTCCACACATTTCAATGAATATTTCCATTCAACCTTTTCAGTTCCCGTACCAATCCCCAGTCCCCCTCAACTTACTAGCGTCTGTTCTGATTCACTGTCTCAAATTTCAACGACCCCCGATGATATCCAAAATATTTTAAAAAGTCTGCCCGCAAACAAATCTACCGGATCATCAGACATAAGCCCTATATTCCTGAAAAACACCTCTGCATCTCTCAGCATCCCCTTATCCATGATACTCAACTGGTGCATGACTTCCGGCACTTTTCCTGACTCATGGAAAAGAGCTGATGTAACACCTGTCTTTAAATCAGGCAGCAAGCATGAAATTTCCTCATACAGACCTATATCTATCGTCCCTATATTCTCTTCAGTCTTCGAAAGAATAATATATTGCCGTCTCCTCACTTTCACCAAACCACACCTCTCAGAAGAACAACATGGCTTCGTTCCTGGAAAATCATGTTTAACAATTCTGACTGTTCTGAACCATCACATAATTTCTGCAATAGATCAAAAATCTCAGCTAGATGTAATCTACGTTGACCTGGCCAAAGCATTTGATTCCGTGAACCATTTCCTTCTCCTCCACAAGCTTGCTTCACGATACAACGTACATGGATCCTTCCTATCCCTAATACAAAGCTTCCTGTCCAATAGGCAACAACGGGTAGTGCTTCCAGGGTCTGTGTCGTCCTGGCTCCCAGTCTTATCAGGTGTAACTCAGGGCAGTATCCTGGGACCCCTTCTCTTCGTGCTGTATTTGGACGATATAAACACATGTGTGCAAAATTCTCCGTGTTCCCTTCTTCTATACGCTGATGACCTCAAGATATTCAGAAAAATTTCCGGTTCTGACGACCACGCTGACCTCCAGGAAGCAGTGAATACATGTACCGATTGGTTCAACAAATGGAAGTTATCTCCAAATCCGAAAAAAGTGCTTCAATGTGTCTTTCTCACTACTGAAATCTGGAAATCAGGCGGACTATAAAATATGTGGGAATAAATTGGATACGGTTTCTCAGGTAAGAGATTTAGGTATTATTCACGATGATAAACTGACATTCTCTCCTCACATTGACCATATCAAATCTCGCGCAATGCGCAGTCTCGGCATTCTATATAGATTCACAGAAATTAAAGACCTCACTGCACTTAAAATATATTTCACCACATATGTTCTCCATATCCTAGATTTCTCTTCTCGAATTTGGTCTACTTCGGCTATAACCAATATTTCTAAATTGAACAGTCTTTAATTTCTTCATATCAATTGTCAAAGCTCGCAATCCTTCACTAAGGCACTTTGCCAAATCCGACATTCTAAATCAGCTCAATTTACTCGACCTGAGAAGCCGTCTACAATTTACTGACCTGTGTTTGCTACATAAAATTATGAATGGTTACACAAAATGTAACATGCTCTTAAGCTACTTCCCACTCCATGTTCCCTCCCGTTCAACACGCCAGAACCATTTACACCACATACCTCGCCCACGTCTTGAAGTACAGAAGCGCTATTTTCCACCGTCTTCCTACCCTTAGCAACTCCCTTCCAAATATTGACATATTCTCTCCCTATCGAACATTCAAACATAACATTAGGAGATCCCTTTCACCCTCAATTCCTAACCCCTCACCCTCCTAATCACTCACTACCGCAATCACTCCCTGCGTCCTTCCCGAGATTTATCCCTTCTGCAATCACTGCCAATTGTTACCTGTTATTGTTGTTGTTGTTTTTGTTAATATTATTTGAAATTGTTAAAATATTAGTGTAAAATGGCCTTTTCATGGTTGTATCTAATAATTATTAGATAAATAAATAAAGTCTAATATAGGATTAAAACAGGGATGCAAATTATCCCCGGTGCTTTTTTTTTTGGTGCTATTTAACAACGATATTTTCGATTCAAAGGGCTTTGAGCAACGGTCCAACCCTTGCTTGGACAATTATGATATCCCGGGCCTAGCTTTTGCTGATGACATCCTTCTGCTTGCTCTAACACCCTATAATAAGCAATATAGTATTGACGAGATTGTGAAATACTGTGAGGATTGGAACTTAAAAATTAACCCGAGTAAGACCAAAGTTATGGTCTGAAAAAAAAAAGGAAGTTAAACTGGCTAAGAATGAAAAGTGGGTCATGTATGGGTCACAGTTATAGGCGGTGAAAAAACTTGAGTATCTAGGGACGATAACGGCGAGTAATGGAAAATGGACCGAACAAATTAAAAGGGCAAAATCGAAAGGCCTAGCGGCATTGGCGAGTGTTAAAGTGTTAGAGCGTAAGTTTCCGAATCTTGACTACAAAGTGTATAAGAATGTGTTTAACGCACTCATCGTTTCAAGAGCACATTATGGTGTGGAAGTATGGGGTTTAGAGGATGGAACGAAAACCCTGGACAGTATTGTAAGTAGGTTTGCCAAGATAATTTTGGGGCTACCTAGTTGCACGGCGAATTGTGGAGTGAGAATGTTGTGTGAGGATGTAAGCATTAGACAACATATCATAAAAAGGTCATAAAGTCTTGGATTCGTTTAAAAGCCGGTGGTGGGCGGGGGGGGGGGGGGGATGCTAAAGGTAGTCTACCTGCACCAAATGAAGCATCACAAGAGGGCTACTGGGTGGACGGGGTAAGAAGTGTACTGGAAAGATTAGGAATGGGTTATCTATGAGATAGGGACTTACAAAGAGAGGAAGGTAGGGTGTGTAAAAAAGTGTGTAGAAGGGTTAATGAAGCAGAATTGCAGGTGCTAAGAGAAGAGTGCACCAGTAGGAGAACCTTAACGGAGTTCTGCGAAATCAGGAACTTTATGAGCATAAAGCCTCAATGTCTAATGAAAAGAGAAATGAGAGGGATAATTTGGTGGTTAATGGGGTGTATAAAAACAAAGCGTTGAGAGAAGTAGGAAAAGAGGACATTTGCCTGTTTTGTGGGAAGGTTATTGGTGCAGCGCACCTGATCAGGGAATGTAAGTAAATTAAAACGATAAGAGCAAAGTCTGTAGACAAATCAGATCTAAACAGAATAGAAAATGAAAATGAGTATTACACTTTAATACAATTACTAAAAAGGAAATGGGGGAAAGCAGGTCAATTAGCAAAATATTTTAATACCATCAGGGCAATGTGGAATAGGAAAGCGTCGGATGAGATTCAGAACAAAGATGCATGTACATTAAGCATACAAGTACAGGAGATGGCTTCCTAAGCTATAAATCTTGTCAAAGCCTAGGAGAGCCTATCTGTATTAACTAGGTATACGATTACTACAGTACATATTGCTGTCTGTAGATTTTTCCTGTGAGTTTGATGATTTTTTTTCTTACTACAAAACTTATCAGACTCTTACAGTCAGTAAGGGCTTGATAGGGAAATAAAAGTAATTCTTTCTGTGATGTGTCTCCCATGGAGAACTGTCAAAAAATGAAGAACACTGTGTCCACATTTATGATTAAGAAAGAACTTTGTGCAGTCTCCATCAGAAAAGTTGCCCAGTGATATTGTGAATGAAGATAACTACTGCAAAGCATTATTAAGTTTTGAAATATCTAGGAAGCCATGAAATGCCGAATGAACATTTGGTTTAATTATCTAATACCATAATGTAAATTTATGTTATCTATGTGTTGATTGTCTGTATGTCACGATATGACTCTCTGAGTTAAAGTGACAATTAACAAGTAGATTTGGTTTAAATAAACAGATTTTGGCCCTTGCCAAAACTAAACTAATCTAAAAAAAAGAATCACAAGTTACATCACTTACCAGATCCTGAAGAACAATAACACAATTTCCAAAATCAATCAAAATAAGAATAAAGCAAGAGACAACACAATAACACTCTGAGGATACGAACTGGAATCTCTGACACACTCCATTCATACAGGCACATTCAAATTCAAAATTCCCCAATAAAATTTCACCACCCACTAAAATAAAATTACAGTAATGCTCAAGTATGCAAATAGGAATCGCCAAAATATCATCACAAATTACAAACACACTTTGCACTCCCTGGAACATTAATAATAATAATATAATAGGCTATCACTCGTTCTCGAGTAAGATTGTCTTCTAAAGGTGAGTTCTTAGATGGCTATATAGACCAATACTGGAAACACACACTCTCCCACAGTAGCGACACACGTTGTTCGGAGCAGCCACTGGTTCTTGTGGGTTGATCCTCCTATAAATCTCACGCTCTTTCCTCGCATTGTACTTCTCAGTCTTACAGCTTTGTCGATGTTGTTCGAAACATTGTGGACCTTGGTGGACGAGGCGACGCCATACCTGACGATTTGATGCTGTAGTCTCCCATTTATCCGTGTCGATTTGACATTTGTTTAAATTGTATTTTAGGACGTCTTTGAAGCGTTTCCGTTGCCCTCCTTGCTTTCCCTGTCCAATCCGCAACTGGCAGTACATGATTTGTTTTGGAAGACGTCGTTCAGGCACGCGAACAACATGTCCTGCCCATCGAAGCTGATGCTTTAATATCATAGCCTCAATGCTGGTAGTATTCGCTTCCTCCAGGACACTGATGTTGGTGCGTCGCTCCTGCCACTTAACTCCAAGAATTCTCCTGATGCAACGCTGATGGTTCTTTTCCAAACACTTTAAGTGCCTTCTGTAGGTAGTCCACGTTTCGTAACCATAAAGCAGAGAAGGTACTACAGCAGCTTGGTACACACGCAATTTGGTAGGCGTACTGATGTCATGGTTGTCAAACACCCTTTTTCGTAGACGTCCAAACGCTGCACTGGCACATTTAAGGCGATATTGGATTTCAGCATCAATGTTAGCATTTGCTGAGAGATGACTGCCCAGGTAAGGGAAGTGTTCAATGTATTTTAAGTTGTTCCCATTGATCATAATGGGGAAACCAGCAGCATTACAGTTGGACGTAGCAGGTTGATGGATAATTTGCGTTTTACTGGTGTTTATTTCCAGACCTATGCACTTATACGCGTCATTGAAAGCATTGAGAGCAGCCTCAAGATCGTCTAGCGAGTTTGCCAATATAAAATTGTCGTCAGCACATTGGAGTTCGAGAACGGAACCTGTCGATACCTTTGTCTTTGCTCGCAGTCTGCTAAGATTGAATTATCCTCCGTCAGTCCTGTATTAAATATCTACACCATGCGGAACTTTTTCTTTGATCAGGTGAAGCATAGCGCCAACAAAAATTGAGAATAATGTTGGGGCGATCACACATCCTTGCTTGACACCTGTTGTGATCTTAAAGGGTTCTCCAGGCCCATTGCTGTTAAGAACTGAGCCCTTCATATTATCATGGAGTATTCTAATGATCAGAATGAATTTTGGAGGACATACAATTCGAGCTAGGATTCTGCAAAGAGCTTCTCTATTGACTGAATCGAAAGCCTTGACGATATCAATGAAGACCATATATAGAGGGCGATCTTGTTCTCTACATTTTTTTTGCATCTGCCTAGCACAGAAGATCATATCAGTTGTTCCTCGATTGGGTCTAAATCCACATTGAGTTTCAGGCAGTGATTCTTCAGCCAAAGGTTTAAGACGATTGGAGAGGATTCTGGCAAGAATTATTCCAGCTACAGAAAGCAGGGATATTCCACGATAGTTGCCACATTGAGTCTGTAACCCTTTTTAAAGATTACTACTATCAAGGCATCCCTGAGATCATCTTGGATCGTTTCTGTTTTCCATATCTTGTCAATGAGCTTGTGAGTGTGGTGAACTAGTACAGTGCCCCCATCTTTAAATAGTTCAGCTGGAATCCCTTCTGTACCTGCTGCCATATTATTCTTGAGTTGATTAACAGCAATTTCAACTTCTAGTAGGGAGGGACCTTCATCAAGCTGAGTTTGTACTGGTCTCTGAGGAATTTTGCTTAAAATGTTATCATTGACGTGGGTATCCCTGTTAAGTAGTTCGTCAAAATGTTCTCTCTAGCGGGAGTTGATTGAACATGTGTCTCGGAGAAGCTCAGTACCATCTTTTGATTTTAGAGAATTTACGGTGTGACGGGATGGTCCATAGACTACTTTTGTTGCACTGAAGAAAGCATGTGTATTGTTGATCTCAGCTAGATACTGCATTTCATGTGATTTAGATACCCACCAAAGGTTTTTCATGGCTCGAGTTCTCTTTTGGACTTCAGCCCTGGCATCTTGATAAAGTTGTTCTTTTGGACGCAGTTTTAGGGTTATTTTTCCATGCATTGAGCGCTTTCCTCTTCTCATCTATAAGAAATCGAATTTCTTGGTCATTCTCATCAAACCAGTCTTGATGCTTTTTCTTAGCGAAACCAGCTGACTCTTCGCAGGCTGAGAGTACTGCTGACTTGAACATTTGCCAGTGTTCTTCTCTATTTTCTGGATAATCATCAGGCAGCCTTTCACCAAGATGTTTATGTAACTTTGGTCTAACATTATCATCCTTAAGAAGTTCGGTATTGATTTTACGTCTTACGAGCTTTCCCTGCTTTCTACATTTCTGGGGAATTCATAGAGCCATAAGAGATCGGATCAGTTGGTGATCAGTCCAACAGTCATCAGCACTTGTTAGAGCTCTTGTGATGAGTACATCACGCTGATCTCGGGCACGCACTATCACATAATCAATTAGGTGCCAGTGTTTTGATCTTGGATGTTGCCATGATGTCTTAAATTTGTCCTTCTCTCGGAAGAGTGTATTTGTAATGACAAGGTTATATTCAGAACAGTTAAATTAGACCTAAACGAAGTAGCAGAGCCCCCCCCCCCAAAGAAAAGAAATCCCCAGTACTTACCTTGCCCAAACAAAACGAATTCATCGTCCGGAGAACATTGATGGAATAGTACCAACCCCCGAAAATAATAACCTTACCTTTCATCGTCACATCTCACAGACCCATACTTGCAATCAGTTAAAATCGAGTAAGCCTGGCCAGACATCGAACCAAGTAAGATGCCACATTCTGTCCTCGACACGAACCAACCAGTAGATACCACAGCGAAAAAAGCACTTGCACACTTGGCTTCGTCTCAAACGATGAAATCTATCGTATAGAATAAAAATACAGCCTAACCTTACATAATCTCACTTGAGACCACCCGCAACATAATTCAAAACAAAGCTAGGTTACCGCTCGTACACACCAATTCATAGTTTTCACACATCAATATCCCAGAACAATCTCTTAGCAAACAAAAGATTTCTAAAACAGAGCATACATCACGTTACACAAACAACCCACAATAACATTTACACATGATCGAATTTTAAATGAATCACACCTTGGTCAGATTCCCCTGAATAGTCAATTACGTTTAAGTCTACAAAATGTTTCAGTATATCCTGAGCGCCCACATACAGAGCACTTAAATGGTCTACCAACATCAGCATCATTAATTTTACCATGGGGTCGCACAGGCCTAATATCAGGAGGTCTAAATTTGGGAGGCGGAACCTTGGCACAAACCCTCTGAACATCAGCTTGACGAAGGAATTCTGCTTCATTATCAACTGTATAAAGATCTTTAATAGTTTTCGGACGATCCCCTACGCTAAGGAGCGACCGATACTCAGGGGTCACACCCACAATTATGTTTCTTACAATCTAACGTTCACATAAATTCAAACCGAAAACCTATGCATACTTTAGAATATCTTGGGCATACGAATTTAAGGACCCTGTAAAAATATTGGTGCACTATCGGACCCATTAGTCGAGCAGGAATGAAATCAGAAAGGACCTCTTCCAAAAATACCTCGATACACACGCCACTGGGCATAGCACCGGCAACCATGTTACGTATCTCCCCAGAGGTATGAGGAAAACTCAGTGGAAAATTTAGTTTGTCAGAAAAACCGAAAACACAAGCATATTCATGAATTTCCACCATCTCACGCAAAAACCTGACGAATCCATCAGTAGTATCGATGGTGAAATCCTTTAGCTTAGAGACTCAAGCAGTTAATGGATGACTTAAATTCCCAAAACTCGAATTCTAAAATTCGGAACTGCTACCCCCTTAGCATTTGACGGCACTGGCCAGCAGCACGTCGGCTTCTCGATAACCAACGCTTTGCTTACCAGAATGAGGCGTGTACGGGAAACGTGGATGGGCCAACTTACCTGTATTCAGGGGTCCGGGTCACTTCCGCAGCAACATCACCTCCAGATGACATGTCCCAACAGAAGAGCTCCAAAGGAGTGGAAGGAAGATGGATAAGGGGACAACACACACAGGCTATCGTACAAACATCCCCCAAAAACCAACGGAACTGCCGTCGGTGAAATAATGCCACAACCAAAGATTTAAAAAAAATAATAAAAAAAGGTTTAATATTAAAAATTTAAAGGAGAATCATCACCAGAAAAGGAACATGCATCCACCACCAATATTTTACAAGAAGGCCAGATAGCGCCTAACATGCTTGCTTGCAAAGCCAAGAAGACGAAAGACTTAATTTAAAATAAAATAAAATTTAATAGCCCAAAGGTTAAAATAAATATTACATGCATAACATACTGAGAACGGGCTTGATGATTTGCACGGAAATGTAATCACGATCCGACATGCAGGAGTTCAGGCCACGCCAAAAAAGAAAGGATTGACAACAAATTACACAACACGTCTGGTTTTGAGACCCGCGCCAAATGGACTCACCGCGAGACCACAATGCATCACGGTAAACAAAAGATATGGCCACACCAAAAACATGCCAGATCGAAATTACGGCAAACAATTAATAAGATTAAATTTAAACATTAGCGTAAAGAAAATGACGGCGGAAAATAATTAGGTCTAAAAGCTATTATAATCGAGAAATGCACCGGATCATGAATAAATTACAATGTCAATCCCAAGATTGACAAAGGAAAATAGATAATAATTTAAACGTAAAATAAATTAGAAATGTGTCTCCCCAAGGTACGAAGAAAAGAGAACAGAATAAAAATAAACCAGGAAACGTAATTAAAACAACAATAAAAATTAGACCTATAAAACAAAAGAGGAACAGAATTAAAATATTACTATCAGATGATATCGGAGCTCCATAACAATAATATAAAAGAACATTTAACTGAAAACGTACCTTATTTCCTTCCTAAGTGGAGACACAAAGAACAAAAAACTAACACCTTTTAAATGATTTAAAATACATGAACTGCCTCAAAATGGCCACGAGAGCACACGCGCCGTTTTCGATCACCCATGAAGCTTCTCTTCTTTTAGCCAGTCAAACTAAATATACCACAGTTCATCTTCACGGCGAAAAGACGAAACTAAATCCTTAGGAGCACAGGCGTTTCCTTTTCTTGAATATATGCATATTTGGTAGAGGATGGGGGAGGCAACCCCCCCCCCCATCAGCGGTGACACCTTTTACGACCAAGTCCTTCTTGATTCTCTCCGGGACAGCTAATGGACTCCACAAAAATGGCGGAGAATCGCTCGTCATTTATCGAACTGTCTTCATGTAAATCATATTGTCCAATCAGAGAAAGACACATCAAACAACAATGTCATAAATAAGTCCATAATTTGGCGGTATCATGACTACACCGGCTTTTGTTTTACGACGAAGAATATGATTGTCTTTCAATTAAGTCATGCGTATAACGAGTTAAATAAGGCGAAGCCCGCACCACCTATTGGGGAGAAACAGGAACTATTTGTATCTTTCCAAAGTCCGACTGCAGCTACCATCTTGTGGTGACAGACGGTACTGAGCGACCAAGCGGACGTTTCAAAACTTCAAGAACAGCGTCCCTGATTAAATACATGTTTGAAATGGTAGAGACGTGCCCTTGCACGTATCAGGAACCATTACCAGGCGAAAGTTGAAAACGCGGCGAGACACAATTATTACTTGCCCCAGGCCACGAGAGACCACTGGGTGCACAAGAATATCGACGTGACCGTTCCGTGGGAACGCTAGGTTGTCGGCAACCAAAAGTAATTTTCATTCTACATACCGAAAAAGAACAATCACATACTGTTCGAGAACCTGCACGACCATAAGTGCCGTTTACAATCGAGTTAGAATTATTCATGGCCAAAACAGGCATAGAGTTACTGACGGAGGCGATTGGCCTACCAACAGGTATATTCACCCTCAGCTTAGACAACTCAACATAATTATTCAGACTGGTAACATGACTGACACATGGGACGATACAAGTCTCAGAAGAAAGAGATAGGCTAAGTGTCTTGAATATTCCCAATGTAGAGGAAAGTTTGCTTTACTGCACCGCGTATTATGTATAACATATTCACTACAATTCACACGCGAGCCTACATTATGCTGAAAACTAGAACTTACCATACAGCTCATTCTAGGGCTACTATAAACAGCAGAAAAACTAGAAGATGTTACGACTGAATTAGGTATATTAACAGATGATGTTAAAAAAATCCGAACTTGTACACTACCGGATGTTCCAGCTGTTATGTTATTCATATTAGCCACATCAACAATGCCATTTTCAACATCAGGAATAATATTTTCTAAAACTTTTGAACATTCTATATTCTCAGTACTCAAGTAGACAGTTCAGATGCCTCCTCCTCCACACCCTCCACACAAGATGGCGGCAGCCCGATAACTCCCGAACCCGTGGTCGGATTTTGACGAATGAGGTGTCATTGAACTCGGGCTGATACCCCCTTTCCTATGAACAACATATTTCAACCCAAAAATAAAACCTACTCCTACTAGGCGGTGGAATTGTAATTTTTTTTAGAGAATCTCTCTTTCCAATTGCAACATGTGAGAGTTTGAATGCTAATATGGAATGAAAAGTTGTTCTACACAAGAGACATGTGTGCGGTGGAAAGCCACTATGAATTAGCATGCCCACTCATGGCTATTGAAGAGGGTGGGGGAGTGGTTCCCTGTGGACGAGTCCTTGTTGACAGGTCATTGTTGACGGGTCCTTGTGGACTGGTCATTGTTGACGAGTCCTTGTGGACGAGTCCTTGTGGATGAGTCCCTTTGGACTGATCCCTTTTGACCGGTCCCTTTGGCCTGGTCCCTATGGACTGGCTCATGATTTATTTAAATTATGTCAAAGGGCCTAACTACATTTGTGTGTGTTGAACTGACGTTGTTCACCAACCCCCACTACTATAATGTGATGACGATATGAAAGGAAAGTGACGAAATACATGTGAACACGTGTGAGATGACCTTATTACCGTCCTCCTTGTGAAACAAGTCACATCCTGTTTTGTTTCATACGTGAGAAAATGCAAGTTCATGTGTAATATGACCTAATACACAAGTGTACACATGTGCACGTGCACGATAAGAACTAACAAGTCACAACCTGTGTTGACAGTGGTGGGAATAAGGCTAGAGACATGTACAAGTAGTCAAATGACTCCGGCAGACAACCCCTTTCCTATGGATAACTTATTTCCACTCAAAAATAAAATCTACCCCTACTAGTGGGTGAAATAATAATGTTTAGGTAAAAGTCGCTTTCCATGTGCAACATGTGGGAGTTTGTATGCCAATATGAAATTAAACTCGTTCCATATAATGTGCATGCATACAACTGAATGCCGCTATGATTTATCATTTTTGTTTTTTGTTTTACGAATGCGCAATTGGGGTTTTTGTAAGAGGGTGGGCTTTTTGAATAATGATTTATAGATACTTTTTTTTACAAATTAACCAAAGATCCAAAAACTAATAGGTCATCGGCTTTTTAATATCTTATGAACTAAGAAAGCTAGGGACTTGTATGAGGGGTCGTTGGACTTGGGGTGACGCCCTGTTTTCAGCCTATTTTGAAAAAATAGGCTTATGAGATCACCTTTTGTCCGTGTGTGTGTGATTCATGTGTGTGTCCCCCCCCCCAAAATAAAATCTAAACGGCTGGAGCGATTTCAATGAAACTCGGAAAGTTTATAGCACTATTCCGGGCGACCTCGACCGTGCCCATCAAATTTTGTTACGACTCACCAATCCAACATGGCAGCTGTGCGAATTATTTCTCCAGCATTCAATATCTCCGAAACTATTACCGATATTACCCTGGCATTTTCTATGGTGATAGAGGGAACTACTATAAGTTCACTTATGCGACTTTTGAAAACCTGGTAACAACAAAACCAACATGGCAGCCAAGCGAATTTGCGACTTTTAAATAGAGGTTTCTCGCGATTTGACCAACCAAACGCAATGAAACTTGGTACAGTATATTGTGCCCAACATAGTACTCCAGTTTTAGCAATGATTGGCAACCCTGCGTAATTCTCGGCTCAAAACTCCACATTTCATCTTCGCAGACTCGGCCACAAGGTCGAGTGACGTCACGCGTCTGACGTCACGCACAGCTGTCTACTATCTCCGGCAGAGCACGCTGTCTTGCACCACGTGCTCAGTTCTGGTGTTCCGGCAGCTGGTCACAGTGAGAGACGGACACACATGCGTTTTGAGCGCAGACAGGACAGTACTCCGTTGTGCGGCAAGAGTTATTTGTGACATTCGATTTTGATCGCGGAGGGCCGTGTGTGCTATGCCAACACAGGTCTGAGTGTCGCTGTATATCGGGTGTGATTTTATCGGAGTCCTGAGAGACAATATAATTACGAAACACCGCTGTTATGCCAGGCGCGATTGCTATATCGGACGGCCGAGTCAAGAGTGTATAACCCCGGTCGTGTAGGCCCATGCTTGGCTTGATAACGAGAGAACTAGCCCTTTGCAACTAGCTTTGGACGTGAGTTACAATACGGAATAGTTTGTGCAGTGAACATTCGAGAATAGACGAGGCTCTTATCTTCGATGGAGGACTTGTAGATGCAACTGAACAGCTGTGAATGCTATTGAATTACTGTTTACGTAAAGCCGGTGGCAATTTGCCGAGAGAAAGATTTGTATACATTGTTCGAGGCGCTGGAACTTATAATTTCCAGAATGGAACGAGGACATTTTATAACCTGTGCTGTTGAATTGTCAGTGAAGAATTTTGAAATGAAACTAGTCAGTGAAAATATGGGCCACTAAGCTTATACGTGAGGGGACTGGATGGAGTGACATTTACATCAAGATGAGGCCATGATGTTGCCATGACGTAACCACACCGTGGGATTTGGAGGACGCAGCCACCATGAAATGTGAAGGTCTCGGTTTCGATTCCTGGAGGAGGCGAGGAAGATGATGGTGGAAGATGCAATCCTGCCGGTTCTGGAATGGGAAGGAGATGGTCCTGAATGAAGATTGGTTCCAGAGGTTCTGCATCCCATGAGCATGCTAGGCTTGTATCATATTTTCTTATTTCGGCCAGTTGGTGAGCTAAAACATTACTTAAATTTGTAGTTGTGAGTAGTTTGTACTACTCAGTAGTGCTAGATGCCATGGAGTTGAACTAATTATTATTTATTTGTTGATCAATCATTTTATTATTATTATTAATAATGGCCACCTTTTTTCCCTTCGTCTATTAAGTAATTATATGAGGAAGTGATTCACATTGTAGGGTTGTCACACGTGGCAAGGAACTATCCACCATGCTTGGCACCATGATCCAGTTAATATTTTCTTTTGGGATTTTTTGTAAATCCGTCACTACTTTGAATGATAAGATTTTTTTTCTACGATGATAGGATTGGATATACGACGCGGATACTGAACTGAATCCATGATGGAATAAATGAAGGTGGTAGACTAGCTGTCGAGAGCTAGGGTGGAGTTCATATTTTGAATTATTTTTCTTTTCTTTCGATTTTGACTTCAGCGTTTGGTGAATCTAGTTATGTGAACTCTGAAGGATTATCACTTTTTATATTTTTTTTCTTCTTCCACATCCATTGATATAGAGAATTTAATTATTAGAAGCATGCTCGTCTTTATGCTTCGACACCTACCCATTTGACATTGCTACAGGTCATGCCTGCATTAGATAATTTATGCACACTAGTCATGTGATGAAATGAAAGGTCATGATTATTAAAAGATACTGAGTTTATCTACAAAAAAAAAGATTGATTGGTGTAGTTGTTTATAAAAAAAGAGAAAGGAGAATTGAATGGAATGTAATAAAATAAATTTAGGATGATAGTTCACATATTCTGTGAACGTCTTATGGCAAATTTTCTGAGAATTAATCATGAAGAATCCCTTTGTGAATAAAAAAATAATAATAATGTAATAATAATTAGTAGTGTAATATCTTTCTAAATAAGCATGACTATCCAAAATGCAGTCTTATGGTGTTGAATTATGTATTCACAGGAGTAGGCAGGCGATAATCTAATCACTATGTAATTGATGGAGTGAAATACATCGCAAGCATACCATCGAATTGGGAAATATGGGAACTTTTAGTTGTGATATAATGATCAGCCATGACTTTGAACTTTGTATAAATGTAGGATAATGGGTGCATGTTTGCCTGAAATATTTTGAGTAATTAGACTCTGAAATAACGTTGTACGATAAATATAAATCCTGATTGCAACTTTAATTGAGTGGTCAAGTAGGACCTATATTGTTGCAGCAATTATTTTTAATTAATAATTAATTAATAATTAGTTAGAACGGAGATCAATACTATTATTTTTTAGGCCATCTATTTATTTAATTTTCATTATAAACTCAAGTGAGTGACAATATTACTAATCTAGGACACTACCTGATGGACATTTAGTATGATTAGTTGATGTTGATAGTCAAATGTGACTGAATCTATTTTTTTTATATTTTATTAATTTTCTTCGAATATCTCCTAATTTTATTTGTGTCTTAAGGATAGGACCAAGGAGATTCGTTGACCCTTTAAAATTTAATTATGTTTATTTGGACTCGAAATATTTTTCTTTTTCTTCGGTCCACATCAAGCCTTCATTTAGATCGAATCTCCGAGGCAAGATAGGCTTTTTGGGGGTTTCCTATATTTGTATTGTTCAATAAGTTGCCAATAAATGGATGCCTTTTTTATCTTTTTTAATTGTGCTTATCTTCTGATTTCTGTTGTGCTATTGCTTTGATTTAGGTTTGGGAGTGGGTTGATTTAACCTGTTACACCTACATCCTGTTAACCACCCCTGAGGCTACTTGAGTTCTCGTACCCACCGGCGCATTTTTTTTTTTTTTGATATTCGAACCCAGACCTCAATCATTTTTTTTTGTTCTTTATCTGATATATGTCTTGTGTTATCGGCATGAATTGCGATGTTTTCGCCGGGTCATCCAATTCGATGCCGGTTAACGGGGACATAAAAATGGCGCCCAGCGTGCAGAGCCTCGAATTGAGAAATCGTACACACGATGGTGTAGCAATTAGATGTTTTTAATGTAATTTGACAGCCAGTGTGGGTTGTTGTATCGTTGGCACTTGCATTTGAGTGGCTCAAGTAAATTGGATTACCGCATTTGAGGTACTTGAATGGGAGGCTAATGATTTTTTCTCTTGGGAAGGTCTAATTACCTTCGGTAATGAGATTGTTTCTTAGTTTCCATGACATAGGCAACAGTATCAGAAGTTCTTTTTCCTTTGGATTGGTGTTTTTGATCTTCATTCATTCTTCGTTTAATGATCCAATTGCGTAGAATTGGATAAGGATCCATTTATGCAACTCGTTGATATTAGTTCAATTCCATGGTGTAGTAGTAGAAAGTATGGTACAATCTTGGTGTGGTCACTCTTGATGGTTCCCTTATGTTGTATTGTCTTATTGTACTAATTGACATGTCTAATATGGAAGAGTTGAGGCAGCTGTTAGCTGATTTGAAAACTGATTTAAAGAAGGGTCAGGATGATTTAAGAGGCGACTTTAAGCAAGGTCAAATGGAGTTAGAGGGTAGACTTAATCATAGTATCCAACAAAATCATGATGAATTGGACAAGAAATTTAATCAAAACCGAAATGAGGCAGCTAATCAGGCGTTAAAAGCACAGGCAGATATAATCAAGTTAGGAGAGCGTATAACCAACAGCCAAAAGGAAACTGATAGCAGCATGGACGCAAAACTTGATGCATTGAAGGCCACTATGCAGGACAATTTGATAGAGGGCATACAGAAAATTCAGAAAGGTGTAGAGAAAGACATGGAAGCATTGAATACACACGTCAGGACCCTAGAAAAACGGCTAGATGAAAACATTAAAGGATTGGGATCTGATATAACCGCTCATGTAGACAAGCTTAAAGGGGAATACCAACATGAGATAGTGGAAGTAAGGAAAGAGTTTAATGAAACTACTGTCGGCATTCGAAAGGAATTAACGGAACAAGTAGGAAAAGTAGAAACGAAAATCCAGAAGATGGAGGAAAATGTTGGCACATTAGCGCAAGACGTGGATGCAAATCGAAAACGCATGGATGAGGAAGCAGGGAAGATAGAAAACAAATTGGACGCAATCAATACTAATATCACAAAAGTCAAAACGGAAATAGATGGGGCGATTTCGTCAGTCAATGATAACATAAAGATACTGGAGGGTAGTCACCTAGACCGCATCACGCGTATGGAGAACTTCTTACAGATGAATAGTCCGGTTCAAACGATGGAAATTAACTCACCAGAGATGAACCAGGAGAAGAGATGGGGAGAAATGGATTCGACACCTGGAGGATTTACTGGGGATAGTCCTGTAACTATCATTAGAACTCATGAGGAAAAACCAAAAAAGTTTAGTGGTGTGGGAGTTATCACCCCAATCGAGTTCCTACGAGACCTCAGGGATTATCTGGATGAAAATTGGATCCCAAGTGAACGCGAGATAAGGGTTATTGAAAGATCGTTAGAGAATCAAGCGCTGACCTGGTTTAGAGCTTTTAGATGCACCTTTGCGAATTACGAGGAGTTTGCTAAGGCATTCCTTAGGCGTTTCTGGAGTTCGGAAGACCAACTTAGCATAAGATCAGAACTTTACTCCAGGAAATATTCCACATCTAACCCGACGCAGTATGCGGGGTATTTTACAACGCAGTTAGCCAGGTTACAATATTTAGAACCTCCATTACCCGAAGAGGAGATGATTCAAGCGATAAGGAGGCAATTTCCGGTAGAAGTTCAGAGAACGCTTATAGCATCTGGGGCGAATAGTTTGAAGACATGTGGCGAAATTCTGAGGAAATTAGATCACACCAGTTTTCTAATGCACGCGAGAAACACTAGACCAGAGCACCAGGAGGTGAATCTAGTCGTGACAGACCGGAAAATACAGACTGAACCACCACAAAGAAGAACATTCCAGGATACAGGAGATTGGAGAGGACGTTATGAGAATCGTGGATATAATCGAGATAGGAGATGGAACCAAGGTGGAAGGCCATACTATGCGAACCAACAGCAGCAACTCAATTCACAAACCTACAGACCCAGGGATATAAAGGGAAGAAACTCTTGGCAGCAAGGAAGAGGTAGATTTCAAACCTATAATAGGCAGTGGAACAGAGATGAACCTCGGGACAATCGCGTGAATTTGGAAGAGAGACATTCAGAAAGTCAAGCATACCTGCAGCAGATGAGAGAAGCAACTCAGCAGCAGCAAGGGCAAGGGAACGTAGACCCAGGGCCTAGTACAAGTGGCTCGCAAGCAAAAAAAACGTCAAATACAAATCACCAGTCACAGTAGATTCCAGTAATTCCAAACCTATCATCGAGATCATCGCAGTACATAGAATTGTAGATGAAGACCTCATTTACGACGAAGAGAATCCCATTAGGAGAGAGAGAACAGAACTACCAATGATTGATGTACATGTTGGAGGACGGAAATTTAAGACATTGCTGGATACAGGAGCCATGGTCAGTATCATATCGGAGGCGTGTTTTGAGATTATCAGGTTGACAGGAAAGAAAAAAAAACAAACAAACAACCCCTGGCACTATCCAGCCCATGACGGGCTAAGGCCGACCAAGCGACCGCTGCCCAGCCATTTGGCCTGCAGATATTGGGCTGACGCGTGATCAGCGCGTCAGGTCCCCTCGGCCGTTAATCTTGGTATTCGTGATCGGGGCAGAAGACATTACTATATTACCTGCATCCGGAATGAAGGTTAGAGGAGTGATTCCTAACCGTTCTATTAACTGCAAATTACAAGCATTGATTAACATCACTATAGCCAACAGAAATTTTGAACACGTCTTCATAGTACTTAAAGATATTAAGTTCGACATGATTCTAGGTGCGGAATTTTTGACAGAGCATGGAATAGTAATTGATTTACAAGCAGGGATAGCAACTTTCCGAGGAAACGAAGGGAAATTGAATGAGGAAATTGGTATATCACATAGCCAAGAATTACCTGGGTGGAACACCTTAGATAACATGGTAAATGAAATGGAGGTAGATGCAGAGAGGTTATTCTATGTCAAGAAGGAAACACTAGAACCACACATCCGGAAGAAATTTGATGAATTAATATCGGAATTTCAAGACATCTTCGATGAGAAACCTTGACTTATTAGCAATTTCGAATATCAGATACGACTGGAAGATGAGTCACCATTCGAGGGGAAGCTTTACCCGATTCCAGAGAAGTGGAATGAGGAGGTAGGCAAAGCCATTAAAACCATGGAGGAAGACGACCTCATTCAGAAGATGGCTACCCCATATCTCAATCCTCTGGCCGTTGTTAAGAAACAGGACGGCAGGCTTAGAATTTGTCTAGACGCCAGAAGCCTCAATAAGAGAATTTTGCCAGAATATGACAGGCCTCCCAAGATTAGGGAACTACTCAGACGATTTAAGGGAAAGACCATATTCTCGATAATAGATCCTACAGCTTCTTATTACCATATAAGTTTGTCAGAGGAGAGCAAACGATACACTGGATTCATGTACAACGGCATTACCTACGTTTTCAAAAGACTACCGTTTGGAGTGAAGAATAGTGGTCCTGCAATGGTCAGAGCATTGGACAAGAATCTGACGGAAGAAGTAAAAGGAAATGTATTATGTTATATCGATTGTCTAATTATAGCATCGACAACCATGGAGGAACATGTAGAACATCTTCGTAAACTATTTGAGAACCTACGGGAAGCATGTTTCAAGGTCAACTTTAATAAATGCCATTTTTGCCATAGAGAGATTAGGTTTTTGGGACATGTAATTGATGGAAATGGGTATCGACCTAATCCTGATAAGATTGAGGTGATCAGGAGTTTTCCCAGACCACGGAAGGTCAAACAGATTAGGCAATTCCTGGGAATGTGCCAATTCTTTTCGGCACATTGTCCCATGTACTCAGAGACGATGGCACCACTACAAGATATTTTAAAGAAAAACAACAAATGGAAATGGGATGAGAAATCTGAAGCGGCCTTTGTTAAAGTAAAAACTATGTTGATAGAGAATATTAAACTTGAATACCCGGATTTCGAGAGAACGTTCTATTTAGAATCAGACGCTTCACGCGTTGGCATCAGCGCCGTGTTATTTCAGACTGATGACAAGCAAGAGCGTCACTATTTAGCATTCTCCAGTAGAAAGTTACGTGAACCAGAAAGGAACTACACTACCACGGAAAATAGAAGCATTAGCAATTATTTATGCATTGCAGAGTTGGAAGAAGATATTGCTTGGACATAAAACTGTCATAATCACCGACCACAAAGCGTTACAGTTTATGCTAAAAACAGAGCTTGGTAGTGACAGGGTAGCCCGTTGGACTTTGTTTCTCCAACAATTTGATGTGTCCATTGTGCATAAACCGGGCAAGGACAACTTCTTAGCCGACATTTTGAGTAGAAACCCGACAGAGGAAATGCAAGTACATCAAGTAGAAATCGTCCAAGTAGATCAGGAAACTTTAGAGAAGCTTAAGAAACTACCGCAGTCACAGAAGATGTATACTCCTTTGAGAATGATGTATAGATTTCTGAAGGGACGCATGAGCAATATCGATCCAGAATATGAAGCAACTGCTAGATTGTCTAACGATTATGTCATCGTGGAAGATGTGGTATGCAAGTTTGTGGATGAAGCTCATCTCATGTTAAAAGCAGTTTTACCACTGAACCTAGTTGAACGTGTAGTTTGGTTGGCGCATAGGGCCATAGGACATGGTGGTATTGACAAAACCATCCATGTGCTACAAGAGAAATTCACTTGGAAGGGGATGCGAACGTCGGCAAGAAATATTTTAAGAAAATGTGATGATTGCCAGAGAAGTAAATTCGCTTCGCATTTCTTGAAGGAAAGACCAAAGCCTATATTACCATCAGAACCTCGAGAGCTATATTCGACTGATATTTATGGGCCATTGCCTAAATCAAAAAGGGGAAACCAGTTCATCCTTGTTACTATGGACGTCTTCACGAAATATGTAATGTTCTTCCCCATTCAGAAGGCTAAGTCACGTTATGTGATCAATAGGCTTGAGAAGGGTGTATTTCCTACTATGGGTAAGCCTACTTACATTCTTTCTGATCATGGAACCCAATTCACCTCTGTTGAATTTTATCAGACCATGACTAGACTTGATGTCAAGCACATATTGAATTCCATACGCCATCCTGAGGGAAATCCAGTGGAAAGGGTCATGGCGGAAATTGGGAAATTTTGCCGGTTGTATTGCCACCATAAACATGATCAGTGGATGGATGTTCTACCAATTTTGGAGTTTTGCATAAATGCAACAGTGCATGAAAGCACACAACAGATTCCCAAAGTACTCCACTTCAATGTCAAACCAGTAAGACCCTGGGATCACATTATCAAAACACCACCTGTTGTAGAACCCAACATGGAGAGGAGAATCCAATTGGCTAGCGAGAGACTTCAGACACAAGCCTAAAAGAGGAACAGAAGGACCGAAAAAGGGAAATACAGTCAACCTTTACGTGTCGGAGATCGAGTGTTAATACGCAGACCCGTATCATCCAACCTACCGCTGAAGATATACGGCAAATTTGCAAGGCTGTTTTTGGGCCATACCTAGTCCATGAGTCTTATGGCAATAATTGCTATGACATCAGAGATATAAGATCTGGAGCAAGGATAGGAAAGTATAATGCTGCCAGCCTTAAGAGATACTACTGTTGAAGAACGAGCAGGACATGTTTGGCACATGATTGGCGGCATAATGAAGAGAATACAAAATAAGCTTTTGTTTACTCGCTTATTTTCCGGGGAGAGGGGAGTATGTGCCCAACATAGAACTCCAGTTTTAGCACAGATTGGCAACCCTGCGTAATTCTCGGCTCAAAACTCCACATTTCATCTTCGCAGACTCGGCCACAAGGTCGAGTGACGTCACGCACAGCTGTCTACTATCTCCGGCAGAGCACGCTGTCTTGCACCACGTGCTCAGTTCTGGTGTTCCGGCAGCTGGTCACAGTGAGAGACGGACACACATGCGTTTTGAGCGCAGACAGGACAGTACTCCGTTGTGCGGCAAGAGTTATTTGTGACATTCGATTTTGATCGCGGAGGGCCGTGTGTGCTATGCCAACACAGGTCTGAGTGTCGCTGTATATCGGGTGTGATTTTATCGGAGTCCTGAGAGACAATATAATTACGAAACACCGCTGTTATGCCAGGCGCGATTGCTATATCGGACGGCCGAGTCCAGAGTGTATAACCACGGTCGTGTAGGCCCATGCTTGGCTTGATAACGAGAGAACTAGCCCTTTGCAACTAGCTTTGGACGTGAGTTACAATACGGAATAGTTTGTGCAGTGAACATTCGAGAATAGACGAGGCTCTTATCTTCGATGGAGGACTTGTAGATGCAACTGAACAGCTGTGAATGCTATTGAATTACTGTTTACGTAAAGCCGGTGGCAATTTGCCGAGAGAAAGATTTGTCTACATTGTTCGAGGCGCTGGAACTTATAATTTCCAGAATGGAACGAGGACATTTTATAACCTGTGCTGTTGAAGTGTCAGTGAAGAATTTTGAAATGAAACTAGTCAGTGAAAATATGGGCCACTAAGCTTATACGTGAGGGGACTGGATGGAGTGACATTTACATCAAGATGAGGCCATGATGTTGCCATGACGTAACCACACCGTGGGATTTGGAGGACGCAGCCACCATGAAATGTGAAGGTCTCGGTTTCGATTCCTGGAGGAGGCGAGGAAGATGATGGTGGAAGATGCAATCCTGCCGGTTCTGGAATGGGAAGGAGATGGTCCTGAATGAAGATTGGTTCCAGAGGTTCTGCATCCCATGAGCATGCTAGGCTTGTATCATATTTTCTTATTTCGGCCAGTTGGTGAGCTAAAACATTACTTAAATTTGTAGTTGTGAGTAGTTTGTACTACTCAGTAGTGCTAGATGCCATGGAGTTGAACTAATTATTATTTATTTGTTGATCAATCATTTTATTATTATTATTAATAATGGCCACCTTTTTTCCCTTCGTCTATTAAGTAATTATATGAGGAAGTGATTCACATTGTAGGGTTGTCACACGTGGCAAGGAACTATCCACCATGCTTGGCACCATGATCCAGTTAATATTTTCTTTTGGGATTTTTTGTAAAACCGTCACTACTTTGAATAAGATTTTTTTTCTACGATGATAGGATTGGATAGACGACGCGGATACTGAACTGAATCCATGATGGAATAAATGAAGGTGGTAGACTAGCTGTCGAGAGCTAGGGTGGAGTTCATATTTTGAATTATTTTTCTTTTCTTTCGATTTTGACTTCAGCGTTTGGTGAATCTAGTTATGTGAACTCTGAAGGATTATCACTTTTTATATTTTTTTTCTTCGTCCACATTCATTGATATAGAGAATTTAATTATTAGAAGCATGCTCGTCTTTATACTTCGACACCTACCCATTTGACATTGCTACAGGTCATGCCTGCATTAGATAATTTATGCACACTAGTCATGTGATGAAATGAAAGGTCATGATTATTAAAAGATACTGAGTTTATCTACAAAAAAAAGATTGATTGGTGTAGTTGTTTATAAAAAAAGAGAAAGGAGAATTGAATGGAATGTAATAAAATAAATTTAGGATGATAGTTCACATATTCTGTGAACGTCTTATGGCAAATTTTCTGAGAATTAATCATGAAGAATCCCTTTGTGAATAAAAAAATAATAATAATGTAATAATAATTAGTAGTGTAATATCTTTCTAAATAAGCATGACTATCCAAAATGCAGTCTTATGGTGTAGAATTATGTATTCACAGGAGTAGGCAGGCGATAATCTAATCACTATGTAATTGATGGAGTGAAATACATCGCAAGCATACCATCGAATTGGGAAAGATGGGAACTTTTAGTTGTGATATAATGATCAGCCATGACTTTGAACTTTGTATAAATGTAGGATAATGGGTGCATGTTTGCCTGAAATATTTTGAGTAATTAGACTCTGAAATAACGTTGTACGATAAATATAAATCCTGATTGCAACTTTAATTGAGTGGTCAAGTAGGACCTATATTGTTGCAGCAATTATTTTTAATTAATAATTAATTAATAATTAGTTAGAACGGAGATCAATACTATTAATTTTTAGGCCATCTATTTATTTAATTTTCATTATAAACTCAAGTGAGTGACAATATTACTAATCTAGGACACTACCTGATGGACATTTAGTATGATTAGTTGATGTTGATAGTCAAATGTGACTGAATCTATTTTTTTATATTTTATTAATTATCTTCGAATATCTCCTAATTTTATTTGTGTCTTAAGGATAGGACCAAGGAGATTCGTTGACCCTTTAAAATTTAATTATGTTTATTTGGACTCGAAATATTTTTCTTTTTCTTCGGTCCACATCAAGCCTTCCTTTAGGTCGAATCTCCGAGGCAAGATAGGCTTTTTGGGGGTTTCCTATATTTGTATTGGTCAATAAGTTGCCAATAAATGGATGCCTTTTTTATCTTTTTTAATTGTGCTTATCTTCTGATTTCTGTTGTGCTATTGCTTTGATTTAGGTTTGGGAGTGGGTTGATTTAACCTGTTACACCTACATCCTGTTAACCACCCCTGAGGCTACTTGAGTTCTCGTACCCACCGGCGCATTTTTTTTTGATATTCGAACCCAGACCTCAATAATTTTTTTTGTTCTTTATCTTTGTGTTATCGGCATGAATTGCGATGTTTTCGCCGGGTCATCCAATTCGATGCCGGTTAACGGGGACAATATGTTTATATACATTGTAATGCACCGACATCTAACTTCGTTCAATTGTTTACATAATCACAAGATGGCGGATGTGCGAAATATTTCACCGGCATTCTATATCTCTGAAACTATTAGCGGTAAACCCCTGAAATTTTGTACGGAGATAGAGGGCACTACTGGAAGTCCATCTATAAGACTTTCAAAAACCGGTTAACTACAAAACGAACATGGCGGCCATGCGAATTTGAAAATTTTAAATAGACCTTTCTCGCGATTTAATGTTTCAAGCGCACTGAAACCTGGCACAGGAAATATTTATACACATTGTAATCCACTGGTATCTAATTTAGTTCAATTGTTTACATAACCTCAAGATGGCGGCAGTGCGAATTTTAAAATTAAGATTTTATTTATTGTGATGTAGTCATGCGATCGAAGTGAAAGTTTGAATAATGAACCTACGCAATAATTTTCCTTGAATGGTACATTACTCTATGGCCTATACATTTAACAATCCAACATGGCGACCATCCGAAATATTTAGACGATACTGAATATCTACGAATCTATTTTAGCAATCAAACTGCATTTTTTAATGTTCATAGGGACTATGAACTTAAGTTCACCTATAGGACTTTAAATAACCTTGTGATCACAAATCCAACATGGCGGTGACGCGAATTATAAATATTCACATGGACGTTTCTCGCAATTTAACCATCCGCGTGCAGTGAAACTTGGTACAGTAAATCCTTATACGAATGTTGATCCACTGGCATCTAATTTATTTCAATTGTTTCCATAACCTCAAGATGGCAGCTGTGAAAAATGTTAAACTCTCCTTGTTTTTTCTTGTGTCCTAACTATGCGATTAAAGTTTGAATACTACACGTTCACAATAATCTGCATGTAACAGTACATAACTCTAGGACCTACATATATAAAATCCAACATGGCGACCATCCGAAATATTTAGTCGGTTCTCAATATCTACGAATCTATTACAGCAATCAAACTGAAATTGTGTATGTTGATAGTGGCAATTAACATAAGTAGGATATATGAAAATAGGCTGTATAGTTCTTCACGGAACTACTTGTTGAATGTATTATTCATTTTTTGTCAAAAGGGCCTAACTGCACTTTCTTTAATATCTCGCTAACTAATAATCACAGAGGGTCAAGTGAGGTGGCATAGGACTTAAAATGGCCAACCCCTCTCCATGACCAATGAATTTACCCCCAAAAAAACAGCAAGGTCATTAACCTAAGATTTTATCAACTAATAATCAGAGAGGGACAAGTGAGGTGTCACAAGACTCAGGATGGCCAACCCTTTTCCATGACCAACGAATTTACCCAAAATACTCAAAACAGCAAGGTCATTGACCTAAGATTTTATAAACTTATCAGTAGAGAGGGGCAAGTGAGGTGTCATAGGACTACGAATTTTTAACCCTTTCCCATGACCAATGAATTTACCTCAAAAATTCAAAACAGCAAGGTCATTGACCTGAGATTTTATAAACTAATAATCGGATATCAACATGTGAGGTGTCATAGGACTTAGAATGGTCAACCCTTTCCCATGGCTAATGAATTAACCCAAAAATACCCAATACATCAAGGTCATCGACCTGAGATTTTATAAACTTATAATCGGATATGGACATGTGAAATGTTTACAGTGAGTGATGTAACATAGCTAGGTAGTGAAAGAATTATTGTAGGCTACATGTATGGTGACTGACAAATCTTTCACCATTGGAACTTGTTTTCAGATCAAACTGCAGTACAGAGAGAGTATAGGTTGTAGGTATAGGATAATAAATGACAAATGGTGTATACAAAATCTGATTTATCGATTCAAGAAATAAGAGTAGGCAATCTTTAATTGATTGGTTAAAGAGGATAGCTAAAATCCAAAATGGTGACTACATTGAACTAAACTGAACCAAGCTGAATCAAACCCAACCAAACCGAACCAAACTTAATCAAAAACAAGCCAATGGTTTAAGTGTAAAACTTGTGGGTGAATGTGGTCATTGGTAATGTCAGAAAGGAAAGGGATAACGCTCTACCTATAGAGGGTAAGGTAAAGCTAGTGCATGATGCTAATGCACACACACACAAGTACATGAACCACACATAACTATCCTATGCAGTTTTTATGGTTGACTGTTAAAACTTGCTCAATGGTTACTGGGACAAGATGGTCGCTACACACAACAAGCTTTAAATACTTGAGGCTAATAATCTATACACACACTCACACACACTTGTTCTAAACTAAACTGTCCTGCTAGCAGAGCTCACACAGTAGGTAAATGACAGAAATGCTTGGCTAACAGAAATACAATCATTTTCGGTTGTCTAATGTTACCAGCTAAACATTACGTGCTATAGTGGTGAGCACATGTGCCTCTTTCACTGGAGATCTTAACTCGATTTCTAGCTCTAAGGCCAAGAACGAATCAAACTAAGATAAAAGGGTATGGTGACGCAGTGGTTAAACTGTTAGCCTTTCACTAAGGTAGACTAGGGTTTGATTTTAGGTTAATATACATGTCATAAACAAACAAATAAAAGCAGAGATAATGTTTAAAACTGATTACACTTGTCTCTTTTCAAATTATTACTTAGATTACAAATACAAACATGGACTGGGTTTGACATACAGTTAATGCTTCCTATCACATACTAGACTGTAAGAAAGCCAAACAAGCAAAAGGCGTAGGTAGAGCAGTGGTAAAATCGCTATGTGTAGAGAAATACCTAACGGTTTTATGAACTGGCAAAGGTATGTCGCATAAACAGTGCAGGATACAATCCAGCAACCATAATTTTTATCTCGTGGACAAGAGAAAACATATATAGAGAGAGAGATATATAGAAAGCTTGTGTGTGTGTGTGGGTAGCATTGGTTGTTTGACCAGAGAAAATACGGTGAGGTAGGGTGGGGAGAGGGAGAATTAGCACTTATATATGAATGGAGAATAGATTTTTTTCAATCGTTTTGTTTTTCAAATGCAGTGGTAGATAGTCGTTTTTTGTAAAACATTCTTACTTGCAGTAGTAATAAGCCTCTATGGTTCCGCTAACACATAGATAGACTGTATTATTGCCATGGTCAAGCACTCACATTAAGATCATTTACAAAATCATAAAATGAAAAATAAAAAATCTTGTTTTGGAAATATCGTTTTTCAACTTACACACAAAATAAATATATAAAAAATTTGTAAACAGCAAAATGAAAAATCCATGTTTCCATATAGACAAAATTTAAAAACCTTAAACGGACATTTAAGAAAATATATGCAAATGGGAAATTGACAAATGTGTAAATATGAAAATGGAAAAGTCCATGTTTCCATATCAAAACAAAATCTATATTTGAAAACAAACAAGTTGTTCAGTCAATGTATACTGGAAAAAGTTTTATAAACACTCAAGTCCACAAAAATAATTAAATTAGTAACTGTCAGGTTGACCGAGTGGTTATGGTGTTTGACTTAAGTTCAAATTTTCTGTACAAGAAAGCAAGGGTTCGAATCCCTTACCTGATATAACTATTACCTCAACATAGCTTGACCACACTGTATTATTGTGTACTCGGTACACAAACCATAGATAGAGTGTATTGTTTAAGGTCACTCTCTTTGCGAACATAGTCAGAGACTGTTGATGGTTAACAATTGCATTAATAGTGGGACATAGGGATAGCAATTAAGAAAAACAGACAATACCCATACACTATTTTTATTTATTTAATGTAAGTACTTGTACAATAGTTATATACAAACTACAACTCTCTTTTGTCTATTACTATCTAGTCCTTTTCGATCCACTTGCATAACAAGGCAGATGACTTTGTAGTTCAGCCCCTTAAAACAACAACAACAACAACACTACCTCTTGCATAGTCTGTTATGTTGATGACTCTTGAGGCGTGGAAGATGGATACAAGATAACTTTTACAACAGGGGTTAAACGTTGCTCAACAAACAATGCACTATTTTGAGTAGCAATATTTTTCTCTTGTACTAACTTATTAGCATTCTGATGATTTTTTGCCAACACCATTAGTGTTTTGTCTGGAGCACTACATTGATGATCACTCACACTTAAAACCACACCATTTCTACTTTTCATATTGCCTCGACATCTTGTTGACCTCTGTTTTTGAGCATCGCCAGAATATTATTCCTTTTACATTTTTCGTCTACAGTTATAAGAGTAGCCTTTATAGAGTACACGTTGTTTACCTCGGTTAGTTGGAGTAAGTTCCATAGTAGTAACTAACCTGTTAGTATGATTTTCACACTACAAAGGTTATCTCTGTTCTGGTAATAGAATTATTTAGCGTTGGCTTTTATATTAATATGTACAGTTAAAAGTAACAGAAAAGTGATAGAAACGTGGTAGCAAAGTGGTAGACAAGTGGTAGACAATTGGTAACATAGTGGTAGAAAAGTGGTAGCAAAGTGGTAGAAAAGTGGTAGAAAAGTGGTAGAAAAGTGGCAGAAAAGTAGTAGCAAAGTGGTAGAAAAGTGGTAGCAAAGTGGTAGAAAAGTGGTAGCAAACTAGAAAAGTGGTAGAAAAGTGGCAGAAAAGTGGTAGAAAAGTGGTAGCAAAGTGGTAGAAAAGTGGTAGCAAAGTGGCAGAAAAGTAGTAGAAAAGTGGTAGCAAAGTGGTAGATAAGTGGTAGCAAACTAGAAAAGTGGTAGCAAAGTGGTAGCAAAGTGGTAGAAAATATTACATGTATTGTTAAGAAATAGTTTAAGCGGTTACATGGATTCATTACACTATAATTTTAGCATCACGAAGCTCATTTTCTGTATCCAAAAGTTCTTCCTCATATTTAGTATGACAAGCCTGTTTACAGGTATGGAAGTACTGAAGCCGCTGGATTAGCTTATTGGGATTGTTCCAGTAAACAAATTTAACAAATGATTTTTTGGGTGTAAACCGTTATCATCCTCATCATCATCATCATCATAATCATCATCATCATCCTGGTTATCATCATCAATATAATTATCATCAATATAATCATCATCACTATTACTATCTAATCCTTTTTGTTCATCTTGCAATGCAACAACCTTTGGCATAGTTTGTGTTGTCTTTGATAGTGTTAGAGGTTTCTTAGACGTTAACGACTGTCCTAACATGTCTTTTTCAGGAGATAATAAATGCTCTTTAACAAACAAAGCACTATCTTGAGCCACACTATTTTTTCTTGGTCTTGCTTTTTTACCTTGGTTAGAGTATTTTGTCCATTTAAATGAGTATTATTTTGAGATTTACAATGATGATCGATTGAAATAAGTATGTTGAAGCCTTTTCTTTTATTCATTCCTCGACACTTTTTAGATCGTTGTTTCGAACAGCACCAAATAACAGTTCCATTTTTATTAGTTCTTTTTACAATATATGCATATCATTTATAGTAAGCACATGGTTTACCATAGCTAGTCGTTGATACTTCCATGTCAACTGTTAAGCATAAACTAATCTCTAGTAAAGTTAACTCGATAATAAATATGATAGTTTGTAGTATGTGCAGTTTAAAGTAAGAGCAAAAGTGAGAGTCAAATGGTAGAAAAGTTTTAGCAAAGTGGTGGAAGAGTGGTAGCAGTTTATAGTAGTCATGATCTTTTTCACCAGAATGTGATTTGAGTAAATGTAATTTCTAAACCTTAGCAGTGAGTAGTCAGTTAGTCTTGGTTCAGACAAGCATAAACAGTTCTCCAATGAATCAGAGATCAAGATTTTCATTATGAAACAGTTGTGTAACCAATTAGGTATCGGTACTTGATAGCTTGACACACATGAACAAAAATTCCAACATATCTGACATGAATTACATGATTTGAAAGTTGACAAAGAATATCCAATCAACCATTGTAGTTGCAATGTCAAACACAAAGACAAAATCAGCATGAACTTTTAAGTTACATGAAAATTCTATGAAATAGACTATGCAGGAAATTTGGAAATACACATCAGAAGTCTGCAACACCATCCTTCTAGCCTATATAAATTATCGACATGGAAAGTGTGCACATTAAACCAATTTATCAATAACGCAAGTCAACAATCAAAACATTTTGTGTTGAGTCTATCATTTAATGCATATATTCTGTCTACATTGAACAGTAACAAAAAACGCCATTCATAATTAAATAAGTTTGCTCTAAATGTTTTATTGGACACACATATAAAGGTTCTTGAAACATCTTTGTTACTAGGAAATATGGTTTATTACGTTTACTGCATAGTTCTACATAACTATCTGTTTCATTACAATGAATTTGGTATTCATTGATTTAATTGTCTATATCAAGTATTTAGACTATCTTTTACCAGATTTTGTGTCGTGTAAAAGTCCATTTTTGCACACAGTTGGTTTATAATAAATTTCTGACACTCGAATCAACATCTTGAGTTATCGAAATTTATTTGACACTTCGTGACGTAGCTTTTTAAATATACGGTACTTAAGTTGTTCAATGTACGTTCCTTCGCTGCGCATAAAACAGATTTATTTAATTTAACGCAAATATCTATAATTCTGAGCCTCCGTGGCTTAGGCGGCAGCACGCCGGCCTCTCACCGCTGGGTCCGTGGTTCAAATCCCGGTCACTCCATGTGAGATCTGTGCTGGACAAAACGGAGGCAGATGGGGTTTTCTCCGGGTACTCCGGTTTTCCCTGTCACAATTTCATTCCAGCAACACTCTCCTCTGTCATTTCATTTCATCTGTCATTGCCCCAGAGGAGTACGACAGGCTTCGGCAGCCGGCACACTTCCATATCCTCGCCGCTAGGTGGGGGCTTCATTCCATTCCTGACCCGGTCGGAGACTGGAAGCAGGCTGTGGATTTTCATTTTTCATGTATAATTCTAAAAGAATTTATATTGAAATGATTTAACGTTGACAACACCAATACGCTAATACAATTTCGTCTAAATGACGGAAATGTTCAATGAAAATGACTCCTAAGAAAATACGGATATACTGGATTAAAATCTACACAATTTTAAATACAATGACAAAATTATACGATTGGTCAATTTGGATAAACACAGAACATGACTACAATTCTATTAAATATAAATCGATCTCTTCACTACCTTGAGCTGGCGACGATCTCTGATGTATCATGTCTCGTCTGGCAAGACAAAAGTGTTTGAGCACAACGCCCACAGCAGCGAGAACCGGTTGTGGCGAGGCCTGCTGGATAACCTCACAGTGGGACAAGGTCGATGATATAACTGGGTAAGCGACTTCTCCGAGTACAGCAAGTCTCTCCCTCACTCCTTCACTCGACTCCCGCAAGTTGTTCGGATCTTCTGACGTTACCCCTTCACTGCGCCGGCATCGCTTCTTAAGGTTGAAATCCGATTGTTATATAAGTATCATTGAGAGTATACTGGATGTATATGAACTCGTGTTATGAAGTATAGATTTGTTCTACATTTCTGCACATCGCGTAGATGTTCAACTGCGCCGTCCATGTTGTGGAATTCTGGATTCAAATTTTCATTTCAGTAGTCTCTACTTCCCTATAATGTGCATCTTAACACGAAGTCTTAATCAGATTAATAATTAAACCTGTATAACTTCCCCGTTGCCAATTTATAAACTGCATTATGTATAGTTCCCAAGGATGAGCTGAATTGTTTGAGTAATATAGCTCTTTTCCTGAAGTGAATTGTTTGCATTTATCTGCGTGAGATGTGTAGTAGCTTCGTATTGAAATACCGAAGTAACAAGCTGTGTTTCAAAATACTGCACAGACTTGCTGTATGAAGCTTCTTTAAATGTGAGTGTAAATGAACTCAGTCTCGTTCCGATAAGCGTGTTACTAAATCACCAGTCTACATGCTGTGCTGGTCTCAGTCAGAATGTCCCTTGCTTCACAAGTCACAGCCTTCTGACTTCACACTCCTTCTCTCCACTTTTATTATGCGTGGCACTGTTCTAGAAACAACTCGTTTCTACACTGGCGGTCTTGTCCAGACCCGATCTGAATTAGGAATGACTGCTCGTTCTTGCTCTCCGTGTACGGCAAGCTCATCGCGTTTCCTCCCCTCTCGAGGTGTGACGTAGCTCCTCAGACTTCCCCTCACTCACTCACTGTGTCATCAACCTTGGTCACTTCTCCTCCTGCATGATGTTACTCTCACGTTTCGTGGTGTGACGCATTCTTGCAATGTAGGCCTCCCTACATTCAGATAATAAATACACAAACATATTTAAATAGTTCCTTCTTTCCTTCCGGCCTTCCGTAATTGTTTAATTAATGATGCATAGTATTACACTCTATTTCATCTTAGGTTTTGTATATCTCACAAATTTTTAAGGAATAAGGGATTTTAATTCGTTCTTTTATTTTTCCTGGGTCCCAGTTCGTATCCCGTCTGGATCTTTAGTATTGGCCTTAAATAAATTCGGACGCAGTACGAACATGATTACATCCCCATTTTTTGATGTTGAGTTACTTGATCCTCTTTTCTAAAATATAACAAACAGCCTTCACACAACCACTTCTTACCTTTGTGTTTTGATAGTTGACTACCAACAAGTCTACATAAATGTTTTATCCAACAATAGTGAGCATTTTCACCTTTAGTTATGTATAGTAAATTAACATGAGCATCCTTCTTTTCCTTAGTATAATATAGAGGACCAACTATACTCTTGTTTTCGATTCCATATACATTAATAGATCATTGCAATTCCTTTCTCAGTACACCTGCAAGTCCAAACTGCAATAGGAACACCTGCGTAATATCAGATTAATGCTAACTTTGCATGATCATCACCCATTGTCCTGATGAACACCTGCGGTTTTAAATTACTGCAGTGTCAGTCATAGAAACAGAACTACGGGCTCTCTGCCATGTCAACAACATGACACCGGAAATCACAAGTCGGCTTAGTGCACGTACATTCTCCTGAGTTTTAACATCTTAAAAA
This sequence comes from Meconema thalassinum, assembly GCA_946902985.2. Taxonomy (NCBI): domain Eukaryota; kingdom Metazoa; phylum Arthropoda; class Insecta; order Orthoptera; family Tettigoniidae; genus Meconema; species Meconema thalassinum. The sequence goes on from OX336388.2 coordinate 40,646,838, forward strand.
CGAGCATTATTCTCTTTCAACTACAAATGACACATCCATCCACCAAGTTAGGACTCTTGGACTGTCCTCAAATTACGTGTAGCCCATGTACTAGGGTGTGTTCATTAACCCTAGCACTAGAACAGATTCATCCACCAAGTTTTTCACTTAGCCCCTTGGCATGTTGTCTATCCACCAAGTTTTACACTTATACGAACCAAAACAGGATATAACTTGTAAGCATACATGTGGTTTTCACAAGGAGGACGGTAATAATGTCATCTCACACGTGTTCACATGTATTTCGTCACGTTCCTTTCATATCGTTATCACATTGTAGTAGAGGGGGCTTGCTAACAACGTCAGTTCAACACACTGCTTTACACACAAATGTAGTTAGGTCCTTTGACATAATTTGGATAAATTCATGGGCTAGTCCATAGGGACTAAAGATAAAGATGCGTTAATATGATGTTTAAAGGCGACTATAGAAGTTCATGTGTCTGTATTACAGTATATGAGGAACCCGTAGAAGATAAGGATGCGTTAATTTGATGTTTAAAGGTGACTATAGAAGGTCATTCTTCTGTATTACAGTATATGAGGAACCGGTAGAAGATAAGGATGCGTTAATCTGATGTTTAAAGAGCGACTATAGAAGGTCATGTGTCTGTAATACAGTATATGAGGAAGCTGTATAAGATAAAGATGCGTTAATCTGATGTTTAAAGGCGACTATAGAGGGTCATACGTCTGTATTACAGTATATGAGGAAGCTGTATAAGATAAAGATGCGTTAATTTGAAGTTTAAAGGCGACAATAGAAGGTCATGTGTCTGTATTACAGTATATGAGGAAGCTGTAAAAGATAAAGATGCGTTAATCTGATGTTTAAATGTGACTATAGAAGGTCTTGAGTCTGTATTACAGTATATGAGGAAGCTATATAAGATAAAGATGCGTTAATCTGATGTTTAAAGGCGAACATAGAAGGTCATGTGTCTGTATTACAGTATATGAGGAAGCTGTATAAGATAATGATGCGTTAATCTGATGTTTAATGGCGACTATAGAAGGTCATGTGTCTGTATTACAGTATATGAGGAAGCTGTATAAGATAAAGATGCGTTAATCTGATGTTTAAAGGCGACTATAGAAGGTCATGTGTCTGTAATACAGTATATGAGGAGGCTGTATAAGATAAAGATGCGTTAATCTGATGTTTAAAGGCGACTATAGAAGGTCATGTGTCTGTATTACAGTGTATGAGGAGGCTGCATAAGATAAAGATGCGTTAATCTGATGTTTATAGGTGACTATAGAAGGTCATGTGTCTGTATTACAGTATTTGAGGAAGCTATATAAGATAAAGATGCGTTAATCAGATATTAAAGGCGTCTATAGAAGGTCAAATGTCTGTATTACAGTATGTGAGAAAACTGTATAAGATAAAGATGCGTTAATCTGATGTTTAAAGGCGACTATCGAAGGTCATGTATCGACAGAAAACGCATGAATTAGGAAATTGCATTGAAGCAATATTTCATTGTTATTGTTATTATTATTTTATTTAACGAGAGCCAGATTATTAAAGCATGAGCTAGACTTTGTTGAACGGCCATGACTAACACTAATACGACGAACACAAGCAAGGTAATTTGATTAGGTGGTTCTCGTTTTTCATAAATTCCTGTTTTCTTTTCTTTCAAAAAGTTCAAGGACGAGTTCTGGCAGTGAACCTCGCAGACAGACAGACAGACAGTGCTACGAGTCAGATATTGTAAAAATGTTGTAGATAAATTGTAAATAGTTAAATGAGTTTGGACTGATCGTGTAAATACTGTTATAGAGATAGAAAGGAGTCTCGTGATGTATAGAGTAATTGAATTTAGTTTTGATGAACCGAAATATGGTATTATTTTAATTTAGGGGTTCTATTTCATTTATAAACTCCGAACATATTTTGGAAATGCAGATGGCATTCAGAAGAGTGTATTTTTCATATTTATTTTATTTTAATAGTGAAGTTAAAGGTTTAATTCATCCAATTATTTAATTTTGTCGTTGTTTGAGGACGGGAGTGTCCGTATTTAAATTAGTATTTTTAATGTTTTAAATTAATAAATCGTAGGACACGAGAGTTTCGCCTGTCCACCATTTTATAGAAACTAAGCGTTATTGATGCCTAATAATTATGGTGAGGTCATGCTATAGAATTAAGAACAGGCGCCCAATTTATCTCATTTGCCCCGAGAAGCGCAGGTTTCTCGCTCTACAAATGATGGATAAAGTCCTAATTCCGCAGCGTAACGTCTTTGTTTTAGGTGTCCCGACTCATCCCATGTATCAGGCATTTCCTTCGGTGGTTTACCTAGCTGGGGCCACGAAGAAGCTGCGATCCGCCCATCTGGATACTGGTAGGTGGTTTACCTAGCTGGGGCCACGAAGAAGCTGCGATCCGTCCATCTGGATACTGGTAGGTGGTTTACCTAGCTGGGGCCACGAAGAAGCTGCGATCCGCCCATCTGGATACTGGTAGGTGGTTCACCTAGCTGGGGCCACGAAGAGGCTGCGATCCGCCCATCTGGATACTGGTAGGTGGTTTACCCAGCTGGGGCCACGAAGAAGCTGCGATCCACCCATCTGGATACTGGTAGGTGGTTTACCTAGCTGGGGCCACGAAGAAGCTGCGATCTGCCCATCTGGATATTGTTAGGTGGTTTTAAAAGGGCACAATATTAATATATAAATCGTAGAGGAATTCGATACCAAATGAAGGAAAGAAAGAAGAGCTGGAAATATGAGATTATACCGGTATTGAATATATGGAAAGATTTATCATTTTGCCACTTACCTCGCTAGTAAATCTTTAAAGTGCCGCATTTGTCGTCAATCAATCTATGCTTGACATTTCACCTTTCCGCTATAACAAGTAGCCTAAATAGAAATAATATTAATCATAATGATAATAATAATGATAAAATTCATTAATCTGATGCGTAGCACAGACAAATCAGCCAAATCTTGACACAAACGCTTTGGTTAGTGCCAACTCGCAAACTGCTGAATTAACTCTGTTAGAGGGAATTTAGTTTTCGTTTGTTGGTATAAAGCCTCGCCTTTACAGAGCTCTTCACGTTCTCTATTACCTGTCCTCCGCCTGCTTTAGACTATGGAGCCTGGTATCCAGACACAGAAGATGCTACCGCTGGAAGTCGTACGATTATTATTCTGTGGTTTGCAGAACAAATGGTACATCCAATCAGGTCACTCATTCAACATGGTTAATAATTGCAAACATTTCTCAATGCGTGACAAATGTTAATTACACCATACACCCCTCCACCCACTGTATCCGTTATTTGCAAAAAATTACTGAATGAATAGCTTCAAATTTTAGATGCGTGTCTACCTCACCCTCTGTAGGGATATCAGCATCAGCGGTAGTTTGTCTAACTAAACCTTTTTATCTGCATAGCAGGCGTCGGGAAAGAACCCGGCCGTCCTTTTGCCTTTCCTCCGAACATATAGAAATGTGAATGTGTGTTAAATACAGTCTACCCATCAGTTCATTCATTCATTCGTTTATTTGCAATTCGGGGTGTGTCTCCCGGTGGCAAATTAGATATAATTAACAAATAAATAATTGTACATAACAATTCACTAACAATTAAACTGGAGTATTTACACAAATAGTCAGTCTTTTCTTAAACACACCTATATGTTTGGGAAAAGGCTCTAAGACTGTGGCAGGTAGAGAGTTCCAATTATCAATGGCACGCTTTACGAAAGAATATTTACCATAATTTGTTTGCTGTGGTCGGCCCTTAACTATGAAAGGATGATCGCTCCTACCTATGTAAGTAGGCTTTACCATACGTTTGCTAAGCTCACCCCCATGCTGGTTGATTTGTATACGTGTTGTACATAGGGCAGAGTCTAGATTTCATCCTCCTAGCCTCAAGTGATTCCCACCCAAGTTTCTTCAACATACGGCTCACACTGCTCCTGGGATTAAAGTCAGTGAGCACAAAACTAGCGGCCTTTCTTTGTACTATTTCCAACTCATTTATGAGCCCTACTTGATATGGATCCCAAACCGCCGAGGCGTATTCCAGAATAGGTCTTACAAGTGACAAATATCCTAATTCTTTAGCAGAGGTACTACTTCCTTTTAATACCCACATTACAAAGTGCAGGGATTTGTAAGCTTTAGAAACTACACATCCTATATGACTACTCCATTTCATATCATTTCTTACGTGAACGCCAAAATATTTGCAAGAATCTTCTTCTACAAGTATTTCTGAGCCAATGTTATATTGAAAATCTTGCCTTCGCACTTTCCCTATATTTGATCAGACTACATTTCCTTTTGTTTATTTTCATTTTATTTTCAATCGCCCTGTTATAGACCAGGTTCAGGTCATCTTGAAGTGCTGCATTTTCTTGTGAGTCATGTATCTTTCGATATATTACACAATCACCCGCAAACAATCGACAGACACTGCAAATCCCATTTGGTAAGTCATTTATAAACGCCAAAAATAACGAAGTTCCGATTATGCTGCCCTGAGGGATACCCGACGTTACGGTAATTTCATCCGAGAATCGGCCTTCAACTTTCACTTTCTGGGATCGACCCGTCAAAAATTTTTGGATCCATAAAATTACTCTTCTATCAATCTTCGTCGAAACTAATTGATGGAGTAGCATGTCAAGCGGCACGACATCAAATGCCTTCGCAAAATCTATAACTACGGCGTCGACTGAAACTCCATCGTCTAACGATTCACTAATATCTTGAAAAAGTGATAGCATCTGACTCTCGCATCAGTAACCTTTCCGAAATCCATGTTGCCTATCATTAAACCTTGATAATGTTTCCCACTGTTCCCTCAAGTAGTCGCAAATGAGATGCTCCATCTGTTTACAAACGATGGACGTAAGACTAACCGGCCTGTAGTTGCCCAATTCAAGTCTGCTCCCTCCCTGAAATATTGGGACTACCGTAGCTCTTTTCCAGTCATCCGGGATTTGCGCATTGTTTATGGACACATTAAACATCACCTCTAAGTATCGTGCCACGGCCCTACCTCCTACTTAAGTACTTCACTAACAATATTATCAGGACCCTTCGATACATTGTAACGTAATTTTGGTATTAGCTTTACAATTGCTAACTGGTTTATTTGGAGAAGTGGAGCCCCTGATTCACCGTTAAGGTCCAACACACAGCTATTGGATTTATTGAACACACTACCATAAAAGACATTTAATTCATTAGCAATGGCCTGCTTCTCAGTAATTAATTTACCGTCACCGGACACTATCATCGACAAATTATTTGAATTTCCCTTTCTTCTCCTAACAGAACTGTATTTTTTTTTCACCCATCGCCTCCCGAACCAAGTAAACCTTGCATATAATTGTCATGAGCAGCCCTCTTTTTTAAGACGAGCTCTCTTGATAAGGACTTAAATTTCAACATATACTTGTCACTTAGTGGATATTGGTCGAAAATATCCACGCTAACTCACCTTCCTATCTAACATGACTAACACACTTAATATACGTTCCGTTGGTTGCCATGAGTCGCTAACGACTGTCAGTCGTCTGACCAGACCAGCCTTCGATTCTTGCCGTGTACAGTGGCTGCAGTCAACAGGGCATGGTCTTCTTGAGAGTGCGTCCACGTTCTTCTGGCTGAAATCGGCTCGATGCTCAATGTGAAAGTCGTACTCCTGTAGGCGTTCAATCCATCGAGCAATCTGTCCCTCGGGGTTCTTGAACCTTATAAGCCATTTCAGGGCTCCATGATCCGTTCTCAGTAGAAAGCTTCGTCCATACAGGAACTTATAGAAGTGTTCCAGAGACTTCACCACAGCCAGTAACTCCCGACGAGTGACGCAGTAGTTCCTCTCGGGCTTGGAGAGTACCTTGCTGAAGTAGGCGATTACTTTCTCCCGGCCATTCTGAATCTGTGGCAGAACTCCACCAATGCCTTTCTTGCTAGCATCAGGGTCTAGTATAAACATGCCAACGGTGCACCGATAACTAAGGATAGGAACGTCTTCAGCTGTTCGAAGGATCATTGGCAGTGTTCGTCCCAACAGTAGTCTCGTTCTTCCTCGGTGAGCGTCGTCAACGGCTTAACTATGCTGGTGAATCCGGGTACGAAACACCTGTAGTAGGAGCATAACCCCAAGAAGCTCCGTAGTTCATGTACGTACTTGGGGATTGGCCATTCTCTCACCGCGCTGACCTTCTCAGGATCTACGGCTACACCATTCCTAGATACGACGTGTCCCAGGTACTTGACGTCCTCCTGAAAGGCTGGCATTTCTTCGGGTTCAACTTCAAGTTGGCGCTCTGCAGTCGCTTGAAAACCTCCGACATGTGCCAACTGGGTGTCATCGAGCCTTCTACTAGCCCTTGACTTCACCAGTTATGCTCTTAAAGAAAAAGGACGGCTCAACGAGGTTCTGTGTGGACTACCGATAGCTCAATAGCAATACCGTTAAGGACAGCTATCCACTGCCCAGGATTGACGACACTTTGGATAGCTTATCTGGGTCCCAAGTGTTCTCCACATTGGACCTGAAGAGTGGTTACTGGCAATTTGAAATGGAACCCCAGGATAAAGAGAAGACGGCTTTCTCCATTGGGTCGGGGCTCTGACACATCACTGTGATGCCCATTGGATTATGTACTGCGCCAGCTACGTTCGAGAGGTTGATGGAGACGATGCTACGAGGCCTTTCATGGAAGACTTGCTTGATCTATCTGAACGACGTCTTAGTTATTGGGAAGACCTTCGACGAACACCTGTTGAACCTGGAGGAGGTATGCACTCTGTGAGCGGTCCCTGGGGCATTAAAGTCGTGCCCTGTGTCAAGGTGATGATAAAAGCACGTACTACTGTATCCTATGTGGTATTAACACCGCACTTGCAACTACTTATGTTGCAACACTGTACTAAGATTGCTCAACCTTTCGTATTCTTAGACAACAATCACCGCTACTAGAATGCGCTAGTATGGACACGCTACTAGTAGTATTTGAATTATAACACACTTGTCTGTACATTTCTAGTCAAAAACGTATCTGCTAACAATAATCTATCTGAACAGAGACGCTTCAAAATAGAAAGAAACACTAATCTAAATCGGCTTTTCATATGTCAATCATAAAACCGTGTTTCTTGCTAGGAAATGTCGGAGATTATTCCAAAGTGATTGTCCTAATTCCTTTGTGAGTATAAAAATAAGGACAGCCATTCTACAGTGTTGCCACATTAACAATTAATATTGTATCTTTAGTCGGTCAACATCAAATAAAGACAGCCTTGAGTCCATTCTACAGTGGTGCCACATTGACAACCTAAGAATCATTCCAATTCCTGTAAAATGTGAAAAGAAACTGAAATTAATTACAAAGGATTAAGATTTATACATATTATTGAGGACTATTCAAGAAGAAAACTAAGAGATGACATGTTTTTGCTCGTCAAGGGAGCATTATCAGATCCAAATTTACAAGACAAATAGCTCTACAAAACACCATCAAACCTGCAGTGACTGCCCTCTCTAAACAAAATACAAGAAAACCAGTTAGGAAACGTGGTGAGTGTGGAAACTATTATTGAAACATATTAAGGCTTTAAGCTGAAAAAAGAACTAATCATTTTACTATCGCAAAACTTAGATATGACTATACCATCAAAAAATATAGTATTGTTCCCACATCTAATGGATTAGAGATTTTCGCCGCTATGGATTAGCCCTTATGGTGCCGATATATCGGCCGAGGGAGCATCTGATAAAAATGCTACTGGCCGATCTATGTAATTTTTTTATTATTTCCATACACACAGCGATTTAACTATTGTAACGAAGACGATGCGGGAACCATTCCTTCTCAGTTTATCTCGATAAGTTTAAGGTCCATGAATAACTGCATTTATAATAGGTATACTTAGAACATGCTGCAGTCAACTGACTTCCCCTGTGCGCTATATTCTGAAGTATAAGCTTATTAATATACGTGGTGATTAATGTGGCTAGCTCCTTCGGCGAAGGGGACATAAATACGGTTTTAGTGCTAAGTGACGTGTGTGAATTTTCTATTGATGGGGACGGCTTTGATTTTACTGACGAAAATCCTCCTAATGCAGGACGACTGTAAACGTATATCATTGTAGAAATTGATCGTACTCAATACCTATTTGATAGAATTACTCTATGCTTTCGACATTTATAAACAATTAAATAAATATTAACATTTGAACCCGCGCAACGAATAAGGGACTCCGCGCCAACTTGGTCTGTTTTGTGATTATGATGGAAATAGGTACATGGTCGCATGTAGCATGAAATGACGTGTTAAACGTGCACACAAGTGCCTCCTATGGGTAGATATTTGCAATTGAAATGCCACGTGCGTGGAAGAAGGACTCTGGTATTCCAAGATGGAGGGCGTCAGGAAGTTGGAGACCTCCCCGTCAGCTAGCAAACGTGAAAATATCGGCCGTAGACGTAAATGGAATATGCAAAAGTGGAAAGATTTCAATAGAAAGATGTTGAATGAAGCTGGCGAAGCATATGAAAATCATCATGGACGTATAATTAAGGAAAAAATACAACCAAAAGAGGTGAGTATAAAAAGGACCTCCGTGTTTTCACCTGGGTATCGGCATGCCAGAATTTGTTATTAATAGGTCTGAGACATTTGAATATATCCCTGTTAATAATGTGGAGATTAAGTTGTTTTATTTAGAGAGTTGAGGCATCGTTGTCATCAGCCCCGTGTACTTGAGTGTGTGAGCTGTCTTATAATCTGCGTTTTGTGGTGATTGCTAGGGTGTGTACGTGATTGCGGGGCTAGAATTTGTGGGAATGTGAATTTGGTGTGTTAGGTAGGCTATCATCCCGATATTTGTTTGGAGTAGAAATGGGAAACTACAGAAAACCATTTTTTGGAGGAACCTTGAATCTACTCCTCGGTTATCCTCACAATGTTAAGTGTATTTTGTTCCAACACTCATACCAGGAACGCTCTATCAAAGTTCCAACGTTCACCACTAGGTATTTGATATCTGGAGGCAAAAGTTGGAACTACTTGAAATTGAACGGAACTTGTAGCTCGCCCTTTAGGGTGTCCGCTGGAAGCAGCTACAGACTCAGGCTAGCCGAACATGTCCTCGGACACTCCCGGCACTAAAAGCCATACGATAAATAAATAATCAGGATTTAAATTCTCAACAGCAAACACGGGGATTTAACCCGAGTCATCTAAAAAGGGCAGTTACTACATTTACCCCAAAACCACTCACAGCCACTGTAGAGAATAAGTGGCTCGTAATGTCTTAGCGTGATATATTCTACGATAATCGATGTCCTGTTTGCCATCAGGATGAACCCGGAAAAATTAAACTTTTCAAGGCGAAGACACCTTAGTACAACCTTGTACCCTAAAGCCCTCATTTATATAAATTTGGTGTAATATTCTCAGCTCTGTGAGACCTGCACCGTAGGTTCCAGGTTCGAACCCCCAGCTATACGACTGAGGATCCTAAATGCTGGTATGAGAATTGTAGCACAGGGACATAGGTAGCCAAGGGGTGCTAAAAGTTGCTAGTGCACACGCATCCATCTCCTCCTCACCCTTCAGCGCACTCTCAATGTTGAGGGGGAATAATCCAGAGAATGTTTAAAAAAATTTGAAACACATGTTCTTTTAGAGATCCAATTCTGTGTTTGTAGCCCACTAACGTTCTGTGTGTAGAAGTGTGAATGAGTCCCAAGTCTGTGTTTGCAGTCCACTAACGTTCTGTGTGTAGAAGTGTGAATGAGACCCAAGTCTGTGTTTGCAGCCCACTAACGTTCTGTGTGTAGACGTGTGAATGACACCCAAGTCTGTGTTTGCAGCCCACTAACGGTCTGCATGTAGTCGTGAGAATGAGTCCCTCTGCAGGATGTATCTTTTCATATCATTCGGTGTTGTCATCGGTTTCATTATCGCCACGCTTATAAGGAAGACGTCATTTGAATGTGGTAATCCGTTGAAATCCCACCTAGCTCATTATCTGATGCCCAAATGACTCACTCTTTCCAAATTATCTTTGTCAATCTTCACTCTTCCTAAATCATGTCAGTAATATGATTGCGTTTCTTCCCACCCAGAAGACAAAAACCACTATAGGATTGTTACAATATGTCTGGAAAAGAAAGAGAACTATATGTTAGTTGTTCCCCAATACTAACATGAGCGTCCCCTCTGCACCCCTCGGTAGCATGCTGAGCTTCTCTGCCCAAGATCGTGGTTTCAAACCCGGCCGAAGTCGTCAGATTGTTAAGAGCGTTAAAATTCCCTCATTACGCACTCATATGGACGGGAAGTAAAGCCGGCGGTCTCATGTCATAGATTTATGGCATGTAAAAGAACCTTCTACTAACTACAATTGTGTGAAGTCACATTTGTAGGTTAGTTTTGATTAACGCTCTGTAGTTCCAACGTTCGTAGCCAGGTGCCAGTAGCAGTGGCATCTAATTGCCAATTATGCGGCTAGGTGTCGTTGATGGTAGCATTTCGAAGCAAAAGTAGGAACTACTTGAAATTGATCGTCTGCAGTCCTTACTTAAATTAAAACAGATAACACACACTTATAGAGCCATCACAATTAACACCGGTTGTCAGACAGATTCAACACACACCCAAAGTACACGGGGCAACATGACCGCGTTATCGCAGCCCCTAAACTGAAGAACCAGCCAAGCAGTGTTTTGTCCGCCTCTTTCCGTAGTGGCTAGCATTCTTGGCTGGCACCCTGGAGGTCAGAGTTCGATTCCCGGCTCAGTCAAGTAATTTAATTCTGGCCTGAGGACTAAAACGGAGTACACTCAATATCTTGAGGCAGAATTGAGAAGAGACGGGTTCAATTTCCATCCCAGTCATCCTGGACGTAGTTTTCCATGACTTCCCACTTCTACTCCATGAAAATGATAGGATGGTACCTAACATAAGGCCGCTTCCTACCCAATTCGTACCTCAGGACCAGATACACAAACTAGTACTAATATCACAGTGACACAGGCGATTAGACAAATATTACACATACCCAAACACACGCGGCTACATGACCACAACGTCGCAAAGCCTTTAAAAGAATCAACAACAACTACAACAACAAACAACAAAGACCAGTGTGTGTATTAATATAGCTATTACCGTCCGTTCAGTGGAATAAGGACTCACGTCACAAGAAATGCATGCTGTTAACGTGTGGGCTCCGAGACAACAAAACCTGTTACGAGGGTCCTTCTTCCTATTTTATTGACAAAAATGTGCCTATATCTATGTTCAGTTGGCACTGAAGCACCACACAAGTAAACTACAATGTTTATATGATATTAGGAATCACTCGTATAAAATTTGGACGAAATTCACTTAATAGCGCGCTTTCAAACAACAAAAACGTACTTAAGACAAAACTCCAAAAATGGCGCGGAGTCCCTTATTCGTTGCGTGGGTTCATTTCTTTCACAAAATATACCATTTATATTGTGTAGGCTGTCATATTTATATTAAGATTTTATTAATACCCAAATGAAGGAAATTGTTATTATTTAGCTTCAAGTTACTGAATAGTTTGTTTACCTGCTAGAGAAAAAGAAACCAACACACTATCTTAAAATATAGGTGGGAGATAATTTGTAACACATGTAATATCACTAAGCTTGGATTGGTGATTTTAGCATATTCATTTATTAATTGCTTGGCATCAAATCTGCTATACAGGTATGGTTAAAGGTGTATCTTCAAATGTCCCAACAAATTTGATTTGGAATATACTACTTTGTCTTCTCACGACTATGGGTTAACTTGTGTTTCTTCAAATGACCATCCTGACTAAATTTGGCTTCACATGTGCTACATGAGAAGGATTTCTCACCAGTATGGGTTGACAAGTGTCTCTTCAAATGAGCTTTCAGACTAAATTTGGCTTCGCATGTGCTACACGAGAAGGGCTTCTGCCAAGTATGGGTTAACATGTGTGTCTTCAAACTACCAATCCGACTAAATTTGGATTCGCATGTGCTACACGAGAAGGGCTTCTCACCAGTATGGGTTAACATGTGTCTCTTCAAACTACCAATCTGACTAAATTTGGATCCGCATGTGCTACACGAGAAGGGCTTCTGCCCAGTATGGGTTAACATGTGTGTCTTCAAATTACCAATCTGACTAAATTTGGATTCGCATGTGCTACACGAGAAGCGCTTCTCACCAGTATGGGTTAACTTGTGTGTCTTCAAATGACCATCCTGACTAAATTTGGCTTCGCATGTGCTACATGAGAAGGATTTCTCACCAGTATGGGTTGACATGTGTCTCTTCAAATGAGCCTTCAGACTAAATTTGGCTTCGCATGTGCTACACGAGAAGGGCTTCTGCCCAGTATGGGTTAACATGTGTGTCTTCAAACTACGAATCCGACTAAATTTGGATTCGCATGTCCTACACGAGAAGGGCTTCTCACCAGTATGGGTTAACATGTGTGTCTTCAAACTACCATTCTGACTAAATTTGGATCCGCATGTGCTACACGAGAAGGGCTTCTGCCCAGTATGGGTTAACATGTGTGTCTTCAATTTAACAAACTGACTAAATTTGGATTCGCATGTGCTACACGAGAACGACTTCTCACCAGTATGGGTTAACTTGTGCGTCTTCAAACTGCCATTGTAACAAAATTTGGCCTCACAGGTGCTACACGAGAAGGGCTTCTCACCAGTATGGGTTGACGTGTGTGCCTTCAAATGAAATCTCCGGTTAAATTTAGCTCCGCATGTGCTACACGAGAAGGGCTTCTCACCAGTATGGGTTAACATGTGTGACTTCAAACTATCTTTCCGACTAAATTTGGCTTCGCATGTGCTACACGAGAAGAGCTTCTGCCCAGTATGGGTTAACATGTGCGTCTTCAAATTACTTTTTACACTAAATTTGGCATCGCATGTGCTACACGAGAAGGGCTTCTCACCAGTATGGGTTAACATGTGTCTTTTCAAATGAATTTTCAGACTAAATTTGGCTTCGCATGAGCTACACGAGAAGGGCTTCTCACCAGTATGGGTTAACATGTGGGTCTTCAAATTAGCTTTGTTGGTGAATTTGGATTCGCATGTGCTACACGTGTACGGCTTCTTTCCAGTATGGGTTATCAAGTGTCTCTTGAAACTACTTTTCAGACTAAATTTGCCTTCGCAAGTGATACTTGAATATTGTTTCTCCCCAGTATGGGTTAACCACTTGGTCGTCAAATTTTGTTCATTTGTAATAATTCTTTCAGATACAGAGCTGGTATTCTGTTCTCTGGTATTACATAATGCGTATATCTTCCTTACAGCAGGATCCGAAGTATCAGGACATCCCAGCCTGAAATCATTGGTATTAATACAATGCAGTGCGCTCATATATGTTGAATTATCTGAGAATGGTGAATAATGCTCTCAAAATACAGAGATCTAACTTATGAAATGATAACTGGATCAACATTCATTAATATCACTACCAGGAATACTGTCCTGATCTCAGTTTTAATATTCAATGCTATGTTTTTCATACAGTCTGAATATTTTCAAATTACTTACATACATACTATGCAAACAAAATGGTGCGTCACATCGGAGTATTTGGAGTCATAGGTTTCCTTGATAAATATGAAATCCGTATCTGTTTCAAAAGTACTGATTATAAATGGAAATGGCAAATTATTTCCAGACACATTCTGTTTGCCAAAAGTCAACTTTGTCCTTGATGAGTTATATAATTGAAATTATTGAATGGTTACGGAAATTGTGTGCTAATTCATACTAGCAGTGAAAGTCTTCAACTTATTTTACACCACATTGCGCCGCTTTAACTACATGGATGTTCGGCGATATGATTATTTAACAGAATCTGGATAACTGATATCCATCTGACTTAGGAAGTGCGTGCACGTACAGGTGACAGAATACTCCACATTATATTCCCTACAGAATAGCCATGCTGGCATTTGGATTAAGGTGGGAATTTTGGATATGCAAATCATGTGATTTCGAAACCAAATGGGCAATTATGCTTTACTCTTGAATACATCGCGGATGTATTATGTGGAGTTGAGTGATTAGCTTTAGATCCAAGAAAATATCAGATACTACATATAACGGTGGCTTGTTATAATCTACAGAAAGTGGTAACTCGTTAACATTAAACACTCCATATAGCAAACATTTATCCAACTCTTGGCTCACCAATATGTGACTCCCGTCTAACCACGTATGGTAGCTGGGAACATTAAATAAGCAATTTTCCCCCTAACGACCCCCTATTTAGACGTCAACAAATTCAGATTTTGTACACTGTTATTCTAAATTAATAATCGATGTTACATTCTGTTTCAAAATATCTGACATAAGTATCTCAGAGGTTTGTCAAACCTGGCACAATACCCTAAAAGTGATGAATTAGAGTAAGAGATTTCACTTCTTGCACAAATCGATGCATTTTCTTAAATAAATCCGTATATGCGTGTGCAAAAGTGGCTGAGCTTTCGCACGGGCGGCTTATTTGTGGAGTGACGTAACTCATTCTTGAGATTACCATTCTTTCTCCGCAGAACCTACACACCCTACATCCGAAGGAATTCGTTCAATATAAACTATTCCTGGTTATCCCCTCGAGTTCTTGTCCTATACCCGTCCTTCCATAACAACTGTAAGGTTTCAATTCCAATGCCTTAGTATATGCCATCTCTTTTATCTCTTTTATTCATAACCACTCGTCAGACTCATTTACCCTCCCCCACTCGTCCTAATTCCCTTCATTAAGTACTATATTTAATCTTTTAATCATCACTATTTTCCTACAACACCACAATCAAATATATCTATTTTTATATATTCTGCAGCAAAAACAATCCAAGTTTCGCATTCATATAGCGCCAAACTCCTGGCAATGGCTTCAAAAATGACTTTTTAATACCTAGATCTATATTTTATGTCACCCAACCATTTGCTTTGTCCCTTCTGCGCCCAAGTTGGAGTCACCAACGTCTCTTAGTGTTTCAACAGCCAATCGATTACAATATTTTAATTTTAAACCTTAATGCTGCATTCCCTTTTTTCTGTTTCAAATACAATGATTATATTATGAAATCTTTCCACAACACCTCGTACACACCGTTTAGAAACACGATCAAATCCTCTGGTGATGAGGCTAAGATAACATTGTCACCGAGTCGAAATTACTTTATCTTCGTCCTCAATTCTCCTTCAAATTTCTTTGGCATTTCCTTCGTTACTTGCCGTATGTATATATTGAATAGTACGAATGATAAAATGCAGTCTTACCTTATATCATTCTAAATACCAGTTTCTCTCTCATGTCTATCGAATCTAATAAATACCAACTGGTTGTAGACACACTCAGAATCCTGAATTGTATTCCGAAACTTTTCAAACTGTCAAACAATATCAAAATTCAACATTATACCCAGCTTTATTTACACTAAATATGCCAAGAACGTTTTCCTCTCGATCTTTATTCTACCTAGAACAAACAGTCTAAGACTTAATACAACTACCCTTGTTCCTCTGACTCTTGTTCACTGAACTTGTCTTTATCAAACTCGGCTGTCATCCAATCCACATGTTTCATCATCGTCATCAGCTTCTAAAGGCTAAAAGCCTTATCGTTGCAGCCATTTCTTACAGTCTTCAGCAGTCCTCTTCACATTGGCATACGAGTCACATTCCATCTCCTTGACAATGTTCTTGAGATACGATTGTCTTGGTCATCCCATTTGTTTTTCCCCACAGTTTTTCTTTAAAAAAATACCTGGAGGAGAGTGTCATGTCTAAGTATGTGTCCCGCGGATTTTGCATTCCTTTACTTGAGGGTGTTCAACAGGCATCGATTCTCCTGAATTTGGTTCAGAACAAGCTCATTTGTTTTTCTTTCCATCCGGATTGTTCGGGTCATTCGTGTCCAATACCACATTTCAGCTGCCTCAAGTTATGTTTCTTCTCTTTTCCCAAGTGTCCATGCTTCACAACCATAGGTCAACACACTCCAAACAAAGGTCTTGAGAAATGACTTCCTTATCTTCAAGTTGAGGGGGCCATTGAGTAGCAAATTAATCTTATTTTGAAAGGCTTTCTTCGCCAACGCTATTCTTTTCTTAATTTCTGAGATGCATCTATTGTCATAATTAATCACACTTCCCAAATAGCAAAATTTTGTTACTTGTTCGATGGCACTATCATTTAACATTATATTAGCTAAAATTGGTTGTTTCATTTTATCAACTACCATTAATTATGTCTTCCGAGAATTAAATCTTAGCCCGAATTTTCCTAAGGATTTCTGAAAAACTTTTAACATGCTATTCATTTCACATGCAGAGTTTTCTAAAATTGCAATATCATCTGCAAAGCGAATGCTATGTACCTGTAATCCATTACATTTTTATTCTTTTGTTTTCTCTTTTAATGTATTTACTGCAGCTTCTATAAAGATATTAAAAAGAAATGGTGATAGAGTACAACCCTACCTTACACCTCTTCTTATTTTTGCTTCTCTTTTATTGCCATCAACTGTTACTTCGGTTGTTTGATTCTTATATAAGTTCCCATTCTTTAGGTCATCCTCAATACCCACGCATACCCGCTGCATCCAATTTTCTTCCTCCTTGCGACATTTCCTTGTTATTTGATTCTTTAGAGACTAATACGCTTGAGTGTCTATATTTCTAAATTTGTCCCTTTATTCAATAAGCTCTAGGATTTCCTGGGTCATCCATTTCTTTTTCGTTTCCAATTTCCCTTTGCCTAGTACTTCCGTTGCAGCTGATTCTAAGCCAGTTCTTATATCATCCCATCCTAAAGTCTCATCCTTAACCAATTATCTAACATCTTTAAATTTTTGAACTAAATTAGAATCCTGAAACTTATTTAAACACCATCTTTTTGTCCAAATGATTCATTCCTCTTGAACCTTATATCACATTTAGCTGCAACTGAGATGTGATCACTATCAATTTCCGCCCCAGGCTAACTACGGCTGCCTTTCACTTGGTTACTATATCTCTGTTTAACTATGATGTAGTCAATTTGCCACCTTCTTCTACCCTCGGGTGCTATCCAGGTGTAACGTCTTCTCTTGGGAGCTTCGAAACAGGTATAAGTTATTACCATCTCATGTTGCTCACAGAATTCGATTAATCTTTCTCCCCTCACTTTGACATCACCCATGCCAAACTTTCTAGCATACATAACATTATTTTGAGAGCCAACAGAAGCATTAAAATAACCCATTAAAATAATGTTTGAATTCTCCTTTACTATGTCAAACAATTCTTCTATTTGATCATACATTTCTTCAATTTCTTCATCATCAGCATTTGTTTATCCTTCTAATAAAAACTTGGAAGCGTTAGTCATCACACTCATTGTCGGAGAACCTTCCAATCTGTCAGCCCCTGTTTCTTCAGTATAGACCCTTCACATACCTGTCAAAGATCCAAAGGGAAATAAACTGACCAGATCTTCAACCCCTATGCATCGAAGCAACTCAGTTCGTACATAACCGATGTCTGGTGGTCCCTAACTACGTAGCGGCCAACCAATTCTGATTCAAATATTAAATCTTCTCTTTTACCCTCGCCTCTTTCACTTCATTATTCTTGATATTCTTAGCCCTATACAAACGCTCTATGTGTTCATTCTATCATTCTACCTTCTATTCTATATCTATTAAAGGTTTTCATCTCAGTCACTAATATTAGAGCACTTAAGCCATCTTTACCCGAAATAATTCTTAATATTTCGATAAACTGCCTAAACGATACCTACTTAAAAACAATGATGTACATTTGGATATTTCTGTAGTTTCATTTAAGGAGCATTTATATCTTGGTCATTTAGCCCCGAGTACTTTGGATGCGTTTTGTATGTTTGAATATTTCTGATAACCTGTGTGTTCTGATGTCCACTTGTGTATTTGGAATCAAGTCTAGGATTGGGAATGAGGCGGGTGTGGCCTGAAGTTAAAAGCAATCCCCATGTTTGCCTGGAGTAAAAGTAGTAAAACCAAAATGAACAGTTCAAGGATGCCTAGTGAGGAAATCGCGCCCACCTCTTCTCAATTTGGCCTCACGAGGCTGAATGTATCCAGTCCCAGTCCTCAGACCAGAATTAAAATCCTTGACAGGGCCAACATCCAAATCCAAACCTCCGCGTCGACAGCCAACCACTCTATCCACACCACCATGAGATAGTCATTCTCATATTCATTGGATCCATTTTCCTTAGCTTTATTGTACTTCATCATTACCTCAATATTCAGACGTTATTTTCTGCTTTCTCTATTTCATGTCATTCACTCTTGTTCATCCAACTTTCATTCATATTGTAGTATATTCTGAGCGAACCAAAATCTGTACCTTCTACTCGTTCATATTGTAGTACATTCTGAGCGAACCAAAATCTGTACCTTCTACTCATTCATATTGTAGTATATTCTGAGCGAACCAAAATCTGCACCTTCTAGTCGTTCATATTGTAGTATATTCTGAGCGAACCAAAATCTGTACCTTCAACTCATTCATATTGTAGTATATTCTGAGCGAACAAAAATCTGTACCTTCTACTCGTTCATATTGCAGTATATTCTGAGCGAACCAAAATCTGTACCTTCTACTCATTCATATTGTAGTATATTCTGAGCGAACCAAAATCTGTACCTTCTACTCATTCATATTGTTGTATATTCAAGCGAACCAAAATCTGTACCTTCTACTCATGCATATTGTAGTATATTCTGAGTGAACCAAAATCTGTACCTTCTACTCATTCATATTGTAGAATATTCTGAGCGAACCAAAATCTGTATCTTCTTTCCTCTCTGACAATGTTCTCATATACAGATTTCTCTTTCAAAAATTCAAGTTCCCTGCATTGGAGTTCTCATCTACTTCATAACAACCAGATTGTAGGTAGAACTTGTGTTGCCCCCAGAGTTCGTTTTGTAATCCCAATTCAGATTTCGGAATCTCTTCTTCACCACAATAAAATCAGTTTATAAACGTCCTATACCTCCTGGTCTCATTCCAGTGCTTATAGTTCTGTTGAGTTTGTTAGAAACGTGTTAGCTATGCCTTATTAGTTATCGGTGGAGAATTCTACCAGTCTGCTCAATCGTTCGTATATGTCATGCATTCTAAATTTCGCCGCTAACTTTTCTTCTCTTCCGCTTCTTTACACGGCATTTCAATCTCACTTTTCAACATTTACTGTCTGTAGCATTACACCTTCTGTATTTGTTAGTAGAATTTTATAACTTCTTTATTATCTGCTTGATTGGTAGCCTGCTAGACTTTCTAATGCACGTAGTTTTCGTTCTAATTCAAACTACAATAAACCTATAGTGCTCATAAAGTTCTACCCACTGGTCAAGTTCCCTAGTCAATACGAGACTTATTCTCCATAACCGTTATTTGATTTAGAGCTAAATATCTTCTAGTCTCCTGGCCAGAAGTCCCATTCTTCCTGCCTGCATACGTGACAAATCCAACACAAATCCAACTTCAACCTATCTATTTCCAATTTCATGTTTCTAAACCTGCCTCTGGATAATCATACTTCCAATATCCATATTTCAACCAGTAGAATGCCAGATATCCCATTTGTCACCTTTTTGATGTTAACCCCCTCTCGAGTAGCCCTCGGCTGGAGATCAGAAACCGTTAGTTTGAGTACGGACACCAACTCGTACCTACCCATGATTAAGGCTGCTGCAATGTCAGCCGAAACGTCGGGAAATAATAACCGATATGCGACGCGGCTCAATCCTGTAAGCCAAGATGATAAACTAGACACCGGCCGCGAAAGTCTACGATCTAAATATATACGCCTCTACGGGGAGGAAACTCACTCCTACAGCAGGAAATTGGACATTCTACGCCAGAGACAGTCGCGCTTGCTGACCTCACTTGCCTTTTTGAAACGCTGCAGAGACTACGACATTTCACCTAAGTCTATCCAGGTAAAACATCATATTTATTCGCCTGCAGCGAGGAGAATCTTACTCCGAACTGAAAGTGCCCTATTACGTGAACGAGTCCGGAACTGCCGTCGTGAACTAGATATGGTGCCGCGAGAACTATATGACATACAGTTCAAGCTAATGCTACGACTGCCTCCTGACGATTGGACGATGTTGGATAACATAACCGCAAGGCAAGCAGATTCCATATTTCAGAAAACAACAGCTACACATATAAAGAAATTTGACTTGCTGCAACAAAGGCAGAAACCACCTTCAACGTATGCACTAGACAGGAAGCGCATAGTGATCAATATGTCATCCCTGCCACTGAACGAGCCAAGTAGGGACCTGTTAGCCAAAGGACTTAATTACGCAATCACGCCGAGACGCCCTCATACGGAAGGTCAGTAGGGGAGTGATGAGAGTTTAAACGACTGACACGAACCGCTTGGCTACGCTGAACTCTCATGTATACTTCATGAAACCATGGGCATGCGACATGTCGTTGGACTCGGGCTGACGTGCTCTTTCCTATGGACCTCTTGTTATATTTTTCAATTTTTTTTTGAAAATGTTGTTTTTGAAAATAGGTGATAGTTTGAAAACCAAACATGATAGAACGTTGTGCAATAACTTAATCGAACGGTCTCTATGTGTTTGATTGTTATAATAAAACTTTTTTATTTTTGACCTGTTTTTGAAAACACTCAAATTTTCAAATTCCTATATTTTGGAAACTAGGAAGTTTACAAAAAAAGTGTGTTTGACGTAAATGAATGGTCCCTACCCTCCTCTACCCCCAAAATAAATATCAAGTCTCTAGGATAAAAACTTGGCAGTAGTGGGTTGCAGAGAATTCTGCTTCACACCCTACTTTCATATAAACTTTGCCGATATCTCCCGAACGCATGGCGGCGACAAAACCAATTGATTGACGCAATTTGTACGTTCATCACCAAAAAATATCCAAAGAAATAGAGGATGCAAAAATGTTTAGCATGGCTTGCGATGGTACGTTTGACAAGTCCAGAAAGGAACAAGTGTATTTTATTGTAAGGTATGCTGATGATAAAACAGGTCTTGTAGAATCACCCTCTACAACAGGTAAAGCCTTAATGGATACTTGTGCACTCAGCGCGGACTTAACTTGAGATCTCAGCTTGTTGGACAATCGCATGACGGCGCCGCAAACATGCGTGCTGATATCAATGGTTTGATTCGAGAAGTTAATCGTAAGGCTGTATATATCTGGTGCTGGGCACATCCGGTTGTTATTAAGGCTGTAGGATTTTCGTTGGATGCCGTAGAAACATTGTTTGCTTTTATAAGTAGGTCCAAGCTACGCATTGAAGTGTACAGTAAAATGCAAACTGAACACTGTGAGAATGGAAAGGGTTACTACCACTAGGTGGATGTCCCATTCGAGGGCTATAGATACAGTGCTTTTGACGTATGGTGCCGTGATTGAAACTCTCGAAGAAATAAGTCGTCTGAGAAAGAAGAACGTGAGTTAGCAAACGATGATCCTATTGCTGACCCTCTAGAAATCTCTAGGGTTCCCACATTCCTTGAATCTGTGGACATTGTCGTGAGTCAAGAAAGAACGTTTCATGGGTGAGACTAATAATGACAAAATTGTTCTTGGACTCCTGAAAGTCACAGCTTTGTTGTCTAAAGCCCGCATAACTCAAGTTCGAGAAAATAGTGAAAGTAAGCCTGCGGATGCCTTTGCTTGTTTCAAATCAGTTTATGGGAAATTCGTTTATGATGAAGGGGCGATGAAAGAATACATAGCATTTTCCCGTTGCTTTGAGGGTATTCTAAAATCAATACATCTACCCGAGGGACCTCACGATGAACCTGTGTCATCCGAGCCTATGCAATCGGAATCAGATTTGGACGAGGATAAGGATCTAGGCGGTTTAGGAGATGATGAAACAGACGGGGACATCATAACGGTACCGGAGATCTTCATGAAGATGTGTGTAACAGTGAGGAAGAGGAGGAAGTGGAAAACGAAGCTCAAGCGAATCAGGAAGGTGAAAATAGCAAGGAAAGAGATGAACCGCGTAATGTTGGCAGCCTTCTTGAGATTTTCAGAGCGTTTTGTTTAGCTAAACTTAAAAGTGTTTCCCAAATTTGTATTTTACCTTGAAGATTGCTGTCACTCTCTCAGTAGCGAGCGTTTCGAATGAAGTCTCCTTTTCCATGCTTAAACGCGTAAAAAAAGACTTGCGCACCACCATGGGTGGTGATCGTCTGGAGGCTTTACTTATCACTGCAAGTGAGTGGGATAATGATTTTGAAAAGGTCATTGACATATTCGCATCCAAGAGCTCTCGGCTTGCAAAAAAAACCTTTTGTATTAACAGCTGATTGTGTAGCTTGATTTTTGTCTCAACTTGATTTCGAAGCTCATTTATGAATGAGTTGTATTGATTGTATTTCAAGTATTACAGCTTGATTACTTGTATTCGAACGTTTTCATTAAAGTTTTGTATTGCAGCTTGAGCTTGATTATTGCCTGGAATAACACCTCGATTTCAAAACTCATGCTTTAATTTTTATGTCGAAATCCTACTCAATGTTTACTTCTCAAAAGTGTTACGGTATGTTTTCATGTCGATCGCACAACTGTCTAGAAGAAACGTATAATGCGCAAGTCACGATTAATTTTGGGCAGGAGTTTCTCCCTTTTCTTTTTGCGTTGAAAATTCACAAACTTGTTTGATGGCGATTTACATTATAAAAAAAACTTATAAAAACGTTCTTCTGAAGTTGATTTAAACAATTACACTTAAAATGTGGTTTTTAATACATTCATAATCACTATGGTGCGGGGGAAGGTCCTTCATGATCGGGTTGGGTCCCAGTGCGACAGTCATGTTTCCTATCCGATTTTCCTTTTGAGCGTCCAGTCTAGTCTGCAAGCCTGACATTCCAAAAAAGTCGCCACCTAGATCCCCTATTAGCAGTTAAGCCTCTGCTTCTACATCTCTCATTTTGATTTTGTCACACACAATGGGGGTAGAAACTCATCAATAATATTCAGCCAAACCTATGGTTTTTGCGTAGCCCAATATTTTAATCCTAGACCAATTATTGTTAGGCGAAATCCAATCCAAACATTCGTTTTGTCTAATCCAATGAGTTTTGGCAATGGTTTTAGCCTGCAAGCTGCGTTAGCGATATATACATCCCTGTTTTTTGTTTTGCACCAATAATCTTTAATAAGTGTGGGGTATTTAGTATCCCAAATGTTGGCAACAATGTGTGCGCCTTGGTGTGAGCACCTTGTTGACAGTTGAATGACATTCAAGCGTGGTTGGAACATGGTTACTTATGTTAAAAGAGCTATAAATAAAAACACATACTTACATAATTTAGCACGTATTTCAGGTGCAGTGGTGACCATGGTTACTAATTTGAATAGGTAATATCGTCCAGAAGATGAAACAGAGTATGCAAAAGCCACGTTCTGGTCTAATTCAGAATTAATAAATCTTCCACTGCTCCTATTTTGTTCATTCCACCTAGCATTCTACTTTCTTGCATTTCTTCCCAATTGTTGAAATGCTGATCTTCATACCATACTCCTAACATTTCTGTTCAAGTTCAAACATATTGGCTTGCAAACTTTCGACAGTGGCCGTCATTACAACCGGGTCATCCGAATAGGCCAGATTACTCACCTTGAAATTCTCCCAGCCAGTTCCACAAATGGCCCATAAGCCTCGCCACACTCCTATTAATACCTTCCCTCAGGTGCTCTATCGTACGCCTTCTCTAGATACACAAACACAACTGTCTCTTCCTCTCATTTCTCAGTAACTTGACGCATACTGAAAAGTTGGGAGTAGGGAGGCTGGGGGGGTTTTGACTCAAATACCGTTATTTATGCAAATTAGGGGGGCGTGGCAAGGTCAATGACCTTGAGGTAGGTCATGATCAATGACCTTGAGGTAGGTCATTGACCCCAAGGTCGCCGGGACCCCGGAAGGTAAACAAACCTTGGAGGGTCCAGGAACCGGTTTGAGGGGGTGTGGGTGGAGGGGGAGGAGGGGGGGGTGGGGAGGGGGAGTGGGGGGGTGGGGAGGGGGGGAAGGGGGTGGGGTGGCGAGGGGGGGGGGGATGAGGGGGAAGGATGGAAGAGGCTCTGCACGAGACCCTCCTCGACCCAGTCTCCCTGTTGGACTGAGCGCCTTCTCTGATATTATCCTGGGCTATATAGCTTTGCTTTGAGCCCGATGAGATCCGAGTGTTGCCGAAGGTTTCCGAATCCTTGGTTGTGAATGAATGTCAGAGAATTGAACGGTCAACTGGTGTGTGTGTGTGTGACGTCACAGCGGATTACGGGATGTGAGGTAGGTCATGAACGGGAGTGTTTTGAATGGAAAACATTAGTGTAACTGGTGTGAGTGTGTGTGACGTCACAGCAGATTACGGGATGTGGGGTAGGTCATGAACGGGAATGTTTTGAATGGAAAACATGAATGGCGGTGGATGGCGGTGGTTGTTGAACCCTGACGTGGTAGGTTGGTTAGGTGTGAATGGGTCTGAGAGACAAACAAGATGGGGTTGAAAGCGCTCAATGGTAAACAAACATCAATGGTATCGGGAGTAGTGAATGGAATTGAGAGAGAGGGGGAATGAACTGGTTGTTGAATGCGCTCAATGGTAAACAAACATCAATGAATCTGGAGTAGTATTTCCTGTAAATGGTAGGGTGGGGGTAGGATACAA
Source organism: Meconema thalassinum (assembly GCA_946902985.2). Classification (NCBI taxonomy): domain Eukaryota; kingdom Metazoa; phylum Arthropoda; class Insecta; order Orthoptera; family Tettigoniidae; genus Meconema; species Meconema thalassinum. The sequence continues at coordinate 40,671,654 of OX336388.2, forward strand.
ATCGCATGGCATGTTGAGTCGGCCAGCTCGACATGAAATAAAAACAAGAAGGTGTACACCAGATCTGATTTATTAATCCATGAATTATATGTGGCATTAAAACCTAGCCACTTAACAAAAAGTTTATTGCCACGTTTTTGTACAATTTTTTCAACAAGATAATGCTTGGGATATTGCGTCCTTTGCAGTTCCTCCATGTAGAATCCTCCTTGGATTGGCTGCTTGTTGAGGTCATCAAGTAAATAAACAACTGGATTAGAAAGTTTTACCTTGCGAATACGAAATATTTCTGTGCTCCAGTTTGGTGTGTATCCTTTGGCGAAGATTGTTTTATGTTTACTGATGCGCACATAATCACCAATACGTAATTGATGACGTCGTGGATCTACTGTTTTGATTTTGTGATGAATGCGATCCAATTGCGCAATGTTCTTGGTTACAAGGCGTGGTTTCATTTTGATGGTTCTATGTTTAGTGTTGTTGTAACGTGTCACCAGGTCGCCTACAAGTTCAAGCCAGCGATAGGATCCTCTTGCTGTAAATTGTTCCCACATGCGCGTCTTGAGTGTGCGGTTGAAACGTTCTACAACACTTGCCTTTAGATTGCTAAAAGTGGAATAGTGATGGATGTCAAGTGATTTGAGATAAGCGGAAAAAGTCTTGTTGAAAAATTCTTTGCCTTGATCTGTTTGAAGCAAACGAGGTTGTCGTCTTGACCGCTGAACGATGGTCTTGAATGCAGCGGTGACCAGTTGTGCAGATTTATTCCGAACAGGTTCAACAAAGGCCATTTTGGAATAAACGTCGATGACGGTGAGCAGATAGTTGACCCCGTTGTTAGCTTTGGCATAGGGAATCATTTCAACCAGATCAGCTTGCCAAAGATCGTCAACGCCCCGTGTGATGACATGACGACGATGGTAGAGACGACGAGCTGGTCTATGCAACTCGCGAGCAATGGCAGCCTTAACAGGCGAGGGTGTATGAACACGTTGACTCATTAGACAATAATGCCAGCATGACGAAGCTCCTCTTCTATTTCTAAAACTTCCGCCTCGTGTCCGGTATGACCGGCCTGTTCCGATGCACGCAACAGTTGCAGACGTTTAACCAACTTATTTGGATTGTTCCAATAGGCGAAATCGATGAATGGTTTCAAAGTATTAAACGTGATACCGGACGCTGAATTTGCACGGCGAACACTTGCATAGGTGGGAAACAATTTTGATATGATGGTTTTATATTTGAAGCCCTTATTAGCATTTATTGCTTCAGAACGTTTATAATTACGTCTAAAACCATTAGTAGCCATCAAGATGTCTTTATACTTTTCAAGATCTTCTTTATCATAGTCCTCGGTAGAAGGTGTACGTGAAAATAAAAGTTCTAAAAGACCTGGCGTCAATTTGTAACGAACTGTTTTAACAATCAAAACATTGTCACTTATCTTGATTGCTGAATCGCCAATTCGAAATCTATTGTTTTCATAGCGAACACCATAGGTAGTATCAGTTTTCTTAGTAAAAAGATCTTCAAGGAAGGGGGTAACCAACACACCATAATTTTGTAGTAAAATGGATTTTAACCGCACATATTGTTCGGGTGTATTCAATATTTCTTTAAGAGTAGGCTGCTTTTCTTTGGCTCTAGTGGGTGTTTCAGCAATTATTGATGTTTTCAAAAACTGGGGCAGCGGTGATTCTTTGGAGCCAGAAGACGGAAGCAATGGAGAAAAAACATCCTCAGGTTCTTCATCATTTTCTTCCTCCTCCTCCTCTTCAATTGTTTGTGTTTCTTTTGAGCGTGTACTAGGCTTTGTTGTTCCTTTCAACACAGCTTCCAGAGGTGATTTCAAATGTTTTTCGACAAACAGTTCACTGTCGGCATGTGCACGTTTTAGATAGCGAAACTTTTGTCGAATGCTATTTCGCGCACGGATTATGTGCTTTTTTAATTGACTCCCTGTTGTCGCCATGACATCTGGACTAATGATGTTCAGAAAAGCGATGCAGCTACTTAAATACGAATGAAATGATCAAATCCCATGCGGTAGCGTCCATTGTTGATGTTGCTCTGCTTATCAATAACAAGACAACTGTGGTGATGAGCGTTCCAACACATGGCACACAACTGTGTAAAGGCTTGAAAGGTCATGTCTGGGTTCACGTGATCATCGTAGACGTGATGCATGTTGCGCTCATCCTGACGGAAGAGAACAATCACGTTGGCATTGTCACGAATCAACTGTTTTGGTATTCGCGAATAGGTTTGAGCGAGATAAAAACAATCAATATATTTATGACGTCCCATGCTAAAGTAAGCCTGAATAATGCCCTGTCGTTCTGTGGCCACATCATCAAAAATCATAAGCGAATGGGGGCGAACATTGTCTGGAGAAATGACATCTTCGTGCGCTGCGAATGTGAAGTAGCCCATGTTGCGCAGACCTGACATGACCTGTTCCAAGAACACATACAGCGGTTGATACAGCGATTTGGCAAAAATATAGATATTTTGAAAGCGCACTCCGTTTAAGGAGGTGATGAGGGTAAGCAGAAGATTGGTTTTTCCACATCCCGACGGGCCGGCGATGAGACAGCGAATGGAGGATGGGAAGAGTGATCCATGACGTTGTTCGGACGATGTTGAGAAGAGGTGTGAAACCAAGTCTCCCACCGGAAGTGAATGTTGTTGCTTAATAATCTGCATATCAACTAAATGTGAAAGGGGAAGAGCTGGTCTCTATATACATGAGGCAAACGGGTGTTTCAGTTCCAGTGTAACCATGGACGCCTTTGGAAGAACTTTCAAAACAAATGAACGATTTGCTTTGACAAACGATCCAAAACATGATACAGATCCGGCTACTAAACGATATGTCGATGCTAATGTATTGTCACGCACTACAGATGGCAATTACAACTTTAATGGAAAGCGATTGACCAATATAACAGAACCCGTATTACCCTCGGACGCATGTTCAAAAAAGTATGTAGATTATTACCGATTACGACGTATCAAAGGAGATTATGAGGCTCAGAATAAACGTATTACGGGCGTTGCAGATCCTGTGAACGATCAAGATGTGTGCACCAAAGCCTATGTGTTAACCAATGCTGTGGTGTTAACAGAAGCAAAGGACTATGACGTACACCAACGTCGAATCACTCAGCTGGCTCTTCCAACAAACAACACGGACGCTGCTCGAAAGGACTATGTAGATAACAAGGTGAAACAGGTGCTCAGTATTGTGCCCACCCTAACTGTAAAGGGCTATACAGCAAATAATGCACGCTTTGTGCATGTGGCCGATCCTGAAGATGATCAAGATGTTTGTACAAAACGGTTTTTAAACTCTGAAATGGAAAAGGTGTGGGAAATTAAGGAGAACGCTCTACAGATGAAGCGAAGACGAATAGCCGAAGTTGCTGATCCTGTGCAACCTCACGACGTGACGACCAAACGATTTTTGGAACAACGGTTATCGCTTTTTATTAAATCAATACCCTCTATATTTCTGCTTCACATTGTAAACCAACAACCGGTAAAAGATCCCAATAACCTCGCCTACATACTACGTTCGGGGTATGACAATTACCGTTTAATGTATGATGGTGCCATTCGTGTAATTGAGTATGCACCAGATTTGAAACATTTAGAGGTACGATTAAACGGTAGTGTTCAACCACTTATTGATCAACCGGTGAAAGCCGGAGACAAATTATTCTTTCACTTGAAACTCTCGTCTGAAGAAAAAGAGGCGGCGAAAACGATGAACGATTTTCCTCTCTATATAGAACTTGAATATACAGCCACCATTGAATAAATAACTACAGGTTCCCTTCCTGAGGAGCGTTAGTTGTGTTCTATACTTTGCGGTGTGAGGTTGTCTTGTTCTTTGGTCGCGATGGTGAAACAGAGATATGTGGTGAAGAAGAGGAAGAAGTTGTCCAGAAAGGGAGGTTTTAAAGCTATTCTTCATGTGGCACGTCAAGCTTCGCGCGGAGAAACAAATAGTGAGTTGGCTATTAAGAAAGCACTCCGAGCAGCACGATTGCATGCGAATCCCAAAAGTAAACTACGTTTTAGAAAACGTGCCCGAGTTATTCCTGTGCCGAAACGTGGTGGATTTTTACCTGCACTTTTTGCTGGACTAGCAGCCCTGGGTTCACTTCTTGGAGGAGCAAGTGCGGTAGCACGAACGGTGAAAGCTGTTGAGGAGGCGAAGCAACAGTTGAAGGAAAGTGAAAGGCATAATAAAACTATGGAGGCCATAGCACTGCGCGGCAAAGGTGTGAACATGAAGCTAGCACCCTACAAGAAAGGACTCGGCATTTACATGTCGCCAAAAAACGGTTAATCGATGCACTGCCACGAAGAGCCATGACGCATGAGGAAGTTATAAGATATGCAAAACATCTTAAGATCTCCCACTTTCGAGGCGTGTTTATGCGCAACCAGCTACCGTCTCGACCACGGAGCCATGAAAGTGCAGTTGTCAATTTGGATGACAGTCATGGACCGGGAACGCATTATGTGGCCTACATAAAGCATGGGCGAACCGTGTGGTACTTTGACAGTTTTGGAAATCTTCCTCCTCCGACAGAGCTTGTTCGCTATTTTGGAAGCAGTGCAACAATACACTATAATGTGAAACGAGTGCAAAATTTTAACACGCAACAGTGCGGTCGTCTATGTTTGACTTTTCTATATAAGACCGAGCAACGGCGGGTGACGTGGTCATTATGACAACAGAAAGTAGAACGTTTACAGTGCACGGACAAGGTGCGGAAGTAACTGTTGACTTTTATCCTCCTATTGAATTGGGACGACGACCCTACGTGCTGGGACTTGTTTCGTTTGAAGGCTATAATAGAATCTGCAACATAATTGAAGACGTCAATGATAAGTTCTACTACGATGACTATGTGTTAACTCTACCGTCTGGCAGCTACACCGTAGATGATATTCACGATCACATCTACACAACTCTCACCAAAGAATTTAGTCTAAAAGCATTTCTGGACGGGACACGCAAGTTTGAACTCATAGCCAACAACGTGACACATCGCTGCAGTATTCTTTCTTCTTTTAGGATTGATTTTAAATCTCAACCAGATTCGATTGGGTCATTGTTAGGCTATTCACCACGAGTGTTAGTACCAAACGTGATACACAAGTCTGACCAACCGGTGAAAATAATTGAAGATCATCACATATCTGTCACGTGTAATATTATTACAGACGTCTACACCAATCAAGATCCCTCGCATTCGCTTTATGATTTTATTGTTACTTCACCTGGTGGTTATATCATCCGCGAAAACCCGTCGGTGGTGCTCTATCATCCTGTGAGTGTGACCAACATCAGGAATATTACCTTAAGACTGGTGAATAGAAACCAACGTCTCATCCGGTTAGACCCTCACACACCTGTGACCTACAAACTGTATTTGAAGCCAGCATGAAACAAGTGTATAAAGCGGCAACGCTGTCAAGAGCAGGTGTTAGTTGTGCTCAACACGTGTACAGGTTAACACGTGTCAACAAGCAGATCCTACAACAACTTGGTTACATCTTACGTCATGAATTCGATTCTAGACGTGACAAACCCTGTCGAAGTTCAGGAGGGTATTGTAAGAATTGAACACCATTCCTACCAACCGTATACTCAGGGACTAAATAATAATGATGAGATTCGAATTACTATTAACCAACAAGATATCTACACGCTTCCACATGAAAGTTACATCCAGATTGAAGGGCAACTCACCAAATTGGATGGTACCATTCCAACAACGTCAAAGTTGGCCAACAATGCTTTGGCCTTTTTGTTTTCTGAGGTTCGCTACGTGATCAACGGTATTGAAGTGGATACTACTCGAAATGTTGGCATAACAAGTGTCATGAAACTTTATCCCTCGTACGGAAGCGAAGAGAGTAAAGCTTTTTGTATGGCTGGTTGGTGTCCCAACTCAACCAACGACTGGATGATTAACGATGATGGTACATTTACTGGACATTTACCTCTAAAATTAATACTAGGCTTTGCAGAGGATCATAAGCGCATTGTTGTGAACGCAAGACAGGATCTGATTCTTGTACGAGACAGGAGTGATTATAATGCGCTAAAGGGAGCTGATACAGTGCCAATAGATACAAAAATTCTACTGCAACGAATTCTATGGAAAGTACCGCACGTTACTCTATCAGATCAGAAAAAATTGAGTCTGCTCAAGATTGTGGAGAAGGATACAGCTTTACCCATTCAATTTAGAAGCTGGGAGCTGCATGAATACCCGGTATTACCACTCTCCGATACACATACTTGGTCTATAAAAACCTCACGGTATACAGAGCGGCCACTCTACGTCCTGGTTGGATTTCAAACAGATCGCAAATATCAACAGAATAAAGATGCATCAAAATTTGACCACATCCAATTACGAAATATACGACTCTTTTTGAACGGAGTTACCTTTCCCTATGAGGGAATGGATTTAAACTTTAACAAGAACAAATATGGTAAGCTCTATGACATGTTTGTAAACTTTCAGTCTTCCTATTATCAGAAAGAGGCATGTCCGCTATTATCACCACAAGACTTCAAGTCCAAGGCGCCTCTGGTGGTGATGGACTGTTCGTATTTGGAGGAGTCGATGAAGGAAACAACAATTGATATCAGACTAGAATTTGAAACATCGACAGTTATTCCAGAAAAAACAACAGCCTATTGCCTTATTGTTCACGAGGCGCAAGTGTTTTATCAACCGCTGTCCAATATGGTGACCAGAGTATAAATAGCATGTCTTCCCGCATTGCCCTTCACAGTCATGGAAAGCTACGATGAAGTCACAACCCCCTCTGCGAGGTGGGTCTGCAAATGTGAAAGTGATTCACCAGGCTCAGATGAAGATTCAAGGTTTACCATTTATCGCGCCCTAGTGAGTGAAGCTATAACGGCCTATCACAAGAATCATACTGTGCTTAGAATGCCGCCGCATCTGGTTCACTATTTACCAGATGGATTCATGTCTACGTTTGGTATTCATGACAGGGGCTACAACAACAAGCCCATCGCTAATCAAACAAATAATGTGGACGATGGCGTTGCCAAAGCTTCATCTTGTCATGTTGGAGAGCGGGTAGATTGTATGGACTGCAAATGCGATCGTTGCTCAACAAGTCGAGACGCTGATGCAGCATTTGAGATTTATCGCACCCTGGTGAGTTTAGCAATACGCGCCTACCATAAAGCACAATTTCTTCGTGAAATGCCGCAGCATCTGATTGCCTATTTACCAGCTGGATTTCTGACCGCGTACGGTGCACACGACATTGACCTTAATTGGGATAAGCTACCATTACACCTCCGTATGTCGGCGGATGTTGCAGCCTGCCGTCCTTGTCGTAGACACTTTATGCATCGAGGAGATTCTCACTGTGATTGGGATGGTCCAAATCCTATGATAAAAAATTGTAAGCGATGTACTGATAACTTTATGAATAAAATTGTGTAATTGATTGTTTGTGTGTATATTATTTTCCCGCTCCTATCCAATCAGTTAGTTGTTAAGAAGCAGCGGTGGTGGAAGGTGTGATATCCGTCGCCATGCCGAAAACATTGATTGTCGACGTGCAGGGTTTCAAGGTGAACGGAAACAAGTTTGTATTTAAAGAAGTAGGAATTATTGACTGCACAACCATGTGGGCACCAAGAGTAACCAGTTTTGTCTTTGAACCACCGTTTCCATTGCATTTGCTGTCAGACGAGGACAGAAGACAAACAGAGTGGTTGCAACGCAATTTGGGACTAGTCTGGAAAGAAGGCGACATTCCTTACCAGCATCTATCACTTGTTCTGAAAGCTCACTTGTTTGGTGCTGACCTTGTATTTGTAAAGGGAAGTGAAAAAAAGGAATGGTTGCGTCAGTATGTTAATTCAACATGTCAACTTGTTGACCTTCATGATCTGGGATGTCCTGCACTGTACAACCTGTCCGTGCCTGATGAACCTTTACAAAATAAAACACTTCAAAATGTTTGGAAGCTTTTTGATTGGCTAGCTCGCAGAGCATGTCAAAACTTGCATGTTGAGTGCAAAGCGTCGTAACGTCAGCTTCAGTGTGAGACATACCAGTGATCAGTGTGGACGTGTAGTAATATGGCAGCAATTGAAGGTTTGGACTCAAACCCCACAGAGCGAGCTATTGTCAAGTTTTTTGCCTGTAAAAAAAAAGCTTGACAGTTTCACAGATGAGGAATTGAACGCTTTGCCCAAGGCATTCCTTTTTTATGTTGCTTCAAACGCGGTGAAAAATATTTGGCACAGTGTACCTAGTGAATGGAGCAGAGATCCTGGTCTGCGTGAACTACAACCATGCACTGACTTTAGTCATCACCAGCAAGTGTCTATTACTAAAATGCCATCCATTAGACAGTGTGGAACGTGTCAGCTCATCAAATTGTACCACGGCCATACAAATATACCGTCCTGTAAAGACTTTGCTTCATCATTCCATGGTTGCGATGAAGAAGAGGAAGAAGAGACAGCAGCGGCAGTATCGCCAGCACCAAAAAGTAAGACAACGATTGAAAAAGATATATCGGACCTTTGCTGGTCATGGTCTAGTTAACAAGGCCATTGATGTACTTCCCATTGAACTGCATATTCCCGGCTATCAATTTTGTGGACCTGGGACTAAACTAAACCAACGTCTAGCACAAGGTAATTCTGGAATCAACAAATTGGATGCTGCGTGTAGAGATCATGACATTGCTTACAGCGACAAGAATGCAGAAGTACGTCGAGTTGCAGACCACATTCTTCTAAGAAAGGCTGTGCAGCGCGTGACATCATCTACTGCTTCCATTGGTGAAAAGATTGCAGCCTTGATCGTGGCAGGAGCTATGAAGTCAAAGCTAATGATTGGTGGTGGTTGTGGATTAGCGAGGAAAAGGACAAAGAAATAACCATGAATCATATATTGTTAAGTATTTATTTGAGAGTCAGTCCACCAGATTACAGCATTCACAAAAGATGTTTTGGTTTCTTCTTGTAAAAACATACAATTGTAATAAAAAAGAATTGAAAAATTAAAGTGTGTTCTTATTTACTAGGTGTGGAAATGTCCAAAAGGCAAGCTATTTACACCATCCCACAACCGTTTATTGTCATATGTAGACAGCGATGTTTTATTTTGATTTACTGTAAATATATTATGGTTCTTTGAAAGAATGCGTGTTTGCTGGTACAAGCGAGAGGTGTTTGTGTAGAGTACACATCGATATTCCTCAACATTGAGGAATTGTGTGACGCTACGAAGAACACCCTTCGCTTTGCATTGACCTTTATTCTTTTGTGTTGAAAATGCGTACATTTTCGGCGCCAAAGCCACAAATTCCGTCATAACATCACCAGCACACTCATCCTTAAATAGACCAATGTGTTTTTTATTCATGGGAATTATGCAAAACATATTGTTAACCTCATAGTTTGAGGTATCAAAGTAACTTGGATGTTCTCTCATCACAGAGTAAATATCCGTCTTATTGGTTTGATAAATAAGACTGTCTGTATCCATATACAGTAATTTTACATCTCCAAACTTTTGTTTGGCAAACTCATAATGAAATTGATACATTACAAATTTTGAATAGTCAAGTATTACCATTCCTAAGTAAATTGGTTTGTTATACATGATTTCTGTCTTTGACAATTCAATGGTTACTAAATCAGTTTCAATAACTCGTACTGAATGGAAATTGGGCATAGCAATATATTTTCGTGCACCATATCGACCATCCCAGTGGTTTACCAAATGAATAGTTCTTTGCTTTCTAATATTTTCCATAGATTTACCGTAGCATGCATTGTTCATTAATTTATAAAAATTTGACTCGAATGTAGTCTTGGCGTGCTGCCGATAATGAGTATTTAATTGCATGTACGGTTGTAACCATGGTTTCTGGTCAAAACAAATAATGCGGTGAATGGTTTGTAGCTTCAAACCGTGTTTCAAACATTGCATTAAATTTTCGATGTGTATGACGTAGCGATTTTTCGGATTTAACGTTGCCAGCAACTTTTTATTGTTGGAACGTGAACTGGGAGGTTGTAGTTTTTCAACACAAAATGGTAGATCAGAATGATCATTGTGTATCTCGCGGGGATATAATATGTCAACTTCTAGAACATAGCCACGTGTGTTATTGCTCAACGCGTCCTGTAAATTAAAATTTGAAACTTCATCTGAAGTCAGCCATCGAAAATTTTGATACGGAAGCGGTTTTTCCATAGCATATCCGTATAAATTGTTACAATCCAGGTAGGTGAGGTATGTTGTAGGTTGCTTTGGTTTGTATGTATCCATATATGGATTATTTGCTTTGGCATGCTTTTGCACAAGCGATACAAGCCCGCCACGTATCCCGCGTTCAAAAAAGAGCAACATGTCGATGTCAGTTAATAGTTCCAGTTCTATTTCAGTCACCTTCAACATACAGTCCCAACTGTATCCGGCAAGGGTGTAGTAATGGGCTGGATCTAGATTGTAGATTTCAAGACACAGTTTGCGAAAGTGTTCAAACACGTCTGTCAAAAGTAGTGTATCAATTTTGAGGTATAAATCAGCATACTCGCCCAAAGTTGATATCTTGAACACGTCCCATACTTTTTGGGCGTGTAAATAGTCTTCTTCAGAAATATGACTTTTTGTTAAGTCATTGTAAAATTTATCCTTTGAAGGGAGTGCAGTTTCCTGCAAACATGCCCAATTGTTTACATGATTATAGGGAAACACCCCTTTTCGAATGCATAATTCAAATTGTTCGTCACCAGTAAAGTTTTGACGTACAGAATTCAAATTGTTTGGGTGAAGCCCTTGAACCAGCGCATCCAATGATGATGCGAGGAATCTATACGAATCTAAAAATCGTATACTAATTCCATTTCGCCATTTTGTAAACGAAATAAAATTTTCATGATTTTGTGGAATTAAAGAAAACTTTTGGTTTTCAAGGTTAACAAATTCCTTAATAATTAGATGACTGTCATACCGAGACATATTGTGCAAGAAACAAGAAATATAGCGTGCTCTTTTATAGGCCAAATTACATGCACTATGAGCCGCTCCTCTAAATTTGCCAGTGTACCGATTATGGTCCCTCACCGGCGTGTCACAAGTTGCTATTGGTTTTTGACAAATGTGGCAAGTGGTTGCTGTTGCAAAAGCCACCTCGTCTGCATCCAACATTTGAAGCGGAATTGGGTTTTCCAGGATATTGTACACCCGATCTGCCAAGGCGTCCAATTCATTTAAAAACCAAGCAGCAGCATTTGCATCGCGATAAGATTTGAAGTAAGAAAGCGAAGGGTCATATGAGCAAATCACGTTTAGAGCACAACTGAATGGCACATGTTGCTGTACTTGTTGAGTGTACGGGCGTGCTGGATCCGGGTTACATGTGTCAATGGGTGTGGTTAAACATTCAAAATCTGCATATACTGTAAATGGAAGCGGTTCTTGACGAGACACATTTTGAAATTTCATACTGGCTTTATCCTTTTCTGGGAATGTAATTTTTACAGCTGGTTGTGTAATGCAATCAATAGTATGGGCTGTCAACTTTTGATTGCTAGTAAAATATTGCAAACAGCGATCACATATATATACCCTATTTTTACTCTTTGTAACTTGTGAACGAACTAGTCTGGAAAGATCTTTGATATAACAATAATGGTTGCACAATTCCCCTTCAATGTACAATAAATTAAAATGCTTTTCTTTTTTTTTCCTTTGTCACATAGAGTGGCCCAATAACTTTGTCCCCTTCAACTCCGTATACATTAATGGAGTAAAGCAGATTTTTAGATTCAAAACGAGAAATGGCGTTGAGGTCCATTGGGAATTCTATGTCTGCTAAATTTAGACTGATCATTAATTCCATAAATTTCTGGTGACATTTGCCCATTCTGTGAACATTTTTACTTGCAGAACATAGCCCAGCAGCCAGGGACCAAATAAAGCAGAAAACATCATTATTATCCACATTGATAACTGCGTGACGGTTTTCCAACTGTTTAGGCAAATTAACATGAGATGACCCACTATTTATGGGATCAAAGGTGCATACATTAATTTTAAGATGATTGATAGCTTCCAGCGATTTGCCGCTTTCTAATTCTTGAAACTCAGCAAAGCGTGTTGTGAGTTTATCAACAATGTTTTTACTATACCAACTGTGTATATTATCAGTGCGGTATAATTTAGTCATGTGTGTGTGTAAATAGATTGGCTGAATGATTTCGACACCTTGTTTCAAAATAGCAAAGTCACATAATAATTCAGCGTTAACCTTTAACGCTACATGTTCTCTTAAACAGTCTTGTATTTTGTTTTGAAAAATGTTGTAACTAGTGTTTAAATATTCATTGAGATTTAAAATGTTTGCATCATTATTGACTTTAGTGCAACAGATATTGTTATTGAAACAACTATCCACATCTTGCCAACTTTGTATCGGTGGCGACATGATGTCCCTTAGTACTTAACAATTACAAAAACTGAACGGTTTGCAGAGAGAGTGAACCAAAGTTTATTTTCCCTGCAAATTCCGTTTTTACATAAACCAATTTTAAATTTTATTTTTTTCTTCTATGAATTCCACAAGACATCTTTTGTTTTCCAGTCCCAAGTATTTTAAATAGATGGTCCCTTTGTTGAGATCGGCTACATCTTCCTCGCTGAGTTCCTTGAATCTCGACGGTAGAAATACTGCAAAGTCCTCCAGTTCACAAAGAATACGTTCCCCAAATTTGGTCCTGACTCGACGAACAGCAGTTACCAAATAAGACTCATTTACCTGCAGATCCTGTAGTCGTTTAGTCTCTGGTCCAGCATTTTTCCCTATGGAATTCGCATTTTTTATTGCCGACATTCTGAAATCGAATTTGATATCTATAATAGTGTTTTAGTATACCTAAGCCATTAGCAAATATGTATATACACACAAAAGTTATCAAAACCCTTCTACACATCCATTATCGCTAGCCACTAATTTAATTGTCAGCAGCTTGCGTTCACCATTTTCCTACTTCTCCTCAATCCATTACAAGAACACAGGTTATCAAACAAGTTATACACCCAGGTGCTACATGGTCAGGAGCTTGTCATGACTGTACTTTGGTGAAGTCGGGTCAGATTGCTTGTATAATTTAACTGTTCCCGGGCAAAGCCGGGGCAAACTGCTTGTGTAATTTAACTGTCCCCGGGCGAAGCCGGAGCGGGTTACTAGTATAATATATAACTGTTCCCAGGTGAAGCCGGGGTGAATTTCTTGTATAATTTAACTGTTCCCGGGCGAAGCCGGAGCGGGTTTCTAGTATAATATATGACTGTTCCCGGGTGAAGCCATGGCAGATTGCCTGTATAATTTAACTGTTCCCGGGCGAAGCCAGGGCGGATTGCTTGTATAATTTAACTGTCCCCCGGGTGAAGCCGGAGCGGGTTTCTAGTATAATATATAAATGTTCCCGGGTGAAGCCGGGCAGATTGCTTGTATAATTTAACTGTTCCCAGACGAAGCCGGAGCGGGTTTTTAGTATAATATATAACTGTTTACGGGCGAAGCCGGGGAAGATTACTTATATCATTTAACTGTCTCCCGGGCGAAGCCGGAGCGGGTTTCTAGTATAATATATAACTGTACTTGGGTGAAGCCAGGGCAGATTGCTTGTATAATTTAACTGTCTCACGGGTGAAGCTGGAGCGGGTTTCTAGTATAATATATATATATCTGTTCACGGGTGAAGCCGGAGCAGATTGCTTGTATAATTTAACTGTTCCCGGGCAAAGCTGGAGCGGGTTTCTAGAATAATATATAACTGTTCCCGGGCGAAGCCGGAGCAGGTTTCTAGTATAATGTATAACTGTTCCCGGGCGAAGCCGGAGCAGGTTTCTAGTATAATATATAACTGTTTCCCAGGCGAAGCCGAAGCAGATTGCTTGTATAATTTAACAGTCCCCCGGGCGAAGCCGGAGCGGGTTTCTAGTATAATATATAACTGTTCACGGGTGAAGCCGGAGCTGATTGCTTCTATAATTTAACTGTACCCGGGAGAAGCCAGAGCGGGTTTCTAGAATAATATATAACTGTTCCCGGGCGAAGCCGGAGCGGTTTTCTAGTATAATCTATAACTGTTTCCGGGCGAAGCTGGGGCAGATTGCTTGTATAATTTAACTGTTCTCGGGTGAAGCCGAGGCGGATATTTTTTGTATAATTTAACTGTCCCCCGGGTGAAGCCGGAGCGGGTTTTTAGTATAATATATAACTGTTCACGGGTGAAGCCGGAGCAGATTGCTTCTATAATTTAACTGTTCCCGGGAGAAGCCAGAGCGGGTTTCTAGAATAATATATAACTGTTCCCGGGCGAAGCCGGAGCGGTTTTCTAGTATAATCTATAACTGTTTCCGGGCGAAGCTGGGGCAGATTGCTTGTATAATTTAACTGTTCCCGGGAGAAGCCAGAGCGGTTTTCTAGTATAATCTATAACTGTTTCCGAGCGAAGCTGGGGCAGATTGCTTGTATAATTTAACTGTTTCCGGGCGAAGCTGGGCAGATTGCATGTATAATTTAACTGTTCTCGGGTGAAGCCGAGGCGGATATTTTTTGTATAATTTAACTGTCCCCCGGGTGAAGCCGGAGCTGGTTTCTAGTATAATATATATATATCTGATCCCGGGTGAAGCCGGGGTGGATTGCTTGTATAATTTAACTATCCCCCGGGCGAAGCCGGAGCGGGTTTCTAGTATAATATATAACTGTTCCCGGGCGAAGCCGGGGCAGGTTTGTTTGTATAATTTAACAGTTCCCGGACAAAGCCGGGGCAGATTGCTTGTATAATTTAACTGTTCTCGAGCGAAGTCGGTGCATGCTTTTGGTATAATATAACTGTTCCCGGGCGAAGCCGGGTTGGGTTTCTGGTATAACATAAATGTTCCCGGGCGAAGCCGGGTCGGGTTGTTTGTATATTATATCTGTTCCCGGGTGAAGCCGGGGCAGGTTGCTTAAATAATTTATCTGTTCAATACACCCAAGTGCATGGGGGGCTACATTAGTTGGGAGGTGATGATTTAAATGTCCTTAACTAAATAGGTTACTTGACCTGGAGCTGATGTATAGAAGTGAATGCATGTCTCGGTGCTAATGTTACATAAATCCTTCACCTTTGCAATACATAAGAGATCATTATCTATTCCGTGACTGTCTCGAGCACTGTAATTATCTCGCGGGCAATGCAGTGAAATCGGCAACATTTAATTGGATAATAAAAGTAATTATATATAATTGAGCTGCATTCATTTTATATATCCCAGGCAGCTAGTGGTTTAAGATGCAAGTCACGTTAAAACCAATCTTATTACATGCTATGAATTCTGCTCGTTTCATACTTGAAGTAATTATTGCTTGTCTGATTCATACCGTCTAACTTTTAAACCAGCTTTGTCAATAGGCCATTATACTATTAAAATTCTAAACATCTTCATGTGGATTTAAACCTACCATCTCAGCATTTACAAGTACTGTAATGTACAGTTGTTGTTTGAGTCTTCAGTCTTTTGACTGGTTTGATGCAGCTTTCCATGCCTCCCTGTCCTGAGCTAATCGTTTCATCTCTACATAGCTCCGACACCCTACATCCGACACAATCTGTTTAACATATTCTAACCTTGGTCTACCCCTACAGTTTTTGTCCTCGACCCTTCCTTCCATAACTAAGCTTGCTATTCCTGGGTGTCTTAATATGTGTCCTACCAATCTATCTCTTCTCTTCATTAGCAGTCGCCAGAAACATCTCTCCTCTCCCACTCGTCTTAATACCTCTTTATTTGTTACTCTCTCTACCCATCTGATCTTCATCATTCTCCTGTAACACCACATTTCAAATGCTTCAATTCTCCTCTTTTCTGTACAGTACAATCACTTATTTTGTAAACCATTTGGCTGAGTTAGTCTCCCAGTAGCACATAGTCAAATATATACACTAGGATATACTTTAAAGTTATATACTTAAGTATGTTGAATATTACCTGATAGACAAGGATCCAATTGCAATCTGGTGTGAATGCTGTAAGCTCGTAGTTAACTCTTCTTTCATTTCAATTCTGCTCGACTATTTATACCCCTCCGATTACAGGAAACGCCCCTGAATTACCGTTCCTTTCACACAAACATGACCTCCATACGGCATTACCCTGCATTAATACAGGAATCGTTACTGACCTTCCTTTCACCAGAATTAGCTCCACACTGTATAACCCTGCACAACTACCTTAAACACTCCTAATTAATCCACCTTTCACCAGAAAACACACAGTATATAAAGAGGTTGTTCCTTTTCACAACATATCATTCGCTGCAATGTCTGCCAACAAGATCAATGACACTATGGGGCTGGAAGAAGAAGAAAACCATGAGGAGTTGACGCTTGATCTGTTAATGTAAGTATTATTTATTTACTAAAGCCTTATGTAGCAGCACGCCAGTCTCTCACGGCTGGGTGCGTGGTTCAATTCCAGTCACTTTATGTTAGATCTGTGCTGGGCAAACCAAAAGCAGACAGGTTTTTCTCTGGGAACACCAGTTTTCCCTGTCAAAATTTTCTTCCGACAACACCCTCCACTATCATTTCTTTTTATCTGTCATTCATTTAAACATTGACTCTAAAAAGTGAGACAGGCTTTGACAGCCAACACAGATCTTTCTCGCCGCTAGATGGAGTTTAATTCATTCCATTCCTGATCTGGTCAAATACTGGAAGCAAGCGGTGGTTTTTTTTCTTCTTCAAAATGATTAGAAATACTGAGCGTAGTTACCGCCTTTGTAGCCCATGTTTACTTGGGTGTGAGTAGAATTTGTCTGATAACCCGTGTTATTGCGATGAATAAAAAAAGGATTGGGAAGGAAGTCAGATTTTTTTAAGTGTGTTAAAATCCTTCAGTATGCCTTCCTTTGGAGGGGGAGTAAAGCCAGTGGTTACATGTTCTCACTTTATGACATGTAAAAGATCCGTCCACAGACTAAACTTGTGTGAAGCTAAATTGACAGGTTAGATTTTGTCAAAACAAGTTCCAACATTTACCACTAGATGGCATTATTATCTGGTAGCATAAAACTTGGAACTTGTAGCTCACCCTAAAGGCGTTCGCTGGAAGCAGCTACATACTCAAGTGAGTCACACATGTTCGTGAACACTGCCAGCACTGAAACCCATACTCAAGTTCCAACATTCACCACTAGGTATCATTAATATCTAGTAGCAAAATTTTGAAACTACTTAAAAATGAACAGAACTTGTAGCTCACCCTAAGGGCGTGCGCTGGAAGCTGCTGCAGACTTAGGTGAACTGTACTTGCTCTCACACACTCCCAGCAATTCACAATACAATATTTAGATAAACAAGCGTTATAAAACAATTTTGTTGTACTCTTTATTGTATACATTTTTTTTATAGCTTTGGAAATGATCCAGTTTTGGTGGAGTTTTTTACGGAGTTAATGTCAGCGATGGAAGGGCGTGGGAGAGAAGAAGAAGATGAAGAAGAAGAAGATGATGATGATGAAGAGGAAGATGAAGAGTCAAAATAAAACATAATTTTACTTTTTTTGCTTCTGGTTTTATTTGTTTTTACATTCACCCTACCAAGCAAGCCAGAGTTCAACACCCACCATCCATCTCCATTCATGATTCAGACACGTTTACCTCATCATTTGTCCCGCACCCTCTCAATCACCGTAAGGTCATTCCCAGACATGACCTACCATACAACCCGTTGTCAATCTCAGGATTAGTCATCCCATGTGACGTCACACACAGGTTAACCGTTCAAATCTGTTTATTCATTCACACACCAACCTATGTTCATTAAACATCCACCCACGCATCGAGGTTTGTTTACCATTGAGCGCTTTCAACCCCATCTTGTTTGTCTCTCAGACCCATTCACACCTAACCAACCTACCACGTCAGGGTTCAACAACCACCGCCATCCACCGCCATTCATGTTTTCCATTCAAAACACTCCCGTTCATGACCTACCTCACATCCCGTAATCTGCTGTGACGTCACACACACACACACCAGTTGACCGTTCAATTCTCTGACGATTCATTCACAACCAAGGATTCGGAAACCTTCGGCAACACTCGGATCTCATCGGGATCAAAGCAAAGCTATATAGCCCAGGATAATATCAGAGAAGGCGCTCAGTCCAAGAGAGAGACTGGGTCGAGGAGGGTCTCGTGCAGAGCCTCTTCCATCCTTCCCCCTCATCCCCCACCCTCCCTACCACCCCCCCCCCCCTTCCCCCCTCCCCACCCCCACTCCCCCTCCCCACCCCCACTCAAACCGGTTCCTGGACCCTCCGAAGGTTTGTTTACCTTCCGGGGTCTCGGCGACCTTGGGGGTCAATGACCTACCTCAAGGTCATTGAGCATGACCTACCTCAAGGTCATTGACCTTGCCACGCCCCCTAATTTGCATAAATAACGGTATTTGAGTCAAAACCCCCCCAGCCTCCCTACTGTTGGGCATCCATCTTACTCTCGGCCAATTGTTCTCCTTTCAACAATGCCTGAATACACTTTGCCCACTATAATTTCCGTAAACTTCCTTATAAATTGGTGTCATTACTGCTTTTCTCTAGTGTGAGGGTACATTTCCTAAACCCCACGCGAATCCGTTTATCCTAAGGAACCATTTCTGCCCTGCTTTCCCATTTAAAATTTCTGGCTGAAATTCAACTAACCATGCCGCTTTGAAGCATTCGTGTTTATTTACCACCCTCTCCACTTCTTCAACCTTGATTCTGTTCTCCTCCTTCCGAACCTCAAAGTGTGCCTCATTGCCAAATAAGTCTCCATTAAGGGGAGGTATGACTGAATGTTTAACTTTCAAAGTTTTCATCATAACATTACCAGATTTCAATCAATTACAAGGAGAGTTGCTGGCATCTATTGTGCTAATAAATATTTATATAGCATCATTAGTATTTGAGTTATTGAACATTTGTGGCGTAATTGGAAGCATGCTGAGCGTCTATGCCCAAGATCGCGAGTTCAAATCCGTCGGAATTTTCAAGAGAGTTAAAATCCCTCAGTATGCCTTCCTTCGGAGGGAAAGTAAAGCCGGCGGTCCCATGTCATAGATTTATGGCATGTTACAGAATCTCCCACCAATTATAGGTTTAACACTTGACTAACGTTCTTAGGTTCCTACGTTCGTCACCAGGAGCCAACTGCATCTGGTAACCTAGATCTGACCTAGTGGTCGTTGACGGTGGAATTTGGCGGTAAAAGTATTAGCTACTTGAAAAAATTGAATGTCTGCAGTCCTTACTTGAATTGAAAACAGATAACACACGCAAATACAACCATCACAATTAACACCGGTTGTCCGACAAATTTTACAGACACCCTAAGTAAGCGGAGCTTCATGACCGCGTTGTCGCAGCCCCTAAACTAAGGAACCAATCAGGCTAACTTCTCTCAAATACTTCCAGACAGAGAGATTTCCGAACAATAATTCGTGGGCAAGTGAAGAGTTAAGATAATATCAATAATGTATCTGCTTTGACGAGACAAGCAGTAAAATGTGAGATATATCTGACGTTGCAAACAAAACTTATTCATATCCAAAACATTCAGTTATGCATACACAAAAGATAAATAACATGTTTCCTCATATGTTGTACACTTACTCATTTGAATGGTTTCCACTTGCTGCACTTTCCCCGTCCTGGGTTTCTTCTTTCATGTCCTAGGAATAAAGTGAATTGATTAATTATTTTATTTATTTGGCATCACTAATACTTTTTACACAAACAACCACCTACGTAATTGTAAATCACGGCAGAGTTGAAGTGAAGCATTACACAGATGTGGTTATGTCTTCCCTAGTTATAAAACTTATAATACACAATCTCCTCAAGATAACAAAATGCTGAATCACTGCCTTAATGGAAGTAATCGCTTTAAGGATTGAGGACAAATGAATGTATTTTTACTTTTTTAACTGGAAGGTTTTAGGAGGCGTTAGGATCTAACAGATCCACCTATCATTATGTAAAAAGCGACTATATCCTCAATATTTGTACCATCCCTTCTTAAGAGAATGAAGGTCAGACATCTTACA
Source organism: Meconema thalassinum (assembly GCA_946902985.2). Taxonomy (NCBI): domain Eukaryota; kingdom Metazoa; phylum Arthropoda; class Insecta; order Orthoptera; family Tettigoniidae; genus Meconema; species Meconema thalassinum. The sequence continues at coordinate 40,691,847 of OX336388.2, forward strand.
TTTACAATATTATACAACACATTTCTCACAAATCACTGCAATTAAAGCAAAATTACAAAACAATTTAGTGTAAGTACATAAATTATATGCCTCTAGAGTGAATTTATTGTGGAGTATGTTGCTGCTACACAATGCTAGTAATAAGTCTACTGGTGAACGGTAGCACATAGTTTGCAAGGCAGGTGCAAGGCGGGGAAGAAATTGGAGTAACACACGTCATTTAGAATGCTTTCAATAAGGGATTCCAGGCATCGTTGGTATTAACTGACATACAAAAATTTATGAATGCAAGTTTGAAACTTATGTAATGAATCCACCCTTTATAGTTCCTGCCTTAGAATAGAAAAAAGGCTGAGCTAATTTCAACCATTACAGAGCTTAAATGTACCAGGCCATGTGATTACTGTCAGAAGTTTACTGGGCAAGATACCTACCAACAAAAACCCTTGAAATGGTTGTTCATGGTTCCCCATTTTCATCTCCAGTTCAACGTTAGAACGGGAACACTTAACAGACCATGGTCGCTTTCTACCGACTCCTATTCATATTTCAATAACACCAATCCCCATTAACAACTCTTATAGGCTGAACAAAAGAGCGAACGGCTGTAAAAACCACTGCCACACTTAAGTTCAAAATTCATTTCACCTCCTCGCTAACACCGCAGAATTAGGGATATTAAGAGATAGAAGAGAAACAACTATAAGAAATGTGCTAAGAAGGAGGGCTTCTTCAGAACGTACCATAAGTTAAAATAAGTGGACTTAAATAATAACAATTACTATCTTTGTATGATTCTTACTTTTATCTCATATCTTCAATTATTTAATAAGTATACACTAAAGACCAAGTGCATGTCATAGCAATGCTCAGGATTGGGATGGAGGTAATCACGGTCATAAATTGAAACAATGCCAGCATGTGCCTGGAAGGCAACTGCTTAGCCCCGATGAGCGGATCTCTGAGGGGAATACAGAAATCCTAATGCAATTGGTTTATTCTGGCCTTAAGTCCACAGTGGGTACCGAATGCAAACATATGTGAGCTTCAAATAATATTATTAAGGTGCATCCCCCATCAGCTCAGTGATCAGAAAAACATTGTACATTGTCGGTGGTCCCAGGTTCAAGTCCCACGTGGATTAGATATCTCAGTTCTTCATCCTTATATCAAAACGGCTCGTACACTATATACTATACAAAAGCTAAAAGATAAGCACTTCAGCTTGCCATCAATACAGTAGTGAAAATAAAACTCCTAATCCCAAAATGCTAATAGGTGATAAGGAGATGTCATGTCTTGTAAGGACGCAAGAAGGTGCTAAACTCTTCCTGATCTGAAGATGTTATTTCTCATCCGATACGTGGAACGATGTCCGGAATAGGACAGTCTGCAATCTTAATATCCCTAACATGGTCCATATGACTTGTTTCACAAATATGTTTCCCTTTGCATAGGTAGAATTATGTGTTACACATGACTTGTAACTTTGCACTGAAGAAATCAAGGAATAAATAACATACTGAAGTTAATTCAAATTCGCATTCATAGAGTTTTCTTATGTCAACAGATGCATGGCAAAGACAGAAAAGTTTGTAAAGTTCAAATCAGAATTCATTTCAGTTCCTACACATATGCCAAGTGAGGGCCCAGTAGATTAACACTAGCATTGAGTGTTTGTGTGTGGAGACTTAGTGGTGTTGGTGCAGTAACTCACTGTTAATATATAACGTTAATATCCGTCATAATAATCAAGCAAAGTTGATGAATGTTGTGTAAAGAAATATTGCATAGTGTGTTGTGCATTTTACTGTATTGAGTTCCGAAAGCAATATTGATCTCAAGAATACTCAAGGTAGGGAGAAATTGAATGAACTTATAATACTTGACATCTTATCAGGATTGTTTGGCACTGTATTAAAAGTATGGAATATGAAAATAAATGTTTTTTACAATGACCGGGGCTCGGTCTAATAAGTTTCCTTCTTCTTCACCAGTCTGTAACAATAAAAATATCATAATCACATGTAATTCATTTCAGGTTATTCTTCAAGAGATATGCAGGTATCCTGACCTTCTGGATGATTAATTCCCCAAACTCTTTCGGGAAGGTAACAACTAGCTGTGACTGTTTACTAACGTCTGTAGTTTCACAATGGAAGGTAATAACTAGTAACATCTGTAGTTTCACAATGGAAGGTAACAACTAGCTGTGACTGTATAGTAACGTCTGTAGTTACATAATGGAAGGTAACAACTAGCTGTGACTGTTTAGTAACGTCTGTAGTTACATAATGGAAGGTAACAACTAGCTGTGACTGTTTAGTAACGTCTGTAGTTACATAATGGAAGGTAACAACTAGCTGTGACTGTTTAGTAACGTCTGTAGTTTCACAATGGAAGGTAACAACTAGCTGTGACTGTTTAGTAACGTCTGTAGTTTCATAATGGAAGGTAACAACTAGCTGTGACTGTTTAGTAACGTATGTAGTTTCATAATGGAAGGTAACAACTAGCAGTGACTGTTTAGTAACGTATGTAGTTTCATAATGGAAAGTAACAACTAGCTGTAACTGTTTAGTAACGTCTGTAGTTTCATAATGGAGGGAAACAACTAGCTGTAACTGTTTAGTAACGTCTGTAGTTTCATAATGGAAGGAAACAACTAGCTGTGGCTGTTTAGTAACATCTGTAGTTTCATCTATGCTGATGATGGGTGTTGCTTTTAAGAGCGGAACCGCGAGGTCATCTGCTTCATCTTCTATGATGGCATCAAACCAAGCTTTCTTGTTATTGCTGTGGTTTTTGCATCGTATTTACAGATTCCCAAGATGTTTTATGCATGCCTTAATTTTACATCCGCAAACCTTAATGTAAATGTTGTAAACAGACAAATTGAAGTGTCTGTTATACACACTATTGTTTCATTCACCAGCCTGTTGAGTTATTGCCTCTTGACCTACTGATGTCTTAGATGAGAATGATGTCTTAACCAACAGTCCACCACATTCATTTTAACAGAGCCCTTCTGTAACTAACACAATAGCAAACACACAATTGATATTTCACTCACAACTACAACAAGTTCACACGTTACATGCTTCTAGAGAGTAACGTTCTTCAGACTTGTTCAGAAATCCCGAATGGATATTAGAAGATAGTCCACTCCATCAAGATCAAACGTGTGATGAAAGGTGTCACTGTCAAGATGCCCAAAAGTTAAATAACCATCACAGATTTTAAATGACAATATGGCTTTAGACACCTTCTTTCATACTTGTTATATTACACGCATCATGTATCTCAGCTCAAGCGCAGTACAAAGAGGCCCTACAAGCAATGCAGCACATCATTGACCCCAGGATATAGGCAACGAACAACACAAAGAAGTTGAGATTGAAGTTTCCACCTTTGCATCAGATTACCGGCAGTGCATGAGGATAAGGAAGCAATCTACAATATCGGCTTTCTACCGATAACATGGTCAGTACCATAACACAATCTGTGGCCATTTCACTCAGATCAGTTGCAAATACAAAACAAACTTCATGGAATACTTGTTTTTAATAGGAAAAAAGATTGTAGTTTAAAGTTTTACCATTAATCTAGCGACCATGAGCGACGGGATCTCCATTTTTAAGAGGAAACACAACCACAAGTCGTCATACTTCACTCCGAAGGAACTAACAAGAAACATGAAGAGAAACCTAGTCATTTGTGATAGACTGTTCCCTAGTTCCATTTGTGAAGTTATTGGCATTGTTCTGTGTAATTGGTTCACTGCATGACATACCATGCCCAGTTAAAGGCCTGGATCATCTGAGAAAGGCTGTCTTCCTAAGAATTTCAACATAATTTACTAGCAGCCTCAAGAATGCATTCATATGTTGGTACTCCATTTTCGTATAGAAGTTATGCAGAAATTAATAAATGTATGACTGTATTCAGGCGAGGTAGTCTGAAGTTTTAGAAACTATTTCTGTGTCGCGGAATTTGAAGTGAGATTAGAGTATATAGAGAATCTCTTAAATATTATGATCATCTACAAAATTTCAATACAAAATTGGAGAAGCAAATCACGCATGGAATTTGATGATTTGCAACAACCGAACACCAGATATTAAAAATCGAAAGAAGGCCCCTGGAATTACTACAATTACATACAGGTTTCGTATTACTTCCTAAATCTTTGATCAGTGCAAATGATCCCCTCACAAACGTATCATGAAACCTTTGAATATATCAGCCACATTTGCTGGAGGAACATCAGATATCATTAAGCATATAACATGACTTAACAACCAAAAAAGCTACTCTCAAGATAATTAGGCACTTACAACTCTCGCATCTCCGCCTCTCGATGAAGATGGTGTTTCCTTCTTGACTAATGGGACTATCTCTGCAGTCACTTTCTCATGGATAGTAACTTCTTTGATATGTGCTCCCTACAGAGAAACACCAATTTGTTAATAATGTACCTCATGAGGCATAAGAAATATATTTTGTACACACGTAAGCAGGATAGACATTCATCTAGTTCTGTATGTCTCGGATTAGTTCTCAACTCAATGAATAATTTTAAGAAATTTGATAAGGTTAGAATAGCAACCCTGAAGCTGAAATTTCGCTGCGTTAAGTGCTCGTTAGCTGACTTAAACATCATTTATATTTTTCTGACATACATTCAAGGTTTTGAATGTTTTACAAGACAAAAGTACAATAGAATAGCTTACCTATTACTTAAGATGTATATGCAGCTATCAGAACACAGAATCCAATACTTTCATGTAGCTACAGTGTTATAAATTCACCAATAAAATTGATACATTTGTCTTTCATTTAAAGAAAATTCAAATAGGTGTTTGATTCAAGATGAAAATAAACACGAGCTTGAATTTGTAAAACATACATGCATTTCTGAACCTTTCTCAAGAACGATTTCCAAAAATCAGTAACTGTCAACATTAAATGATGATATGATAACCTTCAGTCGCATATCATTTGATCGAGTGGTCATGAAGTTAAAGACAATTCAAGACCTCAATACACAGTGTCCGAGTTTCACTAGCACACACTTACAAATATGCCAAGGATTATTCGAAGTTCCTACCTAATTTAGCTGCACGACTTAACCTTGCAGGTGATGCAAGTTTTGCCATAATTATTCAAGGTTGTTTCAAAAAGGACAATAAATAACCACTTTAAAATTCAAGCCTGCCCTACAAGAACGTTGTATATCATATTTATTAACTTTTCAGTATTAAAAGAAAACTTCTTGTGCCTAATCTAATACCGAGATATGTTAAATACAGGTCTATACAGTCTCTCTTCCATCACTAAAGGAATATATTTCTCTTAAATGGCAGTATATAGGACTCACCATGATTTTAGTGCAGCTTTCCTGCAAGAAAGTTGTATATCAGAACAGACCTAGAACGTTGTATATCACAAACTATTTTCTATGGCTAAAATTTAAGAAAAATAATCCTTGAATTCATAATTATATGGAATGGAATATTGTATTGCTTACAATGCATACACAAATCAAGAAAAAAATGGGCATATTGAGAACCGTATAAAAATGTTGGATGGTCGCCATGTTCGATTTTTATACGGAGGCCATAGAGTTATGTTCTATTAGATGACGATCATTGCGTAGGTTCATTATTCAAATGTTGACTTCGATCGCATGATTAGGACATGAGAAATTAAAACTTAATTTCAAAATTTCGCACAGCCGCCATCTTGAGGTTATGTAAACAATTGAACTAAATTAGATGTCAATGCATTACAATGTGTATAAAAATATGATGTGCCATGTTTCACTGCGCACGGGTTGTTGAATCGCGAGAAAAGTCGATTTAAATGTTTCAACTTTGCTTGGCCGCCATGTTCGTTCTGTACTTAACAGGTTTTTGAAAGTCACATAGGTGAACTTATAGTTGTGCTCTTTATCATCGTAGGAAATGTCAGGGTGATATGAGTAATAATTGCGGAGATATAGAATGCCTGTGAAATATTTCGCACAGCCACCATGTTGGATTGGTGAGACGTAATAAATGGCAAAGGGCACGGTCGTGTTCGGACGAAGTAGTACCTTGACCTTACCGAGTTTTATTGATATCGCTCCAGCCGTTTAGATTTTTTGGGACAGACACACATACACACACACACATACACACAGATGGACAAAAGGTGATCTCATAAGCCTACTTGTTTTTCACAATTGAAAATAGGCTAAAAGAATTCTGTGATAATCAAGGGATTGCATACAATTTGTAGCAGCATTATAATCATAACACGTTCCTGGAAGTGCTATGCCGCCACCCAGCTGATTGATATACAACGTTCTTCTCTTGTATGACTAGGGTGAGATTTTGTTGAACTGCACGCCCTGAAGTTGCTGTATAAGCTTTTCCACTATTCTTCAGTCGCTTCCGCACATTGTTCTTCCACTGAAAATGATTTATCTTCCTTTTTCTGCTTTCATTCAATGCTAAAGGAGAGCTTGGCGACACATTCAAATAGCCAACATTCGCCATCATTGTTGATATACAACTTTCTTGCAGGGAAGCCACCTTTTGGTCCCAAAATTTTCTGTCCATTTTTGTTTTCAAATTGACTAATATTAGGTTTGCAAAGTGTCGGTGTGATGATATCCAACCTTCTTAACCGAAAATCTCAACATGATCAATTTCTGATATACAACGTTCTTGTAGGGCAGGCTTCAATTATTATAGACATCTGACGAAATAATAAATAAACAGCCCAAGGGAGCGATCTCACTCAATGCGCAATATTACGAACATAGACTGCATGACGTATTAATTATAATAAACTATTTAAAGTCAATATTTAGATCACTGTGACCTTCCTCAGCGTGGAATAGGATAAGGGACTGTGTAGTACGATACCAAAAGTTCACAAAAAAACAGATCTGTTACAATAATCTTGTTAATAAAGCATATAAAAATGACTTGAAAAACAGCATAGAATTGAAGAGATGTGTATATTGAATAAGTTTGGTTATAAAAATGATGTTTGATGTGTATTTGCCAGATATTGTAGAGAGAAACTTTGGAAATATGGGTGACGAAGATTTTATGAAATGTTGAGAACTACATAACTTTGAAAAAAATTGAGAATTATCCAAAGTAGGAAATGATGTACACAATCACCTGGAAATCAAGATCTTCTTTAACAAATGCACTCTGAGTTGTGAATCTTCCTTCTTCAAAAGCATCATCAGGTTCTTCAATTTTCATCCCCACCGGCCTATCAGACGGTGGCTGCACATTCAAATCCTGGGAAGTAATACACAAGCATGACTATATGTAAAAGTTGAAGAATAAGAGCTAATGATGATAATAGTAATAATAATAATAATAATAATAACAACAATAGCAAGAAACTGTTACAAAACATTTGCTGATGAACAATCACCTTACCAAGCACGTAGTTAAGTCATAAACATGCGGAAGAGGCCCTAGAAATAATACTTCTCACAGATTATTTCCATGACCTTTTATCCTCCTGAAGAACAATTGTTAATAATAATAATAATAATAATAATCATTATTATGAATTTGAAGTATAAAAAGGAATTATTTACTCTGATCATCATTTATCTTTAATTAAAGTTAAGTTTCAACCTGACAGATCCAAAGTCAGAACATTCAAAATATCCTCGAATTGATCTGGAATGTCTTAAAACCAAATTCAAAAATCTCCTTGCAAATATCACGAACCAAAATCCTGTCATTTAGATGGCATTGGATGATACACTATTGGGAGTTTCCCGGATTATTGGGGTTCTTCCTCGAAAACGTTAAGACAGATGGTTGAACAAGACCAGCGATAAGGCCATAGACCCTCTAATTCAAACCTTTTAATGGTACAGTCCCAATGAAATAGAAACAAAATTGGCGTGAATTCTTCAAAGACCAGAAAGAAGCCTCGAGAATAAACAGATCTGAAAAACACACATTACATAAAAAACACTACAAGGAACTGTTACAGAACATTTGCTGACGAACCATCACACAACCAAGCACCTAGTTTATAACTTACAACATCCGGATGAGGCCCTGAAATAAAAAGGAAAACTGCAAACTTGTCACGGATTACTTCCATGACCTTTGAACCTACGATCCTTCTGAAGAACAAATCTGACTTGAGAAACGGATTCCTAATCCAGATTCAGAACTCCCTTCATTAGAAGAAATCAAGCAAGTAACCGTAAACTAAACTTAGAAATAACAAAGCTCAAAAGAAAACTGAAATATTGAAATTAAGAGGTGAAAGCCTATCTAAAAAATGTCCAGTAACTCTTGTAGATATAGAGAAAATTTCTGAAGACAGGAATTGCAATCCAGTTCACCCACTAATTTATAAAAGGGAAAGAACATTCATTAATACCTATGGAGAAATATCCTCACTATCACTCGCGTACAAAATTCTCTCTAAAGCATTATTCACGAGACTTGAAATCCAAACTCATCAACTAATTGGCGAATAACAGGCATGATTCATAAATGACAGGTCCTGTACAGAATTAATTCACAATCTCAAAACTATCTTGCAAATTCATAAAGCCAGGCAAACAATGCTCACTTTGGAGACTTCAGGAAAGCGGACGATTCAGTAGACCTTCACACTGTTCAATATTCTAGAAGATTTCAAAGTTGACAGGAAAACAAGAGTAATAATCCGACAGACACTGACAGCCATAACTTCAATAATTAAATTTAAGTAAACTTTCTGATCGTAATCATATTAGCAAAGGCTTCGACAAGGAGATGGGCTATTTCCAAAAATGTTCAATAGTGTCTTTGAATAACAGGACGGGGGAGGAGGGGGGGCGGAGGGAATGGGGGAGGGGGAACAAAACAAATAACTATTGGTCGACGACTCAAAAATAAAATTCATCTGCAGTGTTTGGCGTTCCCAGATGATGAAGCTATTCTTTCCAACAATAGACAAGAGCAGTTGCGTAGCCAGGATCGACCAATGGGAGGGGTTATAGGTACTCAAGCCAATTTCTACAAGCATTTCGTCCCGCGGCTTAGCCGTGCTCGTCAAACGTGCATCATGGCCGCGAGGGCAGCTGAGGTAAGTATGGGTATCGTAGGTTCGAATCCCGATGCTGACAGCGGTTATCTGAGTGTATTTTTCCCCGGGTTTGGCCACACTCGCTACAGGAAATTGCCGGGATAGTACCTTGCTCAAGTCCCAGAGCATCTACTCCATCCTTGTCCCAGATACATTTCCACACACAACTACAATCATCACAGCAATGCAGGTTGTCAGACAGCTTCAACACACTCCCAACTACACGGGGCTGATGACCAAGGTGTCTCAAGCCTCTCAAATGAATTAACAACAGCTCTGCAAGTATTCCCACAGTTTCATGTATTTTGATCCCAAATTTTTCGAGTAATACAATATGCTCAAAAGACAAAAACAAATCAGTTCTTTAAAATATTAAGTTAATTTTTGACTAAAATGTCTCACCTCAATGGTAAATCTAGAACAATCCTGTTCCCCTGACAGGAACAAAATAAACTCAAATATATCTGTGCTAACATGAAGACTGCGTATCTCTCAACAAGAGAAATTATTTACAGAGGTCTCAGCAATAGTGAGCATGTCTTCTCACGAAGTATCATGTTGATTTATGAGTAATTCAATACCGGTTCTCATTTTCATGTTTATTCAGTTTTTCCAACAAGATCCTGGGCTTTATATTGCAATTAGCCCTGAATGCCTAAACTATCATTTTCGAAGATTTTTGTCACCTACCAAGGTCCTTCTTACCTTACAAATGCTACATGCAGCCGGAAAAAGGTTTAATTGCTTACACTACTCAGGCGACAAATTTCACTCATTCGTAACTGGGAGTTAACCATAATATGAATCAACTCGGCTGACGCTTATCTCATGCTCAAGATGTTAATAATGATCCAAAATTAGTGTTAATGTACCCATAGAATTTTCTAGGTCTTTATTAAATCGCGTTATTTTTAATAAAAATTAGACTAGTTTACATATAACTTCTCTCCCGACAAGAAAAGATGTGCCTTGAGCACATTATTTGCGGAACAGATGATTTCACTTTTGCAAGGGCTTTTTGAATTTTAACTTGAGTGATTATTTCCATTGTAAACATAAGTCACGTTAAATCACCAACTACTACAGAAAAAAGCCACAATGTTGATATAAAAAAGCAAGCTTCTAGTTTAACGTGACCGTTAATCGCGCGATCATGAGCCACGGGACCTCCTTTTTACGTGGAATCCGAACCACAGGACATGCCATTTCACTTCGAAAAACTCAAATGCATTGACCAGGAATCGAACCCGGTCCGCCTTGGTGAGAGGCAGACAGCTTGACCGCTGAGCCGCCATGCCCCACAATGTTGATATGCTGTACACTTTTAATTCATATAAACATAAAAAGAATGCTTTGTTTTTATTAGTTCAGTCCTCTATAAGTATCCCTAGGCACAGTTGTATGACGTATTTAATGAGTCTTACGTAGAATTCATAGTCCATACTAGTTACAAATTCATGTATTTGTTTTAATGATAGTCGCTGGCGTCTCTACATAAAACAAAGTCCACGATTCCTGGATGTAACGGGTAATCTCTAAATCAACTGAATGGATTTTGATTCGGTTTTCACCATTCAGTAAAGAATTTCTCGAGGAAGGTTTCTGTAGGAAAACATTCATTTACGACCAAAGGAAGCCGAACAGTAACGATTTCAGTGAATCGTGTCGAAGGAAAACCTGTCGTCCGTGCTCCCTTTAAGCTTACGTTGGGTAAACCATTAAACATATCCATATACTATGAGTGTAAGAGTTGGTCAGCATGAAAAGTTCTACAAGGAAGTCCGCGAGAGCATATCTTTATCTTTAATACAACGCAAAGTGATTTTACGTTTTAATTTCTTCCAACAATCTCCATTCAGTGGAAATTTAAATTACTAGCTTCGGAGCGAGTTTACGAGCTAGCAAGCGAGCCCATCACCCCAGTTTCAGCCAGCATTAACTGTCGAGTCGTGTCGAGTTAAGACTTCAGAGAAGAGTAGACTATAAGTGTTTCGAGTTTCGCTGTTCACCTCGGCTTTTCTAAATTGCGTCTGAGACCTACCGTCCGTGCTCTTTTAAGGTTACACTAAGTAACCCCCTTTATGATACCAGACGAAGCCGGGGCGGGTTGATAGTATGGGTATAATATAATATCAAATTCTTAACCATATCAAAAGCTAGTTATTCCGTTAACATTATAGTTAATTAGTAAAAATACCAGTGTGATTTGTGAAACGAAAGATATAAAAGGATCTTAAGGTCTTAAATGGCTTAATTGTAGGTACCGGTACTTCGTATTTTTTCTGTGGGTTTGAAACCTTTCATTCCAAAATTTGACAAAATAATACAATGCCAATTTTACAAAATATCGGCAATAACAATTGTGTACCGTACCTTCACAGCAGCCATGTGGGAGACCAGGTATTTCATAAGTGAATTAACAAATGGTAGGTGAGCATTATCCTGGCGACATAAATTGGCTTGCTTCCAAAGGATTCGAGAATAAGTTTATATTATTGTACAAAATCTGTATTCATTAAATCAGCTCTCCGACTATTAAAAAGCCAATTTCTACATCTGAAAATTAAAATGTTGGCACGCGTTTGAGATGAGATCTTTTACGTTTACTTAGCCTACTGTATATCTTAATTTTCAAAATGCATAGATATATATATATTTTATTTTCAGCCAATGGCCATAGCAGGGCATTTCACATGAACGCCTGTAGGTTTTCCAATTTCAATGTCAAGTAGTTCCAATTTAAGCTACCAGACGCCACTGTCACCGAGACCCAACGGCGTACGTTTGAACTTGATAGAGCGTGTCTAACCCAATAGTCTACACATTTTGGCTACACACTACCAATTGTAGCTGTAAGTTCTTTTACGTGCCATAAATCTATGACATGGGCCCGACGACTTCAACTGGGTTTGAGCCCGCGAACATGGGCATAGCAGTTCAGCATGCTACCGACTACGCCACCAAAGCCATGCATAGATATCCTACCGAGACATGCTTCTGATATATGACCGACTGGCTGCATGGCTCAGGGGTAACGTTCTCGCCTGCTGTTCCCAAGGTTGCAGGATCTCATCCTGGCGCAGTCAGCTGGCATTTAAGGGTGCATAAATGCGAGGGAACCGTGTCTGTTGATTAACTGGCACGTTAATGATCCCCTTCAGGGCAAACTTCCGGCACCCCGGTGTCTCTAAAAACCACAGTAGTTAAAAGGGACCTAAAACCATTAACATCATTATTGATTTATAACCAGTTAAAGACCTAGTTCGGTTGTTTGATTGAAAAGCGTTATAATACTTTCTACTGCATATCCCAATTAATTGTGGTCACCGGAGCCAATCAGGCTCATTTTGGTTTTGGCCGGGGATTTAAGGTCAGATGCCCTTCCTGACGCCACGTAATTTTTCAGGTGAAAATTACACCCCACAATCACAGGGTTTGGAACTCCGGCCGTCCGGGTGATTGACGAGCAGCGAAGCCACTGCACCATCACGCTCCCCTTGAAAAGCTTTATAATACAAGCCTAATATCCATAGATCAAATCTTACCTTTTTGGCCTCAAATGGGGACCCGGGCCGTAAGGCGACAACAGTAGGCCTACATCACCACAGATGAAAATCACAACCTGCCGATTTTCCAATGGGAGGGGTTCTAACCCCCCCCCCCCCCCCCCTTGGCTACGCCACTGGACAAGAGGCAGCTCAGGTCCTTGAAAGACTTCACTAAATTGCAGCTTGGACCGGACTCTAAATGCATAAACGAATCCGCTCGTCATCTAGACAGGAAACCTCTGATGACTAAATTCGGCAAAAAAATCATGAAGTAAATAAATTCAAACCCCACGGCATAGCCGTGCTCATTGCACCGTGCACCACGGCCTTGATGGCAGCTGCAGCAATTCAGTTTGAATCCCGCTGACAGTACCCATCCTGAGTGATTTTTCCCTGCGTTATCCACACTCCCTCCAGGCAAATGACGGGATAGTACTTTACTTCACGATTGAATCGTGACGCAAACAAAGAGAGAATCTCAACATTCCAGAAGGCCTATACCTATAGATGTAATTACAAAATCAACATCTAAGACATGATACCTCAGTTATCAAATCTGAAGCACTCTATGGCTCAGAAACATTGATCATTGAAGGTACTGTAGATCGCTTAGTAAGGACATAGAGAAACAAGAAAGTACAATCCTTGGTCCAGTATGCTCAGAAGGAATCTGGGAGAAACGAAAGCCTTGGGAAATTTGTCAGCATTCTGAAAAGATCACTGACACTTTCAGGAAAAGCCATTTTAAGTTCTAGGGAAACATTCTCAGAATGAACCATCGCAGGATCACCAAAAGATTCTCAACCTTGCTCTATCAATGAAAGTCAATAACCAGTGGCTTAGTGAAATAGAAAAAGAACTTCAAGAAATTGGAATCACAGAAGAAATTATATAAGATCGAGCCCAGTTTAAAACAGTAATTAACAACCACCATTTTGCTGAGAAAATGATTGCAAGGACCAATAAATCATGGACTGAAGAACAGAGGTGTTAACATTATTATTAGGAAAATTAAAAGCAAACATTACAGACTCAGATTACTATTTGGTAGGGGGTCGATAACCTAGATGTTAGGCCCCTCAAAACAAGAATTATAACCATCGCTATTTGGTAGTATTAAGTACATGACAGAATTCCTATTAATTACAGTACACAAAGATTTGTCATGCCCATCAGTAATGGTACACAATATATGGAACTAAACTGAAACTTACAATCTCAGGGAAATCTTCTGGTTCACATTTGATAGAAGGTTGGCCCTCCATAATGTTGAATAATAATAATAATAATGTTATTGGTTTTACGTCCCTTTTAACTACTCTGGCTTTTAGAGACGCCGGGGTGCCGGAATTTTGCTCCGAAGAGGATCTTTAACGTGCCAGTAAAGCTACTGACACGGCTCCCTCGCATTTGCGCACCCTCAAATGCCAGCTGACTACGCCAGGATACGAACCTGCCACCTTGGGCCCAGCAAGCGAGAACGTTACCGCTGAGCCACGCAGCCAGCCTCCCATAATGTTGAGGAATCTAAAACACAGGATAATTAAGTAATATACTTTAACTATCAGGATACACAGTAACAAGTACAGGATATATTTGTCATTTACACACAAAAAAGGTTAATGGTAGGCCTAAATATTCCAATACCCTTCCAGGAATTTTTCTTGTGTTTTGCTCTATATTCTTTAAATGTATGCAACCGTACATAAAATGGAATTTCTATCTACGTCAGGGCTTTGAGGATGATGGATTGGTATCCCTGTAAATGTCTACCCCTCCGGAACATTCCACAAGTGTTTCCTTCTTAGTAACCAATAAAGAGGTGGTGGTGTTGATTGCTGCTTCAAGGGGCCTAACTATTTCGTACTGATATGGAATGAATAGCCTTAATTTGGTAAGAACCTTCCACATGAAAGGTTTGCTTCATCACAAATTATAAACGTCCAGGCGGTGTTTCTGTGGTTATCAGTGCTAGATTGTCTAAATAGGACTGGGGATTCAAAGAGACAGTGCAATTGCTGAAGCGCAGTAGGCCTACTAGGAAACAGTTGTTATGTCTACATTACTCAGCATAATGTACAGACTTTCAATCCCCAGTCACTTTGATATGAATTGTCAAAGCAAAGGGAACAAATTGTACTATACTGAGCATAGATATTATATATCTTGTGACCGTACACAACACGAGCCGAGGATTGAACCAACAACTTTCACGCAGCGTGAGTACAGAATTAATGAGTGAGATACCTGCGCAGATTAACAACTTTGATCTGCAGTGCACGTTATATCTTACACACTAGGTTCACGATCAACTTAAATTTCAAATAAAGATTTGTAATTAAGTATTCTGCGTTTGTGGATACGTCTTACATCAAATGTTGATATAATAGGCCTAAATAGTATATGACGAATACACGTAGGACCTATTATTAGTTTACCTGAGTGTGATATTGCCGAACAGTGTTCCTTATTGACAGAACTACAGTTTTACAATATTACGGTACATGTAATTTTCTTAGAATTATTTAGAGTTTAACTTTAGACTAAAATATCGAGATAAAAAAACACTTTTCGTTCTCTAGGAAGGACCAGGCGTAACCAGTCGCACCTCAAAGTCTGCATTCCAGTATTAAGGTACCGCGAGTTCAAAGATATTAGCGAAAATTCCTGCCTGTCGTGTTACAATGCGACCACTTCATAACAAAACTCACATAATAGTCTCGTAGGACTAGCATTACCAACTGGAAATTTCCAAACGCAGGACATTGCTTAGAAAAGAGCGAGACATTCGAGAAAAATGTGTGACAAGTTCAATCGATAGCAATATTATCAGGGTCGGATTTACCCAAAGTTACGCTATAGGCACCTCTCCATTGAGCGCCCCTCATCACTTGAGCACCCCCCCCCCCCTCTCTGCGATTTTTATGATAAGGCATAGCCACTCGTATGAGGTAAGGTGTTCGGAAAAAAGCAATAAACAGATATATGGCTGACAGCATAATTTTATGCTTGAATTTTTACGCAGGGAAAACATAGTCAATTCAATAAAAAAAGCAGCAAAACTACATGAAACAGTTTAACTGTTATGCAACCAAAACACTTTATGAATACCCTTTCCAAAAATAATGTCTAGCCTTAATTCATACAACAAAAATGAAGAGTAGCTTCAAAAATAAAAACATAATTTACTGCTGTAACTGAATGAACTTCGGTAGCACGAAATATATTTAAAAATAATAGTAGAATACACACTAATTTTAAAACGCATGAAGTGCAGTGGTACGAACGACATTTTAAGTTGAACAATGTGCCTCTAAAATGCAAATAAGGCCAACTGCATATCTTCCTTCAATATCTTTTAGAGAAATTAAAGTGCAGATTAAAAACATGAATGAAGACATAACGGGGCCTGCCTCAAGCACAACGAGAACTACTTCAAAAGTTTCCTTCTTGCCATCTTTTCGGCGAATTCATTAGTTATGGCACACAGGCGCGGATCTAGAGTTTGGTTTTGGTGGGGGTCAGAGAATCGATCTAGAGTTTGGCTTGGGGGGGGGGGGGGGGGGGGCGGTGGAGTGGGGGGGGGGGGTCAGAGAATCGAAATTGTTAAGAAAAATGGTATCACTAAAACGCAATCACAAATTAACCAAACGTACAAAACCAGATCAATTTTTTTTTGCAAGCTTCATGGATAGAAATTTGATGCGTTTAGCGCACCAAAAATATTCGTAAAAATTGCAACGGCGTGTTTTGCGACTTTTACATCGAGCTTCGAGAAAAGGATCAAGGTACGTAACAGTTTCGGCAAGTCGAGTTGGTACCGACAAAGGGAGAAAGTCACAGCTTAAATTGCCAACCAAGCTTGCAGTTTGGACGTCGGCAAAAATTTTTGGTGCGAAAAAAGCCCCAGTTTCCTATCCGTGCATTACTGCACATTCATCGTGACATCACTATAAACATCGATTAGGTAATCACAAGGTTTGCTAAACAAAATAGACGAGTTGATTTTGTTGTATAACTAATAGTTTTTATACAAGAGGTTAGAAGTTGTAAATATGTACAGTTGTAACTGAACATAATAATTCCAATAAAGATAATTCAGTATTGAATAAAATGAAAAAAAAACTGTTTTTCAGTAAAAATTCGTTAAGTTTTATTTGTCTGGTAATTGTGTTTTCGTTTTTTGAGTTTGCAAAAAAATTTGGTCTACGTTTGGGGGGGGTCATGACCCCCGTGACCACCCCCCCCCCCCCCCCCCCCCCTTGAATCCGCGCCTGATGGCACCGCAGTTCAAGTTTATCGTCATATCTTTTTCAATAGCTAGGAGTGCAATAGAGTTTAACCTTTCTTCTTTAGTGACAGACCGCAAATAGTTCTTGACTCGATTCAGTACCGAAAATGATCTTTCTCCAGAACGATTGGTAACTGGGATGGTGAGAAGTATCCGTAAAGCAATGTTTACGTTCAGGTACATATCGTGTAAATCTTTTTCATGAAGGAAAGGGCTGAGCTCAGAGGCTGACTTACCTTTAAAATCTGCAATTTTTAAATCTTCCTTTAAATGCAAGCACTCGTCAGCCAGTGCACTTTCAAAGTCATTTCTGAGAGATCGTCAGCGAATTTTTTTTATCATTGGTCCATCTAGATCTAACAGGTTTTCTAGAAAATAAAATCTCTTATGGATGACTTGTAAGCCTCACTTCGCCTCTTAAGCTCAGCACTAAGTACATCCAGAATTACATAAAATACATTGACGCGAAAATTTTCTGAGCCCTCTGACGGTACATATTCTCCTTGCTTTGTCTCATCATTCCTAGTCTTTCGTTCCGGTCTTCTCTTTAGGTCGTAGGAATATTGAGCAATACCGCTTAATTCTTTGGCTTCTTTCTCATAGACATCGAAATTATCTCTTAAACTTTGCACAAATTCCGCTAACGAAGCGTAACATTCTACCACAGTGCTCAAATTAGTGCTAACTTTTTGGAGCTTCTGGCTAACAGTATTACATCTTTTTAGAATGGTACTCCAAAAAACAACTGGGAAAGCAGTTTATAATTGTAGGATATTGCTTAAGATGCCTTTGGCTTCACTTCAAGTATTTGCCTTTTGATTTCTGTCTTCGTGAATACTCTCAAAAACTGCCACGACGCCACACCAGCCTTCCCTCAGAGCTTGACAAGCGTCATATCGTGCCGACCACCGAGTCACTGACGGGCTTTTTAGTACGCGTGCGATAAAGTTCTTTGAAATTTTCCATCGGTAGGTCGAAGCAGTAAAAAAGTTGTACAGATCATGAGCTGTTAAAAAAATACCTTACAGATTCTGAACAAGATTCAGCGGCATGAGTTCCAACCAAATTTAGTGAATGGGGTGAGGATGGTGCATAGAGACCTAAGGGATTCAAGGCCGCTATTCGAGCTTGCAACCCGGAATATTCGCCGGACATATTACTTGCGTTATCGTAGGATTGGCCTCGAATATCCTCCACTTTCAAATCCAGATCTTCCAACTTAGCCTTTACCGCATCAAAAAGCTGCTCTGACTTGTGCCCGATGCTCGCCATAAAACCTAGAAACCTTTCTTTTGGTTCACCATTGGCCGTAACATTTTGTTTGTCCGCCGAGGCAAATTTAATTTTTTTTATGCTTTCTCCCCCTAAGGTGTCATTTGAATTAAATGTAGGCCTAGAATTTGCATTCTCTTTTTCATCAATTTTGGCTTGTTGGAGCTGAAAAGGAAAATCCCGTATTAATTAGAGCACTTCAAACATAGTAAATTTAAAAAGAACAACTTTTAATATACTCTGCAGGCACTGTACGGTTTCGAGGCCAGTCTGAGTTTTTATGTATGTCACTTTGTGCAACAGTGTATCAAGGAATCGCCTATTGGGAAAGGCCTACTTTGCGTAAAGTAATTCGTGTACGGTAGCTTACCTCAAGTTGGTGAACTCCATCGCAGTCAAAGTCGTGAACCGCAGAGCAAGAATTGTTATTGTTATCCGAATTTGTCGTTGGAGATGTAGGATTCACACGCGCACTAAACATCTCATTTATTTGCCGACATTTCGATAGTGTAACCTCGGCTTTCTTATCGTCTTCAGCTTTGCGGACACGGTTTTGGTAACCAGACAACTTTTTGCTGCCCATAGTTTAAAACATTTACTTGCAGATCACAACAAAACAAAACAACGCAAGCTCGAACTCATACACAAGACAGGCAAGGGGGGTGGGGCGCGGGGCACTTCGATGCTACTACAATGCAAGCAAACCCAGCTACCGCAACAACAGCGCGCGCAGCACAGCTCCGTTCGCCCGCCTCCCCGCCCCTCTCACACTTGTCGGGACGAAAGGGCGTCGAGCGGCATAACGAAGAGCGAGGTGGAAGGGCATGCGACAAAGACTCGATATTATTTCTAAATGTATCTGCTCATTTCTCAATATTTATTTTAGCATATAGCCTATACTGCTATAATCCTAACTTAGCACATTTAAAGCCGTAACAAAGAGGGCGCCTGACGGCGGTGCCCTTCGGGGTGCCTCCAGTACAGATCATTGCCGGTTGCCTAACCAAATGGGCGCCTTGCGGCGCCCCTTGGACTGTGGCGCCCCTAGGCACGTGCCTATTTTGCCTTATGGTAAATCCGGCCCTGAATATTATACATAATATGTATATTACACATAACTTTTTACAAAAGGAAATACGGTACCTTACTTAATGATCAGTCCCTGCTGCAGTTCTTTTCCTAGAAGCTGTATTCTTCAGCAGAACCTACTTTTGAAAGAAGACGCGAATTATTTTCTTGAAGCACATATTTATAGAATTGTTCACACTACGTATCTTTGAAATTGATCTTCACAAGTAACACTCTACCAACAAACGGTTCCTTCATTGAGCATATACGGTACGGTATGAATAAACTGTAAACACACATTGCTGCCTGGTCTGGCAAATTGTACTTAAGTTCAGAAACAAAACTCAATGTTCTGATACCGGTACTTATTAAAGAAAACAGACCATTGTTGGTCTAGTGTTGTGTCTTAATCCAAAGTTGAACTTTTAGAATAAGCCCTTACAGTACGTTGCTGAACTGGTCGAATAATTTTTAACCTACAGTATTTCTACACCTTTTGACTGTAAATATTGAATAAATGGTACAATACCGTCAAAACTATGGTCCTTAATGTTTTGAAGTCTTAACCAATTGAAACACTTGAATTCCTACATAGGTTGCATCAATTTATCCAACTACCGGTACTCATTGCAGGGTTCATAGAAATATAAACACCTTGCATTCTATATCCAAACCATCTTCTGAAAATGTATTTAACATCTATTTGACTTTAAGCGGAAAACCTAAATGAGCGGTTCACTTTAGACCATCCTTTGTATAAATATTTTTAAAAACTGAAATTACCTGATTTAACAGTCGGGAGGATATCAGGAGAGGATTGAGTATTAGATGTTCACTGCTCCGCTGTCACAGACCCGCCATCCCTCCCAAATAGCGGCACGACATATATAGGTGAAATCGAAGTTCTCACCCCCATATTTCTCACTGAGTCAGTATTGCCAACCCCACGCGTTTGGTACTATTTCGCACGTGATGTATGAAATCACTAAGTGAACTCAATTACAGTGTTTATTTATGTATTTAAAATGTTTTACATACAAAAACAAACCTAACCTGGGGCATACGCCCCAGACCCCCTTGCTTATAGTACTAGCAGTAATTTTCCACAAGACAGTGCCTAACTTAGTAGCGAAGGCGTGTGGTGAATTTCTTTATTCAAGTTGGTAACGTGTCACATGATCGTCTTTCGGGTGTCACACAACTGTCAAAGATGGCGTCCGTAAGTGAAGAAAGTGAAGAAAAATTGCATTCTTTCCGTGAAATAACAATTATTGCGGTGCAGCAGTGGCTATTGAGTATGAAGAGATTGTGAAACGACTCCCAACAACTCCCCGAAAGGTATGCATATCATAAATTATATATTTTCAATAAGCTAAGGTGTTAAAAGTGATGAAAAGGGAGGATGGTCTAAAGTGAACAATAAATAGAAAAAATGCCTAACATTTCGATAAATTAGAAATGCCGGTCGGACATAACCACGATGAATGAAAAGCGGGACATGTTGGCAACCCTACGTAGGACGAATCCACTTAAAAGGAAGATTCTTATACAGACCCTGTAAAATGAGACAATCTGTCGCGGTAAAACTGTTCCAAGATACATACCGTACCTCACTTCTGTACCAAGGAGCGTATAATAACAGAGTAGGGACTCTCTGCTATTTCTGCGACCCGTTAAATTCAGGGATTGCGTCATTGTTTGGGCTCCAACTCTTACGCACATGGTGCGCACCACGTGGCGAATTCTAACGCCACTCAGATGCCATAACTGGCCGTATATTGTGCAAGAAATATAAGTGACCGAAGGATCTAGGTTGCTTTCGCCGAATACGTTAGCCAACTTACGAAATGAGAGGAAATCGAATCGAGTTTGATTAATCTGGATACACATCGTTATTGTTGCTTTAAAGCAACTACGTTTTCTTTTTGAACGCCAACATATTACTTACATTGAATATTGAGGCAACGGACATCGTAAACTTGAATTTTGTACGTACGTTGTGGTCTATGACGTTGGTACGATGAGAAGAAAAAGGACTGTCGATGTTTTATTTCCTACTTTTTCCAGTTGTTTAACCCTTTTAAGACGTTTAAGTACAATCGAATAGTCTTTTTGAAGTTTCAGCGACAAAAATAAATACATCATGAAGTTTCATGCATGTTTGCAATTTTAAGGTACCATAACCTCAAAATTACCGCACTCCTATTGCGACCCAGTACGCTACTATGGCTGATTTCTTGTCTGCTATACCTCCTTCTCTAAATAAATTGTATATGCCCAATAACGTCATTTCATTACAATTAACTTGGCCTCATTGATTAAATGATTTTCAACTGTATCCACAGAAAAAATATAGGCAGGGTTGAGGATTGTCTTCAAGAAAATGAGAAAACTGATTTTCCAGACAGTTTCAATTGATTTATTAATTTATGTTCAATCATGGTACACATTCTACATTCTTTTACATGTGAGCCATAACTTCTGATGTGTGAACGTCAATGGCTTAGTCGACTGGAGACAGGATTGAAGAAGACCATGCTGGGCGGAACTCAGATGATCGGCTACGCTGCAGGACGGTGGAAAACAACTTATCACCCACAGCCAAGTACACTCCAACGAAGGATGACCTCTTGGCTCCGATCAATCCTCAGGCTGAAGAAGCTGTAAACACAAAGAGGATTATTTTTGGTGAACATGAATTTTCAACCTGTAAAGCAACATAATTCCAGTTAACGCAGCATTTTTTGCAAGAAATAAGAGGGAGGGGACATTTGGAAAATGTGGTTGAACGTAATGGTGCAACACATTACCAATTTAGTAGGTAATGTTAGGCGGTTTCAGCACAGGGGCTAATGCGCAAGATGGCCGCCGCGCGCAACCAGCCCTATGTTATTCTTATGGAGGGGACAGTCATAGCTGGCACAGGGGCTAATGCGCAAGGTGGCCACTACACCCTGAGACTGTGAATGACGTCACAGAGAGAGGTCGACCGTGTAGTTGCTAAATGGAATATTTATCATTATTATTTTATTATTATTATTAGGTAATTATTGATTGATCATATACAATTAAGACCAGACTTATATTGTCCACTTTATGGTGAAGTGGTTAGCATTCTTGGATGTCACTGTGGAGCCCCGGGTTTGAGTCCTGGCTTTGTCAAGAAATTTAATTTCTGGTCTGATAGTTGGAATGGGGCACACTCAGCCTTGTGAGGCAAAACTAAGAAGAGTGGGGTTAATTTATTCCTCAGCCATTTTGCCTAACCCAACTTCACTTAACCTCACCTCACCTAACCTAACCTTAGTTCACCGAACCAAGCATTTCCTCACCTAACTTCACCTAAACTAACCTAACCTAACCTAACGTTACCTAACCTAACCTTTAAAGCTAAGCCAAAGGCTAATCAACACACTCAAAGTATATAAGGGCACATGCAACTGTCTTTTTGCTATTCTTATAGAGAGTAAGGTAAAGCTAACAATTGCACTGTGGCTACTGTGCAAGATGTTCGCTACACACAACCAGCTTAGGATTACAACGTCAGTTAAGTTTTAAAAAGTAAAAGCTTTTATTCATTTTTTCTTTCCTTTTCATTTTCATATTTCATACATTGCAATTTGTCAATTTCCAATTTTTTAAATTTTAGTTTTAAGTTTTTGAATTTTGTCGGCATGGAAACATGGATTTTTCAATTTTGTTGTTTACATGTTTTTGATTTAGTCCATGTCTAAAGTTCATATTTACCAAACACGATTTCTTCATTACATATAACAAGGCTGTATACCTTATCCCAAAGCATATAGGTAATACATGGGTTATACTATACTTTTGACTACCTAGTTTTAGCTACCTAAGTGTAGTTTCTCAACATTACTAGAGGTTAACAGTAGAATTGGGAGTGGGAAGTGCGAAGTAATTAGAAAAGTACAGGCAGTGTCCATACAATATTTTTTTATATTTTTAATCATTTTAAACACATTTACAATATTTACACATATTACATTTTTTTCTTGTTTTAGGATTTTGATATCCATAACGTAACCATTTAAGCATGGTCAATGATTGAGTAATGACCATAGACATGAGTACCTATACCATTAGTATCAATTACTCTTTTATCATCACCAGGACACAAAGCAATTTTGTTTAGTCTTATGGATGATATGTCATGTTGTTTAGAAGCGATAATGTGCATTGGTATTCTTTTTACATTGTTTTTCATGACACAATCCTTATAATCTTGAAAGCTTATACAATTTTTGACGACACCTCTACTAATACTTTTAATCTTTTTGATTTCTTTAACATTTATGTCTAAAGCATACATTTTAGCTCTAAGTCCAACAAATGCTTTAATAATTTGTCCACAAGCCTCGTCTTTAAATTTTCCCAACGTTTTCTTGTTTGATGTAGAGTAACATATTATATGATTAGTAGGATAATCAGATGTGTCCAGGTGTTCTAGGAAATCCAACTTGTCTTGATATACATCTTGGGTGTTAACCAAATAAATGAATGAGTCGGTATCCATATACATGAGTTTAAGATTGTCCATGCTATAATAGGGTAGAAGGACATCGTAGTGGTGGGAATACATGAGAGTTTTGAAATATCCAGTATACACATTCCAATATATATAGGCTTATTGAATACAATGTTACGTTTAGCCATGTGGAAAGCAGCTAGATTAGGACCATAAATTGTTCTGTCAATAAATGTCGGCTTTGCTATTAGCTTTTCAGCCATTTTGCTGTCAAACACAAGACGTATGTCTATTCTTTTACGAATATTTTCCATTGTTTTTCCAAAAATGGCATTGTTGAATAATTTGTAAAATTTTTCTCAAAATCATTTTTGGCTTGCTTACGAAGGTTGTTATTCAAATCAACGTATGCCTTTAGCCAAGGTCTTTGTATAGACTTTAACACACGATGAATTTTTACCTATTTTAGTCCATGATCTAAAGCCTGTTTAAGTGCCATGTAATGAACAACGTACCGCCTGCGATTTCCAAGATTAGGCATTAGTTTTTTGAGAGACGAATCCTTAGGTTGTGTACACTCTGGTAGGAAAGGTAAATCGTTGTGTAGATCATGAAGGTCACATGGGTAATCAACATCAACGTCTAGAATGTACCCCACAGGGTCGTCTTTCTTTAGTGTTTCTAGATCAACCGTATCTGGGGAAACCCACTGAAATCCACCATAAGGAAGAGAGTGAAACATAGCCCACCCATATTGGTTGTTGGCATCATCATAGGTAATAAACTGCGATGGTTTCTCAGAATCATAGGTTTCCATGTATTTATTGTTAGCTTCAGCATACCGATGAGACACCTGACATATGCCTCCACGTACTCTAGACTCTATTAAAAGGATCTGATCGTAATCCTGTAGCAATTCCAGTTCAATTCCGGTGTAAAGGGGCATTGCCTCGAAACTTAAACCAGGCAAAGTAAAGAAGTGAGCAGCATCCACTCGGTGTGTTTCTAATGTTTTGTTTCTGAACGTTTCAAAGCTGTCTGCAAGTAGGAGTACATCTGAAGTTAGGTAAAGGTCACTATATTCCCCTAGAGTTTTAATGTTGAACTGATTCCACACATGTTTAGCATGTTCATAGTCTTCTTTGCTAACATCCTCTTGACTTAATTAGTTAAAGAATGCCTCTTTTGGAGGTAAACACCTTTTACTTAACTTTTCCCATGAATCAATGTAATCATAACAAAATACTCCTTTACGAGTCATGAGCGTTGTATTGTCTTTTCCAAAGTACCTGTCTTTTTCAGGGTATGATGTTAGGTCGGTAACTAAGTGTTCCAAACTACTAGGCATTAACCGAAACGTATCAATAAATCGAAGCTTAACATTTCCCACATGTTTGGTGAAGGAAATTTACTTTCCTTTAGAGTTAGGAATAACATCCACTCTCTCAGTAGTAGGCTACACCCCAATTGCTTAACAATGAAATTTGCGTCGTAGCCACTCATATTATATAGAAATACAGGAACTGGGTTACGTGTTTTACATCTCAAATTACAGTTATTATGTGCACTTCCACGGTATTCCCCTGTAATATGACAATGGTCTCGAACTTTCCAGTCCTCTTGGGTGAATGGTTTATGACACAAATAACAGGTTTCAGAACATTGGAACTCTGATTCTTGATGCTCAGTTAAGGCCTTTGGAACATTTAAGCTGTAAAGGCGATCAATTTCATTAGCTATTGAGATCAAAGAGTCCATGAACTTTTCTGCAGCGTCAGGGCCACGATAAATAACTGGTTGGTTCGAAAGGGTTGTCTTTATATGTTGAACCGTTTTTATCAAGTTCATTATTTTTTGTCATATTATTATTATTATTATTATTATTATTATTATTATTATTATTATTATTGTCATCATTTCCTTCATGTCGAACTATTGTGACATACGTATCTCTGTCTCACCTACTGCGTTCAAACTTTGTAATTCTGCGTAAATGTTTCACCAGATGGTGAAACTTTTCACCCCTACTGACACAGTTTTACCATTGGTTGAAGCATAACTTGTTGCTAAGCTTTGCTTCTCCCATTGGCCTCCTTTATGTTCTGGAGAGGGGGTGTTCTACGACTTATTTTTCTCGAGCGCGTTACTGCGTTCCTTTAGAGAAGGTGGCTTCCTTCCATTTCTGACCGTCATGTGAAACGGTCACAGCCGTGTGTGTCGGGCTTTCGCCCGTGCCCAACGCAACTAAGCGTAAGTACGGTTCGATCACTTGATTTATCTGGCATGCTATCATTTTTGAATTTCAGTTTATCCATTTTTTATTTTATTTTTATGTCTCCTTTGATTCACTTACAATTTCCCTTTCTTATGATGATGTGAATTCGATCCATGAACCCAAGTCCCTTCGCCTTTGTTCACGTTAGTTTAGCGAAGCCTCTGTGTTTATTTGTCATCCCTACCTTTCATGTAATCGGTTTTATTTTTACTCAAATCTCTCAGGTCTGAAATATATGCTATTTTTCTGCGAGGCTTTCTAGCGCTCTGTATTACGTCACAAATTGATGTGCACTCTTTCGAGGCATCTTTCATTTGATTGTCGTATCAGAGTTTGTTTTTTTGGGTCAAGGTATCATTGGAGTAACGGAGCCATGTCTCATTTCGCCTCCTATGTTGATCCTTCCCTCTGTTTTAGGAAAAGTGTGTGAGCGATGGTCTTTGTGTTAGTCACTGTCCATTCGCCATGCCTTAATTCCTTTGTTTCTTCGTATGTCGTTATATTTAGACATTACTACCTCTATGTAAGCCTATATTTTCCTATAAAGCATATTTCTTAGCTGATTGATTTTTCCTTTCATTTCCTGTCCCGGTAATGTCAATTAATTTAATGTAATGCTCATTTCCTATATTTTTATGTGTTAATTTTGTGTTGCTTCCTCTGGCTTCGTTATATTACGTAACTCCGTGTCATCCCCCCACCCCCGTTTCCTACATTCGCACTCCTCCCATCCCCACCACTTTCACCCCCTACCCCATGATTTTACAACATCATGAGCGTCTTTGTTCTGTTCTTGGCGCGGGGCATTCTAGTCCAGGTCATCCTCGTAAGTAGAGGTGTTCTCTTATTCGGCTCGTCCATACTCTCTATCTTTTTTTTTGTATTTTAAATTTTGGTTATCGAGTCGCGCTTACGGTTTAGTGGCACATTGATTGTAAGTACACTTTAATAAATCTTGTTTCATCTTTGTTTGTGCTTAAGTTCATTTATACACTTTTCTCTTGATATTATTTTTGTGTACCCCTTTCTTGGATACCATCTTTAGTTATTAATTTTATATCGTTTGTTATTAAGTGATTTTAATACCTCTTCAAGTTTACCTTTGGTTTTGTGTTTAAATTAATCCTTACTCTTATGCGCACCTGTTTTAGTTTACTTTAAATACATTAGTAAGTAGTTCACTTTGGTTTCATCCTCTT
This sequence comes from Meconema thalassinum, assembly GCA_946902985.2. Classification (NCBI taxonomy): domain Eukaryota; kingdom Metazoa; phylum Arthropoda; class Insecta; order Orthoptera; family Tettigoniidae; genus Meconema; species Meconema thalassinum. Next base: position 40,719,097 of record OX336388.2, read on the forward strand.
TCATTTGTAATTTTAAGTTCCCTCATCTCTCGTTCGATTTCGTCGTTCTTGGCTTCGTACTGTAACGCAGTCACGACCTACACGCTTCTGGGTTCTTCGATCAATTAGGTAAATTTAATTCCGCTTTTGATTTGTTTTAAACAATTCATTCGTTTCCTTTTTTGGAAAGTATCTTTCTTTCGATCCGGAATCTTGGGCCCAGCACGCATCGAAAGAGACATCCTTTCCCCGCTCCTTAGCGATCCTGTTTAAGTTGTTGTTTTCGCTTCCACTGTATTCCTCATGCCTCTGCTATTTTGTTTAACGTAAAGGCACAAGGCGGTGGAAATGGTATAGCAGAGCATTTGTTACGCGTGAAATCGTCCCCTTTAAGTTACCATATTTATATTATTTTTGCAATTATTACAATGTTGTCTTTCTGAGTTTAAGATACCTGTACTGAATTGTTCCCCCATCCCCGAAGAAAGTGTGGAGTGTGAAAGCATTTCTCGAGTGAACAAGACATCCAAAGAATCTAGTTCCGAGGTGAAGAGTGCAACAAGTTAGTGAGTACTTCGCAACGCTGGAATAGGACACATTACGGTATTGTGACCTTTATTTTACTAAGTTAAAGTGTTTTACTTTTCTCCTTGTCTATTGTCATGTCTACGTCAGAATTCCCACCCGTCAAAAAGGAGTTAAATTTTATGGGCTTGGAATCTTTAACAATGCCCACGCCACTATTGCAAGATACGACACAGGACCTGCTAATGATAGACCCTCCCCTTTTAGATTGCTCCATCACCCCTGTTGGCACTGTTAATAGTGCTCGCCACAACGTAAATGTTGCATCAGTAGTGAGTAGGTGGGGTTTGACGTTTTCCGGGGAAAACAATACCTCATCAGTTTTTTGTTTTATCCAACGTGTGGAGGAATTGTGTCATTGTCACGATATTAATCCCGACAGTATTGTACGTTGCTTACCTATTCTTTTGTCTGAAAAAGCGCTGATGTTGCATCGCACCTCTCCAAATTTTTATAAGTCATGGGACGAATTTGTTGGGTGTATTAAGGACCGTTTCACGCCACAAGATTTCGATTTCGCTCTCAAACAAGAAATATACTCCCGCACTCAGGCTCCTGGGGAGATGATCGACGATAATGTAACCTCGGTCCGTCTGTTAGCAGCGAACCTCCCCCAACCCTTTCATCCCAGGGATCTGTTGGAAATTATATACAGGAATTTAAATCCCACTTATAAATACTTCATTCGGCGTACATCCGTTTTTTCCATCGAGGACATCATATCGCAAGGCCGTGAGTATGAATTAAATGCACGAGCCTGTTCGAACTATACTCCACCACCAAGAGCCGATAGTACGATTTTCCCCGAGTTAGCCTACTCCCCCCAGACAACACTGTCTAGCCCAGCTGTCGACCGAACAAAAGACGACACCTTACGGTTTAAGCCGTCTGCTCGCCGTGCTGAGTCCCTTTCTAGGAATTCTAATCCAAGCCCTTCTGTGGCTCGTAATTCTTCTGCTGTTTCCCGTGAAAGGACTACACACAACCCAACAACAATCACACGCAATGTTTCTTCTGGTCGCATAACTTGTTGGAACTGTAATTAACTTGGACATCATTTTAAAATGTGTTCTTTAAAACGCCGAAAATTCTGTTTTGGCTGTGGGATGAATGAGGTCACGACCCGTTCATGTCCGAATTGTAATTCCAACCAGGAAAACTCATAGCGAGGTGTTCTGAGTTCGACTCCCGGAGCAGTCCTCCATCCAAACTTGACAATGCATCTAATTTTGATGTTGTGTTACAACCAGGAGTCTCAGTAAATTTCGATAATGTCTCGGCACCTGCTATTTTGGATACAGGCGCCACCAGAAGTTTCATCCACCGTTCAGTGGCAGATAGCATTCGATCTTCGCAAAAACACCCCATACAGAATAAATGTCAGTTACTCTCTGCGGGATCGTCAGTTATCGACGTTGCCGAAACTATTCTATGTCGCATTAAAATTCACGGATTTTCTTGGAAACATGTTTTTCATGTGGTTAACAATCTCTCCACTCAATGTATTTTAGGAATTGACTTTATGCATAAAACTGGTATGCAGTTGGATTTTATTAACGATTCATTTTGTTTCAAATTTCGCTCAGATAAAATGTTCCCCTTTGAAGAATGTACTTCTAACTATGTTGATGTGTCTCCTGTATTTTCCGTACATCTTCCATTAACTTTGATGTCCGAGCAACGTGATACTCTGAACGATTTAGTTGAGGAATTTTCTGATGTCCTCACAGAAGATTTAGGTTCTGCTGTAAATCACGAATGCCACATTGACTTGAGCGACAATGTACCTGTTCGAAGTCCTCCATTTCCTTGTAATCCGCCCAAGCTCTTGGCCATGAAAAAGTATATCAATGATTTGCAAGATCGGGGAGTAGTGGTTCCTTCCAAATCAGCTTATGGGTCTCCTGCTTTCTTAATTCTCAAGAAAGAAGAGGGCGAGTACCGGCTAGTCGTAGACTACCGAAAATTGAACAAGAAGGTAGTCTTTGATAATTTCCCACTGCCTACTATTGAGAGTGCTTTTCAGCATTTCCACGGGGTCAATGTGTATTCGATGATTGATCTAAATAGTGCATATTATCAGATTCCTTTGGATGCTGAGAGTCGTGACTTCACTGCTTTTAACACCCCTTTCGGATTATATAATTTCAAGCGCCTACCGATGGGTATAGCTGTTGGTGCGCAAGTCCTCAGTCGCGTGCTAGACGACATCTTGGGAGACCTGAAGTTCAATTTTGTATTTAATTATCTTGACGATTTAGTCGTATACAGCAGATCTTTTGAGGAACATGTCGTTCATCTTTGGGAAATTTTCTCCCGCCTCAGGAAGGCCGGTCTCACTATCAATCCAAAAAAGACCTCTTTGGGCTGCACTCAAATTAAATTTCTGGGCCACATTCTGTCAGCCGATGGTATCCGTGTCATACCCGAGCGCGCAGATTGCATTCAGCAGTTACCTGTACCCACCACAGTTAGGGCCTTGAGAAGAGTAATGGGTATGTTCACGTCCTATTCGCGTTTTATCAAAAACTTCTCTGACATTTCGGCACCTCTAAATGCTCTCAAAAAGAAGAATGTGAAATTTGTGTGGGGGCCAGAACAGGACAAAGCTTTCAATGTTTTGAAAGAAGCCCTTATGTCAGCACCAGTACAGCACACGCCTGATTTCGAATCAGCTTTCTTTTTACATTGTGACGCCAGTGATTTGGCCATTTTTAGTGTTTTGAGCCAGGGTATGGATGGAAAATTTTCACCAGTGGCCTTCGCGAGTCGTATGTTAAATCAACATGAACAACGTTACTCAATTTTCGAGAAGGAAAGTCTTGCTGTGGTATTTGGATGTGAAAAATTCAGGACCTTTTTGGAACACCGTCACTTTACTGTTTTTACCGACAATGAGGCTTTGAAATAGAGTCTTTCTCACGTGAAAAAGCTTGGACGCATCAACAGGTGGATTTTGAGGTTGTCATCTTTTAAGTTTGATATCATCCACGTAAAAGGGAGCGAGAACCCGGTAGCTGACTGCCTGTCACGCATGTTTGAAGAGACCCCTAGGACTCCAATCGAGAGCGTTTCTATCAGTACACCACTTCAAGAAAATCTTTTCCTATTGCAACATTGTCCTTGGTCTTTTGTGGATATCCGGAAATTCCAGTCTGAGGATCCATTTTGCACTGACCTCCGTGCAAAAATTGCAAACAAAGATCTGGCAGTAAGCAACTTTTGTGTTCGAAATGATGTTATTGGCTATGTTCTTCCTAACTCTTCTAAATTTAGATTTTTGCTCCATTAGCAGTACGTGATATGCTTTTGACATATTATCATGATTCTGCACTGGGAACTCATGCAGGGATGCAGCGCACTTTCCGTAAGATATCCGGTGAATTTTATTGGCCCTCAATTAAAGTAGATGCTTTTGCTCATGTCAGAAGATGTTTAACCTGCCAGCGTTCTAAACCTGCCCAGAACACTCGTGTAGGCTTCCACCAAGCTGGTATCGTCACTCGTCCCGGCGAACGCCTTTTCATTGATTACTTTGGTCCAGTCGTGAGATCAAAATCTGGCAATCAAGCCATTTTAACTGTCATTGATGGTTTTTCGAAGTTTGTTTGGTTATTCCCAGTAAAGAATATCACTTCTCAGACTACTATCCATTTCTTGTCTAGATATATATTTGGAGTTTTTGGTCCTCCCAAGTACCTTGTGTCAGATAACGCCTCTGTATTCCGTTCCAAAGCTTTTGAAACTATGGTATTTAACTGGGGCATCCAACATATTTTCTTGTCACCGTATCGACCGCAGGGAAATCACGTAGAGCGTTTTCACAAAAACTTGAAGGCTTGTATGTCCGCTTTTCACAATGCCGATCAAACCTCCTGGGATACGAACCTACAGTATTTCAGTCTCGGGTTCAATACCTCTTTCCATTCGTCCGTTCAAACTATTCCAGCTGAATTATTCCTAGGCCGAGCGCTTGTCGACCCCTTGCTGCTCAAACGGAATATTGAATATCTTTCCGAACCCTCTCGCACTACCTCTGTTGCTCAAAAATGGGCCATCGCTACCGGTCACCTCAAGAAAGCAAAAACCAGAGTAGCGAAGCGTTACAACTTAGGCCGTCATGATGTTAAATTCCAAATTGGGGACAAAGTTTTGTGTCGTTTACATCCTTTGTGTGACGCTACCAAACAAATTTCCAGTAAGCTGTGCTTACGTTGGTCAACTCCCAAGACTATTTCACGCTTTCTAAATCCTGTCTCAGTTGAGTTGGTGGACGATCACGATAATTCAGTGACTTCGGCCCACGTCACGCAGTTGAAAAAATTTGTCAAATGATCTTGTGAATTTCGTCTCGCTATAATGTTGTATTTTTGTTTTCCTTTTATTCTAATTGGATGCCCGAGCTCCTTAATAGCCAACCTAGCATGTGAGCCTATTCTGTTCTTAATTCGTGTGCTTCCTTTTCATTTATTCCTGTGACAAGACAGGAGACACCCGTGGCCTTTTTCTCGTACGCGAGTGTGTCGTGAATACTTGACATCTCTGTCGAGCTATATCTTTGCCTGAGGCCATCAGCATATACCTGGTCGGTCACTATTTGCAAACCACTCCTACTCCTCTTTTGTACTGCTCCTCGGCTTAACTCATATTGTTCGGCGACAGACAAGGACCCTTCGACACTTCCTGTTTGACCTTGTAGGAACTTCGTATTTATTTTAAATTTATTGATGTAATTGACTTTTTGTGTCATGATTTTGAGATATCATGCACCTTTGTGTCATCTTGATTTTTATGTTTATTGTGAGGTCATGTTTTTGTTTGGTTTTAAATTGTCAAGTGTTCTTAGAATATCGTGTATTGTCTAGCAACCATCCAGACGGTTAGCGAGTAACAAAAAGCAGCCTTTGTGTACCTGGGCTAACACAGCTGGGAGTCTTCTCGGAACTCGTTAACGGACCAGTCACCCTCCACTGGATCTATGCATGGCTTTATTTTCAGCAGCTGAAAAGGAGATTACTTTCCCTTTCGAAGACATTATGACACTATTGCATATTCCTCGTTGACGCAACGAACGGTCCTATATATAGGGTGTCCCAATTGTATTTTTTTTAATGTGATCACGATTTAACTTTGTCTGTCTTTTCTCATCAGAGGCTGGAGAGATTTGCAGTCTCGGGGTAACGTCCATCTTGAAGATTTCGACATCCGCATCATCATGAACTAGCAAGAACAGTGATCACTATTTAATATACGAACTCACTGTATTTCTTTTTGAACGCAGTACTTTTGACGTTAGTGGCTAGTGTTGACGAGCAATGAAGGGGGTACCACCTTCATTTCACGGTCAGATTAGTCAACTGTTCATTTTTTTTTGTATTCTCCTAGAGGTCTTTAGTACCCATTTTTTTAGTATTCAATTTTCTTCCACTTTACGATTTTTTTGCCTCTCCATTTGTACGAAAAAAGAAATTTCCATGGCCAGGAAAATTCCTTCTTTTTGGGAGAGCAGGGGAATTTTGAACCGTTTTTATCAGGTTCATTATTTTTTGTCATATTATTATTATTATTATTATTATTATTATCATCATTTCCTTCATGTCGCTCTATTGTGACATACGTTTCTCTGTCTCACCTACTGCGTTCAAACTTTGTAATTCTGCGTAAATGTTTCACCAGATGGTGAAACTTTTCACCCCTACTGACACAGTTTTACCATTGGTTGAAGCATAACTTGTTGCTAAGCTTTGCTTCTCCCATTGGCCTCCTTTATGTTCTGGAGTGGGGGTGTTCTACGACTTATTTTTCTCGAGCGCGTTACTGCGTTCCTTTAGAGAAGGTGGCTTCCTTCCATTTCTGACCGTCATGTGAAACGGTCACAGCCGTGTGTGTCGGGCTTTCGCCCGTGCCCAACGCAACTAAGCGTAAGTACGATTCGATCACTTGATTTATTTGGCATACTATCATTTTTGAATTTCAGTGTATCCATTATTTATTTTATTTTTATGTCTCCTTTGATTCACTTACAATTTCCCTTTCTTATGATGATGTGAATTCGATCCATGAACCCAAGTCCCTTCGCCTTTGTTCACGTTAGTTTAGCGAAGCCTCTGTGTTTATTTGTCATCCCTACCTTTCATGTAATCGGTTTTATTTTTACTCAAATCTCTCAGGTCTGAAATATATGCTATTTTTCTGCGAGGCTCTCTAGCGCTCTGTATTACGTCACAAATTGATGTGCACTCTTTCGAGGCATCTTTCATTTGATTGTCGTATCAGAGTTTTTTTTTGGGTCAAGGTATCATTGGAGTAACGGAGCCATGTCTCATTTCGCCTCCTATGTTGATCCTTCCCTCTGTTTTAGGAAAAGTGTGTGAGCGATGGTCTTTGTGTTAGTCACTGTCCATTCGCCATGCCTTAATTCCTTTGTTTCTTCGTATGTCGTTATATTTAGACATTACTACCTCTATGTAAGCCTATATTTTCCTATAAAGCATATTTCTTAGCTGATTGATTTTTCCTTTCATTTCCTGTCCCGGTAATGTCAATTAATTTAATGTAATGCTCATTTCCTTTATTTTTATGTGTTAATTTTGTGTTGCTTCCTCTGGCTTCGTTATATTACGTAACTCCGTGTCATCCCCCCACCCCCGTTTCCTACATTCGCACTCCTCCCATCCCCACCACTTTCACCCCCTACCCCATGATTTCACAACATCATGAGCGTCTTTGTTCTGTTCTTGGCGCGGGGCATTCTAGTCCAGGTCATCCTCGTAAGTAGAGGTGTTCTCTTATTCGATTCGTCCATACTCTCTATCTTTTTTTTGTATTTTAAATTTTGGTTATCGAGTCGCGCTTACGGTTTAGTTGCACATTGACTGTAAGTACATTTTAATTAATCTTGTTTCATCTTTGTTTGTGCTTAAGTTCATTTATACACTTTTCTCTTGATATTATTTTTATGTACCCCTTTCTTGGGTACCATATTTAGTTATTAATTTTATATCGTTTGTTATTAAGTGATTTTAATACCTCTTCAAGTTTACCTTTCGTTTTGTGTTTAGATTAATCCTTACTCTTATGCGCACCTGTTTTAGTTTACTTTAAATACATTAGTAAGTAGTTCACTTTGGTTTCGTCCTCTTTCATTTGTAATTTTAAGTTTACTCATCTCTCGTTCGATTTCGTCGGTCTTGGCTTCGTACTGTAACGCAGTCACGACCTACACGCTTTTGGGTTCTTCGATCAATTAGATAAATTTAATTCCGCTTTTGATTTGTTTTAAACAATTCATCCGTTTCCTTTTTTGGAAAGTATCTTTCTTTCGATCCGGAATCTTGGGCCCAGCACGCATCGAAAGAGACATCCTTTCCCCGCTCCTTAGCGATCCTGTTTAAGTTGCGTTTTTCGCTTCCACTGTATTCCTCATGCCTCTGCTATTTTGTTTAACGTAAACGCACAAGGCGGTGCAATGTTCCACAGCTGGTGAGGGTTTAACATATATACCAAAGCTCATAGGAACATGACTCTGGTATGGCACTGTATAACTTGCCTGAGGATTGAGTAGACATGTTTGATATGGTAAGAGTATACCTTCGAAATCTGCATATATAACGTAAGTTATTCTCAACATTTTTTCCACATTTAAGAATTTCAGAATGGGGTTTTTAATAGGCATTTCAACCCTAGCAATGTCATGCAGGACACACAAAGCTCTATGTTCTTTCAATTTTTCCATTCCTTGTTGTCCACATTGATTATCGAAGTGAGGAAAACACCGTTTACACGTATATATATATCTTATGTTCATGGTGGGTAACCTGATGTGTTACTAGTTTATCAAAATCTTTGATAAAGACATAGTTGTTCTGGCCAGATGAAGAACTTTGCAGAAGGTGGTCGCGATGGTCTTGTAGCTCTTTATCCACAACCTTTAAAGGGAACAGTTTGTTGTCGTCTTTCAGTCCAAATACATTAATGGATACGTCGTTGGCAATTTCAAATTTGGCAATGTCAGCTAGTGATGTAGCAAACGATATTACTGAAAAATCATACTTGTTTTCCATGTCCTTGTATTTACTAATGCGTTGAGCATTCTTTTTAACCAGTTTTTCTAAAATGTCATACATAAAACACTTTTCATCCTTTAAGTTTTGAGGATTAATGCAGGCATTTCTTGCTTTTACAGCTGCTGGTAATGGAATATATGTGCTACCACGCAAGGGATTATACTTATTTATTTTCAATCGTACTCCTTCAACTGCTAACAAAGCCCAATTACTGCCTTTTAGCTCAGATTCTTCCATTTCAGTAGTAAACTTTGTAAATTGTGTTTCCAAGAAACTACTTAAGTCTGTTTCCAAAAATAGGGCCTGATTTCGTGTTTTTAAAAGCACGATCTGTAATTTCGTTGGTGGACATATGAATGAATCTACATTCAGCCACAAGATAAACCTTTATTGACTTGTGCATTGCCAGTTCTTTCTGCATAGCTTGTATTATTTGCTGTTTGGACTCTTGAAGGTATGAATTTAAATCCTTACACGTATCCCAACGTATAAAATACGATTTAAGACGACCTTGAAAATACGTTTCATATTCAGTAAGTCCATTATTATCAGGAACCATTGAGAGGAGGTAATGTTTTGTAGGCTCAGTTTTTTGTCTTTTAGCTGCTGACACAACATTACAACATTCTTCATGGCGACGTCGATTGTAGGCATTGTTAAATTTACTGACACAAGTTTGCACTCATAAAATTTACCACACGATACTTCGTGACGCTTTCTATCATAGTCCCGAAGAAAAGTCTTTCCACACTCTTTACACATATAGCTAGGCATGGTTTCTTCCATTATGGATAATGATTTTCTGCAAACAGCTGATTACTGCGTATCACAAGGCTGTAGGCTGGTCAGTGAGACGGACTTTCACGATGTGAACACTGCAAAAGGTAGTAATCAACTGATTGTATTCCTGCTATGATACCTTAATCAAGACCAACAGCTACTTACGTAGTACACGACTAGAGCCTAGTGGGTGAGACGATCTTTCACAATGTGATCACTGTTAAATATAGTAATCAACTGAAAATATTCTTACACCCTACTGAAGGTTATCCGGTACTTACTGCATATCAAAAGGCTGTACACTCATATGTTAAGACACTCTCTCTTGCTAAGGACCCCTATATTCCCTATACAAGGCTATACATGTTAGTTCTAAACACTTAATGGTTATTTGTATATTAAATTTATATACACAGCTTATACGAGCACGTTTTTCACGCAATAAAACTTAGTCAAATAGCCACATGTGACACGCAAAGTATGTTTCCGCTATCTAGCGGTGACTATGAGAACTATCTGAACGACAGCATGGCACCTAGCGCTCCATATCATTACTGAACGATCAGCATGCTATCTAGCGGTCGATATCAAAAATTACTCAACTACCAGCATTCTACCTGCCGGTCGATATGACAACCCACTCAACGCACAGTTATTGTCCTAGGCACCTACAATATATTTCTGGGGTAGAGGGGTAAAGGTCTTTCATTTAAGTTGAACAAACTTTTTTGTTAAGTTCTTAGTTTCCAAAATATAGGCAATTTTGAAAATTGACCTATTTTTTGGAAAATTGAAAATGTGTTAAGTTTTGTTCTAACGTTAAAGGACTTAGAGAAAATGTGTTTGAGTCTATATATGACTTTTTAGAATGATTCGTTTTCAAAATATCGTCTACTTTCAAAATTGAACCTTTTTGTATTTTGTCCCAGAGACCAGGGACTTGCTTTTTGGGTAGAGGGGGTAAATACTTGTCATTTATGTCAAACACTTTTGTTTTTTCAATTTCATATTTTACAAAATATAGCCCACTTTTAAAAATGAACATTTTTTGGAAAAATGTAAAAAATTCCATGTTTTGATCTAACGATTAAGGACATAAAAGCCATTGGTTTGAGACTATATATGACTTTTTTAGGATGATTAGTTTTCAAAATATAGCCTACTTTCCAAATATTTTTTGGAACAATTTAAAGAATATAATATTTTTTGACTGAGAGTGGGATTGACTTACGTGTTGTAGTTAGCATATGATTTTATATGATTTTTAGATTAAACATATAGCCTACTTAAAATTTTTGCTCGATGTCACTACTGAAGTGATAATGGGTTTTCCGATCCTATCACTATAAATTCATTTCCCCCGCATTTATCTCGGTCTCGACAACAAACATGCCTATTTTTTTAATGTCAGATGATGTAATGTTCGGGTGCAAAGTGTTTGCAAATTAGGTGTAAATGTGAGTGAATGGTGGGTGCAAAGAGGGTGCAATGTGGGTGCGAAGTGGGTGCAAAAGTGTGTGCAAACAGTGGGGGTGTAAAAGTGGTACCCTCTTTGTAATGGCTTATTTGACAAGTTATTTTGTGGTACCCTATTTGTAATGGCTTATTTGACAAGTTATCTTAGTCAAAGTATTTAGAGGATATTTCTCTTGTTCTTGGAAAGTATCTCAACCTTTTTTATGAGAGCATAATGGTTACCGCCATGTTTGTAAACAACAACAACACACAAAATTCCAAGAATCCAAACTACTTACTCTAAGGTTAATGATTGCCTCTCAACTCCATTCCACGCCTAGTCAAAAACATTATACATTTAAAATTTAAAAAAGGTAAATTGGGACAGTAGGCTATATGTTTAATCTAAAAATCATATAAAATCATATGCTAAATACAACACCTAAGTCAATCCCGCTCTCAGTCAAAATATTTATATTCTTTAAATTGTTCCAAAAAATATTTGGAAAGTAGGCTATATTATTGAAAACTAATCATCCTAAAAAGTCATATATAGACTCAAACCAATGGCTTTTATGTCCTTAATCGTTAGAATAAAACATGGAATTTTTTACATTTTTCCAAAAAATGTTCATTTTTAAAAATGGGCTATATTTTGTAAACTATGAAATTTACAAAAAACAGTGATTGACATAAATGACAGGTATTTACCCCCCTCTACCCAAAAACCAAGTCCCAGGTCTCTGGGACAAAATCCCAAAGGGTTCAATTTTGAAAGTAGACGATATTTTGAAATCTAATCATTCTAAAAAGTCATACATAGACTCAAACACATTTTCTCTAAGTCCTTTAACGTTAGAACAAAACTTAGCACATTTTCAATTTTTCCAAAAAAAGGTCAATTTTCAAAATTGTCTATATTTTGGAAACTAAGAATTTTACAAAAAATTTGTTTAACGTAAATGAAAGACATTTACCCCGTCTACCACAAAAACAAATTGTAGGTGCCTAGGACAAAAACTGTGCCGTAGTGGTTTTGTGGGGCTTCTGGCCCCTCCTCCTCCTTACCCTCCTCACAAGATGGCGGCCGTAGCTTAACTTAACCTTCCTAACCTAACAAGATGTCGGCCGTATCTTAACTTAACCTAGCCTAACCTAAGAAGATGGTGGCCGTAGCCTAACCTAACCTAACCTAACCTACGAGATGTGATCAAAAAGTTTCAAAAATGTGGCTGCGACTTAACCAAACCTAGCCTAACGTAACGTAACCTAACCTACGAGGTGTGATCAAAAAGTTCCAAAATGGCGTTAATATATATGTAGTGGTTCTGATCACTTATAGCTGAACTGTAAAATACATTTTTTGTTTCTTTATAGGCTACTACAATAAACATTCTCAATGCTATGGGGCAGAACTGCGGTTTAGAGAGAAAAAAGCTCACTGAATTACTCATGCATACTCCATTCCGTATCATCAACATTCAAAAAGTGGACACAATGTATGGTGAACGTGTACTATGTGTTAGTGAACATTTTCAGACATTCCTTCCTACACGTTTTAATGATATGTCAGAAAGTGTGCTCGAGGATCTAAATCATGGTGGACATTCTCTATATCTAATTTATGAGGGTATAAAAACAATAGATGTGTTGTACGTTTTAACGAATTAAAAACTCTCATGCTGAATAATAATTAATACTGTTTTTATTTCTTACTACCCCCTCCCCCAACCCCAGTAATTTTTAACTGTTCTACAAACACCCTCCTCCACATTCCTCCACACATTTTGGAACTTTTTGATCACACCTCGTAGGGTTAGGTTAAGTTGAGTTAAGCTACGACCGCCATCTTGGAACTTTAAGATCACATCTCGTAGGTTTACGTTAGGTTAGGTTCAGTTAAGCTATGATCACCATCTTGAAAATTTTTTGATCACACCTCGTAGGTTAGGTTAGGTTAGGTTGGGCTACGGCCACCGTTTTGGAACTTTTTGATCACACCTCGTAGGTTAGGTTAGGTTAAGCTAGGTTTGGTTAAGTCGCAGCCACAATTTTGAAACTTTTTGATCACACCTCGTAGGTTAGGTTAGGCTATGGCCGCCATCTGGTTAGGTTAGGCTAGATTAAGTTAAGCTACGGCCGCCATCTTGTTAGGTTAGGCAAGGTTAAGTTAAGCTACGGCCGCCATCTTGTGAGGAGGGTGAGGAGGAGGAGGGGCCAGAACCCCCCACAAAACCAGTACTGCACAGTTTTTGTTCTAAGCACCTACAATTTAGTTTTGGGGTAGACGGGGTATAGGTCTTTCATTTACGTTAAACGAACTTTTTTGTAAAATTCCCAGTTTCCAAAATATAGACAATTTTGAAAATTGACCTTTTTTTGGAAAAATTGAAAATGTGTTAAGTTTTGTTGTAACGTTTAAGGACTAAGAGAAAATGTGTTTGAGTCTATGTATGACATTTTAGAATGATTAGTTTTCAAAATATCGTCTACTTTCAAAATTGAACCTTTTTGGATTTTATCCCAGAGGCCTGGGACTTGGTTTTTGGGTAGAGGGGGTAAATACCTGTCATTTATTTCAAACACTGTTTTCTGTAAATTTCATAGTTTACAAAATATAGCCCATTTTAAAAAATGAACATTTTTTGGAAAAATGTCAAAAATTCCATGTTTTGTTCTATGGGTTAAGGACATAAATGCCATTGGTTTGAGTCTATATATGACTTTTTAGGATGATTAGTTTTCAAAATATAGCCTACTTTCCAAATATTTTTTGGAACAATTTAAAGAATATAATATTTTTTGACTGAGAGTGGGATTGACTTAGGTGTTGTAGTTAGCATATGATTTTGTATGATTTTTAGATTAAACATATAGCCTACTGTCCCAATTTACCTTTTAAATGTATAATGTTTTTGAATAGGCGTTGGAATGGAGTTGAGAGGCAATCAATAACCTTAGAGCAATTACTTTGGATTCTTGGAATTTTAGTGTGTTGTTGTTTACAAACATGGCGGTAAGCATTATGCTATCATAAAAGAGGTTGAGATACTTTCCAAGAACAAGAGAAATATCCTCTAAATACTTTGACAAAGATAACTTGTCAGATATGCCATTACAAATAGGGTACCATAAAATAACTTGTCAAATAAGCCATTACAAAGAGGGTACCACTTTTACACCCCCACTTTTTGCACACACTTTTGCACCCAATTTTGCCCCCAATTTGCACACACTTTGCACCCACTTTGCACCCTCTTTGTACCCACTTTTCACTCACTTTTACACCTAATGTGCACACACTTTGCACCCGAACATTACATCATCTGACATAAAAAATAGGCATGTTTTTGTCGAGACCGAGATAAGAGCGGGGGTAATGAATTTATAGTGATAGGATCGGAAAACTCATTATAACTTCAGTAGTGACATCAAGCAAAAATTTTAAGTAGGCTATATGTTTAATTTAAAAAATCATATAAAATCATATGCTAACTACAACACCTAAGTCAATCCCACTCTCAGTCAAAAGATATTATATTCTTTAAATTGTTCCAAAAAATATTTGGAAAGTAGGCTATATTTTGAAAACTAATCATCCTAATAAGTCATATATAGACTCAAACCAATGGCTTTTATGTCCTTAATCGTTAGAACAAAACATGGTATTTTTGACATTTTTCCAAAAAATGTTCATTTTTTAAAATGGGCTATATTTTGTAAACTATGAAATTTACAAAAAAAAAGTGTTTGACATAATTGACAAGTATTTACTCCCTCTACCAAAAACCAAGTCCCAGGTCTCTGGGACAAAATCCAAAAAGGTTCAATTTTGAAAGTACACGATATTTGGCAACTAATCATTCTAAAAAGTCACATACAGTCTCAAACATATTTTCTCTAAGTCCTTTAACGTTGGAACAAAACTTAGCACATTTTCAATTTTTCCAAAAAAAGGTCAATTTTCAAAATTGTCTATATTTTGGAAATTAAGAATTTTACAAAAAATTTGTTTAACGTAAATGAAAGACCTTTACCCCGTCTACCCCAAAAATAAATTGTAGGTGCCTAGGACAAAAACTGTGCAGTAGTGGTTTTGTGGGGATTCTGGCCCCTCCTCCTCCTCACCCTCCTCACAAGATGGCGGCCGTAGCTTAACTTAACCTATCCTAACCTAACAAGATGGCGGCCGTAGCTTAACTCAATCTAGCCTAACCTAACAAGATGGCGGCCGTAGCCTAACCTAACCTAACCTCACCTACGAGGTGTGATCAAAAAGTTTCAAAACATGTGGCTGCGACTTACCCAAACCTAACCTAACCCTACGAGGTGTGATCAAAAAGTTCCAAAATGAGTTGAGGAATGTGGAGGAGGGAGTTTGTAGAACTGTTAAAAGCTACTGGGGTGGGGGTGGGGGTAAGAAGAAATAAAAACAGTATTAATTATTATTCAGCATGAGAGTTTTTTAATTCGTTAAAACGTACAATACATCTATTGTTTTTTATACCCTCATAAATTAGATATAGAGAATATCCACCATGATTTAGATCCTCGAGCACACTTTCTGACATATCATTAAAACGTGTAGGAAGGAATGTCTAAAAATTTTCACTATCACATAGTACACGTTCACCATACATTGTGTCCACTTTTTGAATGTTGATGATACCGAAAGGAGTATGCATGGGTAATTCAGTGAGCTTTTTTCTCTCTAATCCGCAGTTCTGCCCCATAGCATTGAGAATGTTTATTGTAGTAGCCTATAAAGAAACAAAAAAATGTCTATAACAGTTTAGCTATAAGTGATCAGAACCACTATATATATATATATCATTTTAATCTAAGAGCTTTCCATAATGATAAGAAAAAAGAGCTTACCATAATGATGGATTGTGTGTAAGTAAACGCCCTTTGCTGTTTGATGCCACTACTATAGTGATACTCATACAACAGACAAGTGAGTTCATGTTTCGCTGACGTAATCGTATGTTTCCACGCACTTCCTGTGTTGAGCGCGTCATAGTGGCAAAATTTAAAACTCTAGATGAGATGTTTTGCTGACAAGACGGGTCCTTGTTGACGGGTCCCAGTGGGTGGGGTGGGGTCCCTTTGATATAATTTGGATAAAATGCATGGGCCAGTCCACGGGGATCAGTCCAAAGGACCCCGCCCACTGGGACCCGTCAACAAGGACCCGTCCTGTCAGCAAAACATCTCATCTAGAGTTTTAAATTGTGCCACAATGACGCGCTCAACACAGGAAGTGCGTGGAAACATACGATTACGTCTGCGAAACATGAACTCACTTGTCTGTTGTATGAGTATCACTTTAGTAGTGGCATCAAGCAGCAAAAGACGTTTACTTACACACAATCCATCATTATGGTAAGCTCCTTTTTCTTATCATTATGGAAAGCTCTTAAAATAAAATGATATATATATATATATATGGTGGTACTGATTACTTATAGCTAAACTGTAATATACATTTTTTGTTTCTTTATAGGCTACTACAATAAACATTCTCAATACTATGGGTCAGAACTGCGGATTAGAGAGAAAAAAGCTCACTGAATTACCCATGCATACTCCATTCCGTATCATCAACATTCAAAAAGTGGACACAATGTATGGTGAACGTGTACTATGTGTTAGTGAAAATTTTCAGACATTCCTTCCTACACTCTTTAATGATATGTCAGAAAATGGGCTCGAGGATCTAAATCATGGTGGACATTCACTATATCTAATTTATGAGGGTATAAAAAACAATATATGTATTGTACGTTTTAACGAATTTCAAAACTCTCATGCTGAATAAAAATTAATACTGTTTTTATTTCTTACTACCCCCTCCCCCACCCCAGTAGTTTTTAACTGTTCTACAAACACCCTCCTCCACATTCCTCCACACATTTTGGAAATTTTTGATCACACCTCGTAGGGTTAGGTTAGGTTGAGTTAAGCTACGACCGCCATCTTGAAACTTTATGATCACACCTCGTAGGTTTAGGTTAGGCTAGGTTCAGTTAAGCTATGATCACCATCTTGAAAATTTTTTGATCACACCTCGTAGGTTAGGTTAGGTTAGGTTGGGCTACGGCCGCCATTTTGGAACTTTTTGATCACACCTCGTAGGTTAGGTTAGGTTAAGCTAGGTTTGGTTAAGTCGCAGCCATATTTTTGAAACTTTTTTATCACACCTCTTAGGTTAGGTTAGGTTAGGTTAGGCTACGGCCACCATCTTCTTAGGTTAGGCTAGGTTAAGTTAAGCTACGGCCGACATCTTGTTAGGTTAAGCAAGGTTAATTGAAGCTACGGCCGCCATCTTGTGAGGAGGGTGAGGAGGAGGAGGGGCCAGAAGCCCCACAAAACCACTACAGCACAGTTTTTTTCCTAGGCACCTACAATTTATTTTTGGGTTAGACGGGGTAAAGGTCTTTCATTTACGATACACAACTTTTTTGTAAAATTCTTAGTTTCCAAAATATAGACAATTTTGAAAATTGACCTTTTTTTGGAAAAATTGAAAATGTGTTAAGTTTTGTTGTAACGTTTAAGGACTAAGAGAAAATGTGTTTGAGTCTATGTATGACTTTTTAGAATGATTAGTTTTCAAAATATCGTCTACTTTCAAAATTGAACCTTTCTGGATTTAGTCCCAGGGGCCTGGGACTTGGTTTTTGGTAGAGGGGGTAAATACCTGTCATTTATGTCAAACACTGTTTTTTGTAAATTTCATAGTTTACAAAATATAGCCCATTTTAAAAAATAAACATTTTTTGGAAAAATGTCAAAAATTCCATGTTTTGTTCTATCGATTAAGGACATAAATGCCATTGGTTTGAGTCTATATATAACTTTTTAGGATGATTAGTTTTCAAAATATAGCCTACTTTCCAAATATTTTTTGGAACAATTTAAAGAATATAATATTTTTTGACTGAGAGTGGGATTGACTTAGGTGTTGTAGTTAGCATATGATTTTATATGATTTTTAGATTAAACATATAGCCTACTGTCCCAATTTACCTCTGAAATGTATAATGTTTTTGACTAGGCGTGGAGTGGAGTTGAGAGGCAATCATTAACCTTAGAGCAAGTAGTTTGGATTCTTGGAATTTTAGTGTGTTGTTGTTGTTTACAAACATGGCGGTAAGCATTATGCTATCATAAAAAAGGTTGAGATACTTTCCAAGAACAAGAGAAATATCCTCTAAATACATTGACAAAGATAACTTGTCAAATATGCCATTACAAATAGGAAACCATAAAATAACTTGTCAAATAAGCCATTACAAAGAGGGTACCACTTTTACACCCCCACTATTTTGCACACACTTTTGCACCCACTTTGCCCCCACTTTGCACCCACTTTGCATCCTCTTTGCACCCACTTTTCACTCACTTTTACACCTAATTTGCACATACTTTGCACCCGAACATTACATCATCTGACATAAAAAATAGGCATGTTTGTTGTCGAGACCGAGATAAGAGCGGGGGTAATGAATTTATAGTGATAGGATCGGAAAACCCATTATCACTTCAGTAGTGACATCGAGCAAAAATTTTAAGTAGGCTATATGTTTAATCAAAAAATCATATAAAATCATATGCTAAATACAACACCTAAGTCAATCCCACTCTCAGTCAAAAAATATTATATTCCTTGAATTGTTCCAAAAATATTTGAAACGTAGGCTATATTTTGAAAACTAATCATCCTAAAAAAGTCATATATAGACACAAACCAATGGCTTTTATGTCCTTAATCGTTAGAACCAAACATGGAATTTTTGATATTTTTCAAAAAATATTCATATTTAAAAATGGGCCATATTTTGTAAACTATGAAATTTACAAAAAAAAAAGTGTTTGACATAAATGACAAGTATTTACCCCATCTACCAAAAACCAAGTCCCAGGTCTCTGGGACAATGTCCAAAAAGGATCAATTTTGAAAGTAGACGATATTTTGACAACTAATCATTCTAAAAAGTCATATATAGACTCAAACACATTTTCTCTAAGTCCTTTAATGTTAGAACAAAACTTAACACATTTTCAATTTTTCCAAAAATAGGTCAATTTTCAAAATTGCCTATATTTTGGAAACTAAGAATTTTACAAAAAAAGTTTGTGTAATGTAAATAAAAAAAATTGTAGGTGCCTAGGACAAAAACTGTGCGTTGAGTGGGTTGTCATATCGACCGGTAGGTAGCATGCTGGTAGTTGAGTAATTTTTGATATCGACCGCTAGATAGTATGCTGATCGTTCAGTAATGATATGGAGCGCTAGGTGCCATGCTGTCGTTCAGGTAGTTCTCATAGTCACCGCTAGATAGCGGAAGCATACTTTGCGTGTCATATGTGGCTATTTGACAAAGTTTTATTGCGTGAAAAACGTGCTCGTATAAGCTGTGTATATAAATTTAATATACAAATAACCATTAAGTGTTTAGAACTAACTTGTATAGCCTTGTATAGGGAATATAGGGGTCCTTAGCAAGAGAGAGTGACTTAACATATGAGTGTACAGCCTTTTGATATGCAGTAAGTACCTGATAACCTTCAGTAGGGTGTAAGAATATTTTCAGTTGATTACTATATTTAACAGTGATCACATTGTGAAAGATCGTCTCACCCACTAGGCTCTAGTCGTGTACTACGTAAGTAGCTGTTGGTCTTGATTAAGGTATCATAGCAGGAATACAATCAGTTGATTACTACCTTTTGCAGTGTTCACATCGTGAAAGTCCGTCTCACTGACCAGCCTACAGCCTTGTGATACGCAGTAATCAGCTGTTTGCAGAAAATCATTATCCATAATGGAAGAAACCATGCCTAGCTATATGTGTAAAGAGTGTGGAAAGACTTTTCTTCGGGAATATGATAGAAACCGTCACGAAGTATCGTGTGGTAAATTTTTTGGGTGCAAAATTGTGGCAGTAAATTTAACAATGCCTACAATCGACGTCGCCATGAAGAATGTTGTAATGTTGTGTCAGCAGCTAAAAGACAAAAAACTGAGGCTACAAAACATTACCTCCTCTCAATGGTTCCTGATAATAATGGACTTACTGAATATGAAACGTATTTTCAAGGTCGTCTTAAATCGTATTTTATACATTGTGATACGTGTAAGGATTTAAATTCATACCTTCAAGAGTCCAAACAGCAAATAATACAAGCTATGCAGAAAGAACTAGCAATGCACAAGTCAATAAAAGCTAATCTTGTGGCTGAATGTAGATTCATTCATATGTCCACCAACGAAATTACAGATCGTGCTTTTAAAAACACGAAATCAGGCCCTATTTTTGGAAACAGACTTAAGTAGTTTCTTGGAAACTCAATTTACAAAGTTAACTACTGAAATGGAAGAATCTGAGCTAAAAGGCAGTAATTGGGCTTTGTTAGCAGTTGAAGGAGTGCGATTGAAAATAAATAAGTATAATCCCTTGCGTGGTAGCACATATATTCCATTACCAGCAGCTGTAAAAGCAAGAAATGCCTGCATTAATCCTCAAAACTTAAAGGATGAAAAGTGTTTTATGTATGCCATTTTAGCAAAACTAATTAAAAAGAATGCTCAACGCATTAGTAAATACAAGGACATGGAAAACAAGTATGATTTTTCAGTAATATCGTTTGCTACATCACAAGCTGACATTGCCAAATTTGAAAACGCCAACGACATATCCATTAATGTATTTGGACTGAAAGACGACAACAAACTGTTCCCTCTAAAGGTTGTGGATAAAGAGCTACAAGACCATCGCGACCTCCTTATGCTAAGTTCCTCATCCGGCCAGAACCACTATGTCTTTATCAAAGATTTTGATAAACTAGTAAGACATCAGATTACCCACCATGAACATAAGATATATATATACGTGTAAACGGTGTTTTCCTCACTTCGATAATCAATGTGGACAACAAGAAATGGAAAAATTGAAAGAACATAGAGCTTTGTGTGTCCTGCTTGACATTGTTAGGGTTGAAATGCCTATTAAAAACCCCATTCTGAAATTCTTAAATGTGGAAAAAATGTTGAGAATAACTTACGTTATATATGCAGATTTCGAAGGTATACTCTTACCATATAAAACATGTCTACTCAATCCTCAGGCAAGTTATACAGTGCCATACCAGAGTCATGTTCCTATGAGCTTTGGTATATATGTTAAACCCTCACCAGCTGTGGAACATATAAAGACAACCCTTCCGAACCAACCTGTTATTTATCGTGGTCCTGACGCTGCAGAAAAGTTTATGGACTGTTTGATCCCAATAGCTAATGAAATTGATCGCCTTTACAGCTTAAATGTTCCAAAGGCCTTAACTGAGCATCAAGAATCAGAGTTTCAATGTTCTGAAACCTGTTATTTGTGTCATAAACCATTCACCCAAGAGGACTGGAAAGTTCGAGACCATTGTCATATTACATGGGAATACCGTGGAAGTGCACATAATAACTGTAATTTGAGATCTAAAACACGTAATCCAGTTCCTGTATTTCTACATAATATGAGTGGCTACGACGCAAATTTCATTGTAAAGCAATTGGGGTGTAGCCTACTACTGAGAGAGTGGATGTTATTCCTAACTCCAAAGGAAAGTAAATTTCCTTCAACAAACATGTGGGAAATGTTAAGCTTCGATTTATTGATACGTTTCGGTTAATGCCTAGTAGTTTGGAACACTTAGTTACCAACTTAACATCATACCCTGAAACAGACAAGTACTTTGGAAAAGACAATTCAACGCTCATGACTCGTAAAGGAGTATTTTGTTATGATTACATTGATTCATGGGAAAAGTTAAGTGAAACGTGTTTACCTCCAAAAGAGGCATTCTTTAACAAATTAAGTCAAGAGGATGTTAGCAAAGAAGACTATGAACATGCTAAACATGTGTGGAATCAGTTCAACATTAAAACTCTAGGGGAATATAGTGACCTTTACCTAACTTCAGATGTACTCCTACTTGCAGACAGCTTTGAAACGTTCAGAAACAAAACATTAGAAACACACCGAGTGGATGCTGCACACTTCTTTACTTTGCCTGGTTTAAGTTTCGAGGCAATGCCCCTTTACACCGGAATTGAACTGGAATTGCTACAGGATTACGATCTGATTCTTTTAATAGAGTCTGGAATACGTGGAGGCATATGTCAGGTGTCTCATCGGTATGCTGAAGCTAACAATAAATACATGGAAACCTATGATTCTGAGAAACCATCGCAGTTTATTACCTATGATGATGCCAACAACCAATATGGGTGGGCTATGTGTCACTCTCTTCCTTATGGTGGATTTCAGTGGGTTTCCCCAGATACGGTTGATCTAGAATCACTAAAGAAAGGCGACCCTGTGGGGTACATTTTAGACGTTGATGTTGATTACCCATGCGACCTTCATGTTCTACACAACGATTTACCTTTCCTACCAGAGTGTACACAACCTAAGGATTCGTCTCTCAAAAAACTAATTCCTCATCTTGGAAATCGCAGGCGGTACGTTGTTCATTACATGGCACTTAAACAGGCTTTAGATCATGGACTAAAATTGGTAAAAATTCATCGTGTGTTAAAGTTTATACAAAGACCTTGGCTAAAGGCATACGTTGATTTTAATAACAACCTTCGTAAACAAGCCAAAAATGATTTTGAGAAAAATCTATACAAATTATTCAACAATGCCATTTTTGGAAAATCATTGGAAAATATTCGTAAAAGAATAGACATACGTCTTGTGTTTGACAGCAAAAAGGCTGAAAAGCTAATAGCAAAGCCGACATTTATTGACAGAACAATTTATGATCCTAATCTAGCTGCTTTCCACTTGGCTAAACGTAACATTGTATTCAATAAGCCTATATATATTGGAATGTGTATACTGGACATTTCAAAAACTCTCATGTATTCCCACCACTACGATGTCCTTCTACCCTATTATGGCAT
Source organism: Meconema thalassinum (assembly GCA_946902985.2). NCBI lineage: Eukaryota > Metazoa > Arthropoda > Insecta > Orthoptera > Tettigoniidae > Meconema > Meconema thalassinum. The sequence continues at coordinate 40,741,930 of OX336388.2, forward strand.
GGACAATCTTAAACTCATGAATATGGATACCGATTCGTTCATTTATTTGGTTAACACCCAAGATGTATATCAAGACAAGTTGGATATCCTAGAACACCTGGACACATCTGATTATCCTACTAATCATATATGTTACTCTACATCAAACAAGAAAACGTTGGGAAAATTTAAAGACGAGGCTTGTGGACAAATTATTAAAGCATTTGTTGGACTTAGAGCTAAAATGTATGCTTTAGACATAAATGGTAAAGCAATCAAAAAGATTAAAGGTATTAGTAGAGGTGTTGTCAAAAATCTTATAAGCTTTCAAGATTATAAGGATTGTGTCATGAAAAACAATGTAAAAAGAATACCAGTGAACATTATCGCTTCAAACAACATGACATATCATCTATAAGACTAAACAAAATTGCTTTGGGTCTTGGTGATGATAAAAGAGTAATTGATACTAATGGTATAGGTACTCATGCCTATGGTCATTACTCAATCATTGACCATGCTTAAAGGGTTACGTTATGGATATCAAAATCCTAAAACAAGAAATAAATGTAATATGTGTAAATATTGTAAATGTATTTAAAATGATAAAAAAATTAAAAAAAAATTGTATGGACACTGCTTGTACTTTTCTAATTACTTCACACTTCCCACTCCCAATTCTACTGTTAACCTCTAGTAATGTTGAGAAGCTACACTTAGGTAGCTAAAACTAGGTAGTCAAAAGTATAGTATAACCCATGTATTACCTATATGCTTTGGGATAAGGTATACAGCCTTGTTATATGTAATGAAGAAATCGTGTTTGGTAAATATGAACTTTAGACATGGACTATATCAAAAACATGTAAACAACAAAATTGAAAAATCAATGTTTCCATGCCGACAAATTTCAAGTACTTAAAACTAAAATTTAAAAAATTCGAAATTGACAAATTGCAATGTATGAAATATGAAGATGAAAAGGAAAGAAAAAATGAATAAAAGCTGTTACTTTTTAAAACTTAACTGACGTTGTAATCCTAAGCTGGTTGTGTGTAGCGAACATCTTGCACAGTAGCCACAGTGCAATTGTTAGCTTTACCTTACTCTCTATAAGAATAGCCAAAAGACAGTTGCATGTGCCCTTATATACTTTGAGTGTGTTGATTAGCCTTTGGCTTAGCTTTAAAGGTTAGGTTAGGTAAAGTTAGGTTAGGTTAGTTTAGGTGAAGTAAGGTGAGGAAATGATTGGTTCGGTGAACTACGGTTATGTTAGGTTAGGTTAGGTTAGGTGAGGTGAGGTTAGGAGAAGTTGGGTTAAGCAAGATGGCTGAGGTATAAATTAACCCCACTCTTCTTAGTTTTGCCTCACAAGGCTGAGTGTGCTCCATTCCAACTATCAGACCAGAAATTAAATTTCTTGACAAAGCCAGGACTCGAACCCGGGGCTCTACAGTGACATCCAAGAGTGCTAACCACTTCACCATAAAGTGGACAATATAAGTCTGGTCTTAATTGTATATGATCAATCAATAATTACCTAATATTAATAATAATAATAATAATAATAATAAAATATTAATAATAATAAATATTCCATTTAGCAACTACACGGCCGACCTCTCTCTGTGACGTCAATCACAGTCTCAGGGTGTAGTGGCCATCTTGCGCATTAGCCCCTGTACCAGCTATGACTGTCCCCTCCATAAGAATAACATAGGACTGGTTGCGCGCGGCGGCCATCTTGCGCATTAGCCCCTGTGCTGAAACCGCCTAACATTACCTACTCAATTTCATTTAATCCCCCCCCCCCCATCTCAGTTTAATGGATATTAAAACCTCCTGTTTCGGGCATGTTAAAAGGAACCCTGCAGGCCACATGTACGACGCCACATCATCTTACTGTTAAATACAAAGAAAAAACTCTATCACAGGATTATCGTGCCCATTGTATTAAAAGAGAGAGGGGAAAGAGTGTGTCCTACACACAAGTTGTCAATATTCTTGAAAATACTCTATGCCCTTTAAATATAAATTTACATTGGTCTTTAACCTCACTCATTATATCGCAACATGTGTGTTTTGAAATGTGCACATTGAATGCTAAAATCTATCGTTTTAAAGTTAGGCAATGATGACATTGTTGCTTTGTTGAAGAACGACTGGTGAAGATCAAAACATGTGCACGTATATCTACCCTGTTTTCTTTTTTGTCGTGTGGCCTCCTGAGAGGCCGAGTACAGGTCTTTCTAGTCAACGCCCGTGGGCGACCTGCGCACCGGAATGAGAGATGATTTAATGAAACTGGACACGGATGTGGAAGGAAGCGGCCGTGGCCTATCATAGGTACCGTCCCAGCATTTGCCTAGAGTTGAAAATGGGAAACCACGGAAAACCATTTCAAGGATGGTGACGGTGGGGTTCGAACCCACGTCCACCGAGTCAGCAGAGAGCTTGGGCCCATGGCCGAACGCTGCGCTTTAGCTGTTGGCATACCTACACCTAATTATTATTCTCTCAGAGGGATCGGAGATGAGATACAATGAATTTCTATAAAAATTGAAACAAGATTTCAGTGAACCGCCATCCAATACAATACCACCATTGAAATATTGCATTAATTTAAGTCGATGCGGTTCCACCTAGCCAATGTGTACAGCCGGATGTCGTAATAGATGGCAACATCACAAGAAGCTGATAAAAGGATGAAATATATGAATATGACCAAGCAGTTGGAATGAAGCGAGTACCGTCCAGGCCATTGGGGGATGTTGAAAATGGTAAACCTGACCAGAATAAAATCCAAAACCAGTCACCAGATAGATAGACCCCATGGCCTAGCACTGCACTTACATGATTGCAGCTACCAAATATGTAAAAACTTTACATTAAACTATATACAGTACACACACATGTACTGACAAAGTGCAATGTAAAGAAAAATGTATCTCCTTGAGAAATTACTACAACATTAACATACTGTTACACCAGATTATATATATTTCCAGAATACTTTCACAGCACAGGGGCAGATGACCTCGTAGTTCCGCCCCTTAAAACAACAATAACTAACTATTTTTCACAGCATGTGTGCCAACCGTCCAACTCTGCCTGTGGGTGTATTCCATCCCTCCCACCCTTGGGAGGAGGGCACAATTCATAAGACAAGTAGGAAGCCTCAAAGAATAGCCAAGGTTGCTCCTATTAGTCGCCTTGTACGATAGCCAGAGGATGCCATGGGTGTAGTCTAAACCCCCACCCACAGGGGGCTGCAGTGTTGAAGCCACACAAAAAAATTATATTGTGTTGTTGATTCATTTCGGGGCTTTGCGACATTGTGGTCATGTGGCCCCGTGTACTTAGGTGTGTGTGGAATTTGTCTGATAACCGGTGTTATTGTGAAGGCTGTATTAGTGTATGTAGTTGTAACTCAGATGAGGATTAGAAAGGAGGCGGCTGTGGTCTTAATTAAGCATTCGCCTGGAATAGAAGTGGAGAAACCACAGAAAGCCACTTCCAGGATGGCTGAGGGGTGATTGGAACTTGCCTCTTCTCAGTTTTTGCGCAACCCTCACGCCAGAATTAAACTTCTTGGCAGAGCTGGGAATCGAACCCGGGCCTCCGCAGTGACAGCCAAGAGTACTAGCCAATACACAATGAGGCACAAAAGAAGTTATATATATGGTCACTGTGCATAGTTGATGTGTGACAAGTGGCAGTACAGTATACCTGATCAGGCAATTGGTATCCGGTTTACAATAGCAATGGCATCCACATTCTCAGTTGTTCCAATTAAGACTATTCTACCTCTGAAGGGACAAAGCTCCAGAGGCATTTCGTAATAATAGCAAGTCTATGAATTCATCGCTACAAGTCCAGATAATACAACCCACCAAACAGCAAGGCATTTGGGAGGAGGGAGTTATGTAATCGATTATCCGGGCCCTGCTGATAACTTATCACAATCCAAACAGTCACAAGCCTAATTTTTTGGCTCGATGTTAACCGTGGAAACTTGCAATTACATGTATAATTCTTTCAAGGTGTCACCATAGACATAATGATCATGATTTGTCAAACCAGAAACAAAACTTCCTCATGGAGAACTTCTGGGTGAAGCTTGTGCTATCTACTGATAGGGGCAGATGACCTCGTAGTTCTGCCCCTTAAAACCTCAACTAGCTGACTGATAATAGCCTAACTACAGGGATGAACAGACACAAATCTACATCACAGATAAAGGTGACTAAATTCGACAATACTGTACCTGGTTTAGACAAAGGATTTGTATAAAACTACTACCATACGGTCATCCAAGGGAAATCCACGCAGGTGTCTATGCTGGTTAGATGTGTCCATCACAATTCAGAGCAGTACACGACCTTCTCGCCAGCATGGTAATTCTGCAATAAAGTGACAAGACTATTCATCATGAACAAGTGAAACAAAAGTTTGAGATATGATGAGAATGTAGTCCACCTGAAGAGAATAAAGAGGATGTTCATCCTTCCCCTAAATATAATGTACACCATTAATCCCAATAGAAAAAGTCTACTGGTACTGTATGTGTTAACACATTTTCAATATATAGCCTATAATAATTTCTCATTCATACGCGGGCAGATTTTATAAACTTCTAGCCGATGGCTGGATTACGAGCAACACACATCACATCCATCATAACTTCTCAAATATTGAAGAGCTTAAGATCAGTTAACCTATACAGGATCTCATTATGTCTCTATTATTATAAACTTAGCACGACCTAAACAGAACTTAAATCACACACAATCAACCAACAATATACTGCCATTTTATCGAATGAAACTACCATTACCTTCCTGTAAATCACCAAATGTTGAGACGTAATAATTATCTTGATTTGCGAACTCCTCATCACATGTATCCATTCAGTCACCGTCCATGGTCACGTTGCCATGGAAATTTAATTTTCCCAAGGACCAACAAAATGAACGGAAAGCCCCTAAAATCAAGTGAGAAACAAGCAAACAAGGTTGGTAACAAAACTGTTACCGAGTTCGGGCCTAACCAAAATAATAATTATTTAACGGACGGAGAAAGTAGTATGGACTTTCTTAGGCCTGTGAAACAGGTTGTCAAAGTTGCGAGGTGCGCGAATGCGGCATTCCGTACCGCTAGCGTAAAACAACTGGCCGGAATCGGCGTTGTGAAATAATGTAAGTATTTAATTTATTTTACCTTTGTTGTTTCTTTCTATGCTTCTATCATTATTATCGATGTCAGCACATAGTCTGCACGCTTTCCTTCTGTTTATCGGTCTCGACATGGCTGTCAACAACAGGAGATTCAGAGGTTGCTCCCAGAACTTGATGAGCAAGAAGGGTCACTGGATGAAGAGGATCTATTCGATTTTTAAGTCCTAGAGCAGAGTTATTTTGTGTATTTAGGCACTGTATATTATTTCGTACTGTAAATTAGCAAAAAGTGTCCTTTTCCAATCCAAGAATCTAAGTGTATAGGCCTACTTGATTCCGACAAACAGTTTTTCTTTTACTTTAGTGTATTTCTTGAGCTTGTTGAGCATCAGGTACAACGTCTTGTAATGTGAGCCTGAAATAAAGGGCAATCTCAATCCAATAATTCTCAATATCTCTTTTGAGTACGAAAATTATTATCTTTTCTCCGTTGTCCAATAAATGTTGATAAGAATTATTTATTACATTAGTAAATATGTCCTTATCCCATCCCTCACAATAATATATTTTTAATAAGAATTTCATACATACTGATAAGATTTTTTCAATGTATTCTCATGGGTTCTGTTTAATTCTCCATACAAATCAATTTTAGCCGTTTAGCAAGTCACTAAATTACGAAAAAGAATGAAAAAATATATTGCAGCATGGAATGCCGCTAGCGTGTACGAATGTTAGTGAAAGAAATGCGTGTAGCTAAGGGTTAAGGATTATGGTGGCTCTTTTTATAGCGTACGTAGCGCGCTACGAATCTCATCTGTTGTTGATGTTGCTTATATTTAGAAACTGCAACATCGCAGTCATATAGCGTCTCGTATTTTTTGGTGTGTATGAAATTTGGCTCATAACATAATTATGTTATTGTGATGGCTGTACTAGAGTGTGTTTTAATTTGTAAATTAGGGGTAGGATTAGGAAGGAGGTGGCAGTGACTATCCCAGCATTTGCCTTGAGTAGAAATGGGAATCCCCGGAAAACCCCACTTCCAGGATGGTCAAGGTGGGACTCGAACTTAAAGGTCAGGAATTTGTGAACACTATTCGTAAAGAAAACGTAAATGCTGCACAAGACATAAAACTGCCTTTAGAGCTAAAATACGCGCACTCTTATACAGCCCTAGTTTTTGTCAATGTTTTTTTTTTTTTTTTTTTTTTTTTGTGAGAGTGAAACTCTATAAATCCAATCCAATGGGCTTTGCCCAGACCAATAATTACTAGATAGCCGTTAGCCATACATAAATAAATAAACATGAATTGCAGCCGAATGGCCAGCAAAAAGGTTTACAATATTCATTACCTTAATTATTATAACACTCTCCTTCATAATGTTCACATTACAGTAATAATAATAGGAATACATTAGAGTACACACAGATTGCTCCTAGCGGTATGGTTTTTATGTGTAAAATGCGTAAACATTAACCATTATGACAATGGTAATAATTAATATCCGTGTTGACTGATAGTACTATCTTATTAAAACCGACCTTGTCCGTTTGGCGCATTTATTGAAGTTATACATCTCGCACGGTTTTCTACAGAGTTTACACATACACACCTGGTTTCTGTCGTGCACAGTGAGGCATCAATAATCTTTATCCAGACCAGACCTGTGCACAGTGAGGCATCAATAATCTTTATCCAGACCAGACCTGTGCACAGTGAGGCATCAATAATCTTTATTCAGACCAGACCTGTGCACAGTGAGGCATCAATAATCTTTATCCAGACCAGACCTGTGCACAGTGAGGCATCAATAATCTTTATCCAGACCAGACCTGTGTGGTGTATTTTGTATCCCACATGTTGGCAACTGTGGTGATGTCAATGTGCGCGTCTTAGTAACAGTTGAAGAGACCTCGTGCACTTTCGAACATGGCTGCCATCGTTGAATGAGCAATAAAATACATATTTAAGTAATTTAACACACATTTCCAGTGCAGTAGTGTCCAAGGTTAGTAATTTCAGTTGGTAATGTCCCGCAGAAGATGGAACAAGGTATGAAAATCATACAGCAAGCGCACAAAGTCCGTATACCCCTACTCATCTTATTATATAATAGGTTAAGGCTTGAGATGTATGTTTCTCAAAACTCAAGCTCCTAAACCAGAGGGATTAAGAAGGTGAATTTATACCAAAATCTTCCAAATTTTCTCAATCGCACAGGAAAAATCTTGCATTTCTTGAAAAGTCAACGGAAATGTGTGTTTGTTTATAAAGTGCTTTTAAACAAATGAACAAGACGAAAGCCTACAGCCCGCATAGCACACGAGCCGAGCGGATTGTCTGTGCACATGGGGCACACACAACCCATTATGCGAGAGTTCTCGCACGGTCCGCTAGTTATTATTTATTTCTATTGTCAGTACATATACATATGTACTTACATCCTAGGAATCTAAACCATCCGTATTTGTCCCTCATTGGTCTCTGTGACAACGTTCTTCTTAAACTCGACTTCAATAGTTCGATTAACTTCATGAACATCTGCTCTCACGGGTAATATATTTGTAAGTAGTGGGGTACAGAGAGTGCTGAGCCACAGCCTACTTTCCTACGAACTTTGCCGATATCTCCCGTACTCATGATCGGATTTTAACGAACGAGTTGTTTTTGGCGTTGGGATGACGTCCTCTTTGCGAAGAATGTGTGTGGGTATTTTTAATTATTTTTTTTGAAAATGTTTGATTTAGAAATTGGCGCTATTTTGGAAACGGTGAAGATGAGAAAAAAAAAAGCTTGTTTGACGTTAATGAAAGGTGGCTATGCCCTCTAGGTGGAAAGCAAGTTTGATGTGTGTAGGAGGGGGAAAATTGATAGCCTACTTTCTCGCGAACATTGGCGATAATTGGCGAACGGATGGTCGAATTTGAACGAATGAGATGTTGTTGACGTTGGGGTGACGTCCTCTTTGCTAAGAATGTGTGTTGGTATTTAAAAATAATTGAAAATTCCAGTTTTTGAATTTTTGATTATTTTGGAAACGGTGAAGATAAGAAAAAAGTTTGTTTGACGTTAATGAAAGGTGCCTATGCCCTCTAGGCAGAAGCCAAGTTTCAAGTGTGTAGGCCAAATGAAAATGAATTTTGAAAAACGGTCAGTATTTTGGAAACGGTGAAGATGAGAAAAAAAAGCTTGTTTGACGTTAATGAAAGGTGGCTATGCCCTCTTGGTGGAAAGCAAGTTTGATGTGTGTAGGAGGGGGGAAAAAATGATAGCCTACTTTCTCGCTAACATTGGCAATAATTGGCGAACGGATGGTCGAATTTGAACGAATGAGATGTTGTTGACGTTGGGGTGACGTCCTCTTTGCTAAGAATGTGTGTTGGTATTAAAAAAAATGAAAATTCCAGTTTTTGAATTTTTGATTATTTTGGAAACGGTGAAGATAAGAAAATAGTTTGTTTGACGTAAATTGTGTAGGCCAAATGAAAATGAATTTTGAAAAATGGTCAGTATTTTGGAAACGGTGAAGATGAGAAAAAAGTGTATTTGACATGAATGGTTGGTATTAACCTGGTGTATCTGCACTACAAATTTGAAGTCGCTAGGTGAAAAACCTATGCACGTTTTACAGTTCTCCTGCAAGTCGCGTATGTGCTTGAATACGCATGGCTATGTTGGGAAAAGGTTAAGTAGTGAGGGAGGAGTAGGGTTGAGTGAGGGATCGTTGAAATGATATTTTTCCCGCTCTATTCAATGGTGAGGTTATTTTTCAAAATGGTTGGAATTTGTAAATGCAATTTGAGGTGAACATGTTGTTTTGACATTTTTGGGATATTTAATAAATGTGATCATGACGTATATGATGCTATTTTTTTGTATCGTCGTTTGTAAGTAGTCGGGCTTTGTAAATTATTATTTATTGATGAGTTATTAAAAAAATATTAAAGAACCCAAAAACTAATAGGTCATTCGCTTTTTAGTATCTCGCTAACCAATAATGCGATTTAAACATATGGGGTGTCGTAGGACTCGTGGTGAGCCCCCCCCCCTTTTCTATGGACAAGGTATGTCCACCCCGAAATAAAAACTACCCTTACCCGGGGGTGAGTTAGTTTTTTTTGTATGCATACGCACTTGGCGGCTTTTGTAAGAGAGCGGGCTTTTTAAATTATTATTAATAAACGAGTTTTTTTAATATTCATTTAAATAAACCCAAAAATCGAATAGGTCATCGGCTTTTTAGTATCTCGCTAACCAATAATGCGATTTAAACATATGGGGTGTCGTAGGACTCGTGGTGAACCCCCCTTTTCTGTGGACAAGGTATGTCTACCCCAAAATAAAAAGTACCCTTACCCGGGGGTGAAAAAGTTTTTTTGTATGCATACCCACTTGGCGGCTTTTGTAAGAGAGCGGGCTTTTTAAATGATTATTTATAAATAAGTTTTTTTAATATTTATTTAAATAAACCAAAAAACCAATAGGTCATCGGCTTTTTTAATATCTCGCTAACCAATAATGCGATTTAAACATATGGGGTGTCGTAGGACTCGTGGTGAGCCCCCCCCCCCCCCCTTTTCTATGGACAAGGTATGTCCACCCCGAAATAAAAACTACCCTAACCCGGGGGGTGAGTTAGTTTTTTTTGTATGCATACGCACTTGGCGGCTTTTGTAAGAGAGCGGGCTTTTTAAATTATTATTAATAAACGAGTTTTTTTAATATTCATTTAAATAAACCCAAAAATCGAATAGGTCATCGGCTTTTTAGTATCTCGCTAACCAATAATGCGATTTAAACATATGGGGTGTCGTAGGACTCGTGGTGAACCCCCCTTTTCTATGGACAAGGTATGTCTACCCCAAAATAAAAAGTACCCTTACCCGGGGGTGAAAAAGTTTTTTGTATGCATACCCACTTGGCGGCTTTTGTAAGAGAGCGGGCTTTTTAAATGATTATTTATAAATAAGTTTTTTTAATATTTATTTAAATAAACCAAAAAACCAATAGGTCATCGGCTTTTTTAGTATCTCGCTAACCAATAATGCGATTTAAACATATGGGGTGTCGTAGGACTCGTGGTGAACCCCCCTTTCCTGTGGACGAGGTATGTCCACCCCCAAAATAAAAACTACCCTTACCCGGGGGGGGGGGTAAATTATATTTTTTGTGTGTATGCACACCAGCGGCTTTTGTCAAAAGGGCCTAACTAAGCTTTTGTTAATATTTTCTGAACCCCAGATGGGATTTTGCCATAGGCAGTATCCTAGCACTAGGAGTGACGTTCCGTTTTTGAATGTATGAATCGTTTTTTGTCAAAAGGGCCTAACTACACTTTTGTGAATATCTCGCAAACCATTTATGCTAGGGTCCTGTATGAGGGGTCCCAGCACTTGGGGCGGCGTCCCCCTTTGGGGGGTGAATGTACCCCCCAAAATTGAAAAATCAACATCTTGGAAACTAGCTGAAAAAAAGGCGATAACATAGGCTTTTACCTCGATTGGTCATTTCACCTATAAAACAGTAAATAGTCATGATGTGAGAAAAAACGATTTAAACACCTAAAAATGATAAATGAACCTAAGATCTTTTGTTTTTGATGAAAAATAGCAGGGAGGCGAAAACTACCCCCAAATTGAAAAATTGATAGCTTGGAAACTAAGAACCCTAAAATTAGGTGTGGTAGCTAAAAATATGTCATGACATACGCTTTAACCTGCATAGGTCATTTGACCCCGAAAACAGTAAATAGTGATTTTACAGGGGAAGAAAAGTGTTAACCGAGTAAAAATGATAATTGAACCTAAGATCTTTTAGTTTTTATGAAAAGTGGCAGGGGGCGGGGGTGAAAACTACCCCAAATTGAAAAAAAACGATATGTTGCAAACTAAGAAGCCTAAAATTAGGTGTGATAGTTGAAAAATAGGTGATGACATACGCTTTTACCTCGATAGAATATTTCACTCTTAAAACAGGGACTAGTGATGTTACAGGGGAAAAGTTATTAAACACTTAAAAAGCACAAGCGTTTTGTGAAACCATGCTTTAATGGACGTGTGTTTGGAGGATAACTATTATTACTATTATTATTAGGTAATTATGGATTAATGTGTGTATAGATAACTAACCAGTGGGGAGCGTGATGGCGCAGTGGCTTAGCTGCTGGTCTTTACCCGGACGGCTGGAGTTCAAATCCCGGTGACAACGGAGTGGAATTTTCACCTGAAAAAACACCTGGCGTCAGGGAGGCCATTCGACCTTAAATCCCCGGCCAAAACCAAAATAAGCCTGGTTGGCTCCGGCGACCCCAATTAATTGGGAAAAGCCGAAGAAAGAAAAAGAAGAAAAAATGTAACTAACCAGTAATAGTAAGCGTTTGTTTGAGGTGTTGAAGAAGTCAGGATGGACAACCCTTTGTCATGATCCATGAATTGACCCCAAAAGTTTTACCTTTCAAGACTCAGTGTACCCTGTTGCAGTCTTTAGAAGAAAATTCGAACCCGGGGCCTCTCTGGTGACAGTGGAGTTATATTAATTATGCTTTTTAAACAAACATACGCTTGCATACTACCGCTGGGTTGAATCTTCACAGAGACACTGGCTTTTGATTGTGTAGTGAGTCTTGGTGATAAGAGCACAGCGATGATGCCAACAAGTTTCATATTATTCGTCTACTTGATAGTGGACGTGCTCCGCACAGTGTTAACGTACATGACTTGATAGTTGTTAGGTAAGGGTTGACAAGGCTCAGTGAACCTTATTGCAACCTTAAAATGAAAATGAATTTCATGGTATAGTCGGGGTTGGAAACCACGATCTTAGGGTTGACAAGCAAGTATGTTAACCACTACACTGTGAGATGGTCAAATGATAATGTAACAGAACATGGGTTATAAAAAAGTTTTCTATAGTTTAACGAATTGACTAAGAGCCATACTATCAGAGGTGTAGGTAATTGAAATTAAATCCTTAGCTGATGACCCCACTACATGTAAGCTATAGCAATGCCCGCCTATAAGCTCTCATGATAGAAATAAAATTTATGGGTTGTTTTAAACGGAGATTGATTGTGTTTACTGAGAAATACAAATCTAAATTTAAAAATAATTCATGTCCTACATGATGTTTGAACTCTTTTTATTTATACTTAAGACAAACGCTAACATAGTTGTAGTTCAGAAGCCACGGCCGCCCTCTTTTCAATTCTACACTGTACACTGCAGTTAAAATCAAAAATATTCATGATCCGATCAGGAATGGAAGCTGGTGTTGTTACGAACAAAATACATGCGTTCTATAAACTTAACCACTATGCTGTTCTATCGATTCCTAATGGTTTGGGTCATCGTGAAGATGGAAATTAAATCTAAACTATAACTAAAACTAACTACTAACTTATATACTAGAAGAAGAAATGGAAATCAAATGGACAATAGAGCAAATAAAGGACAGAAGTTTTGAGAAAATGGCCCTCGGCCCTCCAGAAGGTGGATTGAGAGAGTTGGAAGGAACGAGAGCCATGAAAGGCAGATAGAAAAGTAAAAGAGGAGAGGCCCTGCCCCTAGAGGTAATGGATAAAAGAGGGAAAACCGAAGCCAGCTCAGGAATCCCTTGGGGTCGCCAACATCCAAACTGATCAGTCGTAAGCCCCTGAGGGTGTAGCCATATGCAGATTGCACCACAAGTGGTGGGGCTATATACACCCTACCTAAAGTGGGAGTTGAGCAAAAGGCAGGAAATAACATGAAAATAAAAACAAGGCTGCCTCTTCACACAAAGAGGGTATCAGAAAAACAAAAATAAACAACGGGACAATTAAGTTGGAAAAAGGAAAGAGACTCCCTAGGCCTTGGGTACCCTAATAATGTCAGGGTCGGTAGAGAACAAGAGTTGAACAAGTGTGGTCGAAAGGAAAGAAGACAGAAGCGAGCCCGGCACAATTCAGTAGAAGCAATGCCGGACACTGCTGGGGCCCCCGTGGTCGCCTACCCGCATACCACTAGATGTGAGCCCCTGGGGGTGGTGGAAATAAAGACCGCTTTGTGTTATATCACTGGCTTTAAGGACGGTAACACATAGCATGTATGTTTATGATCCGATACTGGTCATAGGGCTATGAAAAATTGTATTAGATACTCAGATAATAATACTATGAATAACCCCTTATTATTTTGTCTAAGTATAGTACATGGAAAAAAGGAAGGAAGCTTGTAGTTTAACGTGACCGTTAATCTGTAGATCATGGGCCACGGGACCTCCTTTTTACGTGGAATCCGAACCACAGGACATGGCAATTAACTTCGAAAATCTCACATGCATTGACCGGGAATCTATATATATACATGGGACTGATGTAGAGAACAAGAGTTGACCAAGTGTGCTCGAAAGGAAAGAAGACAGAGACGAGCCCGGCTTGTGAACATGTACTTGACATAACAAGTGATCAGCATTTGATGTTAAGAATAGTGAAATGCTTGCCACTGTTCAATGCTAGAACCTGATTAGCGGCTTTTAAAAATGGAATGGTATGGAGTGCACTTCCCTGAGAACTAACAAGAGGAGTGTTAGATCCCCCACAACACCCATGCTTAAAGTCAATATAAATGGCTATGCTCTTAAGGTCATGACGGTCTCCTCATCCTCAATCCTACCCTTCATGGTGAAAGGCACACTCTAATACAACCATAATAGTGACAGGTTATCTGTCAAATACCTATTTCCAGATTTACCTTGACATTGACTAGAATTTTCTAAAATCCACAAAATTTTCCACAAATTGACCAAATGACACAAAATTCCAGCAAAATCCTACAAATGACTACCAGACTTATTGAAATTCCATTGATCTACCTAATAATGGTTTAAACTGCCTGAAATTGATATAAATATACCTCAATATATATGAAAATTAACTAAAATTTACCAAACTTACCTAAAGTGGGCTACAAATCATGAAATTTATCCTTTTTTTGTGGAAATTCACTAGATGTACTCGAAAATTCCATAATATTCCCTTTACATGTATGCTTTTATTGTTGTTGTTGTTTCGTTTAACACACTCCCTGCAGACAAATACCCGAACATGACTCTCTTGTAGACTAGGACCTGAACATTCGACGTGATAGCTGAGTTTCATCTCCCATAAACTCATCTGTGAGGTGGGTGTCAGGAAAGTCATTTAGCTGTAAAAACCACACCCTCACATAGACTTTCATAACCTCTTACGTTGAGGTTCATAACACTAACTACATTGAATGATTGAACGGTTTCCTCTTCAAGGTTGCAAGATGCTTGCAAGGTTCCTAAAATGCAATTACATTTAATAAATACCTTAAGATGGTTTGATTTGTTTAATGATATGGTGTTGATGATTGATATCTACGTTAAGACTAATTTTTTTAGGTCTTGACTGGCCTTGCAATAAGAATTGACTAACCTATCAGGGAAACATTTTGGCCACTATATTGGTTATTGACCAGTAAGTACAGTTGAAGAAAGCTGTTTATCATTTTTTTAAATCATATACAACAGAGGCTTAGTTTTATAGACAAACCGTCTGACCATGTTTGTTAAACAAGACATTATACCACAGACAATTAGGATACTTATGTAGAGCTTACCAAGATAATTTTGTATAACAGTAAATGCCAGTCAACAAACAGTTATCCAGTACTAGAAAAAAATCATCATACAATAACTCAGAGCTCTTCTAAAAATATTCATGTTTCCTCTCGCTTGCTATGTATTTTTTTCTGGCGTGGGGGTGATTATCAAGAAATGAAATGCAACACAAACAAACAATGAGCGCGCGCGGTGGCTGAGATTGATACCATGACGTACTGTCGGTTATGTAGCTATGTGGAATGTATATCACATATGGTTTACTTTATGGTTTGGAAATCCCATTAAAGATATTCTTACAATAAATGATCTTGAAATGGTCATTCTTTGATATGAAAATATTTATTATATAATATTTAATGAAAACAATGATGATTTATTAAATGTGTATAGTTTACTGTATTCTTATTTAATGTAAGCACTCGAGGCACTTTCGACCAAAATACAGCACTATCTGGAATGTATATTGCATACTTGAAGGTTTGGTGGTCCCATTAAAGGTGTTCCTACAATAAATTATTTTCAAGTTGTCGTTCTATGGCGTGAAAATATTTAATACATGATATTTGCTAACAGGATTTGCCACTGGAATTATTTTATAAGTAGTTATTTTAATGACCAACAGAGTTCATTGTTAAGAACGTAGATCCTTATGTGGGAATGTAGGATAACATGTAAAATGTTATACATGATATGTGACAACTGTAAGGCTTGGGATTTTTGTAAGATGCCTTTATTCCCCACATTAATCACCCAGTTTACAAGACTGATAACTGTAATGTTACGGAAATATCAAAACAAAACAAAAATCTGCATTGAAAAACCAAAAAGTGGTTGAGCAAATATGCACTTAAAATGCAAGAAAACAAGAAATATATACAAACTACTTAGGCCAATCGTTTGGTAGTTTTGCCTACGAAGTTTTACGGAAGTTTTGAAAACTAGTATATTTATAGATTTTGATGTACTCATTCTGAATTTTTTACTTTGCTAACAAATTTTCTTCCGGGAAACCACCGCCATATTGAAAAATGGCACCCCAAAATAGTTTTTCGACGATATTTTCTTTGCGACTCACTTTACAGTGAAAATAGTTATGTAATAAATGAGACTAGAGAATATTTCCTATAATTTATATCTGAACCGTTTTTTTTTTGTGAAATGAATAGTTTCGACGTACGAGCGCCGCAAAATTTACACCAACACGCGTATTGGCCAAAAAATTCATTTCCACACCACCACGAGGTATAGTTCATGGCGTGTTATTTTTAGTGGTATCCCCAGTAGGCCTAATCCACATGTGATCAATTTAGCGCATTCTCCTTCTCTTTGCTATCCCTGATGGACCAGGTTTTGCGAGTTCTTGGTCTTTAGGACTGTGCAAAACCTCAGGGTTAGGAAGTTCTTCCAAGTTCTCTTCTTCGACTTCATCACCTTCTTCCTTGATTTCGTCGAAGGTTCGCTGAAAAACTGTCTACGCCTCTTCCTCTTCATCGCTGTCTCGCAGATCCATAACCGAATTATCGCAGGTGCCATAACAATTTTAGCAATCGAAAGTGAGCCAGCCTGTGCGCTCTTACCGCGTATATGCGTGTCCTGCCATCATTTTTTCAAACGAATTCGATGCGTAAATGGTATTGAAAAGCTCTTTCAATCCGCTTCCAGCCATTATGTATCCGATGGATCCCATGAACGTCATTAACAAATGAAATCCACCGAGTCTTACAACGACATTACTCAATTTGGAGTCCTCGCCACACGAGGAAACAATGTCCCGTGCTTTGAAATACAGGGGATGGTGAAACGTGACGAAACAAGTGGCTTGGTTTAATGACATTGCTCAGAAGCAGATAAAAGAACAGTGAAAATTGTGTCGTGATTACTCGGTGGAGCATTAATGAAGGGTAAGCATCCCACAAATGTTTTCTGTGGGAGAAGTTCCTCTGTCACTCGTTCCATAAATCCACTCCATCCAGGTATGTTACGCAGGTCAACCCACTTTCCATACAGCCACAGTAAGTCCGAAGCGGACGACATGATCACTTTTGGTACCGAACGAATGCTATCGAGGTTTCGAATCTCTATTGTTTTCTGCCCCGTCGCCGAGATCCATACTTTTGAAACAAAAATGCTGCTACTCCGATTTGCATTGGCAATAAAAAAGATTTCGGACTTGTTGCGGTAATTATGCAATGTGCAAGAGCAATACTTTTTTTTCTTTCATTTCTCAATAGACGCTCGTTTGTTTTTCAATATCACATTGTCTACAAGAACGCGTAAAGTCTCAGGTATATCAGACTCTATGTTTCCCAAAAAAAATATCTGATGGAGGATAATATGTTGTCTGGTAGACCGTGGATCGAATATCCGCCATAATGCGGTTGTCTTTACAATGCGCCGACGTTCTTCGGTCTTGTTTTCGTTTCTTTGGTTGTACCAGGCTTCCGGCAGTAATTTATACCGTGTGTTTCGGAAGCAAACCACAGGAGCCTTATTGGCAGTGGCGGCGATCAAAATATCGTCACCGTAAGGATCCTCTATATACCCTAGACAAGGCTATACATGTTAGTTCTGAACACTTAGTGTTAATTTATATATTAAAATTGAATCGAACGGTGGAGAAAGGAACTAAGTCACCTTTCTTAGTTTTCAGGAGAGACAAAAAACTGTATTATTATTAAACTATTCAACAGAATGTACTGAAATTTTCCGCTTTTGTTGAGAATTAAATTATACAGATTGGATATGGAATAATTCTCCTATATTCTAAGAAGTTTCTTAGAAAATGAATTACCAAAATTTGTAACATTGTTCCTTTCGTCAGTCGACGAGGGAATTAAGCGCATTTCATGTTAGTAACCCATTTAAAATTACACACATTTGAAATAAATGTAAAATTTATTAATTAACTAATAAAAAACTACCATAAAGTTAACTAATTCACAGAATTAAATGTTGTAAATAGTTCATATCACAATGAATCATCACTTGTGGTTGGCCATTTCAATATCTCCTCATAAAAGAGTTCAGCATCTTCCCCGTGGACGTACTTTACCAGTTTCTGAATATCATCGATTTTCTTTTTATTGATTCTCACTTTTCTTCCACTGTACATCCTTTCCAAACTAAAATGAAATGAAGCAAGCCTTGTTTTCGCCAGAAGGACACCGTGTAGAGTTCACCTTGAAACTGACCACACTATTTCAATAAATTTTGAGGCTATCTTACTACTATACCATTAACTTCAAAGCATTGAAACTTTGCACATGCAGTTAGTGATATCTCCTCAACACAGGGAAAGAATTATGGAAAGATCCAAATGCCCAGTTTATGTAAAATACTTTTTAAATTTTACCTGAAAAATTATTTTTGAGAATGTTGTAATCTCTTTAGGTACACTTTTCTCAGAAAGTAGCAGACAGAGAGCAACTAAACTGCCCATATATGTCGTATAGGCTTTGATTTACACAGTAGGTGAAAGATTTTATTCATTAGAATATTATTTGGCCAATTAAAAAATATTATATTTGATGTACCAAATTTTGGTAAATGTTTTGTGATATTAAATTTTTTATAGGGCTTGATATCTGTTAATGTCCAGTTATATTTCACCTAGTGTGTTTATAATGACCCCATGCATACCCATAAAAAAATTCATGACAATAAGTTCAGTAGTTGCAGAGAAAAGTGTACCTGAATGTCAAAAAATATAAGTTACGGTAAATGACAAAATAAACAAAGACATGCGTTTTTGACACATATCAGCCTTTTAGAATTGTCCAGCTCCATACTCCTCTTCATTCTTGGTTTTCTCATCTTCTTTCTTCTTCTTTTCAGCTCTCTTCTTTATTCTGGCTTCTTTGGTCATCTCTTGGCCACTCTTTTCAGCTTCCTTCAGTCGCAGCATATCACTCTGGCGAAGCGCACATGCCATGTCATTGCCTGGTACAATGCCAAGTTTTTCATGCCATAAACAAACCTCAAATTAACCTCATATTTCTTCTCAACTAATTTTGATGTCATAGTTGATTTATTGCTGCCACATGAATTACATTGTATTTCCAATCAAGTGGTTAAGCCCCTTCTACTTTTTTCATCTTCCTTTAGTTCAAAACAGTCTACAGCAAATGAGTGTAGCAATGCAGAAAGTACACCTATATCTAGAATTGCATAACTATCACAACTACTTGCATTACTGACAGTAGAACTGGCATTACTCTCGGCTTCCAAATAATAGTTTCGTTTTTGAGGCACTGCTTGCTCTTCCAATGTCATGTTTTGAGTCGGTTGAAGGCAATCCAAAATCGCCCTTCACACCTTTGGCAACACGGCGATAATGTTTACATTTACCAAACTTCCTAATTCGACCCATAATAACACACGGGAACACAAAACTGTAAATAAATATTATAAAACCAACGACGACTGATCTACACGAGGTTACCACTGAAAATTCAAAACATCAAAAAGTTTCCGCGGAAACCGATGCTTAGATGTTTCCATGGAGATTATATAAGCAAGGCAGCTACCAGAACTACTCAGATGTTTCCATGGAGATTATATAAGCTACCAGAACTACCAACAGACAAAACAAGACTTCCTATTAGCATGCCGAAAAACAGCTTTTGGTGACAGTCCACGCCAGGTGGGCGTGGTCAGCTGAGCACCATAATTAAATGCCCCGAAAAAGGCATTTAGAGGGCCGGAAGGTGCAAAAATCCTATGCCAGCTTATAGAATAGACCTTCCCTCACACATTTATCAAAGAAAAAAAAATCCGATTTTTTCACCACTCAACTCTACAAGGTGTCCTAGGAATGACTGAAAGCTGTTAAGCTGTTAAGATTATTATTATTTATTTACCAAAAATTGTGTCTACAATTTATGGACGGCAGATACTGAAAGGGCAAGCCCCACATACACAGCAGTGTCTCCATCTCCGTTCATTATATCTATACAAATCTGATATGTTACATATATACAATTTACAACTTTACATTGCTCTATACACATCATCTGCTGAACACGACGTCTATATCATACAATTAATAAATAAAAGGGAAGATACAGGCACGCACACACACATACACACTCACGCACGCACACATGCATACATACCTACACGAACGCACACACACCCACTCACTCAGAAAGTTACATTATATAAATTTAATTTACATGGGGTTTTAGTCCCTTTAGAGCCTTCACTGCGGTAAAATTGTCGTGGAGGAACGTCTTTTATTGCATGAGGCAGGCCATTCCAAAGTCGAGCAGAGCGATAGTAGAACCCAGATTGATAATCTGTTGTCCTAGCGAATGGAGGAACGAGGGTGACACCCTGTGCTCTACGGACTGAGCGATATGACAGCTGAAGGCGGTGAAATGGGGACAGTTTAATGGTGCCAGCTAGAGATTTTCGGAGAAAGGTGAGATCTATTTGGCTACATATGTCATTGATTGATGTTAGTGGTTTTGTCAAAACTTTGTTTCCCTGTTTGTAAATGAGTCGCCCTGATCGACGTTGGACTGCACTTAACTTCTTCATGTTTTCCTCGGTAGTGGGATGCCAGCAGGAAGTACATACAGAAGAATGGGCCGTATAGTGGAGAGATACACCGATCGGAGTGCACGGCTTCTGAATCCCAGAAGATTGCGTCTTGAAAATCCCAGAATTCTAAATGCCTTACTCCCAGCATTCGCAGTGAATTGCACATGGGAAGAATTTTGCCGCTCAGTGAAAGGCTATGTTCAACAGGCTGTCTGGCTCTACTTAGCCGAATATATTTACACTTGTTTACATTCAAGGTCATCTTATTTACATCACACCACAGTGCCACACTGTCCAGATCTTCCTGTAGTGCTGTGACGCCATCATTATTCTTTATGGCTCTTTAAATTATTGAATCGTCTGCATACTGCGCCATCGCAGACGTCAAACAGCTTGGAAGGTCGAGGGTAAAAGCCATGTATAACAAAGGCCCAATCACCGACCCCTGTGATACTCCCGAAGTTACCACTATGTTCGGCGACTTGGCCCCGCCAAACACGACACACTGCGTTTGACCTACCAGGAATGACGTCAACCATGTAATCAGTTTGCCTCCGATGCCATATTTGCTAAGCTTTAACAAGAGTCTTTGATGAGGCACCTGATCAAAAGCTTTGCTTAAGTCCAGGGCAACACAGTCTACTTGGGAGACGTTAGTCTCATCCAAGGAGTTCTGATAGTCATTAATCACTTTTGTCAAAAAGTTGTACAAGATTTCCCCGGAACGAAGCCATGTTGGCTTGGATTTAACAGGCTTCGTTCGCTCAGGAATTCCAGTATGTTCCTAGCAACTAGGCGCTCAATACATTTACAGATACCAGACGTTAGAGAAATAGGGCGGTAGATGTCCATGTCTTCCTTGTCACCATCCTTGAACACAGGGACCACGTTGGCATGTTTCCACTCTTGTGGTAGAGTCCTGGAGTTAATGGACTGGTTGAAGAGAGCGCACAATGAGGGCGCCAGGGCATCTGCACAGTAATGAAGGATCCGAGCAGGGATTAAGTCTGGACCTGTCGTAGCATGGGGGGCGAGTTCTCCGTAGGCTGTCTCGAACTTCCTGTTTTGAGAAATATAGACTGGCTAGGGGAAAGAAAGGGCATGATGTCCTTGGTAGGAACATTCCTTCACTGGTGTCAGGTGGAGAGAAGTTATTTTTGAATTTACAGTTGAACGAGTTGGCTATATCTAGCGGGTTGGAAATTGAAAGTCCGTTATGTTTAAAGCTCTGTGGTGCGGTGTTGCCACTTTTGCTCCGAATGAACGTCCACATTGCCTTGGGATTAAAGCTTAATTTGTCCATATACGCACTGTAGGCTTGACGAGTTGCAGATTTGGTACTATTTCTAGCCAGCCTATACTTTTCCCACCTGCTGTCACTTGGGCACTGTTCCCATTTGTTATAGAGCTGATTTCCCTTTCTTATTTTGGTTATTATGTCCTTTGAGATCCAAGGTGTTTTTTTCACGTTTTTAAAATGTAATCTTAGGGATCACTTCATCAACGCACTGAAAAAAGATTTACTTCCAAGTATTCCAGGTACCATCTATACGTACACTGTTGGCGAGTTCAGGTGTAATGACCGTTAATCTGTCCAGTAAGATATCAGAAAGAAGTCTCCAGTTGGTACGGGAGTAATTGTAATCTGTTCTGGTTTGTAATTTTGGACTTTTTTTTTTTGTGGGTGAATATAGCTAGGAGAGCTTGGTGATCACAGAACCCAGGGATGACTTGTAAAGACTGAATTGAGGACGGAGAGTTTGTTAGAAAGAGATCGAGGGTCGAACGAAAGGTCTCAGTGATACGGGTAGCTTCAAATATGAGTTGATGGAGGAAAAGATCATATAATGCTGTAAGGAAGTTGTTACATATAGGATTATTTGGGATAGGAGCGGCATTTCTATTCCATGTGATTTGTAGGTTGAAATCACCAACAATGTAGACAGCGTCATAGTTTTGTTGAACGTTTTGCACCCGTTTGAGGGAGAGAATCAGCTCATCATTCATCAGCTGGGACGATTTCGGAGAGCGATAGACTGAACCGATTAGATATTAGCCGTTACTGCATTGAACCTCCACCAACACGGCTTCTGCGTCAGTTTCCAGCTGATGGACGCGAGTTGCATTGTACTCTGGCTCCACGGCAATAAGGATACCGCACCCTGAAGACCGTGGTCGATCTTTCCGGAACAGCTGGTATGTGTCTGGTAACGCCTCCCGATCTCTTACCATCCCAGAGAGCCACGTTTCACTGCAACACACGATACTTGGATCTAGGGCGGTCACTGTAGCATGAATGTTTTGTTTCCGTCCCGGCTGCGTGATGCTGCGGGCATTGAAGGCGAATAGTGATAAGCGTTTATTTACAAGTGAACTATTCATGTTATTTGTACTATTTACAGAGTCACTGGGAATATCACTGGTATTGTTGCACAATTAGTCGGTAAACGGCGGCACAGCACATTCCCAACATGCCCACGTTCGCGTGCCTTTTTTAATGCACCGGAACTCAGAGGTATTCATTTTAGCACACGTTCTGTGACTCGATGTGTTACAATTACTGCACTGAATATATAGCTGATTTTTTCGGCCGATTTTTTCACATATTGCACATTGCAAAGGTCTAGGGTTGAGTTCGATGTCGCCGCTTAGAGTCAGCGCTAGGCAGCAGAGTGAGAACCCGGCAGCAGGTAGCCTTGCGACACCTACCTCTCCCGCTCGGCGTGGCCGGCTAATGGTGGCCAGCCCCAGACCTTCGCAGCCACACCATGTCCAGGAATGTATTGTACATTTATCTCTCACCAGAAGCTTTTCCAGAAGGGGTTGATTCTTCAGATCCTGCTCACCATTAACGGCCACAGAATGAACACATCTTGCCACAGTCACTGTACATTTAACCAATAAAAATACTAAAATTACAGAGAGCACACTTCCCTTCACGCAGGCACGCGCCGCCATCTTGGTTTGTTGGCAGTCTGTTGGCGGGACGTGACGTGCGGTGGAGAAATGAACTAAGTCAGTGACTTGATTCCTTCCTCCTCAGTAAGTAAACTATCGACCTCGTGTTTCTCCCACAGGGAGTATCCAAACATAGTTCCTTTCATGACAGTACGGTGCGTCTTGGTCTGTTTAACGCATTTACGTAAAACAAATAAAAATGGACAAAAAGTGACTTAGTTCCTTTCTCCACCGACCGATTCAATTATATGCACAGCTTATACAAGCACGTTTTGCTTGCAGTCAAACTTTGTAAGATAGTTACATACAACACGCAAAGTATGTTTCCGCTATCTAGCGGTGGATATGAGCACTCATTGGTGATATCTTAGGTGAGCTGATTTGTTCCCACTTTTGCTCCCATATTGGCTCCGATATAGGCTCCCACATTTGCTCCCACTTTTTGCTCCCATATTAATGCCAACTCTTATAACTATAAGCAACAGCAAAATGTAAATGGATTATATTTCTGATAATGTTCAAAACAAAAGTCCTGAGGTCTTGGGTTTGATTTCCCAACTATAGTTGTCTGCCAATGAGTTACATTACAGGAAACATTATATTTGTGTTGTGTTGCATGATAATTTGCCCATCTCGCGGTGTAGTGGCTAGTATACTTGGGTGTTATCCCTGAGGTCTTGGGTTCCAACTCAACTATGCCCAGAATTTAATTTTCATCTGAGAGTTAAAAGGTTAGGTAAGGTGAAGTTAGGTTAGGTAAAGTTAGGTTAGGTTAAGTTATGATAGGTTAGGTTAGGTAAAGTTGGGCCAAGTTTGGTTACGTGAAGTTAGGTTAGGGTAGGTGAAGTTAGGTTAGGTTAGGTGAAGTTGGGTTAGGTGAAGTTAGGATAGGTTAGGTTAGGTGAGGTTAGTTTAGGTTAGGTTAGGTGAAGTTAGGTTAGGTTAGGTGAATTGGGTTAGGCTAAGTTTGGTTAGGTTAGGTGAGGTTAGGTTAGGTTCGGTTATGACTAAGTTTGTTATGTCTAGTTGTTTTCGAAAAACAGCAATTTTTCTCTCATATTTGCTTCCGTATTTTCTTTGCACTTAAAACTATCTTGACTTGTGTATTCACTTTTGCTGGCATATTTGTTGACATACTTGTTAGGATATTTGCTCCCCCTTTTTATATTTGCTTTGCCCCCACATTTAATCCCATATTTGCTCCCACTTTTTGTTCACAGATTTTCTCCCACTTTTTACCCCCCAACTTTGCTCCCACTTTTTGCATCTATATATGCTCCCACATTAAACTATTGTTGTTATTACCAAGTTGTCTTTCCTAGAGATTAGTTTATGCTTGGAAGTTGATATGGAAGTATCTGTGACTAGGTATGGTAAGCCTTATGCATACTATAAAGGATAATCATATTGTGAAACGAAGCAGTATAAATGGAACTGTTATTTGGCGCTGTTCAAAGCAACGATTGAAACAGTGTCGAGGAATGCTTAAGACAAAAGAATTGGACATACTTTCTTCAAACAATCATGATTGTAAACTTAATAATGATGCTAGTCTAAATGTAACAAAACCCAAACCAAAGCAAAAAATCAAGTAAAAAAAAGATAGTGCTGCTCAAGATAATATTAACCTCAAGTTTAATAGACTACAACGCACTCATGCTGTTAGCGAGTTGTTTAATGAGAAACCTTTAACACCTCCTGTAAAACCCATATTCAGACACACACCCACATCTCAAAAGCCCTCAACTCTATCAGAGACAACATACCCCATCAAGAAGTTGGTGGGGGAAGGTGAAAAGAATGGTAATAGTGATAATAACATAACAATGTTTAAGCACTCTAGCACATCTAAAAAGAAGCCTTCAACACTATCAAAGGCAACTCAAACCATTGAACAGACTATGGACACAGGTGGAAATTATGGTAGTAATCATGACGGTGATGATGATGATGATGATGATGATTATGAAGATGATTATAATGATGAGGATGATAATGATGATGATGGTGATAATGATGAACTGCTTCCGGAGTTTTTGAAACCATTCATAAAAATAGCAAATGGAACGATCCTAATATATTAGTCGAACGTCTACAGCTCTTGCATGCCTGTAAACAGCCTGGTCATATTGGTTATGAGGAAGAGCTATTAATAATAGAAGATGACCTTCGAAAAGCTGGTATTATTGTGTAATGGGTCAACGTAGCAACACCCCTATCCCCTAAAAATAATTTTCAACGAGTGTTATATTTAAAAACTGTAACAAGCAAACATAAACAGAAAGAGCTGAGTTCTGTGTGTGTGTATACCTATTGTAAAAATATATATATTTGAATTAATTTAATTAACATAGTTTGTATATATTTCTTGTTGCTTGCATGTTGAGTGTATATTTGCTCAACCATTTTTTGGTTTTTCAATGCAGATTTTTGTTTTGTTTTGATTTTTCCGTAACGTTACAGTTATCAGTCTTGTAAACTGGGTGATTAATATAGGGATAAAGGAATCCTTAAAAAAAATCACAAGCCTTACAGTTGTCACATATCATGTATAACATGGTACATGTTATCCTACATTCCACATAGGGAATAGTCATTAAAATAACTACTTGTAAAATAATTCCAGTGGCCAATCCTGTTAGCAAATATCATATATTAAATATTTTCACGCCATAGAACGACAACTTGAAAATAATTTATTGTAGGAATACCTTTAATAGGACCATCAAACCTCCAAGTATGCAATATACATTCCAGATAGTGCTGTAGTTTGGTCGATAGTGCCTCGAGTGCTTTCATTAAATAAGAATACAGTAAGCGTATACATATTTAATATATCATAATTGTTTTCATTAAATATTATATAATAAATATTTTCACACCAAAGAATGACCATTTCAACATCATTTATTGTAGGAATATCATTAATGGGATCTCCAAACCTTGAAGTAAACCATATGTGATATACATTCCACATAACTACATACCCGACAGTACGTTGTGGTATCAATTAACCCACCGCGCGCGCTCATTGTTTGTGTTGCATTTCATTTCTTGAAAATCACCCCCCACGCCAAAAAAAAATATATAGCAAGCAAGTGGAAACATGTTACATATCAATAATTTTAGAAGAGCTCTCAGGTATTGTATGATGATTTTTTCAATTTTTTTTAGATCTGCAAAAATGTTTGTTGACTAGCATTTACTGTTACACAACATTATTTTTGGTAATATAATGTCTTGTTTAACAAACATGGTCTCATGGTTTGTCTATAAAACTAAGCCTCTGTGGTATATGATTTCAAAAGAAAAAATGATAAACAGCTTTCTAGTACTGTACTCCCTGGTCAATAACCAACATAGTGGGCAAAATGTTTCCCTGATAGGTAACTCATGTTTGGTTAGTCAATTCTTATTGCAATGCCAGTCAAGACCTAACAAAATTAGTCTTAACACCATATCATTAAACAAATCAAACAATCTTAAGGAATTTATTAAATTTAATTGCATTTTAGGAACCTTGCAAGCATCTTGCAACCTTGAAAAGGAGACCGTTCAATCATTCAATGTAGTTAGTGTTATGAACCTCAACGTAAGAGGTTATGAAAGTCTATGTGAGGGTGTGGTTTTTACAGCTAAATGCCTTTCCTGACACCCACCTCACAGACGAGTTTATGGAAGATGAAACTCAGCTATCATGTCGAATGTTCAGGTCCTAGTCTACAAGAGAGTCATGTTCAGGTATTTGTCTGCAGGGAGTGTGTTAAACGAAACAACAACAACAATAAAAGCATACATGTAAAGGGAATATTATGGATTTTTCGAGTACATCTAGTGAATTTTCAAAAGAAATTGGATACATTTCATGGTTTGTAGCCCTTTTTGGGTAAAGTTGGGAAATTGTTGTGAATTTTCATATATATTCAGGTAAATTTATATCAATTTCAGGCAGTTTAAACTATTCTTAGGTAAATCAATGGAATTTCAATAAATCAGGTAGTCATTTGTTGGATTTTCCTGGAATTTTGTGTCATTTGGTCAATTTGTGGAAAATTTAGTGGATGTTAGAACATTCTAGTCAATTTCAAGGTAAATCTGGAGATAGGTATTTGACAGATAACCTGTCACTATTATGGTTGTATTAGAGTGTGCCTTTCACTATGAAGGGTAGGATTGAGGAGGAGGAGACCGTCATGACCTTAAGTGCATAGCCATTTATATTGACTTTATGGATGGGTATTGTGTGGGGTTCTAACACTCCTCTTGTTAGTTTTGAGGGAAGTGTACTCCATACCATTCCATTTTTAAAAGCCGCTAATCAGGTTCTAGCATTGAACAGTGGCAAGCATTTCACTATTCTTAACATCAAATGCTGATCACTTGTTATGTCAAGTACATGTTCACAAGCCTGGCTCGTCTCTGTCTTCTTTCCTTTCGAGCACACTTGGTCAACTCTTGTTCTCTACATCAGTCCCATGTACTATACTTTGACAAAATAATAAGGGGTTATTCATAGTATAATTATCTGAGTATCTAATACAATTTTGCATAGCCCTATGACGCGTATCGGATCATAAACATACATGCTATGTGTTACCGTCCTTAAAGCCAGTGATATAACACAAAGGGGTCTTTATTTCCACCACCCCCAGGGGCTCACAGCTAGTGGTATGCGGGTAGGCGACCACGAGGGCCCCCAGCTGTGTTCAGCATTGCTACTACTGAATTGTGCCGGGCTCGTTTCTGTCTTCTTTCCTTTCGACCAGACTTGGTCAACTCTTGTTCTCTACCGACCCTGACATTATTAGGGTATCCAAGGCCTAGGAAGTCTCTTCCTTTTCCAACTTAATAGGTCGTTGTTTAATATTTTTCTCCTGATACCCTCGTTGTGTGAGGAGGCAGCCTTCTTTTTATTTTCATGTTATTTCCTGCCTTTTGCTAGAGCCACACTAAAGGGAAGGTGTATATATATATATATATATATATATATAGTCCTACCACTTGTGGTGCATCCTGGATATGGCTACACCCTCGGGGGCTTACGGCTGATCAGTTCGAGATTTGGCGACACCAAGGGATTCCTGAGCTGGCTCCTGTTTTCCACCTTTTTCATCCATTACCTCTGGGGCAGAGCCTCACCGCTTTCACTTTCATATCTAACTTTTATGGCTCTCTTTCCTTTCAAGTCCCTAAATCCACAATCCTGAGGGTTCAGGGCATTTTTCATTCCTTTTGTCCTTTATTTGCCTTATTTTCCTTTTGTCATCGATTTCTTTTCCTAGTCTATTAGTGTGTAGTTAATTTTTGTTATAGCTTACATTTTATTTTCATCTTCACCATCACCCAAACCATTAGGGTCGATAGGACAGCTTGGTGGTTAAGTTTATAGAACGCTTCTCTTTTGTCCAAAGGACACCTTGTTGAATTCCTCACTGGCTCATGAATTTTATACTTTGTTCACTTATTTCTTATGGCATTGAAACTGTGTGCCTGTAACGTCATCATTATTGAATTTAACTTCAGTGTACGGTGTAGGATTGGAAAGGAGGCGGCCGTGGCTTCTGAATTTCAACTATGTTAGCGTTTGTCTTAAGTATAAATAAGAAAGAGTTCAAACATCATGTAGGACATAAACTATTTTTCAATTCAGATTTGTATTTCACAGCAAAGGAGCCTTCGTGGCTCAGGCGGCAGCACGCCGGCCTCTCACCACTGGGTCCGTGGTTCAATTCCCGGTCACTCCATGTGAGATCTGTGCTGGAGAAAACGGAGGCAGACAGGTTTTTCTCCGGGTACTCTGGTTTTCCCTGTCAAAATGTCATTCCAGCAAAACTCTCCACTATCATTTCATTTGTCATTCATTTAATCATTGCCCCAGAGGAGTGAGACAGGCTTTGGCAGCCGGCACAGTTCATATCCTCGCCGCTAGATGGGGGCTTCATTCATTCCATTCCTGACCCGGTTGGAGACTGGAAGCAGGATGTGGATTTTCATTTCATTTCACAGCAAACACAATCATTCTCAGTTTAAAACAAGCCATATATTTCTTTTTCTATCATGATAGCTTATAGGCGGGCATTGCTCTAGCTTACATGTAGTAGGGTCATCAGCTAAGGATTTAATTTCAATTACCTACACCTCTGATAGTATGGCTCTTAGTCAATTCGTTAAACTATAGAAAACTCACAGTGTAGTGGTTAACATACTTGGTTGTCAACCCTGAGGGCTTGGCTTCTAACCCCGACTATACCAAGAAATTCATTTTCATTTTAAGGTTGCAATAAGGTTCACTGAGCCTTGTCAACCCTTACCTAACAACTATCTAGTCATGTACGTTAACACGGCGCGGAGCACGTCCCTATCAGGTAGACGAGTAATATGAAACTTCCTGGCAACATCGACGTGCTGTTATCACCTAGACTCACTACACAAACAAAAGCCAGTGTCCCTGTGCAGATTCAACCCAGCGGTAGTATGCAAGCGTATGTTTGTTTAAAAAGCATCATTAATATAACTCCACTGTCACCACAGAGACCCCGGGATGGATTTCTTTTCTAAAGACTGCAACAAGGTACACTGAGTCTTGAAAGGTAAAACTTTTGGGGTCAATTCATGGACCATGACAAAGGGTTGGCCATCCTGAATTCTTCAACACCTCAAATAAATGTTTACTATTACTGGTTAGTTAACTATTTTTTCATGTTTTTCTTTCTTCTGCTTTTTCCAATTAATTGGGGACGCCGGAACCAACCAGGCTCATTTTGGTTTTGGCCGGCGATTTAAGGCTGAACGCCCTTCCTGACGCCACATGATTTTTCAGTGAAAATTCCACTCCGCTATCACTGGGATTTGAACCCCAGCCGTCCGGGTGAAGACGAGCAGCTAAGCCTCTGCGCCATCACGCTCCCCACTGGTTAGTTATCTATACACACATTAATCAATAATTATCTAATAATAATAATAATAATAATAATAATAATGATTCACAAGAAGTGAATAATGCACAAATGTTCGCAGTAATGGCAGACACTACTCCTGATGTATCTCATGACGATTATTGTACGTTATATTGATGATACAGGTAGAGTTTTGGAACGGACTATCGACATGATTGCTGTAACTGGCAAACAGGAGCTGGCCTAGCATCTAACATACTGCAATGTTTGCATGAACATGAAATATTGACAAATAATTTAATTTTCCAATCCTACGATTAAAATGCGAGTTCTATGTCCGGAGAAAAGCAAGGAGTTCAAAAGAAACTGTCTGAACATACCTTGTCAGGCTCATCGCCTAAGCACTTTTGTGGAACATACCTGCAATGCCAGAATCATCGTTACCATTATGTTTGATACCCTACAATCATTGTATACATTTTTTTCTTGTAGCACCAAACGATTTTCCTGTTTGAAAGAAGAAATTTCAATGATAGAAAATTCGTTACAGCTGGCCAACTTATCAAAAACTCGATGGACCGCCCAAGCTCAAGCATTAAAAGCCGTTTGGACTTCTTTGAAGGTATTGTGGAAGTGTTGGAAAAAAATTTGGAAGGTGATTCGAATTTTGATAATAAGACGAAATCACAAGCACTGAGCTTAAAGAAGTTTATGCTCAGTTTCGATTTCATTGTATTCCTGATGTTCATGAGAAATGTTATGTACAAGGCTCAAGTTTTGTCAGAAATTTTAGAATCTCCTGATCTAAATATAGTTGATGCTGCTATTGTGATACAAAGTACTCTTCAATCCTTTGAATCTATGCTTTCAAATGAGAACGAAATGAACGATCTAGTGGAAGCAGCAAAAATTTTCTCTTCAAAAATGAACGTGGATGATGAAAACGATTTTTGAAACATCATCGAAGACGAATTCTTCCCAAAAAAAGTCGATGGAAATCTTCAAAACGCAGCTGTTTTAAATATGGAGTAATTCTATCGCAAAGAATTCAAAGAAGTTGTGAATGTGTTGATCCAGAAGACGCGTGATAACCTTTCTGTATTAATCGACTTGATTAAACCACTTTTTGAAATGTTCAAAACACCATTCAACGATAATCTTGTACCATAGAACGCATTCAGAACATTTTGAAATTAATTCCCTGCTGCCCATTTACAGATAGTTTAGCTGTGAAAGTCGAATTGGAAATTTTCTCCGACCAATGTGAAAACGCCGAAAACATGAATGATATGTTGCGAATTAGTGAAATTGTCATAAAAGCCTTGGCTGCAGCAAATTTATATTTGTCGAATTACAATTACAGCTGTTGTATCAGAAGCTAGTAATGAACGTAGTTTTAGTGAGTTGAAATATGTAAAAGATTTCAAACGAAGTACAATGAACAGCGAACCTCATGGTCTTGCTTTGTGAAAAATATTTATCAGTTAAAATAAACTTAGATGTTCTTGTTAAAAGGTGGTTGATATTGAAGAAGAGGTGAATTAATATTTAGCAATTATGTATAGGTACCTAATGGCCGTGTTTTTTAAAATTGTTGCTTCAGGGTTCTTTTTCCAAGTTGGTTTCATTTCTATGTTTTTGTAAAATAAATAAATAAATAAATGACGTATTTGCTACTGTTACCATGTCTGCTGATTAATTTATCAAATGAAGGTGTGGAACGAATGCATGCCTGAGTTTGGAAAAAAATTGTCGGTAAAAAGGGATTCCAAAATAACCGAGTTGGCAAAAAAAAACTCATTTTGGCCCCTGAATGTCCTGCATTTAGAAATTTCCAGTTGGTAACGCTAGTCCTACGAGACAATTATGTGAGTTTTGTTGTGAAGTGGTCGTATTGTAACACGAGAGGCAAAGAGTTTAGCTAATATCTTTGAACTCTCGATACCTTAATACTGGAATGCAGACTGTGCGGGAGTAACGTGCGACTGGTTACGCCTGGTCCTTCCTAGACAACGGAAAGTGTGTTTTTCACTCGATATTTTAGTCTAAAGTTAAACCATAACGAATAGAATATAAAGTGTGATCTCTTCTCCCTCAATAGCATGTAATGAATACGGATCGGGTTGGCACTCGCCGCTACGCAGCGCTACAGTCGATTTGAGATTGTTGATTTCCACTAATGTCTGTGTGTTTATGTGCGATATATTAAGTATTTAATTGGTCGGAGTGTTTTGGTGGTGTTCTGTGCAAACGTTTATTGATATACAAGTGCTTACACTATTACTTCATAGTATTAATACCTGAAATGCTATTGTAGGAAGCATTGACTGAAATGGAATTTAATTTCTTGTCGTGTGTTGACGTTATCTTCGTGTGTTAATTTTATTGTTATTTAATGTAAGTAAACAGCAGTTTAGCCCTTACATTTTCATGAGTGCT
Source organism: Meconema thalassinum (assembly GCA_946902985.2). Classification (NCBI taxonomy): domain Eukaryota; kingdom Metazoa; phylum Arthropoda; class Insecta; order Orthoptera; family Tettigoniidae; genus Meconema; species Meconema thalassinum. The sequence continues at coordinate 40,774,552 of OX336388.2, forward strand.
TAATGTGATTAGTGAAGATGCCTTGCTCTTTTGTACCAGGATGCAGATTTAGCTATGGAGACTGTAAAGAGGTCAGACGGTTTTACAAACCTTCTAAAGATTAGGAACGTTTTATAACGTGCAAAGGGGCCATATCAGGGAAGGATAGGGAACTTACGGAAAAGTCCTACATCTGTGATGCTCACTTTTCAGAAGATTTGATTGCTAAATAGACAAATTTGTGATAGAAGGGAAGGAAGTATTACTTCTCCCAAGAACCAACTGGCGATTGAAAGACTATTCTGTTCCACATATAATCCTAATTTGCCTAAGTATCTGTCCAGTATGGTGTAAATAAAAATGCTCTTGATGCCATTAAAGACTACTTCTGTGAAGAAAGGGATGAGAATAAAAAGACAATGAGTTAAAAAACATATATGTACCGTAATGCTGAAGGAGGCGTGATCAGTTTTAGACAATAGCCTACTCTAAGAAGGGGTCATGACTATGCCTTCTATGTCTGTTTAATGTTAAGTTCTTCTGAAATGATGGTAGTTTACTGATTTTGGTGTTTGTGGAGTGAAATTAATGGTGATTATTGAATTTTATAGTAATCTACGGTAAAGTTGAAAGTTGCGTTCGTACGGCTTTTTTTTTCTGTGTTGCAAGTCTGTTAAGGGAATGTAAAATGTGTAACAATGTGAAGAAATCCTTTCTGATAGCGAGGTTAATTGTTCCGTTCTTTTTTAAAATTTACCGATAGCTGGCAAAACTAATTGCATTTTGAACTTGCTCTTTGTCTTCGCTTATTGTCGAAACTGGACTATTACAAGAGACGACTTACTAAATTATAATTGGGCACAGTAAAGTAAGTGGAGATGTCAAACTTATTAGCGCTTATGAGGATATCTTGCGGTGTTTTAACATGTAAAACAGGTCGCAAGGTTTTAAGTCTCGTAAGCGCCAATGCTCCCTTACATCACAGATCGGAGCCAGCGCTGCGCTGCGGCGGACCAGGCGTACTAGGTCAGTGATATCACTTCTTATTCTATTCGTTATGGTTAAACTCTAAATAACTCGAAGAACATTACATGTACCGTAATATTGTAAAACTGTAGTTCTGTCAATAAGGAACACTGTTCGGCAAGTTCGGCAATATCACACTCAGGTAAAGTAATAATAGGGCCTACGTGTATTCCTCATATACTATTTAGGCCTATTATATCAACATTTGATGTAAGACGTACCCACAAACGCAGATTACTTAATTACAAATCTTTATTTGAAATTTCAGTTGATCGTTAACCTAGCGTATCTGATGTAACTTTCGCTGCAGATCAGAGTTGTTATCTGCGCAGATAACATTACATTAATTCTGTACTCACGCTGCGTGAAAGTTGTTGGTTCAATCCTCGGCTCTTGTTGTGTACGGTCACAATATAATTATACGAGGTAGGTCCAGAAAGTAAGTTCCGTTTGGTAATAAAATTAAATTGTGTACAGATACAGAAAAATTATTTATTGCACAACATTCTACACTTAAACTATATTTCCACTTTACTGCCGAACTTTTGCAGGCATTTGTCATAGCGTGGCACAAGTTTTTGGATACCTTCTTCATAGAAGTTTGCCGCCTGTGTCTTCAACCAGTTGGAAACATCTTCTATCAGCTCGTCGTCATTGTTGAAGTGTTGATCGCCAAGGAAAGACTTGAGATGTGTGAAGAGATGAAAGTCGCTAGGAGCGAGGTCAGGGCTGTACGGAGGGTGGTCAAACACGTTCCAGCCAAATCCCTGTAGGAAGTTTTTCGTCACATTTGCAGTGTGTGGTCGTGCGTTGTCGTGAAGAAAAACAACACCTTTTGACAGCAACCATCGGCGCTTATTCTGTATTGCGTGGCGCAATTTCCTAAGTGTCTCGCAGTAAGCATCTGCGTTGTTTGTTTAAACACGCGGTAAGAAATCAATGATTAAGATGCCTTTCCAGTCCCCGAACACTGTGCACATCATTTTCCGAGTTGTCAAGATTTGTTTCGGCTTAACCTTTGTTGGGGATGAAGTGTGCCTCCATTCCATTGATTGCCGCTTACTTTCAGGGGTGTCGTAAGAAACCCAAGTTTCATCTCCTGTGACTATCTGTGTCAGAAATTCTTCGCCGCCTTCATTGTAACGGGTCAAAAACTGAAGTTGTAGTGCATACGCCAGGAAAAGTTATAGGCATAGTAGATCCAATTAACAATAGATGGCGCTTGAATAACTTCAACAAAATGGCGTGCGTTTCTTTCAACAAAGTCCCACATGCGTTCATATACCATTCACCCCAATGCGATGAAACTTGGTTGAGATGTTGTATATACTCAGGGAACGTTTCTGGCTTAGTAAATCATCCGTTTTGTTTTGTGTTGCTCCGTAAGAATCTTTGGTACCCAACATCGGCAAAGTTTACGAAAGTTCAGTTTTTCAGTAGCAATTTCATGAATTAGTGATCGTGAGATTTGGGGAAATTCCATAGCGAGAGCACTAATTATTGTAAACCTGTGGTTTTCCCGGATCTTGTCATCAATCGCGTGAACCAGTTCTTCTCTAACCAAAGATGGACGCCCAATTCGTTCTTCATCGTGCACTTCACTACGTCCTTCATTGAACTGTCGGACCCATCTTCTCACCATTGAATCACTCATCGCATTTTGTCCATACACTTCGCAAATTTGCCGAAAAATTTCAATTGGTTTCACTTTCCTAGCATTCAGAAAACGAATCACAGATCTGATTTCACAAGCGGCGGGATTTTCAATCAACACCGACATTGTACGAGAAAACATGCACAACAACGCGTACGTGGCTGACAGCGCTCTCCAAATGACGCACGTTTCTTCTCCTTGATACAGAGCGTCTACCGCGCATATGCGGAACTGCTCTGCAGCGGAAAGTACAACTAGTTGAAGACACAGGCGGCACACGTCTATGAAGAAGGTATACAAAAACTCGTGCCACGCTACGGCAAATGCCTGCAACATTTCGGCAGTTATGTGGAAAAGTAGTTTAAGGGTTGTAGAATTTTGTGCAATAAATATTTTTTCTGTATCTGTACACAATTTAATGTTATTACCAAACGGAACTTAATTTCTGGACGTACTTCGTATAATATATATGCTCAGTATAGTGCAATTTGTTCCCTTTGCTTTGACAATTTGCATCAAAGTGACTGGGGGTGGAAAGTCTGTACATTATGCTGAGTAATGTAGACATAGTAGGCCTACTGCGCGTCAGCAATTGCACTGTCTCTCTGAATCCCCAGTCCTATTTAGACAATCTAGCACTGTTCAAACACACTAACACCTCCTGGACGTTTATAATTTGTGATGATGCAAACATTTCATGTGGAAGGTTCTTACAAAAATAAGGCTAGTCATTCCATATCAGTAACAAATAGTTAGGCCCCTTGAAGCAGCAATCAACACCACCACCTCATTATTGGTTACTAAGAAGAAAACACTTCTGGTATGTTCTGGAGGGGTACACATATACAGGGATACCAATTCATCATCCTCAAAGCGCTGACGTAGATAGAAATTCCATTTTATGTACGGTTGCATACATTTAAATAATATAGAGCAAAACACAAGAAAAATTCCTGGAAGGGTATTGAATATACCATTGAACTTACGTGTGTGTAAATTACAAATATATCCTGTACTTGTTACATTGTATCCTGATAGTAAAGTATATTACTTAATTATCTTGTGTTTTAGATTCCTCAACATTATGGAGGGCCAACCATCTATCAAATGTGAACCAGAAAAATTCCCTCAGATTGTAAGTTGTATTTTAGTTCCATATATTGTGTACCATTACTGATGGGCATGACAAATCTTTGTGTACCGTAATTAATAGGAATTATGTCATGTACTTAATACTACCAAATAGTGATGGTTATAATTCTTGTTTTGAGGGGCTAACATCTAGGTTATTGGCCCCCTACCAAATAATAATCTGAATCTGTAATGTTTGTTTTTAATTTTCCTAATAATAATATTAACAACTCCGTTCTTCAGTCCATGATTTATTGGTCCTTGCATTCATTTTCTCAGCAAAATGGTGGTTGTTAATTACTGTTTTAAACTGGGGTCGATCTTATATAATTTCTTCTGTGATTCCAATTTCTTGAAGTTCATTTTCTATTTCACTAAGCCACTGGTTATTGACTCCCATTGATAGAGCAAGGTTGGAGAATCTTTTGGTAATCCTGCGATTGTTCATTCTGAGAATGTTATCGAAGAACCTAAAATGCCTTTTCCTAAAAGTGCCAGTGATCTTTTCAGAATGCTGATAAATCTCCCGGGGCTTTCGTTACTCCCAGATTCCTTCTGAGCAGACTGGACCAAGGTTTTCCCTAAATATTTTACTTTCTTGTTTCTCTATGTTCTTACTAAGAGATCTACCTTCAATGATCAATGTTTCTGAGCCATATAGAGCTTCAGGTATGATTACTGAGGTATAATGTCTTAAATGTTGATTTTTTAATTACACCTATTACATCTTCTGGAATGTTGAGATTCTCTCTTTGTTTGCGTCACGACTCCGTCGTGAAGTAAAGTACTATCCCGTCATTTGCCTGGAGGGAGTGTGGATAACGCAGGGAAAAATCACTTATGATTGGTACTGTCAGCGGGATTCAAACTGAATTGCAGCAGCTGCCATCAAGGCCGCGGTGCACGGTTCAATGAGCACGGCTATGCCGAGGGGTTTGAATTTATTTACTTGATGATCTTTCTGCCGAATATAGTCTTCAGAGGTTTCCGCTCTAGATGACGAGCGGATTAGTCTATGCATTTGGAGTCCGGTCTTGGCTGTAATTTAGTGAAGTTTTCAAGGACCTGAACTGAGTCTTATCAATTAATTGTTAGAAAGAATAGCTTGATCATCTCCGAATGCCAAACACTGCACATGAATTTTATTTTTGAGTCGTCGACCAATTGTTATTTGTTTTGTTCCCCCCCTCCATTTCCACCCTCCCCCCTCCTCCCCCGTCCTGTTATTCAAAGACACTATTGAACATTTTTGGAGATAGCCCATCTCCTTGTAGAAGTCTTTGCTAATATGATTACGATCAGAAAGTTCACTTAAATTTAACTATTGAAGTTATGGCTGTCAGTGTCTGTCGGATTATTACTCTTGTGTTCCTGTCAAATTTGAAATCTTCTAGAATGTTGAATAGTGTGTGTAGGTCTACTGAATCGTCCGTTTTCCTGAAATCTCCAAAGTGAGCATTGTTTGCCTGGCTTTATGAATTTGCAAGATGATTTTGAGATTGTGCATTAATTCTGTACAGGACCTGTCATTTATGAATCATGCCTGTTATTCGCCAATTAGTTGATGAGTTTGGATTTCAAGTCTCGTGAATAATGCTTTAGAGAGAATTTTGTTCGCGAGTGATAGTGAGGATATTTCTCCATAGATATTAGTGTATGTTCTTTCCCTTTCATAAATTAGTGGGTGAACTAGATTGCAATTCCTGTCTTAGGGAATTTTCTCCACATATCTACAAGAGTTACATGACATTTTTTAGATAGGATTTCACCTCTTAATTTCAATATTTCAGTTTTCTTTTGAGTTTTGTTATTTTCAAGTTTAGTTTACGGTTACTTGCTTGATTTCTTCTAATGAAGGGAGTTCTGAATCTGGATTAGGAATCCGTTTCTCAAGTCAGATTTGTTCTTCAGGAGGATCGTAGGTTCAAAGGTCATGGAAGTAATCTGTGACAAGTGTGCAGTTTTCCTTTTTATTTCAGGGCCTCATCCGGATATTGTAAGTTATAAACTAGGTGCTTTGTAGTGTGGTGGTTCGTCAGCAAATGTTCTGTAACAGCTCTTTGTACTGTTTTTTTTATGTAATGTGTGTTTTTCAGATCTGATGATTCTCGAGTCTTCTTTCTGGTCATTGAAGAATTCACGCCAATTTTGTTTCTATTTCATTGGAACTGTACCATTGAAAGGTTTGAATTAGAAGGTCTATGGCCTTATCGCTGGTCTTGTTCAACCATCTGTCTTAATGTTTTCGAGGAAGAACACCAATAATCCGGGAAACTGCCAATAGTGTATCTTCTAATGCCATCCAAGTGACAGGATATTGGTTCGTGATATTTGCAAGGAGATTTTTTGAATTTGTTTTTAAGACATTCCTGATCAATTCGAGGATATTTTGTATGTTCTGACTTTGGGTCTGTCAGGTTGAAACTTAACTTTGATTAAAGATAAATGATGATCAGATTAAATAATTCCTTTTGATACTTCAAATTCATAATAATGATTATTATTATTATTATTATTATTATTATTAACAATTGTTCTTCAGGAGGATAAAAGGTCATGGAAGTAATATGTGAGAAGTAGTATTTCTAGGGCCTCTTCCGTATGTTTATGTCTTAACTACGTGCTTGGTAAGGTGATTGTTCATCAGCAAATGTTTTGTAACCGTTTCTTGCTATTGTTATTGTTATTATTATTATTATTATTATTACTATTATCATCATTGGCTCTTATTCTTCAACTTTTACATATAGTCATGCTTGTTTATTACTTCCCAGGATTTGAATGAGCAGCCACCATCTGATAGGCCGGTCTGGGTGAAAATTGAAGAACCTGATGATGCTTTTGAAGATGGAAGATTCATAACTCAGAGTGCATTTGTTAAAGAAGAACTTGATTTCCAGGTGATTGTGTACATTATTTCCTACTTCGGATAATTCTCAAATTTTTTCAAAGTTATGTAGTTCTCAACATTTCATATAAACTTCGTCACACTTACTTCCAAAGTTTCTCTCTACAATATCTGGCAAATACACATCAAGCATCATTTTTATAACCTAACTTATCCAATATACACATCTCTTCAATTCTATGCTGATTTTGAAGTCATTTTTATATGCTTTATTAACAAGATTATTGTAACAGATCCGTTTTTTGTTAACTTTTGGTATGGTACTACACAGTTCCTTATCCTATTCCCCTCTGAGGAGGGTCACAGTATTCTAAATATTGACTTTAAATAGTTTATTATAATTAATACGTCATGCAGTCTATGTTATTAATATTGCGCATTGAGTGAGGTCGCTCCCTTATGCTGTTTATTTATTATATCGTCAGATGTCTATAATAATTGAAGCCTGCCCTACAAGAACGTTGTATATCAGAAATTGAGCAGGTTGAGATTTTCGGTTAAGAAGGTTGGATATCATCACACCGACACTTTGCAAACCTAATAACAGTCAATTTGAAGAAAAAAAATGGACAGAAAATTTTGGGTCCAAAAGGTGGCTTCCCTGCAAGAAAGTTGTATATCAACAAAGATGGCGAATGTTGGCAATTTGAATGTGTCGCCAAGCTCTCCTTTAGCACTGAATAAGAGCAGGAATAGGAAGATAAATCAATTTCAGTGGAAGAACAATGTGCGGAAGCGACTGAAGTATAGTGGAAAAGCTTATACAGCAACTTCAGGGCGTGCAGATCAACAAAATCATCACCCAAGTCATAAAAGAGAAGAACGTTGTATATCAATCAGCTGGGTGGCGGCATAGCTCTTCCAGGAACGTTTTATGATTATAATGCTGCTACAATTGGTATGTAATCCCTTGATTATCACAGAATTCTTTTAGCCTATTTTCAATTATGAAAAGCAAATAGGCTTGTGAGATCACCTTTTGTCCATGAGTGAGCATGTGTGTCTGTCCCAAAATATCTATACGGCTGGAGCGATTTCAATAAAACTCGGTAAGGTCAAAGTACTATTTCGTTCGACCACGACCGTGCCCTTTACCATTTATTACATCTCACCAATCCAACATGGTGGCTGTGCGAAATATTTAACGGGCATTCAATATCTCCGCAATTGTTACTGATATCACCCTGAACATTCGTACAATGATAAAGGATACAACTATAAGTTGACCTATGTGACTTTTAAAACCCTGTTAAGTACAGAACGAACATGGCGGCCAAGCAAAGTTGAAACATTTAAATGGACTTTTCTCGCGATTCAACTACCCGTGCGTAGTGAAACATGGCAGAGCATATTTTATACACATTGTAATGCACTCACATCTAATTTAGTTCAATTGTTTACATAACCTCTAGCTGGCGAGTGTGCGAAATTTTAAAATTAAGTTTTCATTTCTTATGTCCAAATCATGCGATCGAAGTCAACATTTGAATAATGAACCTACGCAATGATCGTAATCTAATACTACATAACTCTTTGGCCTCCATATAAAAATCGAACATGGCGACCATCCAAAATTTTTATACGGTTCTCAATAGGCCCATTTTATTTTCTTGTTTTGTGTATGCCTTGTAAGCAATATAATATTCCATTCCATATAATATTATGTATCTGAGGATTATTTTTCTTTATTTTTTACCCATAGGCAATGGTTTGTGATATACAACGTTCTAGGTCTGTTGTGATATACAACTTTCTTGCAGAGAAACTGCACTAAAATCATGGTGAGTCCTATATACTGCCATTTAAGAGATATATATTCCTTTAGTGTTGGAAGAGAGACTGTATAGACCTGTATTAACATATCTCGGTATTAGATTAGGCACAAGAAGTTTTCTTTTAATACTGAAAAGTTAATAAATATGATATACAATGTTCTTGTAGGGCAGGCTTCAATTTTAAAGTGGTTATTTATTGTCCTTTTTGAAACAATCATGAATAATTATGACAAAACTTGCATCACCTGTAAGGTTAAGTCGTGCAGCTAAATTAGGTAGGAACTTCTAATAATAAGTGTGTGCTAGTGAAACTCGGACACTGGGTATTGAGGTTTTGAATTGTCTTTAACTTCATGACCACTTGATCACATGATATGTGACTGAAGGTTATCATATCATCATTTAATGTAGACAGTTACTGATTTTTGGAAATCGTTCTTGAGAAAGGTTCAGAAATGCAAGACTGTTTTACATATTGAAGCTCGTGTTTATTTTCATCTTGAATCAAACACCTATTTGAATTTTCTTAAAATGAAAGACAAATGTATCAATTTTATTGGTGAATTTAAAACACTGTAGCTACATGAAAGTATTGGATTTTGTGTTCTGATAGCTGCATAAACATCGTAAGTAATAGATAAGGTGTTCCGTTGAACTTTTGTCTTGTAAAGCATTCAAAACCTTGAAGGTATAAGTCAGAAAATATAAATGATGTTGAAGTCAGCTAATGAGCACTTAAAGTCAGCTAATGAGCACTTAACGCAGCAAAATTTCAGCTTCAGGGTTGCTATTCTAACCTTATCAAATTTCTTAAAATTATTCATTGAGTTGAGAACTAATCCATGATATATAGAACTAGATGAATGTCTGTCGTGCTTACGTGTGTACAAAATATATTTCTTATGCCTCGTGAGGTACATTATTAACAAATTCGTGTTTCTCTGTAGGGTTCACATATCATCGAAGGTATTGGAGACTACAAGGAAGTTACTATCCATGAGAAAGTGACTGCAGCGATAGTCCCATTAGTCAAGAAGGAAACACCATCTTCATCGAGAGGCGGAGATGCGAGAGTTGTAAGTGCTTAATTATCTTGAGGGTTGTTAAGTCATGTTATATGCTTAATGATATCTGATGTTCCTCCAGCAAGTGTGGCTGATATTTGCAAAGGCTTGTGAGGGGATCATTTGCACTGATCAAAGATTTAGGAATTAATACGAAACCTGAATGTAATTGTAGTGATTTCTGGGGCCTTCTTTGGATTTTTAATATCTGGTGTTTGGTTGTTGGAAATCATCAAATTCCATGCATGATTTGCTTCTCCAATTTTGTATTGAAATTTTATAGATGATCATAATATTAAAGAGATTCGCTATATACTCTAATCTCGCTTCAAATTCCGCGACAAAGAAATAGTTTCTAAAATTTCAGACTACCTCGCCAGAATACAGTGATACATTAAGTAATTTCTGCATAACTTCTATACGAAAATGGAGTACCAATATATGAATGCAATATTGAGGCTGCTAGTAAATAATGAAATAATGTTGAAATTCTTAGGAAGACAGCCTATCTCAGATGATCCTGGCCATTTTCTGTCCTGTAACTGGGCATGGTATGTCATGCAGTGAACCAATTACACAGAACAATACCAATAACTTCACAAATGGAACAAGGGAACAGTCTATCACAAATGACTAGGTTTCTTGTTAGTTCCTTCGGAGTGAAGTATCACGACTTGTGGTTGTGATTCGTCTTAAAAATGGATGCCGCATGGCTCATGGTCGCTGGATTAATGGTGAAACGTTCAACTAGAAGCTTTCTCCCTATTAAAAACAAGTATTCCATTAAGTTTGTTTTGTATTTGCAACTGATGTGAGTGAAATGGTGAGTGATGGTACTGACCATGTTATCTGAGGATTGCTTCCTTATCCTCATACACTGCTGGTAATCTGATGCAAAGGCGGAAACTTCAATCTCACCTTCTTTGTGTTGTTTGTTGCCTATATCCTGGGGTCAATGATGTGCTGCATTGCTTGTAGGGCCTCTTCGTACTGCGCATGAGCTGAGATACATGATGTGTGTAATATAATAAGTATGAAAGAAGGTGTCTAAAGCCATATTGTGCATCTTGATAGAGCCACCTTTCATCAAACGTTTGATCTTGATGGGGTGGACTATCTTTGAGGGTTGGTTGACTATTCTAGCTCTTCTGATATCTATTTACTTTATTCTAATATCCATTCGGGATTTCTGAACATGTGTGAAGAACGTTACTCTCTAGAAGCATGGAACGTGTGAATTTATTGTAGTTGTGAGTGAAATATCAATTGTGAGTTTGCTATTGTATTAGTAGGGCTCTGTTAAAATGAATCTGGTGGACATCATAAGTAGGTCAAGTGGCAATAAACCAATAAGATGGGCAAACACCTGTTTTAGCTTAACCCAACAATAGTGTGTATAACAGACACTTCAATTGGTCTGTTTACAACATTTACGTTAAGGTTTGTGGATGTAAAATTAAGGCATGCATAAAACATCTTGGGAAACTGTAAATATGATGCAAAATCCACAGCAATAACAAGAAAGCTTGGTTTGTGGCCATCATGGGAGATAAGAGTAGATGACCTCGCTGTTCCGCTCTTAAAAGCAACACCCAACATCAGCATAGATTAAACTACAGACGTTACATTATGAAAGAATTTGGGGAATTAATCATCCAGAAGGTCAGGATACCTTCATATCTCTCGAAGAATAACCTGAAACGAATTACATGTGATTATGATATTTATATTGTTACGGACTGTTGAAGAAGATGGAAATTTGTTAGACCGAGGCCCGGTGTTGGTAAAAAAAATATTCAGATTCAGATTCCATACATTTAATACAGTGCGTAACAATCCTGATAAGATGTCAAGTATTATAAGTTCATTAAATTTCTCCCTGCCTTGAGTATTCTTGAGATCAATATTGCTTTCGGAACTCAATACAGTAAAATGCACAACACACTATGCAATATTTCTTTACACAACATTCATCAACGTTGCTTGATTATTATGACAGATGTTAACGTTATATATTAATAGTGAGTTACTGCACCAACACCACTAAGTCTCCACACACAATCTCAAAGCTACTGATAATCTGCTAGGCCCACACTTGGCATATGTGTAGGATCTGAAATGAATTCTGATTTGAACTTTACAAAACTTTTCTGTCTTTGCCATGTATCCGTGGACATAAGAAAACTCTATAAATGCGAAGTTGAATTAACTTCAGTATGTTATTTATTCCTTAGCCTCCGTGGCTTAGGCGGCAGCACGCCGGGCTCTCACCGCTGGGTCCGTGGTTCAAATCCCGGTCACTCCATGTGAGATCTGTGCTGGACAAAACGGAGGCAGACAGGTTTTTCTCCGGGTACTCCGGTTTTCCCTGTCAATATTTCATTCCAGCAACACTCTCCACTATCATTTCATATCATCTGTCATTCATTTAATCATTGCCCCAGAGGAGTGCGTCAGGCCTCGGCAGCGGGCACAGTTCATATCCTCGCCGCTAGATGGGGGCTTCATTCATTCCATTCCTGACCCGGTCGGAGACTGGAAGCAGGCTGTGGATTTTCATTTCATGTTATTTATTCCTTGATTTCTTCAGTGCAAGTTTACAAGTCATGTGTAACACAAAATCTACCTATGCAAAGGGAAACATATTTGTGAAACAAGTCATATGGACCATGTTAGGGACATTAAAATTGCAGACTGTCCTATTCCGGACATCGTTCCACGTATCGAATGAGAAATAACATCTTCAGATCTAGAAGATTAAGCACCTTCATGCGTCCTTACAAGACATGACATCTCCTGATCGCCTAATATCACTTCGGGATTAGGAGTTTTATTTTCAGTACTATATTGATGGCAAACTGAAGTGCCTATCTGTTAGCTTTTGTATAGTACAGAGAGTACGAGCCTTTTTTATGTAAGGATGAAGAACTGAGATATGTAATCCACCTGGTACTTGAACCTGGGAACATCGTCAATGTACAATGTTGTTCTGATCACTGAACTAATGGGGGATGCACCTTAATTATATTATGGGAAGCTAACATATGTTTGCATTCGGTACCCACTGTGGACTTAAGGTCAGAATAAACCAATTGCATTAGGATTTCTGTATTCCCTTGAGAGATCCACATATGGGGGCTAAGCATTTGCCTTACAGGCACATGTTGGGATTGTTTAGCTTATGACCGTGATTACCTCCATCCCAATCCTGAACATTGCTATAACATGCACTTGGTCTTTTGTGTATATTTATTACATAATTGAAGATATGAGATAAAAGTAAGAGAATTAGCTAGAATCATACGAAGAAAGTAATTGTTAATACTCAAGTCCACTTATTTTAACTTATGGTACTGCGCTCGAAATAAGGTCTAGTCAAGACAATATAACCGGATGAGGTACGAACCGAGAGCATCAGAGGAAAATAGTGTATAAAATTTTCGAGATATGAATCTAATTTACACTCAGGAAGAGAGATTATGCATCAACAAGCCATTGGTAAAATTTTAGCCAGAAGAAATATTTGTTTTTGGAGAAGAAATGGAAATTTTATTACTTGATACATTTTAACCAAGCATAAATGACGTGAGACAAGTCCAGCATAGTGCACACACAGTTTTATCAGTGTTAGCTGCGAGAAACCTGTTTTTGGTACGAGGGGACATGGCAAGGATGAGCAGAGGTCAAACGCGAGCCAGAGAAGAGAGAAGTGGGGACGACGCGTGATCAGCGCGCGCCATAAAGAGTCGACAGCCAATCAGATAAAAGATTGATTACAGAGGAACTGATAAATATTAAATTCATTATTTTAATGTTATAAAGGATTGTGACATATCAAATTCAAAAGGAAGGAAAAATGAATTTAATTGGCAAGACGGAAATGAAATTGGATAATTGAGAGAGGATATATAAGCGAAGGAGTGAATTTTCAGAGCGGAGTGATGCTAGTTCAGCGAATTTGCGAGGGAAATCGAACGGAGGAGGCTAGCGAACGCCAAGTAACGAGGCTCTTTCTATCTGAACTTTCAAGGAGGCAACACGTACAACGATTCACTCTCTAATCTACAAGAGGTAAAGACTTGGAAAATTATAGACTTCAAGATGAAGAAACATAGTAGAAATATGGAACAACAAGTATGAATAAGCTGATAATACAATTGAGAAGAAGTATTTAGCAGAAACAACGAGTGATAATAGTCGTGAAACTATACTTTGTAGCAGTACATCAAAACTTCGAACGCAAGACTATGTAGAAGAGAAGCCAAAGGCATTGTCATAATTCAAGGAAGAAACACATCACACTATACAAGATGTTTAAAGAATTAGGTCGAAGGGGAGAGATTACGACTACTAATTATTTAGAAGGAAGGAGAATGTTTTAATTCTTCCACTATGAAGGGAAAGTAAAGTTATACTAACAAGCGAGATCCAGATATGACCATGACAACATAACAAATGGGAGCGAGCTGCGTCAACATCTGCAGTTCGTTCGAATAAACGCAACAAGCTTCTACAGTGAAGAGAAATTCACAAGCTGAGGTGATTTCTCGTGTAAAGATAGAACATTGCAACACTACCGACATCCAACAACATCCAGAGTTGGGAAGAAAGAAGATGGACCCAAGAATAAAACGTGAGGAGTATCTAGGTCATCGGGCCGAGAAGAGTGAAACGCTGCGGAGGAGCGAGGTCATCGGCACGGGCGGGGGGAGGCTGCCAGCTGATTACCGGATTTTCTCACCCCATTGCTGTACAACAAGCCCAGCGGTCTACACGGAAGCGGTGTGACTCGTGCAGACCAGGTGGCAGGCAAGTGTCACATTCCCGCAGGTGCGTGGGAGAAATTCTACAGATACCAACATCATCAGATGTTACCAGCGGCCACAGTTTTGATGGTAGACAAGTGCAATTTTACACACCTTTGTAGATAGAACTTGTACACGATATTCCAGTATAATGACCAACATCTTATCGTATATTCATAGCCCTTGTTATTATTTTGACTAGAATTTAGAAATTTTGGTAGAAATCTTCATACGTCATTTGGACGTATTTTGAACGTTTATTGATGATATTCGACACCGTAATTATTTTTGCAGTTTATTAGAACGCTTAGAATTTTTGCTTGAAGATAAATTCCTTTGCGGTAACATAGTATATTTCGTAGATATTTTTGTAACATCAGAGAAACGGTAATAAGTATGTTAAATAAAAATTTTAACAGTGGAGAGAAAGTAGTCATGAGTTTTGACAAGCGTAAATTTGTACATGTGATACAAGAGAAAGAGAGGAAATGATGATCCTAAGTATATGAAGGTAATTCGTCTCAGGAACGAAATTATGATGTATAAAACCGTAATTATTGACAGGAGTATTCAATATTTGCATTGAAGGAACTCCATTGTCTGAGAAGATGATATTGCAAAACCCAGAAGTTTATATTGAACGTAAGAACAGTATGCGTATTTTAAAAGGCATAGCTGAATGATGAAAACGGAATTATAAGGTATTGTAAATCAATATTAGTTATGAAAAGATCTTGTAAAATGAAAGGAAGGATATTAAGTATCTATTGTAAGGAGAGACGGGAGGTAAAGATATTGTTATTTGAATGGCAAACGCGAGCAGACTTAAGATTCAGAGCAAAGCTAGAAATTGTAACAGAAGTGTATTTAAAGCAGAGAGAAGAAATACGGCATGATTTATGGAAGCGAGAATGTGAAGAGATTTGCGGCAATAATATTTGTGAGAGATGTATAGATGAAATATAGCACGGAATTGTATAATCGATAGAAGATTATGTCGGAGGAGGAGTAGTGAATTCATGAAAGGTGTTACATTCGTAATATCTAGTAGGAATTCTCAATATCTTACTTTGTTGAAAGTATTTATCACTGCATGACCTCCTCCTACTTTCTATGGAATGGGAATTTTTATGAGCAGACTGATGGTGTGGCCATGGGTAGTCCTCTCTCTCCTGTTGTGGCTAATTTCTTCATGGAGAACTTTGAAGAGAAAGCTTTGTCGTCGGCTCCTTTCAAACCGAAGATCTGGTGGCGTTATGTGGATGACACGTTCGTTGTTTGGACGGAAGGTGAGGAAAATCTTAGCCATTTCCTGGATCACCTTAATCTCCAGCACCCTTCTATTTGTTTCACCATGGAAAAGGAATCTGACGGCAAAATACCTTTTTTAGATGTTCTCGTCACCAAGAAAGAGGATGGATCTTTAGGACACAGCGTTTTTCGTAAGCCAACACACACCAATAGATATCTCCACGCAAGTTCTCACCATCACCCTGCCCAGAAACATGGTATCCTTACAACTCTAACTACCAGGGCTAGGAGGATTTGTGAAGTGTCTTCTTTACAAGAAGAAATTAACACCCTGCGAACCACCTTTGAGAGCAACGGTTATAGCAAGGCTTTGATTTCTACGGTTCTGAAACCAACAAATAATAATAGGACGTCAGTTGAGAAAAGAGATGTAAGAGGAACTGCTTACCTTCCGTACATACATAACACAACGGATCGTATTGCTAAAATCCTACGTCGATACAACATACGGACTGTATTTGGAACTTCTGTTAAGATTAGGCAACTCCTGCGACCAACTAAGGACAGTTTGCCTAAATTGCAACAACCGGGTATCTACAGAGTTCCCTGTACTTGTGGCAAGGTTTACATCGGGCAGACTTCGAGAACAATATGCACTCGCATTAAGGAACATAATAGATGTATCAGGCTCATTCAACCTGATAAATCAGCTGTTGCCGATCATGCTTTAACACCTGGCCATGATGTCATGTTCCAAGGGGTGGATGTTCTTGCCCGTATAAAGCAATATCGTCCCAGATTCATCAGGGAGGCGGTTGAAATACGTAAACACCCAGATAATTTCAACCGCGACACCGGCTACAATCTCAGTGAATCCTGGCTACCTATTATCAGAACCCTGAGAAAGTAATTCACTGCTGCTTTCCGTTGTCCCTAACATGGGGCTATAATGGCGTCCATCTTTGGGCACCTTCTATATGTTCTTCGTTGCTTTCTCTTAGCAACATTGTCGTATTCCAGATTATTCCTGACGATGAAAGACATGGTTTCTTTCGAAACGCGTCGAATTGCAATATAATAAAACACGGCATAAGCCCAAAATTCAACATTATGAATAATAACACGGGCCGTGAAAGTCTAAATGACAATATTAGAAACCTCTATGGGGAGGATATTTTCCGACTGATGTCTAGATTCAGTAGGTTACGACGCAAGAAGGTGTGTCTAATCTCTTCACTCGCTTTTCTCCTAAGATGCCGGGATCATGATATTCTACCGAATTTTGTTATGTTGAAGCATTCCTTCAGAACACCTAAGGCAACGAGAATCTATCGTCGTGCAAGCAAGGCGTTATTGATAGAGAGGTTACAGCATACTCGTAAGCAGTTGGATTTTATTTCGAGGGAGTTACTACAGCTACATCTACGCCTCTCAAACTTCGTAAGTGAGGAATTATGGAATATCTTCGATCGTATTTCTTCAGTGCAAGCTAACAGCGTTCTAGATCAGGTGAGGGACAGACATATTTCCAAATATGATAGGTTATGTCAGTTGCAGAAATCTCAAGCCATTAGACTTGATGCTAACAAGGTTGTCGTAAATTTGTCCAGCAACCCCCTAAGTGATACCCAACAGGCAGTTCTCGCTAAAGGTCTCAATTTTGCTGTAGCGCCTAGAAGAATTCCTATTGAAGAACTTATTACATCCGTAGAATCCTCAGTACATCACCTCACACCTGAAGAGGCCGAGGAAGCCAGGCAAGAATGTTCCCGAGTTCTCAAGACAGCTAAGCCACCTAACACCAACATAAAACAAGGTGAAAGCCGGGCACTTAAAGATCTAAGGGACAATTCTGATATTATCGTTCTCCCCGCTGACAAGGGTAATGCGACAGTGGTATTGGATAAGGTTGATTATGATTCCAAGATCTCGTCTTTGTTATCAGATCCTGTATATAGGATTAATAGTCGTGATCCTACTACTCGCTACTCAAATGTCACCGTCAAATTGATCAAGCAATCATCTATTCCAGCGGATGCAGCGAAGACTCTCCTTCCAGGGGATGCTATTCCTCCGAGACTCTATGGTCTTCCTAAAATACATAAGGACGATGTTCCTCTTAGACCCATTGTTAGTACGATTGGTTCTCCTACATATGCCCTTTCCAAATACTTAGGTAGACTACTTCAGCCGCTTCTGGGTAACACGTCTTCGTACATTAAGGATTCCACACACTTCGTGGAAAAGTTAAAAGCTATAACACTTCAGCCGGGTGATATTCTAGTGAGTCTCGACGTGGTGTCTCTGTTTACGAGAGTACCTATTGATGGTGTTATGTCTCTCATTAATGGCCTTTTTCCTGAAGACATCACAAGACTTTTTTATCACTGCATGACCTCCTCCTACTTTCTATGGAATGGGAATTTTTATGAGCAGACTGATGGTGTGGCCATGGGTAGTCCTCTCTCTCCTGTTGTGGCTAATTTCTTCATGGAGAACTTTGAAGAGAAAGCTTTGTCGTCGGCTCCTTTCAAACCGAAGATCTGGTGGCGTTATGTGGATGACACGTTCGTTGTTTGGACGGAAGGTGAGGAAAATCTTAGCCATTTCCTGGATCACCTTAATCTCCAGCACCCTTCTATTTGTTTCACCATGGAAAAGGAATCTGACGGCAAAATACCTTTTTTAGATGTTCTCGTCACCAAGAAAGAGGATGGATCTTTAGGACACAGCGTTTTTCGTAAGCCAACACACACCAATAGATATCTCCACGCAAGTTCTCACCATCACCCTGCCCAGAAACATGGTATCCTTACAACTCTAACTACCAGGGCTAGGAGGATTTGTGAAGTGTCTTCTTTACAAGAAGAAATTAACACCCTGCGAACCACCTTTGAGAGCAACGGTTATAGCAAGGCTTTGATTTCTACGGTTCTGAAACCAACAAATAATAATAGGACGTCAGTTGAGAAAAGAGATGTAAGAGGAACTGCTTACCTTCCGTACATACATAACACAACGGATCGTATTGCTAAAATCCTACGTCGATACAACATACGGACTGTATTTGGAACTTCTGTTAAGATTAGGCAACTCCTGCGACCAACTAAGGACAGTTTGCCTAAATTGCAACAACCGGGTATCTACAGAGTTCCCTGTACTTGTGGCAAGGTTTACATCGGGCAGACTTCGAGAACAATATGCACTCGCATTAAGGAACATAATAGATGTATCAGGCTCATTCAACCTGATAAATCAGCTGTTGCCGATCATGCTTTAACACCTGGCCATGATGTCATGTTCCAAGGGGTGGATGTTCTTGCCCGTATAAAGCAATATCGTCCCAGATTCATCAGGGAGGCGGTTGAAATACGTAAACACCCAGATAATTTCAACCGCGACACCGGCTACAATCTCAGTGAATCCTGGCTACCTATTATCAGAACCCTGAGAAAGTAATTCACTGCTGCTTTCCGTTGTCCCTAACATGGGGCTATAATGGCGTCCATCTTTGGGCACCTTCTATATGTTCTTCGTTGCTTTCTCTTAGCAACATTGTCGTATTCCAGATTATTCCTGACGATGAAAGACATGGTTTCTTTCGAAACGCGTCGAATTGCAATATAATAAAACACGGCATAAGCCCAAAATTCAACATTATGAATAATAACACGGGCCGTGAAAGTCTAAATGACAATATTAGAAACCTCTATGGGGAGGATATTTTCCGACTGATGTCTAGATTCAGTAGGTTACGACGCAAGAAGGTGTGTCTAATCTCTTCACTCGCTTTTCTCCTAAGATGCCGGGATCATGATATTCTACCGAATTTTGTTATGTTGAAGCATTCCTTCAGAACACCTAAGGCAACGAGAATCTATCGTCGTGCAAGCAAGGCGTTATTGATAGAGAGGTTACAGCATACTCGTAAGCAGTTGGATTTTATTTCGAGGGAGTTACTACAGCTACATCTACGCCTCTCAAACTTCGTAAGTGAGGAATTATGGAATATCTTCGATCGTATTTCTTCAGTGCAAGCTAACAGCGTTCTAGATCAGGTGAGGGACAGACATATTTCCAAATATGATAGGTTATGTCAGTTGCAGAAATCTCAAGCCATTAGACTTGATGCTAACAAGGTTGTCGTAAATTTGTCCAGCAACCCCCTAAGTGATACCCAACAGGCAGTTCTCGCTAAAGGTCTCAATTTTGCTGTAGCGCCTAGAAGAATTCCTATTGAAGAACTTATTACATCCGTAGAATCCTCAGTACATCACCTCACACCTGAAGAGGCCGAGGAAGCCAGGCAAGAATGTTCCCGAGTTCTCAAGACAGCTAAGCCACCTAACACCAACTTAAAACAAGGTGAAAGCCGGGCACTTAAAGATCTAAGGGACAATTCTGATATTATCGTTCTCCCCGCTGACAAGGGTAATGCGACAGTGGTATTGGATAAGGTTGATTATGATTCCAAGATCTCGTCTTTGTTATCAGATCCTGTATATAGGATTAATAGTCGTGATCCTACTACTCGCTACTCAAATGTCACCGTCAAATTGATCAAGCAATCATCTATTCCAGCGGATGCAGCGAAGACTCTCCTTCCAGGGGATGCTATTCCTCCGAGACTCTATGGTCTTCCTAAAATACATAAGGACGATGTTCCTCTTAGACCCATTGTTAGTACGATTGGTTCTCCTACATATGCCCTTTCCAAATACTTAGGTAGACTACTTCAGCCGCTTCTGGGTAACACGTCTTCGTACATTAAGGATTCCACACACTTCGTGGAAAAGTTAAAAGCTATAACACTTCAGCCGGGTGATATTCTAGTGAGTCTCGACGTGGTGTCTCTGTTTACGAGAGTACCTATTGATGGTGTTATGTCTCTCATTAATGGCCTTTTTCCTGAAGACATCACAAGACTTTTTTTATCACTGCATGACCTCCTCCTACTTTCTATGGAATGGGAATTTTTATGAGCAGACTGATGGTGTGGCCATGGGTAGTCCTCTCTCTCCTGTTGTGGCTAATTTCTTCATGGAGAACTTTGAAGAGAAAGCTTTGTCGTCGGCTCCTTTCAAACCGAAGATCTGGTGGCGTTATGTGGATGACACGTTCGTTGTTTGGACGGAAGGTGAGGAAAATCTTAGCCATTTCCTGGATCACCTTAATCTCCAGCACCCTTCTATTTGTTTCACCATGGAAAAGGAATCTGACGGCAAAATACCTTTTTTAGATGTTCTCGTCACCAAGAAAGAGGATGGATCTTTAGGACACAGCGTTTTTCGTAAGCCAACACACACCAATAGATATCTCCACGCAAGTTCTCACCATCACCCTGCCCAGAAACATGGTATCCTTACAACTCTAACTACCAGGGCTAGGAGGATTTGTGAAGTGTCTTCTTTACAAGAAGAAATTAACACCCTGCGAACCACCTTTGAGAGCAACGGTTATAGCAAGGCTTTGATTTCTACGGTTCTGAAACCAACAAATAATAATAGGACGTCAGTTGAGAAAAGAGATGTAAGAGGAACTGCTTACCTTCCGTACATACATAACACAACGGATCGTATTGCTAAAATCCTACGTCGATACAACATACGGACTGTATTTGGAACTTCTGTTAAGATTAGGCAACTCCTGCGACCAACTAAGGACAGTTTGCCTAAATTGCAACAACCGGGTATCTACAGAGTTCCCTGTACTTGTGGCAAGGTTTACATCGGGCAGACTTCGAGAACAATATGCACTCGCATTAAGGAACATAATAGATGTATCAGGCTCATTCAACCTGATAAATCAGCTGTTGCCGATCATGCTTTAACACCTGGCCATGATGTCATGTTCCAAGGGGTGGATGTTCTTGCCCGTATAAAGCAATATCGTCCCAGAATCATCAGGGAGGCGGTTGAAATACGTAAACACCCAGATAATTTCAACCGCGACACCGGCTACAATCTCAGTGAATCCTGGCTACCTATTATCAGAACCCTGAGAAAGTAATTCACTGCTGCTTTCCGTTGTCCCTAACATGGGGCTATAATGGCGTCCATCTTTGGGCACCTTCTATATGTTCTTCGTTGCTTTCTCTTAGCAACATTGTCGTATTCCAGATTATTCCTGACGATGAAAGACATGGTTTCATTCGAAACGCGTCGAATTGCAATATAATAAAACACGGCATAAGCCCAAAATTCAACATTATGAATAATAACACGGGCCGTGAAAGTCTAAATGACAATATTAGAAACCTCTATGGGGAGGATATTTTCCGACTGATGTCTAGATTCAGTAGGTTACGACGCAAGAAGGTGTGTCTAATCTCTTCACTCGCTTTTCTCCTAAGATGCCGGGATCATGATATTCTACCGAATTTTGTTATGTTGAAGCATTCCTTCAGAACACCTAAGGCAACGAGAATCTATCGTCGTGCAAGCAAGGCGTTATTGATAGAGAGGTTACAGCATACTCGTAAGCAGTTGGATTTTATTTCGAGGGAGTTACTACAGCTACATCTACGCCTCTCAAACTTCGTAAGTGAGGAATTATGGAATATCTTCGATCGTATTTCTTCAGTGCAAGCTAACAGCGTTCTAGATCAGGTGAGGGACAGACATATTTCCAAATATGATAGGTTATGTCAGTTGCAGAAATCTCAAGCCATTAGACTTGATGCTAACAAGGTTGTCGTAAATTTGTCCAGCAACCCCCTAAGTGATACCCAACAGGCAGTTCTCGCTAAAGGTCTCAATTTTGCTGTAGCGCCTAGAAGAATTCCTATTGAAGAACTTATTACATCCGTAGAATCCTCAGTACATCACCTCACACCTGAAGAGGCCGAGGAAGCCAGGCAAGAATGTTCCCGAGTTCTCAAGACAGCTAAGCCACCTAACACCAACTTAAAACAAGGTGAAAGCCGGGCACTTAAAGATCTAAGGGACAATTCTGATATTATCGTTCTCCCCGCTGACAAGGGTAATGCGACAGTGGTATTGGATAAGGTTGATTATGATTCCAAGATCTCGTCTTTGTTATCAGATCCTGTATATAGGATTAATAGTCGTGATCCTACTACTCGCTACTCAAATGTCACCGTCAAATTGATCAAGCAATCATCTATTCCAGCGGATGCAGCGAAGACTCTCCTTCCAGGGGATGCTATTCCTCCGAGACTCTATGGTCTTCCTAAAATACATAAGGACGATGTTCCTCTTAGACCCATTGTTAGTACGATTGGTTCTCCTACATATGCCCTTTCCAAATACTTAGGTAGACTACTTCAGCCGCTTCTGGGTAACACGTCTTCGTACATTAAGGATTCCACACACTTCGTGGAAAAGTTAAAAGCTATAACACTTCAGCCGGGTGATATTCTAGTGAGTCTCGACGTGGTGTCTCTGTTTACGAGAGTACCTATTGATGGTGTTATGTCTCTCATTAATGGCCTTTTTCCTGAAGACATCACAAGACTTTTTTATCACTGCATGACCTCCTCCTACTTTCTATGGAATGGGAATTTTTATGAGCAGACTGATGGTGTGGCCATGGGTAGTCCTATCTCTCCTGTTGTGGATAATTTCTTCATGGAGAACTTTGAAGAGAAAGCTTTGTCGTCGGCTCCTTTCAAACCGAAGATCTGGTGGCGTTATGTGGATGACACGTTCGTTGTTTGGACGGAAGGTGAGGAAAATCTTAGCCATTTCCTGGATCACCTTAATCTCCAGCACCCTTCTATTTGTTTCACCATGGAAAAGGAATCTGACGGCAAAATACCTTTTTTAGATGTTCTCGTCACCAAGAAAGAGGATGGATCTTTAGGACACAGCGTTTTTCGTAAGCCAACACACACCAATAGATATCTCCACGCAAGTTCTCACCATCACCCTGCCCAGAAACATGGTATCCTTACAACTCTAACTACCAGGGCTAGGAGGATTTGTGAAGTGTCTTCTTTACAAGAAGAAATTAACACCCTGCGAACCACCTTTGAGAGCAACGGTTATAGCAAGGCTTTGATTTCTACGGTTCTGAAACCAACAAATAATAATAGGACGTCAGTTGAGAAAAGAGATGTAAGAGGAACTGCTTACCTTCCGTACATACATAACACAACGGATCGTATTGCTAAAATCCTACGTCGATACAACATACGGACTGTATTTGGAACTTCTGTTAAGATTAGGCAACTCCTGCGACCAACTAAGGACAGTTTGCCTAAATTGCAACAACCGGGTATCTACAGAGTTCCCTGTACTTGTGGCAAGGTTTACATCGGGCAGACTTCGAGAACAATATGCACTCGCATTAAGGAACATAATAGATGTATCAGGCTCATTCAACCTGATAAATCAGCTGTTGCCGATCATGCTTTAACACCTGGCCATGATGTCATGTTCCAAGGGGTGGATGTTCTTGCCCGTATAAAGCAATATCGTCCCAGAATCATCAGGGAGGCGGTTGAAATACGTAAACACCCAGATAATTTCAACCGCGACACCGGCTACAATCTCAGTGAATCCTGGCTACCTATTATCAGAACCCTGAGAAAGTAATTCACTGCTGCTTTCCGTTGTCCCTAACATGGGGCTATAATGGCGTCCATCTTTGGGCACCTTCTATATGTTCTTCGTTGCTTTCTCTTAGCAACATTGTCGTATTCCAGATTATTCCTGACGATGAAAGACATGGTTTCTTTCGAAACGCGTCGAATTGCAATATAATAAAACACGGCATAAGCCCAAAATTCAACATTATGAATAATAACACGGGCCGTGAAAGTCTAAATGACAATATTAGAAACCTCTATGGGGAGGATATTTTCCGACTGATGTCTAGATTCAGTAGGTTACGACGCAAGAAGGTGTGTCTAATCTCTTCACTCGCTTTTCTCCTAAGATGCCGGGATCATGATATTCTACCGAATTTTGTTATGTTGAAGCATTCCTTCAGAACACCTAAGGCAACGAGAATCTATCGTCGTGCAAGCAAGGCGTTATTGATAGAGAGGTTACAGCATACTCGTAAGCAGTTGGATTTTATTTCGAGGGAGTTACTACAGCTACATCTACGCCTCTCAAACTTCGTAAGTGAGGAATTATGGAATATCTTCGATCGTATTTCTTCAGTGCAAGCTAACAGCGTTCTAGATCAGGTGAGGGACAGACATATTTCCAAATATGATAGGTTATGTCAGTTGCAGAAATCTCAAGCCATTAGACTTGATGCTAACAAGGTTGTCGTAAATTTGTCCAGCAACCCCCTAAGTGATACCCAACAGGCAGTTCTCGCTAAAGGTCTCAATTTTGCTGTAGCGCCTAGAAGAATTCCTATTGAAGAACTTATTACATCCGTAGAATCCTCAGTACATCACCTCACACCTGAAGAGGCCGAGGAAGCCAGGCAAGAATGTTCCCGAGTTCTCAAGACAGCTAAGCCACCTAACACCAACTTAAAACAAGGTGAAAGCCGGGCACTTAAAGATCTAAGGGACAATTCTGATATTATCGTTCTCCCCGCTGACAAGGGTAATGCGACAGTGGTATTGGATAAGGTTGATTATGATTCCAAGATCTCGTCTTTGTTATCAGATCCTGTATATAGGATTAATAGTCGTGATCCTACTACTCGCTACTCAAATGTCACCGTCAAATTGATCAAGCAATCATCTATTCCAGCGGATGCAGCGAAGACTCTCCTTCCAGGGGATGCTATTCCTCCGAGACTCTATGGTCTTCCTAAAATACATAAGGACGATGTTCCTCTTAGACCCATTGTTAGTACGATTGGTTCTCCTACATATGCCCTTTCCAAATACTTAGGTAGACTACTTCAGCCGCTTCTGGGTAACACGTCTTCGTACATTAAGGATTCCACACACTTCGTGGAAAAGTTAAAAGCTATAACACTTCAGCCGGGTGATATTCTAGTGAGTCTCGACGTGGTGTCTCTGTTTACGAGAGTACCTATTGATGGTGTTATGTCTCTCATTAATGGCCTTTTTCCTGAAGACATCACAAGACTTTTTTATCACTGCATGACCTCCTCCTACTTTCTATGGAATGGGAATTTTTATGAGCAGACTGATGGTGTGGCCATGGGTAGTCCTCTCTCTCCTGTTGTGGCTAATTTCTTCATGGAGAACTTTGAAGAGAAAGCTTTGTCGTCGGCTCCTTTCAAACCGAAGATCTGGTGGCGTTATGTGGATGACACGTTCGTTGTTTGGACGGAAGGTGAGGAAAATCTTAGCCATTTCCTGGATCACCTTAATCTCCAGCACCCTTCTATTTGTTTCACCATGGAAAAGGAATCTGACGGCAAAATACCTTTTTTAGATGTTCTCGTCACCAAGAAAGAGGATGGATCTTTAGGACACAGCGTTTTTCGTAAGCCAACACACACCAATAGATATCTCCACGCAAGTTCTCACCATCACCCTGCCCAGAAACATGGTATCCTTACAACTCTAACTACCAGGGCTAGGAGGATTTGTGAAGTGTCTTCTTTACAAGAAGAAATTAACACCCTGCGAACCACCTTTGAGAGCAACGGTTATAGCAAGGCTTTGATTTCTACGGTTCTGAAACCAACAAATAATAATAGGACGTCAGTTGAGAAAAGAGATGTAAGAGGAACTGCTTACCTTCCGTACATACATAACACAACGGATCGTATTGCTAAAATCCTACGTCGATACAACATACGGACTGTATTTGGAACTTCTGTTAAGATTAGGCAACTCCTGCGACCAACTAAGGACAGTTTGCCTAAATTGCAACAACCGGGTATCTACAGAGTTCCCTGTACTTGTGGCAAGGTTTACATCGGGCAGACTTCGAGAACAATATGCACTCGCATTAAGGAACATAATAGATGTATCAGGCTCATTCAACCTGATAAATCAGCTGTTGCCGATCATGCTTTAACACCTGGCCATGATGTCATGTTCCAAGGGGTGGATGTTCTTGCCCGTATAAAGCAATATCGTCCCAGAATCATCAGGGAGGCGGTTGAAATACGTAAACACCCAGATAATTTCAACCGCGACACCGGCTACAATCTCAGTGAATCCTGGCTACCTATTATCAGAACCCTGAGAAAGTAATTCACTGCTGCTTTCCGTTGTCCCTAACATGGGGCTATAATGGCGTCCATCTTTGGGCACCTTCTATATGTTCTTCGTTGCTTTCTCTTAGCAACATTGTCGTATTCCAGATTATTCCTGACGATGAAAGACATGGTTTCTTTCGAAACGCGTCGAATTGCAATATAATAAAACACGGCATAAGCCCAAAATTCAACATTATGAATAATAACACGGGCCGTGAAAGTCTAAATGACAATATTAGAAACCTCTATGGGGAGGATATTTTCCGACTGATGTCTAGATTCAGTAGGTTACGACGCAAGAAGGTGTGTCTAATCTCTTCACTCGCTTTTCTCCTAAGATGCCGGGATCATGATATTCTACCGAATTTTGTTATGTTGAAGCATTCCTTCAGAACACCTAAGGCAACGAGAATCTATCGTCGTGCAAGCAAGGCGTTATTGATAGAGAGGTTACAGCATACTCGTAAGCAGTTGGATTTTATTTCGAGGGAGTTACTATAGCTACATCTACGCCTCTCAAACTTCGTAAGTGAGGAATTATGGAATATCTTCGATCGTATTTCTTCAGTGCAAGCTAACAGCGTTCTAGATCAGGTGAGGGACAGACATATTTCCAAATATGATAGGTTATGTCAGTTGCAGAAATCTCAAGCCATTAGACTTGATGCTAACAAGGTTGTCGTAAATTTGTCCAGCAACCCCCTAAGTGATACCCAACAGGCAGTTCTCGCTAAAGGTCTCAATTTTGCTGTAGCGCCTAGAAGAATTCCTATTGAAGAACTTATTACATCCGTAGAATCCTCAGTACATCACCTCACACCTGAAGAGGCCGAGGAAGCCAGGCAAGAATGTTCCCGAGTTCTCAAGACAGCTAAGCCACCTAACACCAACATAAAACAAGGTGAAAGCCGGGCACTTAAAGATCTAAGGGACAATTCTGATATTATCGTTCTCCCCGCTGACAAGGGTAATGCGACAGTGGTATTGGATAAGGTTGATTATGATTCCAAGATCTCGTCTTTGTTATCAGATCCTGTATATAGGATTAATAGTCGTGATCCTACTACTCGCTACTCAAATGTCACCGTCAAATTGATCAAGCAATCATCTATTCCAGCGGATGCAGCGAAGACTCTCCTTCCAGGGGATGCTATTCCTCCGAGACTCTATGGTCTTCCTAAAATACATAAGGACGATGTTCCTCTTAGACCCATTGTTAGTACGATTGGTTCTCCTACATATGCCCTTTCCAAATACTTAGGTAGACTACTTCAGCCGCTTCTGGGTAACACGTCTTCGTACATTAAGGATTCCACACACTTCGTGGAAAAGTTAAAAGCTATAACACTTCAGCCGGGTGATATTCTAGTGAGTCTCGACGTGGTGTCTCTGTTTACGAGAGTACCTATTGATGGTGTTATGTCTCTCATTAATGGCCTTTTTCCTGAAGACATCACAAGACTTTTTTATCACTGCATGACCTCCTCCTACTTTCTATGGAATGGGAATTTTTATGAGCAGACTGATGGTGTGGCCATGGGTAGTCCTCTCTCTCCTGTTGTGGCTAATTTCTTCATGGAGAACTTTGAAGAGAAAGCTTTGTCGTCGGCTCCTTTCAAACCGAAGATCTGGTGGCGTTATGTGGATGACACGTTCGTTGTTTGGACGGAAGGTGAGGAAAATCTTAGCCATTTCCTGGATCACCTTAATCTCCAGCACCCTTCTATTTGTTTCACCATGGAAAAGGAATCTGACGGCAAAATACCTTTTTTAGATGTTCTCGTCACCAAGAAAGAGGATGGATCTTTAGGACACAGCGTTTTTCGTAAGCCAACACACACCAATAGATATCTCCACGCAAGTTCTCACCATCACCCTGCCCAGAAACATGGTATCCTTACAACTCTAACTACCAGGGCTAGGAGGATTTGTGAAGTGTCTTCTTTACAAGAAGAAATTAACACCCTGCGAACCACCTTTGAGAGCAACGGTTATAGCAAGGCTTTGATTTCTACGGTTCTGAAACCAACAAATAATAATAGGACGTCAGTTGAGAAAAGAGATGTAAGAGGAACTGCTTACCTTCCGTACATACATAACACAACGGATCGTATTGCTAAAATCCTACGTCGATACAACATACGGACTGTATTTGGAACTTCTGTTAAGATTAGGCAACTCCTGCGACCAACTAAGGACAGTTTGCCTAAATTGCAACAACCGGGTATCTACAGAGTTCCCTGTACTTGTGGCAAGGTTTACATCGGGCAGACTTCGAGAACAATATGCACTCGCATTAAGGAACATAATAGATGTATCAGGCTCATTCAACCTGATAAATCAGCTGTTGCCGATCATGCTTTAACACCTGGCCATGATGTCATGTTCCAAGGGGTGGATGTTCTTGCCCGTATAAAGCAATATCGTCCCAGAATCATCAGGGAGGCGGTTGAAATACGTAAACACCCAGATAATTTCAACCGCGACACCGGCTACAATCTCAGTGAATCCTGGCTACCTATTATCAGAACCCTGAGAAAGTAATTCACTGCTGCTTTCCGTTGTCCCTAACATGGGGCTATAATGGCGTCCATCTTTGGGCACCTTCTATATGTTCTTCGTTGCTTTCTCTTAGCAACATTGTCGTATTCCAGATTATTCCTGACGATGAAAGACATGGTTTCTTTCGAAACGCGTCGAATTGCAATATAATAAAACACGGCATAAGCCCAAAATTCAACATTATGAATAATAACACGGGCCGTGAAAGTCTAAATGACAATATTAGAAACCTCTATGGGGAGGATATTTTCCGACTGATGTCTAGATTCAGTAGGTTACGACGCAAGAAGGTGTGTCTAATCTCTTCACTCGCTTTTCTCCTAAGATGCCGGGATCATGATATTCTACCGAATTTTGTTATGTTGAAGCATTCCTTCAGAACACCTAAGGCAACGAGAATCTATCGTCGTGCAAGCAAGGCGTTATTGATAGAGAGGTTACAGCATACTCGTAAGCAGTTGGATTTTATTTCGAGGGAGTTACTACAGCTACATCTACGCCTCTCAAACTTCGTAAGTGAGGAATTATGGAATATCTTCGATCGTATTTCTTCAGTGCAAGCTAACAGCGTTCTAGATCAGGTGAGGGACAGACATATTTCCAAATATGATAGGTTATGTCAGTTGCAGAAATCTCAAGCCATTAGACTTGATGCTAACAAGGTTGTCGTAAATTTGTCCAGCAACCCCCTAAGTGATACCCAACAGGCAGTTCTCGCTAAAGGTCTCAATTTTGCTGTAGCGCCTAGAAGAATTCCTATTGAAGAACTTATTACATCCGTAGAATCCTCAGTACATCACCTCACACCTGAAGAGGCCGAGGAAGCCAGGCAAGAATGTTCCCGAGTTCTCAAGACAGCTAAGCCACCTAACACCAACTTAAAACAAGGTGAAAGCCGGGCACTTAAAGATCTAAGGGACAATTCTGATATTATCGTTCTCCCCGCTGACAAGGGTAATGCGACAGTGGTATTGGATAAGGTTGATTATGATTCCAAGATCTCGTCTTTGTTATCAGATCCTGTATATAGGATTAATAGTCGTGATCCTACTACTCGCTACTCAAATGTCACCGTCAAATTGATCAAGCAATCATCTATTCCAGCGGATGCAGCGAAGACTCTCCTTCCAGGGGATGCTATTCCTCCGAGACTCTATGGTCTTCCTAAAATACATAAGGACGATGTTCCTCTTAGACCCATTGTTAGTACGATTGGTTCTCCTACATATGCCCTTTCCAAATACTTAGGTAGACTACTTCAGCCGCTTCTGGGTAACACGTCTTCGTACATTAAGGATTCCACACACTTCGTGGAAAAGTTAAAAGCTATAACACTTCAGCCGGGTGATATTCTAGTGAGTCTCGACGTGGTGTCTCTGTTTACGAGAGTACCTATTGATGGTGTTATGTCTCTCATTAATGGCCTTTTTCCTGAAGACATCACAAGACTTTTTTATCACTGCATGACCTCCTCCTACTTTCTATGGAATGGGAATTTTTATGAGCAGACTGATGGTGTGGCCATGGGTAGTCCTCTCTCTCCTGTTGTGGCTAATTTCTTCATGGAGAACTTTGAAGAGAAAGCTCTGTCGTCGGCTCCTTTCAAACCGAAGATCTGGTGGCGTTATGTGGATGACACGTTCGTTGTTTGGACGGAAGGTGAGGAAAATCTTAGCCATTTCCTGGATCACCTTAATCTCCAGCACCCTTCTATTTGTTTCACCATGGAAAAGGAATCTGACGGCAAAATACCTTTTTTAGATGTTCTCGTCACCAAGAAAGAGGATGGATCTTTAGGACACAGCGTTTTTCGTAAGCCAACACACACCAATAGATATCTCCACGCAAGTTCTCACCATCACCCTGCCCAGAAACATGGTATCCTTACAACTCTAACTACCAGGGCTAGGAGGATTTGTGAAGTGTCTTCTTTACAAGAAGAAATTAACACCCTGCGAACCACCTTTGAGAGCAACGGTTATAGCAAGGCTTTGATTTCTACGGTTCTGAAACCAACAAATAATAATAGGACGTCAGTTGAGAAAAGAGATGTAAGAGGAACTGCTTACCTTCCGTACATACATAACACAACGGATCGTATTGCTAAAATCCTACGTCGATACAACATACGGACTGTATTTGGAACTTCTGTTAAGATTAGGCAACTCCTGCGACCAACTAAGGACAGTTTGCCTAAATTGCAACAACCGGGTATCTACAGAGTTCCCTGTACTTGTGGCAAGGTTTACATCGGGCAGACTTCGAGAACAATATGCACTCGCATTAAGGAACATAATAGATGTATCAGGCTCATTCAACCTGATAAATCAGCTGTTGCCGATCATGCTTTAACACCTGGCCATGATGTCATGTTCCAAGGGGTGGATGTTCTTGCCCGTATAAAGCAATATCGTCCCAGAATCATCAGGGAGGCGGTTGAAATACGTAAACACCCAGATAATTTCAACCGCGACACCGGCTACAATCTCAGTGAATCCTGGCTACCTATTATCAGAACCCTGAGAAAGTAATTCACTGCTGCTTTCCGTTGTCCCTAACATGGGGCTATAATGGCGTCCATCTTTGGGCACCTTCTATATGTTCTTCGTTGCTTTCTCTTAGCAACATTGTCGTATTCCAGATTATTCCTGACGATGAAAGACATGGTTTCTTTCGAAACGCGTCGAATTGCAATATAATAAAACACGGCATAAGCCCAAAATTCAACATTATGAATAATAACACGGGCCGTGAAAGTCTAAATGACAATATTTGATATGGTTCATAGAAGTTTGTGAAAGTGCTAAGAGGAGAATATATACGACAAGCAATTATGTCGAAGGAAGAGAAATAAGGACGCGATAATATGTTTATGAAGTGTGTGAGATAAAGAATTTATGATGGAAGGATGTGAAATACTATGTGCCAGTGAGGTAAAGCCGTAATATGTATTTTTGGAGAATCACGAGTGTGAGCAGTGAGGGTTAATGCCATGCACACCTATATTTTTATTTTGGAAACTTATCTGAAAGTCATGCGTCGCAAGTTTGTAATATTATCGATTATTAAATACCGGATTTGTATATTTAAGTGAATAGTCATGAACTTAACCGTTTGTAACAATAATTCACATGGGTTATAACAATGTAATACAGGATTTGACAATTTTATTGTGTGATATACGAGAGAAGGATGTAGGAATGAACTCTATACAATTGGAGACAAACATAAAGAAATCGTGCAGGACGCGATATTGTATATAAGTGTATATAAACAGTCTTCTTCTTTTTTCGATTCGGCCATCTAAGGACCACGTCATTTCAAGTGCTTCTTGCTGCATCGAGCTTTAACATCCTCCCAGTACTTTCACATTAGTTCTCGATGCTATTGTTTCCTTTCAGTAGTCCACTTCTTGCCAGTAGGAAGCTTTGGATTTCTTGAAAACATCGGTGTGCTGTTAGTTTTTGTTTAAGTGTGGCACGTTCCCAAATATCGTTGCCTGTAATTCCCACTTCTTGTAAATATTTGTCCACCTCAATGAACCAAGCTCCCTTGGTTTTCTTTTTGCGGAAGTAGGTGAAAATTCTATTTGACAATCGTGCTGGGTTCATTCTTGTTAGGGGGCGCGGTGGCTCAGCGGTCTAGCTGTATGCCTCTCACCAAGGCGGTCCGGGTTCGATTCCCGGTCAATGCATGTGAGATTTTCGAAGTGAAATGCCATGTCCTGTGGTTCGGATTCCACGTAAAAAGGAGGTCCCGTGGTTCATGATCTCGAGATTAACGGTCACGTTAAACTACAAGCTTGCTTTTTCATTCTTGTTATATGACAGTAAAAGGCAATTCTCTTTTTCCTCATGGCATCAGTTATTTTTTCCACGTGGGTGTAATGTTCGTGGTTGTGCCGTCTCCTATATTCCCCATTTTCTTTTACCGGACTCAAGATTTTTCTTAGAATTTTTTCTTTCTTTCACTTCCAGCTTCTCTGTTAGTCCCTTGCGATGCATTGCAAGGCACTCTGCAGCATACAAAGCCTCTGGACGGATGACTGGTAGTGTCTTAACTTGGCATTTGTTGATATGGATTTCTTGTTGTAAATGGCCTTTGTTAGATTATATGCCATTTCCATTTTCCTGATTCGTGACTCGAAAGCTGCCTTCTCGGAGAGATTGGGGTCTATCCACTCACCCAAATATTTGAACGCTTTCGTTTGCTTGATTTTCCCCTGTCCTACATCCAGCTCTTTTGGCGCTAGCTTGATATTTGTGATGAATTCTGTTTTTTCAAAGGATATCTTAAGGCCCGTTTTTGCTGCTTGAATCTGGAGTTCGTTAATTTGCGCTGCGGCTGCATCGAGGGAATCTGAAAAAATTGCGAGGTCATCTGCGAATGCTAGGCAGTCAACTATCAGGTTCTGTTTTTTGTAGCCCAAACTGACTCCATTTTCAGACTTGTTAATGTTCATTACTGTTCGCCACAGCCGGATGACTTTTTCGAGCACACAGTTGAAGAGCAAAGGAGATAGTCCATTTCCTTGTCTTACACCAGTCTTGATTTCGAAGGGCTCTGGAACTTCTCCCCTGAATTTCACTTTGGACGCAGTGTTGGTTAAGGTTTTCTGAATAATTGCTCTTGTTTTGTTGTCCAGTCCCAGTTCTTTCAGAATTTCCAATAGGGTGGGTCGATCGATAGAGTCATAAGCCCTTTTGAAGTCAATGAAGGTCACTACAAACTGTTTGTTTCTAAGTTTCAGATATGAA
The DNA here is from genome assembly GCA_946902985.2 of Meconema thalassinum. Lineage (NCBI taxonomy): Eukaryota > Metazoa > Arthropoda > Insecta > Orthoptera > Tettigoniidae > Meconema > Meconema thalassinum. Next base: position 40,808,576 of record OX336388.2, read on the forward strand.
AGGATAGATTTAAGGTTCAAAATCTGTACAGCACATGATCGTCCCTTCCGAAATCCCCCTTGATATTCCCCTAATTGTTGATCCAACTGTTCCTCTGCTCTAGTTTGAAGGGCTTTTGAAAGGATTTTGTATGTTATTGCAAGGAGGGAGATGCCACGGTAATTGTTCACATTCGTTCTATCACCTTTTTTGTGAAAAGGGTGAAGCAGAGCTGATGTCCAATCAATAGGGAGTTCCTCCTTTTCCCATATCTCACTAATTATTTCTGTTAGTTTATCGATAGCTACGTCGCCAGCATGCTTCCATAATTCTGAGATTATTGAATCCTCGCCTGGTGCCTTATTGTTTTTAAGTGACTGAGTGATCTGCATAATTTCTTCTTTGGTTGGTGGTGTAGAGTCCGGGTTTGTATTTGGATTGTCTTCAAATGAGAATGAGGATCCTGGGCTTTCACAGTTTAGGAGAGTCTCAAAATAATTTGCCAGGATAGTGCAGTTGTCCTTGTCATTATAGGCAGTTTTCCCCTCAGGATCTTGAAGTGTGGGCTAGGTGGAGTGTATTTAGTGAGATTCTGTCTGAAGGTTCTGTAGAAATCTGGAGTGTTGTTCTTCTTGAAGTCTTGTTGAATCTTTTCCAATTGACTTTTGTCGTATGCACGTTTTACCCCACGTATGGTTTTTGCAGCACGTTTCCTCACTAACAGAAAACTCTCCCAGTTATCTGAATTCTTCTGAGAGTTCCATCTCTGCCATGCTAGTTGTCTCTGCCTTATTGCTGCTTCACATTCACTGGTCCACCAGAGATGTTTCCTTCTTTTTGTTAGCGGGACTATCTCTTTAGCTGTTCTCACCATGCCAACTCGTAGTTGTTCCCAATTCTGTGGATCCAAAGTTTCAAGCTTCTCAGTAAACTCGTGATTCAAGTGTAGCTTCTCTGTGTCAAACCTGTTGATCTCTCTTCGGCAGACCCTCCTGGTATTTCTTGGAAGACGTTTAACCTTGCTTTTGGAAAGGTAATGATCAGAATCAAGATTTACACTTCTCAGGACTTTTACATTCTGGATCTCTCGGTGTGCCTTGCGTGAAATAGCGACATGATCGATTTGGAATTCACCAAGTTTTGGATTTGGAGAAGTTCACGTTTTCTGCTTTCTTGGCAGGTGTTTGAAAGCAGTAGATTTCATAACAAGGTTGAACGTCTTACAGAGCTCCAGAAGTCTCTCTCCATTGCGGTTGGTTCTGTAATGAGCTGGGTAACTTCCTACAATATTTCGGAATTTTCTTTCACGGCCAAGTTGAGCATTGAAATCACCAAGCAAGATAATCATATGTTTGTCCGGAATTTTAGCCATTATATCCTCCAGTTCTTCCCAAAATTCATCTGTTCCTTCTCTGTCTTTTTTGTTTGCCTCATTAATTGGCGCATGCACATTAACCATAGTGTACATTTTGTTCGTGCATCGGAAAGTGAAGATTGCTACTCGGCTGTTAGGAGAACTGAAATATACAACCGAGTCCAAAATTCTTCTATTTACAATGAATCCCGTGCCAAGGTGAGGGATGTTCTTTGCAAAACCTTTACCAACTTTGCCTTTAAATATTCTGTACCCCTGGGACTCAAAAGGATGTTCATCTGTAAATCTTGTTTCGTGTACTGCCGTAATAAGAATTTGATGTTGGGAGAGAGTATCAGTGAGATGCTTAAGTTTACCAGTTTTCAAAAGGGAGTTCATATTAACGGTAGGAAATAAGTTCTGATGTTTGTGTTTGATCTATTGTGGAGTCTCCGACACCTCCAAGCATTTTGGTGCTGGCTCCCCAGAATCCGAAGGCCTGCATGCATCGCTGAAAGCGATGGTGGATTGGTTACCACCTGGGTTAGTATCTTTTGCTGAATTTTCCTCCATGCTTTCTTGAGACAGTTGAAAAACTGTAATTGGGATCGGTGATATTTCACACCGGCCAAAATACTACCAAGGTTGTGAGCCTTGGAGCCACCAGCACTGATCGGCTCGCCGACCCAGCTTCCCGCTGTGAGTGGTTACCCAAACTTCTACTGGGTTGATCGGCTTAACAGGGGACACCTCGGGTAGGTTACGTGCTGGAGTTGGAGTGAAAGAGGCTAAGTTGGATTCTCTTGCTGAATCCAATATATTTGAGTTCCAGGTGACTTGCAACGACGCATTTCACTCCCATTTGCCCAGAGCCACACGGACTCCTCCCAGGTTGATTCCTGAGACCCTGTATATAAACAGTATTATTATTAATTACTTTATTCAGATTTGTAGATTTGACGCTATACTGCGGAGACTTTAACGACTGTATTAAACAGGGAACATGTTTGTAGAAGTTGAACGTTAAAGTGAAGTACAACAGAAGTAGAACTACAGCATTTTTCACATAATTTGTGTGTGATGCACAAGAGACTCATTTTAGTTATACTAAGCCCAGAGAAGGGCAGCTATTTTATTTTGAGTGTTTTTACTGTATCTTTCAACAGTGTTAGGGACATTTATGTAATGGCATTATTAGTTAATAAAAGGCAAGCGTTTTTTTATACACTTGCTACGTTTTTATAGAGCTGATTCTTATTTCAATGCTTAATTACGCGATAACGATACCGCTAGCTAGATGCAGACAGTCTATTGACACATTTACGTTAATTACCCGAGAGTCGAGTTGCTCATTAGTGCTCAATTTTTTATTTTTCTTAAGCTGTTCTGTATGCAACTAGTTGGTAGTATAGTTAGGTGTGCGTTATGTGTGTTCAGGGTTCCCTAGTCATTAGTCCGGTAGGACATGTTCAATTCTTAGCCGGGTATTGACATCCCTACGATCCTTTTGCCATCTGCGCGGATTTGGGACTGTGACCTAGAGGAATTCGGGCGCAGTATGTTCTGAAGAAACGCTCCTTGTTACCACATTTCTTTTAGTTGTTTCTCTTCTATCTCTTAATATCCCTATTTCTGCGGTGTTACGGAGGAGGTGAAATGAATTTTGAACTTATATGTGGGAGTGGTTTTAACAGCCGTTCGCCCTTTTGTCCAGCCTATAAGAGTTGTTAATGGGGATTGGTATTATTGAAATATGATTAGGAGTCAGAAGGAAGCGACCATGGTCTGTTAAGTGTTCCCGTCCTAACGTTGACCTGGAGATGAAGATGGGGAACCATGAACAACCATTTCAAGGATTTTTGTTGGTAGGTATCTTGCCTAGTCAGCTTCTGACAGTAATCACATGGCCTGGCACATTTAAGCTCTGTAATGGTTGAAATTAGCTCAGCCTTTTTTCTGTTCTAAGGCAGGAACTATAAAGGGTGGATTCATTATATAAGTTTCAAACTTGCATTCATAAATTTCTGTACGTCAGTTAATAGCAACGATGCCTGGAATCCTTTATTGAAATCATTCTAAATGACGTGTGACTAAATATATAAATACATTTGAAATAGACTTCGCTATTAATAAGTTACTCCCATTTCTTCCCCGGCTTTTACCTACCTTGCAAACTATGTGCTATAGTTCACCAGTAGACTTATAATGTTTGATATTACTGGAATTGTGTAGCAGCAATATACTCCACAATAAATTCCCTCTAGAGGCACATAATTTATGTACATACACTAAATTCTTTTGTAATTTTGCTTTAATTGCAGTGTTATATGAGAAATTTGTTGTATACTATTTCAAATGTAAGATGTCTGACCTTCATTCTCGAAAGATGGGATGGTATAAATATTGAGGATGTAGTTGCTTTTTACTTAATGATAGGTGGATGTGTTAGATCCTAACGCCACCTAAAGCCTTCCAGTTAAAAAGTAAAAACACATTCATTTGTCCTCAATCCTTAAAGCGATTACTTCCATTAAGGCAGTGAGTCAGCATTTTGTGTTCTTGAGGAGATTGAGTATTATAAGTATTAGAACAAGGGAAGACATAACCACTTCACTTCAACTCTGCCGTGATTTACAATTTCATAGTTTGCTGTTGGTGTTGAAAGTATTAGTGATGCCAAATAAATAAAATAATTAATCAATTCACTTTATTCCTAGGACATGAAAGAAGAAATCCAGGATGGGGAAAGTGCAGCAAGTGGAAATCATCCAAATGAGTATGTACAACATATGAGGAAACATGTTATTTAACTTTCGTGTATGCATAACTGAATGTTTTGGATACGAATAAGTTTTGTTTGCAACGTCACATATATCTCACATGTTACTGCTTGTCTCGTCAAAGCAGATACATTATTGATATTAACTTAACTCTTCACTTGCCCACGAATTATTGTTCGGAAATTTCTCTGTCTGGAAGTATTTGAGAGAAGTTAGTTCGCCTGGTTGGTTCCTTAGTTTAGGGGCTGCGAGAACGCGGTCATGTAGCTCCGCTTACTTAGGGTGTGTGTAGAATCTGGCTGACAACCGGTGTTAATTGTGATGGTTGTATTTCTGTGTGTTGTCTGTTTTCAATTCAAGTAAGGACTGCAGACATTCATTTTTTTCAGGTAGTTAATACTTTTGCCGCCAAACGCCACCGTTAACGACCACTAGCTCAGATATAGGTTACCAGATGCCACCGCAGACGGCTCCTGGTGACGAACGTTGGAACCTAAGAGCGTTAGTCAAGTTTTTAACCGATAATTTAGCTTCACACAGGTGTAATTAGTGGAAGATTCTGTAACATGCCATAAATCTATGACATGGGACCGCCGGCTTTACTTTCCCTCCGAAGGAAGGCATATTGAGGGATTTTAACGCTCTTAAAAATTCCGACGTGTTTGAACTCGCGATCTTGGGCATAGACGCTAAGCATGCTTCCAACTACGCCAGAAATGTTTGAATTCTCCTTCACTATGTCAAACAATTCTTCTATTTGATCATACATTTCTTCAATTTCTTCATCATCAGCATTTGTTTATCCCTCTAATAACAACTTAGAAGCGTTAGACATCACACACATTGTTGGAGAACCTTCCAATCTGTCAGCTCCTGCTTTCTTCAGTATAGAGACAATGGCATACTGTTCGATAACCCTTCACATACATGTCAAAGATCCAAAGTAATAATAAGCGAAATAAACTGCCCAGATGTTCAGCCCCTATTCATCGTAGCAACTCAGCTATTGTGTGAAAATGAAAAGGTATGTTAGTGATAGAAGGAATACCTTGAAGATTTGTATGTTGGACCAGATATTACTGACAATAGTATTTATATAGAAGATGAAGAGCTAATTGAAGAAGATGATAAAGGTCCAACTTTAACTAAAGCAGAGTTTTATGCAGCACTCACTAACCTGAATGGAAATAAAGCAACTGGTGTAGATAACATTCCTGCAGAGCTCTTAAATGTTGTGATACAAGCATTAAAGAATTCCTTTTTCAAATAATTACTAAATGCTGTGAGGACGGAAATGTACCTCCTGATTTTATTAAAATTTGAACAATCACACTACCCAAGAAAGGAAATGCTTGTGAATGTTCTAATTATAGAACTTGAGCCATTCTTTCACATGCATCAAAGATTGTACTGATCATCATCAAAGATAGACTAAGCAAGAAAATTGAACAACATCTGGATAGTGATCAGTATGGATTTAGAACAAGGAAAGGGACTAGGGAAGCTATCCTTGCATTGCGTCCGATTTTAGAAAGAAGACCGGAAGTTAATCAAAAGACCTATATAGTATTCATTGATATAGAAAATGCATTTGATAATGTTAATTGGAAAACCTTATTTCTTATATTTGCCAAAGTCGGGATTGACTGGAAAGACAGGCGCCTTATTCTGAACTTATATAAAAATCAAACTACCGAAATAATAGTTGATGGCAATAAAAGAAAAGCAGAAATAGGATGAGGTGTAAGGCAGGGTTGTACTCTACCACCATTTCTTTTTAATATCTATATAGAAGCTGCAGTAAATACATTAAAAGAGAAAACAAAAGGATTAAGATGTAATGGATTACAGGTACATAGCATTCGCTTTGCAGATGATATTGCAATTTTAGCAAAATCTGCATGTTAAAAGATTTTCAGAAATCCTTAGAAAAATTCGGGCTAAGATTTCATTCTCGGAAGACATAAGTAATGGTAGTTGATAAAAAGAAACAACCAATATTAGCTAAGATAATGTTAAGTGATAGTGCCATTGAACAAGTACCGGAATTTTGCTATTTGGGAAGTGTGATTAACTATGGAAATAGATGGATCTCAGAAATTAAGAAAAGAATAGCGTTGGCGAAGAAAGCCTGTGAAAATAAGAAGAATTTGCTGCTCAATGGCCACCTCAACTTGAAGATAATGAAGTCATTTCTCAAGACCTTTGTTTGGAGTGTGTTGACCTATGGTTGTGAAACATGGACACATGGGAAAGGAGAAGAATCAAAACTTGAGGCAGCTGAAATGTGGTTTTGGAGACGAATGACCCGAACAAGCTGGATGGAAAGAAAGACAAATGAGCTTGTTCTGAACCAAATTCAGGAGAATCGATGCCTGTTGAACGCCATCAAGTAAAGGAATGAAAAATCCATGGGACACATACTTAGACATGACACTCTCCTCCAGGTAATTTTTTAAGGAAAAACTTTGGGGAAAAAACAAAGGGGACGACCAAGACAATCGTATCTCAAGAACATTGCCAAGGCGATGGAAAGTGACTCGTATGCCAATGTGAAGAGGACTGCTGAAGACTGTAAGAAATGGCTGCAACGACAAGGGTTTTAGCCTTTAGAAGCTGATGACGATGATGAAACAAATGGATTGGATGACAGCCGAGTTAGGTAAAAACAAGTTCAGTGAACAAGAATCAGAGGAACAAGGGTAGTTGTATTAAGTATTAGAATGTTCTTGGTAGAATAAAGATCGAGAGGAAAACGTTCTTGGCATATTTAGTACAAATAAAGCTGTGTATAATGTTAATTGGAGATATTATTTGCCAGTTTGAAAAGTTTCGGAATACAATTCAGGATTCTGAGTGTGTCTACATCCAGCTGGTATTTATTTAGATTCGATAGACATGAGAGAGAAACTGGTATTTAGAATGATATAAGGTAAGACTGCATTTTATCATTCGTACTTTTCAATCTATACATACGGCAAGTAACGAAGGAAATGCCAAAGAAATTTGAAGGAGAATTGAGGACGAAGATAAAGTAATTTCGACTCGGTGACTTACTAACGATAATGTCATATTAGCCTCAACACCAGAGGATTTGATCATGTTTCTAAACGGTGTGTACGAGGTGTTGAGGAAAGATTTCATAATAAAATCATTGTATTTGAAACAGAATAAACGGAATGCAGCAGGAAGATTTAAAATAAAAATATTGAAATCGATTGGCTTTTAAAACACTAAGAGACGTTGGTGACTCCAACTTGGGCGCAGAATGGACAAAGCAAATAAGATATAAAGGTTGGATTGACGTCCGTTTAAATAAAATAGAGATCTAGGTAGTAAAAAGTCATTTTTGAAGCCATTGCATGGAGTTTGGCGTTATATGGATGCGAAACTTGGATTGTTTTTGCTGCTGAATATATAAAAGTAGAAATATTTGATTGTGGTGTTGTAGGAAAATAGTGATTATTAAAAGTTTAAATATTGTACTTAATGAAGGGTATTAGGACGAGTGGGGGAGGGTAAATGAGTCTGACGAGTGGTTATGAATAATAGAGAGAGCCTGGTATGGCACATACTAAGGCAACTGGAATTGAAACCTTACTGTTGTTATGGAAGGATGGGTCGAGGACAAGAACTCTAGGGAATAACCAAGAATAGTTTATTTTGAACGAATTCCTTCGGATGTAGGGTGTGTTGGTTCTGCGGAGATAGAATGGTAATCTCAAGATTGAGTGATGTCACTCAACAAATACGCCGCCCGTGCGAAAGCTCAGCCACGTTTGCACACGCGTATACGGATTTATTTAAACAAATGCATCGATTTGTGCAAGCAGTGATATCTCTTACTCTATTTCATCACTTTTAGGATATTGTGCCAGGTTTGACAAACCTCTGAGATACTTCTGTCAGATATTTTGAAACACAGAATGTAACATCGATTATTAATTTAGAATAACAGTGTACAAAGTGTGAATTTGTTGACGTCTAAATAGAAGGTCGTTGGGGGAAAAATTGCTTATTTTATATTCCCAGCTACAGTACGTGGTCTGACGGGAGTCACATTGTGTTGAGCCAAGAGTTGGATAAATGTTCGCTATATGGAGTGATTAATGTTGACGAGTTACCACTTTCTGTAGATTATAACAAGCCACCGTTATATATAGTATCTGATTTTTTCTTGGAACTAAAGCTAATCACTCAACTCCACATAATTTGTTGTTGTTTGAGTCTTCAGTCTTTTGACTGGTTTGATGCAGGTCTCCATGCCTCCCTGACCTGAGCTAATCGTTTCATCCCTACATAGCTACCACATCCTACATCCGAGGCAATCTGTTTAACATATTCTAACCTTCGTCTACCCCTACAGTTCTTGTCCTCGACCCTTCCATAACTAAGCTTGCTATTCCTGGGTGTCTTAGTATGTGTCCTACTAACCTATCTCTTCTCTTCATTAGCAGTCGCCAGAAACATATCTTCTCTCCCACTCGTCTTAATACCTCTTCGTTTGTCACCCTATCTACCCATCTGATCTTCATCATTATCCAGTAACACCACATTTCAAATGCTTCAATTCTCCTCTTTTCTGCTGCACCAATAGTCCAAGTTTCACTTCCATAGAGCGCCACGCTGCAGACAAAGGCTTTCAAAAATGACTTCTTAATACCTAAATCTATATTCGATGTCAACAAATTCCTTTTTTGTAGAAATGCTTTCCTTTCCTGAGCCAACCTACTTTTTATATCCTCTTTGCTTCGTCCATCACTGCTTATTTTGCTTCCTAAGTAACGGAAGTCTCCTACTTCCTTCAGATTTTCACCTGCCAATTTGATGTCCATAGAGGTTTCTGATTTATTTCGGCTGCATTCTAGTATTTTTGTTTTACAATTAATAATTTTCATCATGTATTCTTTCCGTAAGACGGAGTCCATACCATTCAAAAACTCATTCAAATCCTCAGGCTTGTCGGCTAAGATGACGATGTCATCAGCAAATCTCAGAGTTGAAATTATTTCTCCTTGAATCTTTACTCCCACTTTAAATTTTTCTCTAATTTCCTTCATTGCTTGTTCAATGTAAAGATTGAAAAGTATGGGTGATAAGTTGCAGCCTTGCCTAACACCTTTCTGAATATCAGCTTCTCTCTCATGTCCTTCACCTCGAATGACTGCTGTCTGGTTTCTGTATAGATTGTATATCACCCTCCTATATCTGTACTTTATTCCTATAGATTTCAAAATGTCAAAAAATTTAGTCCAATCAACGTTATCAATAGCCTTTTCTAAGTCTACAAATGCCATGAACGTTCTCTTATCTTTCCTTATTCTACCTTCCAAAATCAGCCTAAGGCTTAGTACAGCTTCCCTTGTTCCTACATTTCTCCTGAAACCAAACTGGTCTTCACCCAACTCCCTTTCTATCTGGCTTGCAATCCTCTTGTAAATTATTCTAGACAGGATCTTTGAAGCATGAGTAATCAAGCTGATTGTACGGTAATCACCACATCTGTCAGCTCCCACTTTCTTTGGTATAGGGATGATTACATTCTTCTTGAAACAGGGGGTATATCACCTGTCTCATAAATCCTTCACACCAAGTGAAATAACCTGATCAGACCTTCATCTCCTATGCATCGTAGCAACTCAATCGGTGTATCATCTATGCCTGGTGCTTTGTTCCTGCTTAAGTCTTCCAAAGCTCTATCAAATTCTGATCTCAATATTAAATCTCCTTTCGCATCCTCATCAATTTCCTCCTCCTTTTCCATTACATGATTTTCAATCTCCTTCCCCTTATACAAACTCTGTATGGAAGCTTTCCATCTCTCAACCTTTTCTTCCCTATCTGTTAGAGACTTTCCTTTTGTGTCCTTAATATTACAGCACTTAGTCTTCTTTTCCCCAAATGTTTTCTTAATCCTTCGATAAGCTGTGTCTACTTTTCCTAATTTCAGACAATTTTCTATACCTGCACATTTGTCTTTCAACCATTCTTCTTTCGCTTCCTTGCACTTCTTGTTGACCTCATTTCTCTGACGTCTGTATTCTGCTTTCCCCTTTTCATCTCTTACATTCTTGTGCTTCCGCCTTCCATCCATCAATTCTAGTATATCCTGAGTGATCCACGGTTTTCTACCTATTCTTTTTTTCCTACCAAAGTTTTCTTCTGCGGATTTTGTTATTTCATTCTTCAAAAGTGCCCATTCGTCTGCAATTGAAGTTTGTTTAGGGTTTTTCATTAGTCCTTCCTTTTTACTCTTCTTGAATCTTTCGTTTACATCCTTTACATCCAGTCTGTCTATTGCCCATCCTTTTGGCTTTTGACTTTTCTTCAGTTTCTTCAACTTTTATCTGCATTTCATTACAACCAGATTGTAGTCAGAGTTTATGTCAGCACCAGGATATGTTTTACAATCCAAAATCTGGTTTCGAAACCTCTGCTTGACCATAATGAAGTCGACTTGGTAACGTCCTGTATCTCCTGGTCTCATCCATGTGTATATTCTTCTATTGTGGTTATTGAATAAGGTGTTAGCTATGACCAACTCATGCTCGGTGCAGAATTCCATCAGGCTGCTTCCTCGATAATTCGTTTCACCTAATCCGAGATCTCCTACTATCTTCCCTTCTCTCCCTTTTCCTACCACAGCATTCCAATCTCCCACTGCTATAACATTTCCATCACCCTTGATATACCTTAGAATTTCGTCTATTTCTTCGTAGACCTTTTCAACATCCTCATCATCAGCTTGACTGGTAGGCATATAGACTTGTACCACTGTGGTGCTGGTAGGTTTAGTATTGATTTTTGCTACAATAATCCGTTCATTATATTGCTCATAATATTCCACCCACTGTCCAAGTTTCCTACTCAATATGAGACCAACCCCTGCTTGGCCATTGTTTGAGTTAGTGCTAATGACCCTATAGTCTCCTGACCAAAAGCCCTGTTCTTCCTGCCAGCGCATTTCACTCATCCCAACCAAATCCAACCTTAACCTATCCATTTCCCTTTTAAGTTTTCTAACCTTCCACTTCCTAGCAGACTTCTAACATTCCATGCTCCGATCCGTAGAATGTCAGATTTCCTCTTTGTCACTTCTGTGATGTTAACCCCCTCTCGAGTAGTCCCCACCCGGAGATCCGAACGGGGGACTAGTTTACCTCCGGATTGAAATTTTACAAGGGAGGAGGCCATCATCACATGTAATTATGCATAGAGAGGTGCATATCCTCGGGAATAGCATTACGGCTGTAGTTTCCCGTTGCTTTCAGCCGTGCAGCAGGACGCAGTGTAGCCATAATTTATGTAGCCCTAAATAACCATTCATCCGCGATGTATTCAAGAGTGGAGCATAATAGCCCATATGGTTTCGAAATCACATGATTGCATATCCAAAATTCCCACGTTAATCCATTCGGTAGGGAATATAATATGGATTATTCTGTCACCTGTACGAGCACGCACTTCCTAAGTCAGATGGATTTCAGTTATCCAGGTTCTATTAAAAAGTCATATCCCCGAACATCCAAGTTGTTAAAGTGGCGCAATGTGGTCTAAAATAAGTTGAACACTTTCACTGCAGTATGAATTAGCACACAATTTCCGTAGCCTTTCAATAATTTCAATTATATAACTGATCAAAGACAAAGTTGACGTTTGGCAAACAGAATGTGTCTGGAAATAATTTGCCATTTCCATGTTTAATCAGTACTTTTGAAATAGATACAGATTTCATATTTATCAAGGAAACCAATGACTCCAAATACTCCGATGTGACGCACCATTTTGTATGCATAGTATACAGGGTCATCGAAAAATAATGCCAACATTTCAAACAATGATAGTACCGAAACCCTATATGTTGAACGTGTAATTCTTTCACTGAACACCAGCTGGTTAAAGTAAGTTTTGTTTTGGAGGGGTCGTGACCTTGCTATGCGCACACTAGATACGCAGTAGCCGAGGTCGGCCGGGGCGCGTCTATGAAGTCCTGACCTCACCCCTTTGGTTTTTTCATGGGGTACGTTAAAAACATTGTTTAAACAGATAAAAATCGGGATTTGGAGCACCTGCGGGAGCGAATTTCTGCTGCCATCTTGACAGTTACGCCTGAAATGATTGCACGTACTGCGCCCGAATTCCTCTTGAGCACAGTCCCAAATCCGCGCAGATGGTAAAATGATCGTCGGAATGTCAACACCCGGCTAAGTGTTGAACAACTCCCACTGGACTGATGACTAGGGAACCCTAGGAACACATATATACATCTCTAACTATACTACTAACTAGTTGCATACAGTACAGAAAAATATAAACAAATAAATTAGAACACTAACGAGCAACTCGGCTCTCGGGCGTTAAGATAAGTTGTCGTTCATCTGTCTGCATCTAGCTAGCGGTATCGTTCTATTGTAATTAAGCGTTGAATCAAAGAAACAGTTCTAAAAAACTCAGCAAGAATAAAACTATTCTTGCCATTTATTGACAATAAAAACAACATAACAAATTATGTTCCCTTCATCACGAATAGAAATTAAATATGTATGCCTCACTTAGACTCGATGCATTTAGTAAGTGTCTTTCTTGCATCCTTACAATATATATGAAATGTATGTCTTGCTCTAAGATATTTAAATAAATATATTGTTTAAATATATGACAGTAATATCTGTCCTACTTGTTCACTGAAGTTATGCTTTAACGTTCATCATAACAAACGCACTCCCTACGTATTACAATCGTTAAAGTCTTCTAAATACGATCTCAAGCTTTTAAATGCAATAAAAGAATTGGTTAATAATAATAATACAGTATTTACATTTTATAATGTAATGCGACCCGCACGATATCATAACAACTGTCTCTAATTTATTAGAGTTCATTCCACATCTTTCCTCCTGTCTCACCATCTTTCTACGTATAACACAATCCTTCCTCGTATTTCACACAATAAAATTGATCACAATAGGTATTTATGCGTCAATTCCATGTGAATCCTGAATACAAACAATGAAGTTAATATATCATCACTAAAGTGTACAACTCCGGTATCTCATAAATTAATAATTAAACAAACTTACAATGCACGACTGTTCAGATAAGCTCTCCAACCAAATATCGAGTGTGTGTGGCATTGACCCTCACGTCTCACACTCCTATCTTCTCCAAATACAAAATACGACTTCTCTTAATCACCACAAAATATAACAAAACTTTTCCACATAAACTCACGTTGCATATCATCGCGTTACTGTTACCCCTTCATAATACAAATGCATTTCATTAACATTTCTTCCCTTAGCACATTCACAAAACTTCTACCGTTCCATATCAACTATTTTCATGAAAGTATGATATTTAGTATTCCTACTAGAAATCACAAATGCAATAACGTTCACGAATACAGTACACCTCCTCCTACAAATCCTCTATCGATTATACATTCCGTGCTATGTTCAAATACTTCCTTGTTACAATTTCTCGCTTAACTCTGAATTTCAAGTCTGCTTGTGTCTATTATAAAAATAACAATAACCTTCCCTCACGTTTCTGTTCACAATAAATGCTAATATCCTTCCTTCCTCTACTTCAAATTATAACTTATTTACTTTCGTCAAACACATGACTATACTTTTTTTCTGATACATTATTTATTTATTTATCACAAATGTATGCTTTATTTCTCATGGTTCAATACATATATATTCGTTCTTCAATATTACTAAACCTTTACGGAATTCTCCGATGTTACAACAAATCTACGGAATATACGTTCGCAATCGCAATGAAATCGTTCTAAGTAAAATTTTAACGTTCTAAAATGAAAATGAAAAATACTAACGATGTCTAAGATCATCGTTCAAGCCTTCAAAATACGTCCAAGTAACGTATGAAAATAACTATCGCAATTACTAAAAACTTACTAAAACTTTCAAGACAATATAATAACATAGGTTATAAATGCAAATATGTTGGTCAAAATTCTGGAATAACGTGTATAAGATCTAACTACAGATGTCTGAAAAATGCACTTGTCTACCTTCTCTCTGAGATCGCTGGTGACAGACCTGATGACGCCTGTGTCCTTGGAATCTCGCCATGTGGTTTCTGGAATGCAGCGTGCTCCTACAAACTGGCTGCATTATGTCATCTCTGCTATGACTGGACTGCAATGAAGGTGAACGGCCTGGGTCGATGTTACCAAACAGGTTTCCAGCTGGATCCTCGCCTGCCGGCCCGCTTCCCTCGTTCGAGACGGTGACACGTTCTCGCCACAGCCCTGGTTGCCTCGCATCCTCCAGTCCTGGGTTCCTCGCCGTCTCCATCACGAATCCGCTCGTCTTCTTCTTCTCAGATCTAGATTTTCTTTGAAATCGGTAGTTTGTAGTGTTCCTTCCATCACCAGAAATCACCTCCATGTCGTGAATTTCTCTCGTAGTAGCTTGTAACGTTATGTGTGTTGACGGTAGCATTTGGTAGCAAAAGTAGGAACTACTTGAAACTGCGGTGTTCTGCAGCACGCTGTTCATACTGCTATGTCATCCTGGTCAATTCTGGACCTCACCGGTCTAGCATAGTTCTACTTTTCCAACATGATGAATTTAAAACATCATTCTCACTACGAAATAATGTGTAGTCGTAGTTCTTCCCCTCCGACCTGAAGTTTTATCCATTCTTGTGTAGATTGATAAATCCTTAATAGTTTAGGTCTCACTTCTTCTTTCTTTCCTTCATCCTGCGTAGTTACGTGTTCGATGTTCAATTTGTAACTTTCCAATATTCTATCTCGTCGTAGATTTCTTCCTTAAATGCAGTGGATAACTTCTTTCTTAATACTGTTGAATTATAATGCTTAATTCTGCGTTTCCATAACTTGTTGCTTCATCTTGAAGTCTCGGGTTCACAAAGACCGTTGTCTATACGTTTCGAAGAGTGAATATAATTACGTCTTGTCTCCTTGACGATCCAAATAGAAAGAGCCTCGACTCCTAGCGTCTCCTAGCCTCCTCGATCAGATTTCACCCGCAAATCTGGTCAACTAGCCTCCAACCTCTATGAATATTGACAAATTCATACATAACTTCTCTCTCAAACATTAAATTTAAAATCCGTTTTGCCAATTAAATTTATTTTTCTTTGCTGGTGAATTCAATATGTAACTCTCTTATAAAATATTAAAATAATGATTTCAATATTTATTCCTTCCTCAGTATTCAAACTGTTTTCTTATTGGTTCTCGCCTAAAAGTGGTGCGCTTCTGACACGCGCTTGTTCTCCCACTCTTGATAGTGGCGTGTGTCTGACCTCAAGTCAACCTTCTTCTTTCCCCCTGGATCAAAAACTGGTATCTCGCAGCGAACCTCGCTAAACAGGTCGATTTCCAGGACAGTACTTCCTGTATTTACTCTTGGTTAAAAATTACCAGATCATAAATACTCCATTATTTCTGGAAATAAAAATATTTCTTAAGGCGAAAATTTTTCCAAATGCTTATATAAACATACTCTTCCATCCAGACTGCAGTTTAAATCGAAAATTCCAAATTTAAAATATGCCATTTTTCTGAGGTGGTCCTCGGTTCGTGCCTCGTCCTGACTTCTCCTCTCTACTAGACATGATTTCGGGCGCAGTACCAATCCAGCCATTGGGAAAGCGTGCGTTAAATGCTGATGCTGGTGGTCGGCCTGGCCTAGATTTTTTCTCTACAGTCCCTGTACCTATAAACTGATGAAACCATCGAATGACAACTTTGTAATCAGGTACAATTTGTCGGGTGGTGCAGTGATAGGCGCGCGCGCCCCTGTCGACCTTGGCTACTGCGCATCTAGTGTGCATATAGCAAGGTCACGACCCCTCCAAAACAAAACTTACTTTAACCAGCTGGCATTCAGTGAAAGAATTACACGTTTAACATAAAGGGTTTCGGTGCTATCATTGTTTGAAATGTTGGCTTTATTTTTCAATGACCCTGTTTAAGTATTTGAAAATATTCATACTGTATGAAAAACCTTGCATTGAATAATAAAAATGAGATCAGTGCCAGGTATTAGATAAGGACAGTATTCCTGGTAGTGATATTAATGAATGTTGGTCCAGTTATCATTTCATAAGTTAGATCTCTGTATTTTGAAAGTATTATTCACCATTCTCAGTTAATTCAGCATAATTATGAGCGCACTGCATTGTATTAATACCAATGATTTCAGGCTGGAATGTCCTAATACTTCGGATCCTGCGGTAAGGAAGATATACGCATTATGTAATACCAGAGAACCGAATACCAGCGATGTATCTGATAGAAATATTACAAATCGACAAAATTTGACGACCCATACTGGAGCGATGCGGTACTCGTGTAGCACATGCAATGCCAAATTTGTCCTTATTGGTCGCTTGAAGACACACATGATAACCCATACTGGGGAGAAGCCCTTCGCGTGTAACACATGCGAGGCCAAATTTAGTCGGAAAGGTTATTTGAAGAGACACATGTTAACCCATACTGGGGAGAAGCCATATTCGTGTGCCACATGCGAAACCAAATTTAGTCAGAGTGGTAGTTTGACACAAATGCTAACCCATACTGGTGAGAAGCCCTTCTCATGCAGCATTTGCGAAGCCAATTTTAGTCAGAATGGTAGTTTAAAGACACACATGCTAACCCATACTGGTGAGAAGCCCTTCTCATGCAGCATCTGCGAAGCCAATTTTAGTCAGAATGGTAGTTTAAAGACACACATGCTAACCCATACTGGTGAGAAGCCCTTCTCATGCAGCATTTGCGAAGCCAACTTTAGTCAGAAGGGTAATTTAAAGACACACATGCTAACCCATACTGGTGAGAAGCCTTTCTCATGCAGCATTTGCAAACTCAAATTTGCCCATAATGCTAGTTTGAAGACTCACATGTTAAACCATACTGGGGAGAAGCCATGTTCGTGTATCATTTGCGAAACCAGATTTAGTCAGAGTGGTAAGTTAAAGACACACATGCTAACCCATACTGGTGAGAAGCGATACTCATGTACCACATGCGGAGGCAAATTTACTCGCAAGGATGATTTGGAGACACACATCCTAACCCATACTGGTGAGAATCGATACTCATGTATCACATGCGGAGGCAAATTTACTCGCAAGCAAAGCTTGAAGACACACATGCTAACTCATACTGGTGAGAAGCGATACTTATGTACCACATGCGGAGACAAATTTAATCGCAAGCATAATTTGAAGAGACACATGCTAACCCATACTGGTGAGAAGCGATACTCATGTACCACATGCGGAGGCAAATTTAATCGCAAGTATAATTTGAAGACACACATGCTAACCCATACTGGTGAGAAGCGATACTCATGTACCACATGCGGAGACAAATTTACTTGCAAGCAAAATTTGAAGGGACACATGTTAACCCATAATCGTGAGAAGACAAAGTAGAATATGCCAAACCAAATTTGTTGGAACATTTGAAGAAACACCTTAGTAGCAGATTTCATGAGAGACATCTTATCGCTTTTGATGCCAAGCAATTAATAAGTGAATATTCTAAAATTACCAATCCATGCTTAGTGATATTACAAGTATTACAAATTATCTCTCACCTATATTTTAAGATAGTGTGTTGGTATTTTTTTCTCTAGCAGGCAAACAAATTATTCAGAAACTTGAAGCTAAATAATTACAATTTCCTTCATTTGGGGATTAATAAAATCTGTAAAAATAATTCTGTGAGAAAGTAAATAATTGGAAATCTTAATATCAATTTGACAGCCTACACAATCTAAATAGTATCTTTTGTGAAAGAACTGAACCCGCTCAACGAATAAGGGACTCCGCGCCATTATTGTAGTTTTGTGTAAGGTACGTTTTTGTTGTTTGAAAGCGCGCTATTAAGTGAATTTCGACCAAATTTTATACGAGTGATCCCTAATATCATATAAACATTGTAGTTTACTTGTGTGGTGTTTCAGTGATAACTGAACAAAGATCTAGGCGTATTTTTTGTCTATAAAATAGGAAGAATTACCCCCGTAACAGGTTTTGTTGTCTTGGAGCCCACTCGTTAACAGCATGCATTTCTTGTGACTGGAGTCCTTATTCCACTGAACGGATGGTGATAGCTATACTAATACACACACTGATCTTTGTTGTTGTTGTTGTAATTTTTGTTAATTTTTTGATGGCTTGTGACATTGCGGTCATGTAGCCACGTGTATTTGAGTGTGTGTCACTGTGATGTTAGTACTAGTATGTGTATCTCTTACTGAGGTACGAATTGGGTAGGAAGCGGCCATGGCCTGAAGTTAGGTACCATCCTAGCATTTTCCTGGATTTGAAGTGGGAAGTCACGGATAACCACGTCCAGGATGACTGGGATGGGAATGGAACCTGTCTCTTCTCAATTCTGCCTCAAGATATTGAGTGTACTCCGTTTCCTCCCTCATACCAGAAATAAATTTCTTGACAGGGCCGGGAATTGAACCCTGACCTCCAGGGTGACAGACAAGAATGCTAGCCACTACGAAACGAGGCGGATAAAACACTGCTTGGATGGTTCCTCAGTTTAGGGGCTGCGACAACGCGGTCATGTTGCCCCGTGTACTTTGGGTGTGTGTAGAATCTGTCAGACAACCGGTGTTAATTGTGATAGCTCTATTAGTGTGTGTTATCTGTTTTAATTTAAGTAAGGACTGCAGACGATCAATTTCAAGTAGTTCCTACTTTTTCTACTAAATGCTACCGTCAACGACACCTAGCCCCAAAATTTGCAATTAGATGCCACTGCAACTGGCACCCGGCTACGAACGTTGGAACTACAGAGCGTTGATCAAAACTAACCTACAAATTTTAATTCACACAATTGTAGTTAGTGGAAGGTTTTTTACATGCCATAAAGCTATTACATGAGACCGCCGGCTTTAATTCCCCTCCAAATGAGGGCGTAATGAGGGAATTTTAACGCTCTTAAAAAATCCGACGACTTCGGCCGTGTTTGAAACCACGATCTTGGGCATAGAAGCTCAGTATGCTAAAATGTAGTTCTCTTCCTTTTCCAGACCTATTGTAACAATTCTAGAGTGGTTTTTGTCTTCTGGGTGGGAAGAAACACAATCATATTATTGACATGATTTAGGAAGAGTGAATATTGACAAAGGTAATTTGGGAAGAGTGAGTCGTGTGAGCATCAGATAACGATCTAGGTGGGATTTCAATGGGTTACCACATTCAAATGACGTCTTCCTTATAAGCGTGGCGATAATGAAACCTATGACAACACCGAATGATGTGAAAAGATACATCTTGCAGAGAGTCTCATTCACACTTCCACACACAGAACGTTAGTGGACTGCAAACACAGAATTGGGTCTCATTGACACTTCTACACACTGAACGTCACTGGGCTGTAAACACAGACTTGGGACTCATTCACACTTCTACACACAGAACGTTACTGGGCTGCAAGCACAGACTTGGGTCTCATTCACACTTCTACACACAGAACGTTAGTGGGCTGCAAACAGAGACTTGGATCTCATTAACACTTCTACTCACAGAACGTTGCTGGGCTGCAAACACAGACATGGGTCTAATTCACACTTCTACACACAGAACGTTACTGGGCTGCAAATACAGACTTGGGTCTCATTCACACTTCTACACACAGAACTCTACTGGGCTGCAAACACAAACTTGGGTCTCATTCACACCTACACACACAACGTTAGTGGGCTGCAAACACAGACTTGGGTCTCATTCACACTTCTACACACAGATCGTTAGTGGGCTGCAAACACAGACTTGGGTCTCATTCACACTTCCACGCACAGAACATTACTGGGCTGCAAACACAGGCTTGGGTCTCATTCTCACTTCTACACACAGAACGTTAGTGGGCTGCAAACACAGATTTGGGTCTCATTCACACTTCTATACACAGAACGTTAGTGGGCTGCTAACACAGACATGGGTCTCATTCACACTTCTATACACAGAACGTTACTGGGCTCTAAACACAGACTTGGGTCTCATTCACACTTCTATACACAGAACGTTAGTGGCCTGCAAACACAGACTTGGGTCTCTAAAAGAACATGTGTTTTGAATATTTTAAAACATTCTCTCGATTATTCCCCCACAACATTGATAGCGCGCTAAAGGGTGAGGAGGAGATGGGTGCGTGTGCACTAGCAACTTTTAGCAACCCTTTGCTACCTATGTCCCTGCGCTCCAATTCTCATACCAGCATTAATGGTCCTCCATCGTAGAGATGGGGTTCGAACCAGGAACCTACGGTTCAGGTCTCACAGAACTGAGGATATTACACTTAATTTATATAAATTACGACTTTAGGGGCAAGGTTGTTCTATAGTGTCTTCCCCCTGAAAAGTTTAATTTTTCCGGGTTCATCCTTATGGCAAACAGGACATCGATTATCGTAGAATGTATCACGCTAAGACATTACGAGCCACTTATTATCTACAGTAGCTGTGAGTGGTTTAGTGGTGAGTGTAGTAACTGCCCTTTCTTTAGAAGACTCGGGTTAAGTCCCCGTGTTTGCTATTGAGAATTTAAATCCTGGTACGAGTGTTGGAACAAAGTACACTTAAAATTGTGAGGATAACCGAGGAGTAGATTTCAGGTACCTCCTTGTCTTCTATAGTTTCCCATTTCCACTCCAAACAAATATCGGGAGGATAGCCTACCTAACACGCCAAATTCACATTCCCACAAGTTCTAGCCCCGCAAACACGTACACACCCTAGCAATCTCCACAATAAGACAGCTCACACACTCAAGTACACGGTGCTGATGACAACGATGCCCCAAATCCCTAAATAAAACAACTTAATCTCTACATTATTAACAGGGATATATTCAAATGTCTCATTCCAAAATGCAGACCTGTTAATAGCAAATTCTGGCATGCAGACACCCAGGTGAAAACACGGAGGTCCTTTTTCTTCTCACCTATTCTGGTTGTATTTTTTCCGTAATTACGTCCATGACGATTTTCATATGCTTCCCCAGCATCATTCAACATCTTTCTATTGAAATCTTTCCACTTTTGCATTTCCCTTTACGTCTACGGCCGTTATTGTCACGTTTGCTAGCTGACGGACAGGTCTCCAACTTCCTGACGCCCTCCATCATGGAATACCAGAATCCTTCCACGCACGTGGCATTTCAATTGCAAATATCTACCCATAGGTGGCACTTGTGTGCACGTTTAACACGTCATTTCATGCTACATGCGACCCGGTACCTATTTCCATCATAATCTCAAAACAGACCAAGGTGGCGCGGAGTACCTTATTCGTTGCGCGGGTTCAAATGTTAATATTTATTATTTGTTTATAAATATCGCAAGCATAGAGTAATTCTATCAAATAGGTTTTGAGTACGATCAATTTCTACATCGTTATACGTTTACAGTCGTCCGACATTAGGAGGATTTTCGTCAGTAAAATCAAAGTCGTCGCCATCAATAGAAAATTCACACACTTCACTTTTCACTAAAACCTATTTATGTCCCCTTCGCTGAAGGAGCTAGCCACATCTATCACCAAGTATATTAATAAGCTCATATACCTCAGAAGATAACGCACACGGGAAGTCAGTTGACGGCAGTATGTTCAAAGAGTACCTATTATAAATGCAGTTATTCATGGAACTTAAACTTATCGAGATAAGGAATGGTTCCCGCGTTGTCTTCGTTACAACAGTTAAATCGCTGTGTGTTTGGAAATAAAACAACAAAAAAAATACATAGATCGGCCAGTGGCATTTTTATCAGATATCGGCACCATAAGGGCTAATCCATAGCAGCGAGAATCTATAATCTACGAAGATAGATTAGTTTGTGGGAACAATACTATATTTGTTGATGGTATAGTTTTCCGATACTAAAATGAATTGTTCTTTTTTCAGCTTAATGCATTAATATGTTTCAGTAATAGTTACCGCACTCACTATGTTTCCTAACTGGTTTTCTTGTATTTTGTTTAGAGAGGGCAGTCACTGCAGGTTTGATGGTGTTTTTTAGAGCTATTTGTCTTGTATATTTGGATCTGATGATGCTCCCTTGACGAGCAAAAACATGTCATCTCTTAGTTTTCTTCTTCAATAGTCCTCAATAATATATATAAATCTTAATCCTTTGTGATTTATTTCAGTTTCTTTTCACATTTTACAGTAATTGGAATGATTCTTAGGTTGACCGACTGAAAGACACAATATTAATTGTTAATATGGCAACACTGTAGAATAGCTTCAAGGCTGTCTTTATTTTTATACTCACAAAGGAATTCAGGACAAACACTTCTGAATATTCTAAGACATTTCCTAGCAAGGAATACGATTTTATGATAGACATATGAAAAGCAGATTTTAGATCAGTGTAGGATGATATCTTTCTATTTCGAAGCGTCTCCGTACAGGTAAATTATTGTTAGCAAATACGTTTTTGACTATAAATGTATCGACAAGTGTGTCATAATTCAAATACTACTGGTAGCGCATTCTAGTAGCGGTGATAGTTGTCATAACTAAATACAATTACTTTATACATCACGAGACTCCATTCTATCTCTATAACAGTATTTAACTATTTACAATTTATCTACAATATCTAACTCGTAGCATTGTATATCTGCGAGTTTCACTGCCAGAACACGTTCTTGAACTTTTTGAAGAAGAAAAAAAAGAACAGGAATTTATGAAAAACGAGAACCACCTACTCAAATTACCTTGCCTGTGTTCATCGTATTAGTGTTAGTTATTGCCGTTCAACAAAGTCTAGCTCATGCTTTAATAATCTAGCTCTCGTTAGATAAAATAATAATAATAACAATGAAATATTGCTTCAATGCAATTTCCTAATTCGTGCGTTTTCTGTCGATACATGGCCTTCTATAGTCGCCTTTAAACATCAGATTAACGCATCTTTATCTTATACAGCTTCCTCATATACTGTAATACAGACACGTGGAGTAGGTCGTCACATCTCCACAAGATTCAGGTCCCAAAATATAGCTTCACCTTTAAGCTGGCACGAAAATTCAAAAACAACAACTATCCACTTATGAACTCTGTTACAAATATTGCCATCGTCAACATGATCGATTGGAATCCACTTTCCAATATAAAATACTTTCATTTATGCTCCATTATTACAACAATGCGCACTTCCAACAACTAAATATCTGCAGAATATCGCTCTCCTACGTAAGACATGTTTCACATACTTGCAGTTCTTCAACGAATTAAAAATCCCCAACATTCATCATTACAAGTTAATCATAATAGCTCCCTGCTTGTCATTCATAATTGTTGCAATCAACAATGCTTAAATTGTCTCTCCACATTCTAATGCAATCTGCAAACTGCTTTAAATGTACCATTTGAACAAGTATAGTCCTTACAGTTCGTTTTAGTATTTAACAAAACCTTTATTGAGTTTCTGTCGCATTTCAAATTGACTTCTGCGTAGAATTAAGTGATCAGCTGTTATCGTCTGATACTCAAGAAATCTCAATTATTTCGTTTAAAAATTGACAATCGTAATATTGGCCTGTTATACAATGTCTATCTCGCATAACCTTAATGTTCAAATAAGAACCAATATAAAATCAAGTCTTGCACACTTACAAGGACACTATCTAATTCCTACTTCCTACAAAAATACGGTCGGTTAAGCACATCTCCCATCAAAATATTAACGAAATATCTAATCGCACACAAAAACTAGTATTTACGGTAAAATCCACCTCAATAAAATCTCGCTCGTCGAAGAAAAAAAATCAAATCTAAATTCAAAAATATTTACCAAGTCCAAATACTAAATATTGTTGTGGCTTTTATGGGCTATAACTAAGTCGTAAGAGGTGCGGGGTTTTGTATGTGTGCGTGTATGAGTCACCTACGGTGATGTGAAAATACCTGATGGTTTGATCAAGTGTTACAATTTGAGAGCCTCTAGACGCTTGGCACTTCTGGTAACTACGGTGTTTGGAGGTGCTCCTAGTCGAGGATTAAAACCGGGCTACTTTCTAAGTACCAGCGAGTGCTAAACAATTATGAGAAAGCGCACGGTCGCTAAACGGACAATAGCTTGCTCTATGCCTGGAGAAAGCGCAGGGTCGCTAGACGGACAATAGCTTGCTCTATGCCTGGAGACGTGCTGTCCACAATGCGATGTGGGCGAGCAGGTTGTTAACAGTGATGACTCAAAAGGATCTGAGTCGCATGGGCAAATGGTGAGCGTACAATAAAAATAGACAAGAGGCTAGTTGTGATGGAATGTGGAAGTTTAATAAAATCACTTTGGAGAAGTGTGTAGACTTCTTCAATTAAATGTAGTGCAGTAGCCCACAAGTTACAATGCAAGATGAAGGCGATTACAAGTATTACAGGTGTGGTGTATGGATAGGAAATAACAGTGGGATTACCCGTTCGTATACTTACTTGTATTCGGTGGTCGGCGTCCAGAGCTTCCGATGGCACTAGCGCGGTGACGTCGGCAGACAAGACAACGAGCCCTTGAGTTGTGAGTTATTTTATACTGAATGATTCTGCTGACTAAGAGTTAGAAAATACCTGCTCTACTTTAGTAGCTAGCAGCTTGTGTTTGGTAATAATGATGAAATAGTTGGTATATGTTGCTTCCCTAGGTGGCTAAGGGTAGAGATATGGGCTGAAGTGTGTTAGATAAATGGCCGATAGAGGGTACTGGTTGTAGCTGTTGTGAATGTTATTAGATGTATTAACTGTACCCTGTGCGGAGCCTCTGGGTATAACAATCCTCCTCCCCGGCTAAATCTGTATCCTCACATATTGGACTTGGACGTAAGGGTGGCTTCTTTTTCTTTTCTTCTTTTCTTCTCCTGGGCGTGTAGATGTAGGGGTATGTGGGAAGTGCAGCAGTCTGGCAAGTGTCGATTTATGTGTAGTTGTCGTAGCCGTGTACTTTCGGTAGGTAGGGTTGAAGGGTGGAACAATGTTATATATTGTTTAGATCATAATTTGTACATAGCGATATTGTAATACATCAAAAAATATATATGTATATAGATACACAAGCAGTACAAGGCATTATGGCAATGGAACATGTGTTGCTATAAGTGTTGCAAAGAGAAAAAAAAATAAACAAGTTTGAAAAGAGAAATAAAATGTTAAAGAAGAAAAGGAGAAAAAATGATCTGTGAGGGTTAGAAGTTTGGAAGAATATGCACCTTTTTTGTTTTTTTTAATAGGAGTAAATAGAGCATTTGAACATCGTGTATTAGGAAGAGAGAAAAGAAAAAAAGAGTGTGCATGTAAGGAATACAGTGGAATAAATATAGACAAGTAACACGGCAAAAAAATGTTGACACCAGGAGTACCGTATAAGAATAATAACAAAAATAAAATAAAAAAGTACATACAATGTAACAATGAAATAAAAACAAGTGTACCATCGTGTCGTAGAGCTCTGTTGTTGTATAATTGTTTACCCCTATGCGCGCTATACCTCGTTGTTGTTTATAGAACAAACTTAGGGTCCAAACTTATGAATTAACTTAGTAACTAGACTTAAGTTTTAGACGGCCGTTCAAAAGTAACTTATATCTATGTGGCCACTGTATTTTAAAGTTTGTAAGTCACCCTATGTGGGCGAGTGAGCTCACCTTAGCAGTGAAAGTCGCCACTTACAAGCTTGTGATGGCTCTCACCACATGTGAGCGTTATATTGGGTATCCGTCAGTAACAACTGGTATCCCACAGATATCAGCCATTGCTGTGCGGATTTATCTTGGTCGTGCTAATGTAAGTAAAGGAATGAATCGAGGTATTGTGGTGTAGTGTAAAGAGTGTGTTGTGTCAAAAGGAGAGAAGGAAAGGCTGGTGCCCTGGGGCAGTCACAGTGAATAGTTCCATTACTAAATTCCTGTAATAAGGGTGCAGCTATTACCTGAAAAGGGAAATACAAAGTTTAAGTAAATTTTTAAATGTGTTCCTGTTGGATTTGCTGCTATCTGGAAAAAGGAACAGTTTCAGTGCTACCTGGAAGTAAAAGCTTATATTAGTACCTTTTATTTTGATTCTCGGTCGCTTGATGTAATCCAAAATACAAATACAAATGCAAAAGGTTATTGTTCCCCGTTTGGTAAAGGGCAACACTGGTGCTGTATGGAAGGAGAAATTTTTCATGTTAGTATATTGTTATCATTTGTATTTGGTAAGTTAGTCATGTAGCGCTGTTTGTTTGTTTGTCAATTCGTCTGTCCGTACGGCGTAGAGGTTAACCTTGTCGACTAATTAACTATTTTATTTATTTATTTATTTATTTATTTATTTATTTATTTATTTACGAACTAGCTGTACCCGGCATGCGTTGCAATGCCAATCAAAGAAAGTGTTGGCGTTGTAATATCGTTTCTTGAAATGCCTTTGGAAACAATCTTTTTTCAATTTTCGTTAACTGCCTCTTAACTATCGTAAAATGGAATAACTAATTTAAAAACATTCGTGGGAGCGCGCACAACAATTCACCAAAGTTTCATCGCAATCGGATGAATGGCATATGAACGCATACGGGATTTTGTTTAAACGATACGCGTGCCGTCACTCATTTGTTGAATCTACTCGTACGCTACCTATTGCAAAATAGATTTACTAAGCCTGAAACCTTTCCTGAAGTGTACTCAACGATTCACCAAAATCTCACAGCAATGGGATGAATGGTATATGAACGCATACGGTACTTGGTTGAACGATTCACGAGCCGTCGCCCATTTGTTGAATAAAATCGTGCGCTACCGATTTTAAAATGCATGTACTAAGCCAGAAATCTTTCCAGGAGTGTACACAAAAACTCACCCAAATTTCATCGCATTCGCACGAATGTTTTATGAACGCATATGGGACTTTGTTGAAACGCTTCGCGCGCAGTCGCTCATTTGTTGAATCTACTCGTGCGCTACCTATTGAAAAGTGGATGATCTAAGCCAGAAACCTTCCCTGATGTATACACAATATCTGACCCATGTTTCATCGCTATTGGACGAATGGTATATGAACGCATACGGGACTTTGTTGAAACTCTTCGCACGTCGTCGCTCATTTGTTGAATCTGCACGTCCGCTACCTATTGTAAAATGGATTTACTATGCCAGAAACCTTCCCTGGAGAGTACACAACATCTCACCCAAGTTTAATCGCAATGGGATGAATGGTACATGATCGCTTGTGGTCTTTGTTGAAACGAAACGCACGCCATTTTGTTGAAGCTACTCGCGCGTCATCTATTTTAAATCGGATTTACTATGCCTATAACTTTTCCGGAAGTGTGCACAACAACTCACCAAAATTTGATCGCAATCGGATGAATTGTATATGAACGCATAGCAAACACTCATTTGTTCAAACTACTCGCGCGCTATCTATTGTAAATTGGATTGACTAAGCCTATAACCATCCCGGAAGTGTGCTAAACAACCCACCAAAATTTGGTCGCAATCGGATGAATTGTAGGCTATATGACCGCATCGCCAACACACATTTGTTTAAACTACTCGCGCGCTCTCTACTGTAAATTGGATTAACTATGCCTATAACCATCCCATAAGTGTTCACAACAACTCACCATATTTTGATCACGATCGGACGAATGGTTTATGAAGGCATAAAAGACGAACAAACGAACATCCTTATATATATATATATATGTATATAGGATTTACGTGTCTTAGCCTATTAATTTATTATTTTAGCTCTTGGTTCACCTTGTTGTTGACTTATTTATTTGCTTCCTCTTTTTCTTACTCACTCCCTCTCCTTACTTTCTCCTTTATTCATCTTATTTACTTGCTTCTAACCAATGCCTTTCCCTGGTCTTTCTTCACTCCGATGCAGATGATTTATGGTTCTGGCGTTATTTAGTTACTTATTTACTCTCATGTTCTTTCATTTATTAATTTCCTAATTTCCCCTTCTTATTCATCTTTCACTTCTTTAAGTTCATATTCCTTGCCTCGTTTATTTCTTTATTCGTACATTTATTTCTTTTGATTCCTTTTTCTTACAACGCTTCTTTGCTTTTTTATTTTCTCTTGATTTCTTTCGTCCTGACGTACTTACTTACTACTGTTCTTGGTCGGCAACTTAAGGTCCTGCCGCCACGTGAGTTGTCAGATGAAAGTTTCCCCTCGGTGTTACCGGGATTCGAGCCGCGGGGCTTCCTGGTGAAAGTTCCACCTCGGTGTCACCAGGATTCTAGCCGCGGGGCTTCCTGGTGAAAGTTCCACCTCGGTGTCACCGGGATTCTAGCCGCGGGGCTTCCTGGTGAAAGTTCCACCTCGGTGTCACCGGGATTCTAGCCGCGGGGCTTCCTGGTGAAAGTTTCACCTCGATGTCACCGGGATTCTAGCCGCAGGACTTCCTGGTGAAAATTTCACCTCGATGTCACCGGGATTCTAGCCGCGGGGCTTCCTGGTGAATGTTTCACCTCGGTGTCACCGCGATTCTAGCCGCGGGGCTTCCTGGTGAAAGTTTCAGGTGAGAATCTCTCTCCACTGTCACCGTGATCATCGGCCGTGGGGTGAAATACGAGTAGCTAAGCCATTGCGCCCTCTCGCTCCCCTTTCTTACTAAATTAATTACTAGTTCCTTATTCTATTACCTAGGTATATAGATGGTAAAAATGGACAGAGAGGGTGCTAGAGTGCACTTATTTCTTCATTTTATTATATCAACCCTTATACGGGGCATCTGCTCGCTGCAGGAAGAATTCATCCATTATATCATCCCTTATACGGGACATCTGCTCGCTGCAGGAAAAATAGGCTACACCGCTTGTAGGTGACATTTACTTAACCTTAAAATTATCAAACTTATATACTAAGAGCTCTGCGTCAATGTGTCGATTTGCGTGATCATCTGCCGTCGCTGGCTAGTCTAGTGACGTCATCACTCAGCGCGGTTGATGTCATGGCTGTGTTATGGCAAAATGTCCCTTCGGCCACTGATTTGGCTAGGATCCTGTCCGAAGCTAGTTCGACCTTAACGTGTCTTTTTGGACTAGCAATTTTTGATTCTTTCGGCTGAATAGTTCCATAGATTCGCAATTGTTGTCCATGGTCTGTCTGCGAAATCGCAGGTGAACGCAGCTGTGCCCGCTGGTTGGCTAATTCCTTGAGCTTGGCTGGCGTTACCTTTAATTTCTTGCCCTTTGACCTTATTATCTAAGCGTAGTGTACTTACTAGGGTATGAAGGCTGGGAACAATGCGGGGTTGCAGGAAGTAAAAGCATTGCGCCTGGCTGATCGGATTCTTAATCTATACAGTGGCATTTCATCTTACAATTGTTGGTAGACGAGGTATATGGATGGATAGGTCATTATTGTTAATCTGATTTGTTGGTATGTTAGTATTTGTTAATTAGAGGTCGCGGCTTAGGATGGTCGGTTAGGTATCAGGAGCTGAGGTCCTACCTGGGATGTGGGATTGATTAGTTTTGTTTGTTTATTAGTTTTGGGTCTTTAGACTTATTATTAGTTATTAGTGGCTCGGGATGGGGTGGACAGCTCGTTTGTTAGTTATTGAGCTGAAGGGTTGAGGCTTCATTAGTAAACTTCTCGTGAATAGGCATGCTATTAAGTGTCTTAATTATATTAGTGGGTGGATAGTGATAGTGGTTTTGTATTTCCGAAGTGATATATTTGGCACCAGTCGTGGCGATAAAGCTTCGTGCACGCCCGTGGGAGTAGCTCTCCGCCACATGCTTCTATGTAGTGGGACAACGGTGTGAAGGCGGTTTTGACGTATCGCCTTGTGACGTCAATATTCCAAGATGGCCTCTATCGCTACGCGCTCTACCGCCTGATTTGCGGCTAAATTATTGTGCACTCTGACTGTGATATAATTGCTCTTGTCTTTCGCATGGGAATTGCTATGCCCGATTTATGCTTTTAACGCCCATTGGTGGCCTGATTGATTTTATGTAATGGCCGCAGATAATAATAATAATCATAATAATAATAATCGCGCCACTTTTGTTACCATAGTTGGATCAAGCTTTCCTACTAATTTTCTGTGCCTGGCCTCCGCTTATTTTAACCTTGCAGTGTAAGTTTCATTTCGTGCTAACTAGTAATTGTAGTTCATACTGTCGCTATTTTCTTATTTAACTATTATTATCTCTCCTATATTCTGCTCCGCTGTGGTAGCTACTATTTCTACCCGTCCATCTCTCGTTAGGATGATGCTGCTCAATCATTAATACCTATCTTCCTATTCTTAAGTTTAATTAGTGTGTATCTATGCATTATGTTGACCTAACAGTCCTGATCCAACCCATGGTACTCCGTCTGATAAAAATAATGATAATAATGTAGTACTGTAGCAGAGCATCAAGAAGACAGTTGCAGAACTATCAAGAAGGCAGTGCGAGAAGAGAATATCAAGTAGGCAGTGATGAAATAAAAGATAATTTTTGTGATTGTTATGTATGATTAGAGTGTGTTAAAATATAATATTTTTGTGTGTTGATCAATGTCAAGAGTAATAAAAACAGCAACATTGGTGACCCTGACGTGATAATAAACATGAAGAAGTCGTCAATTAAACAACAGTAGCCTACATTGTTACGTGAGTAGACTGTGTTGTAAATTGGAATTGAAATGTTAACCCCGGAAAATAACGATATCCCAGTCTTAGGATGCGAAGCTAACAAGGTTAGCGTAAAGATTCCTCCGTTTTGGTCAGAAAAGCCAGAGAATTGGTTTTTCCAAGAAGAAGCCCAGTTTAATATTAAGAGAAACACATCCGAAGAGACAAAATTTAATTTCATAATTGCCCAACTCGAACCAAAATATATCGAGAATATTTGGGACATAATAATAGGACCAGGAACTGCTAAATGTACAGCTGACAAATCACGACTCCTGGGTATTTTTAAAGAGAGTGAAGATTTGAAAATCAAAAGATTGCTTACTGGTGCTGAGTTAGGAGATTACAAACCTAGTCAGCTTCTTAGAAAAATGCAGTCGTTAGCTGGAAAGGATGTATCTGATAAGGTTATTAGAACTCTTTGGTTAGATAAGCTTCCAGATTCGATAAAAAAGTATCTTAGTCGTGACTGAAGAGTGCCTGGAGCGTGTCGCAGTGATGGCTGATAAGATGTTGGAGATGAACCCCCGCAATGACGTATTCAAGGTTGATACACAAGACCAAAAAGGTACTAGTATTAGTGAGCTTGTTACTAAGATTGCTCACCTGGAACAACAAATCGCTACCATGTCTATAGGACAACACCGCAGTCGGAATCGTAGTCCTCGCCGGCGAAGCTTTAGTCGCAACCGCAGTCGAAGTAGAAGATACGACCCAAAGGGCAAGTACTGCTATTACCATTTCCGATTTGGTCAACAGTGCATTCCAGAGAAATGTAAACAGCCTTGCTCATGGAAGTCGTCGGAAAACTCCAACAGGCAGTAGAATTATCGGCTAGTTCATCTGCCGAGAATTATGATAGAAGCCGCAACACCGGTTATTCTTAACAGATAATAAAACAGGCCTGCGGTTTCTCGTTGGCAGTGGGGCAGACGTATCAATAATCCCACCAAGGAACTGTGATCGAATCGATGATTCGTTTAAAAACTTTATGCTGCTAATGGAACTGTAATTCCAACATATGGTATCAGAACCCTAACATTGGATTTAGGTTTACGCAGACAATTTCAGTGGCCATTTGTAATTGCTAATAAGGGAATATTAGGAGCAGATTTCCTAAACGAATTTCATTTATGTGTCGATATTCGTAACAAACAATTAACAGATGGCGTAACCAAACTTGAAAGCAAGGGTGAGGTTATGTCCATTTCGGAAGAGGAAATTTTAAGTGCCGTGAACAAAGGTGCCATGCAATTTGCCGACTTGTTCAGCTCCTATCCTGAAATAACATTGCCAAACTTGACACCAGAAACGATTTCACATAATGTTAAACATTACGTCAATACCCAAGGACCTCCAGTTTATTCTAGAGCAGAACCATTAGCACCCCATCGGTTACAGCAAGCTAAACAAGAATTCCAATTCATGCTGGACCATGGTATCATCAGGCCATCACAGTCAGAGTGGGCTAGTCCTCTTCACTTGGTAAACAAGAAGGATGGATCACTTCGTCCATGTGGAGACTATAGGAGAGTGAACGAACGAACTGTTCCAAACAGGTATCCTATTCCGAGACTTGAAGACTTTCATCACATCTTGGACGGAACCACGACTTTTTTCCAAAATTGATTTATTCAAAGCGTATTTTCAGATTCCAATAGCACAAGAAGACAAGCACAAAACTGCCATCATCACACCATTTGGACTTTTTGAATTTAACGTTATGAGTTTTGGACTTAGAAATGCACCGTCGACATTCATGCGTTTCATCCATGGTGTGTTGAATGGGTTAAATTTTGTATTCCCCTACTTGGGTGATATATTGATTGCCTCCAAATCAGTCGCAGAACACAAGCATCACCTACAGCTAGTTTTAGAAAGGTTGTCGAAGTACGGCCTCCGTATCAATATTACTAAATCTGTAACAGCTGCAAAAGATCTTGAACTTCTTGGGTACCTGATCACACCAAGTGGTTCGAGACCACTTCCTGGGAAGGAACAAGCAATCAGGGATTATAAATTACCTGAGACCGTGAGAGACTTGCGCACATTCCTCGGTTTGATCAACTTTTATCGACGCTAGCTGCCAAGTGCAGCAGAAACTCAAGCTATTCTACACGAATACTTGAAAGGAGCTAAGAAGAACGACAGCAGAAAAATTGGCTGGACCGACGAAGCCAAGAAGCAGTTTGAGAAATGTAATGAAGACCTGATTAATGCTACACTTATGACGTTTCCAGTTACAGATCTGCCTCTAGCCCTTTTCACAGATGCTTCTGATCAGGCTGTTGGAGCAGCCTTACAGCAGTATGAAGACGCTGGTTGGAGACCCATAGCTTTCTACTCCAAAAAGCTCAGCAGTGCGCAGAAGAATTACAGTGCAAATGATAAAGAATTGCTTGCGATATACCTGACAGTGAAACAATTCAGGCACCTCGTTGAGGGTAGAGAATTTACCGTTTTTACGGAGCATAAACCAATCACCTACGCATTCCAACAAAATAATGAGAAGGCATCCCCTCGGCAACTACGGCACCTGCAGTACATCTCGCAGTTCACGACTGACATACGTCATGTCAGTGGCAGAGATAATGTGGTAGCCGATACTTTGTCAAGACTTAATGAAATTTCAGTGATTGATTATGAAGTCATAGAAAAACATCAAGAAAATGATGAAGAACTGAAGCAGTTACGACAAGAGAATACATCACTGAAATTCAAACAGTGTCAGTTATGTTCCCAGTATATGTTGTGGTGTGATGTCTCTACTAGTAACATTCGCCCTTTCGTTCCAAAGTTATTTCGCACCAAATTTTCAAACATATTCATGATATGGCACATCCTGGCGTGAAAGCAACCGTCAAAAACTTTGTTGCCAATTTTATATGGCCAGGAATAAGAAATGATGTGCGTAAATGGGCTCAATCTTGCATTAGTTGTCAACAAAATAAAGTGAAAGGCACACTAAGTCTCCAGTTGGAAACTTCGAGCATCCAGATGATAGATTCAAAGTCGTTCATGTAGATATAATTGGACCTTTGCCACCACCAGAGGGCAACAATTACTGCCTTACTTGCATTGATCAATTCAGCAATTGGATGGAAGTCATTCCAATGGTCAATATCACCGCGCAGTCAGCAGCAAGTTCTTTCTACAATACTTGGATACGTACATTTGGAGTTCCAGAAACAATTGTTACGGACCAAGGGAAACAATTCGAATCGAAATTATTTAGAAACTTAGCAATGATCTGTGGAGCGAAAGTGCAACATACTACTCCTTACCACCCCCAGGCAAATGGAAAAATAGAACGCCTAAATCGTACACTCAAAGCAGCAATTAGAACACACAAGAACCCCAGATGGACTCAGAGCCTACCAACAGTCCTACTTGGTTTACGAGCAGCCATTCGTGAAGACTCCAGATACTCACTTGCGGAAATGATGTATGGAAACACCATCAGACTGCCTGGAGTGTTTTTCGAACACTCAATGCAGTTACAGTGCAATCCAGATACCTTTGTAACCCAACTCCGGGATCATATAAATCAACTTAAGCCTGCTAAACCTAGGATTGTGACATCCAGATCTACATTTATTCATAAAGACCTATCTAGTAGTTCACATGTGTTCTTGAGGACAGACAGAGTTAAAAATCCCTCGAGCCACCTTATGAAGGACCGTTCCTAGTGGTGAAGAGGCTGGACAAGTATTACACCATCAGTATCAAGGGCAAAGATATGAATGTGTCCATTGATAGACTCAACCTGCGTATATACTAGTGGATGAAGAGACAGAACGAGATACACAGAGGAATCCTAATCCATCTCCCACGAAGTCCCCTGTTTCCGAACAGTACCATGCCAATCATGACAGTGAACGAGTCAAGACTACACGTAGTGGTAGGGCGATAACATTTCCTACCAGATATCGGGACAGAATTCAATTAATAACTTTTTAGGTTATGTTAGATTAATTTTTGTTGTTGTATAGTTACTATAATTGTTCAGCCCTGTTAACGTAACTAAGTTACTGGCAGGAGAGTGATGTAGCAAAGCATCAAGAAGGCAGTGCTAGAACAGTATCAAGAAGGCAGTGCGAGAACAGAATAACAAGTAGGCAGTGATGAAATAAAAGAGAATCTTTGTAATAGCTATGTATGATTAGAGTGTGTAAAAATATAATATTTTTGTGTGTTGATCAATGTCAAGAATAATAAAAACAGCAACAGTACTAATATGCATAATGTCTAAAGTGAAGAAGGGAGGGGGGGGGGGGGGGAATTAACGCTAAAAGAATAGTTATCTAAAGGGTAGATTCTGCTGTCTTATAGCTGGCTTTAAATACAAATACGCTACGTTAGCTTCTCACTTATGCTTATGCCTCTTTGTGAAAAATGGTTCCGTGAGATAAAAAAAAGGGAGGTTTCCCTCGATTAAGTTTATGGAAGTGAAACTTAGTACGATCGTTACTGTCGCGTGAAGGCTGTGCTTCCGGTTTCTAAATGCCTCTATTGGTGCTGCTATGTATCCTGTGGAAGTTAGTTACTCTCTCTCTCTCTCTCTCATATGGGTTGTATTTACTGTCTCACCGCCCTGTTAGGGGTTGAAATTTGAAATGCGTACATGTGCGCAGCGTGTTAACTTTTAATAGCTAAAATAATAAATTAATAGGCTAAGACACGTAAATCTTATAAATATATATAAATGAAAGTTCGTTTATTCGTCTTTTATGCGTTCATAAACCAATCAACCGAATGCGATCAAATTTTGGTGAGTTTTTGTAAATACTTCCGCGATGGTCATAGGCATAGTTAATCCACTTCACAATAGATAGCGCGCGAGTAGTTTAAACAAATGCATTATGGCGATGCGTTCATATACAATTCGTCCGATTGCGATCAAATTTTGGTGAGTTGTTGTGCATTGTCCCAGAAAAGTTATAGTCGTAGTAAACCCAATTTACAATAGATGTCGAGCGAGAAACTTCAACAAAATGGCGTGCGTTTGTTTCAAGAAAGTCCCACATGTGTTCATATACCATTCATTCCATTGCGATGAAACTTGGGTGAGAAGTTCTGTACACTTCATGTAAGGTTTCAGGCTTAGTGAAACCACTTAACAATAGATAGCGCACGAGTAGATTCAACAAATGAGCGACGATGGGCGAAGCGTTTCAACAAAGTCCTGTTTGCGTTCACATACCATTCGTCCGATAGCGATGAAACTTGAGTGAGAGGTTGTGTACACTACAGGCAAGGTTTCTAGCTTAGTAAATCCATGTTATAGTAGGTAGCGCACGAGTGGATTCAACAAATGAGCGACGACGCGCGAAGCGTTTCAACAAAGTCCCGTATGCGTTCATATATTATTCGTCTGATAGCGATGAAACTTGGGTGAGATATTATGTACACTACAGGGAAGGTTTCTGGCTTAGTAAATCCACTTTACAATAGGTATCGCACAAGTAGATTTTCAACAAATGAGCGACGACGGGCGAAGCGTTCCAACAAAGTCCTGTATGCGTTCACATACTATTCGTCCGATAGCGATGAAACTTGGGTGAGAGGTTGTGTACACTACAGGCAAGGTTTTTGGATTAGTAAATCCATGCTATAATGGGTAGCGCACGAGTAGATTCAACAAATGAGCAACGACGCGCGAAGCGTTTCAACAAAGTCCCGTATGTGTTCATATACTATTCGTCTGATAGCGATGAACCTTGGGTGAGGTATTATGTACACTTCAGGGAAGGTTTATGGCCTAGTAAATCCACTTTACAATAGGTATCGCACAAGTAGATAAAACAAATGAGCGACGTCGCGCTAAGTGTTTCAATATAGTCCCGTATGCGTTCATATATCATTCGTCCGATAGCGACTAAACTTGGGTGAGTTGTTGTGTACACTCCAGGGAAAGTTTTAGGCTTAGTAAATCCATTTTACAATAGGTAGCGTACAAATAGATTCAACAAGTGAGGGAAAACGCTTGAAGCGTTTCAACAAAGTCCCGTATGCGTCCATGTACCATTCGTCCAAAAGCGATTAAACTCGGGTGAGATGTTGTGTACACTTCAGGGAAGGTTTCTGGCTTAGTGAATCCACTTTGCAATAGGTATCGCACAAGTAGATTCAACAAATGAGTGAAGGCACGCGAACCGTTTAAACAAAAGTAGGTAATATAGGCCGAAGCTGGGACAGGGGCTAATGGGCAAAATGGCCGCCGAGCGCAACCAGCCTTATGTTATTCTTATGGAGGGGTCAGTCATAGCTGGGCCAGGGGCTAATGGGAAAAATGGCTGCCACGCCCTGAGACCGTGAATGACGTCACAGGGAGAGGAAGGCCGTGTAGTTTGCTAAATTGAATATTTATTATTATTATTATTATTAATTGATCATGGACAATCCAGAACAGCTGCATATTGTCAACCTCGTGGTGTAGCGGCTAGCATTGTTGGCTGTTACTGCTAGGCCCGAGTTCGATTCCTGGCTCCGCCAAGAAATTTAATTCTGGGCTGAAAGCTGGAATGGGGTACACTCAGTCTTGTGAGGCAAAAGTGTCAAAAGGCGGGTTTAATTCATACCTCAGCCATTCTACCTAACCCAACTTCACCTAACCTCGCCTAACCTAACCTGACCTAACCTCACCTAACCTAACATCAGTTCACCTAACCTAACTTTACCTTTCCTAACTTAACCTGACCTAACCTAACTTTACCAAGCCTAACTTTACCAAACCTAACTTTACCAAACCTAACCTAACCTAACCTCAGTTCACCTAACCTAACTTTACCTTACCTAACCTTATCTAACTTTTCAAGCCTATCTTTACCAAACCTAACTTTACCAAACCTAACCTAACCGAGCTTCAAAGTGAGAGCAAAAAAGAGAGAGCAAAAAGTGGTAGCAAAAAGTGACAGCAATAAAAAGTGAGAACAAAAAGTGTAAGTAAAAGTGCGAGCAAAAAGTAAGAACAAATATGATAGCACAAATAATAAACATAGTTATAACCTAACATAACCTAACCCACAGAAACCTCATTTAAAGATTTTAGATTTTAAATTTTTAGACTTTAGTTTTTATATTTTACTTTTTATTTTTTTTATATTTTCCTAAAATAGTAAACTACAAGGTCACATACTTAACCTCAGTTCACCTAATCTCACCTAACATAACCTTAGTTCACCTAACCAGAAATGTCCTCATCTAACTTGACCTAACCTAAATTAAGCTAATCCAAGGGCTAATGCACATACGCAGAGTTTTGTTGTTCACACATTTGTCAATTCCTCAATTTCCACTGAGCATTATTTAATTTTTTTAAATGACAGTTTAAAGTTTTTCTATTTCATAATATGGAAACATGGTTTTTTGCACTTTCTTGTTTACACATTTATCAATTTTCCAATTTCCCATTTTCAGTCTTTTTTTTTAATGTCAGTTTTAAGTTTTTGAATATCATAATATGGAAACATGGATTTTGCATTTTGTTGTTTACCCATTTATCAATTTCACAATTTCCCATTTACTGTTTATAAAATGTCTGTTTAAAGTTTTTCAAGTTCAAGATATAGAAGCATGGATTTTCCACTTTGTTGTTTACACATTTGTCAATTTACCAAATTCCCATTTACAGTTTTTAAATTTTCAGTTTAATGTTTTTCTTTTTTGTCAATATGGAAACATGGAT
Source organism: Meconema thalassinum (assembly GCA_946902985.2). Classification (NCBI taxonomy): domain Eukaryota; kingdom Metazoa; phylum Arthropoda; class Insecta; order Orthoptera; family Tettigoniidae; genus Meconema; species Meconema thalassinum. The sequence goes on from OX336388.2 coordinate 40,847,028, forward strand.
TTTCCAATTTGTGTTTTACATGTTTTTCATTTAGTCCATGTACAATATTCATTTGCATTAGGAGTGAAGAGAGGTGGGTAGTAATTAAAAATGTCCAAGCAGTCATTGTTCATACAATATTTTTATTCATTTTAAATATATATACACTATTTACACATAATACATTGTTTTTGTTATACATTGTAGAGTTGGATTTATTTATTTTTTACATTTTTTATTGTTAAATATGAATACCATTTTCTTTCTTTTCTTTGTTTTTTATTTTTGTAGTGCTATTGTATTTATTTTTGTAAATTGTTTTGTTTTATGTATTTGCTAGTTGCAGGCAGAAGATTTTGATATTTATAACTTAACTCTTTAAGCATGGTCAATGATTGAGTAATGACCATAGGCATGTGTACCTATACCATCAGCATCAATCACTCTTTTATCATCACCAGGACACAAAGCAATTTTGTTTAGTCTTATAGATGATATGTCATGTTGTTTAGAAGCGATAATGTTCATTGGTATTCTTTTTACATTGTTTTTCATGACACAATCCTTATAATCTTGAAAGCTTATACATTTTTTGACAACACCTTTGCTAATAACTTTAATCTTTTTGATTTCTTTACCATTTATGTCTAAAGCGTACATTTTAGCTCTAAGTCCAACAAATGCTTTTATAATTTGTCCACAAGCCTCGTCTTTAAATTTCCCCAACATTTTCTTGTTTGATGTAGAGTAACATATGTGCTTAGTAGGATAATATGATTTGTCCAGGTGTTCTAGGAAATCCAACTTGTCTTGATATACATCTGGGGTGTTAACCAAATAAATGAACGAGTCGCTATCCATATACATGAGTTTAAGATTGTTCATTCCATAATAATGGTAGCAGGACATCATAGTGGTGGGAATACATTAGAGTTTTTGAAATATCCAGTATACACATTTCAATATATATATATATATAGGCTTATTGAATACAATGTTACGTTTAGCCATGTGGAAAGCAGCTAGGTTAGGACCATAAATTGTTCTGTCAATAAATGTCGGCTTTGCTATTAGCTTTTCTGCCTTTTTTCTGTCAGTCACAAGACTCGATAATCCGGAAAGGATCCAGTTGGAATATCCATTGCCCCCGCAGGATTGCCTACTTCTAACTGCTCCGGCATATACTACATTAGAAATCGCTTCCAACATGGCCTTTAGGGATTTACAGACAGCAGTTACCAGAATATTGTGGATCAACAACCAACTACACGGGGCACTCACCTTTACTTACCTCTCGGGGACAGGGAATTCAGCTTCGCCTACACTACATCCACAATATTCTTCACCTTATATTTAAAATGAATCACACTCCAAGAACAATGGAAAACTATCCGAACAAAATTTATTAACAATAGGGTAACCTAATCAACTATAAACAAAATAACAATAAACGAATTTAACAATAGACATTAAAATTAAAAACACGCAATCATTCACACCTCCTTTCAACTCTACAGCTTACTACAATGCTGTATTAAAAATTATGAGCATAAAATCTTGGCTTGTTCTTAAGCCTACACTGCGTAAAAATAAAAACGTTTAATGAAGTCTCCTAATGGCATTCCTGACACATGGTTTCATTCACAAGCCTGCGTTGTAGAACGCACGTGCAGTAACTTTGTTTCATCAATGAAATACCGGTACCACGCCGTACTCGAAACTGGTTTATGCAATTAAATCAAGGCGGTGAGAGTACACCTGTTTTTATTATGTCATCGCTCTCCAATGTAACGGTGAACCATTCTCGCTAGTCCACAGAGACTGCTTGTGTGTGCGTTTATAAAAACACGTAAAAATTAACATTTAGATCTTACAAAAGTTCACATAACTACTCTGTTTCTTAAACAATCATTCTAAAAAATTTTATACACTCTTTCATTCGCACCCCGCAATTGTTCTAGACCAATTCGGTTTCACATTTTCTCTTAACAATGAACAATCATTCATTCCCAAACATCTGCTCATAAACACACGCTATTCCAAAACAATTGATTAATAAATCCTACTAAATTATTTAACTAATTAAATCATTTCCACAAAAATTATTTACATGTAATATGTTTATAATAATATCCATTATCTAGTGTTGCTAACGCGACACTTTCGAGATTCTAACTTCTCGGTTACAATATAATTCTTAACTAAATATATACACTGGTTTTTCACATAACCATCCTCCTCTAACATTCTGTAGTTTTGATATACTGCTTACACATCGTCTTATATAGGCTTCATTACACTGTCGGTATAATACAGTCAACTAATTACGGTAAACTGTACGTAATTACATAACTTCGGGTTTAATAAAATGTAATAATCGTATTATAGACATGAGTAGACTATCTTTCTCAAGTTGCATTTCCGCTGAAACCCTCCAGTTAACACAGCTAAATCGTTAATTCACAAGAACTGGACTACTTGTATACAATCTTATCATGATACATGCCTTCTTATCAAAGAACAACAATACTTTGACTTCCTTAAAATGCGGAATTCCCTCGCATGAGCACTCCATAGTTCTACAAATCCTCATATAACAGTATATATGGCATAAACAATTATCATCTACTATGTTAAACAATAACCAAAAGGGATTAATTGTTATTAACATATCTTATGTAGGAACTTCTCTCAAATACTGGCGTGACCCTCAGTATCATTGCACATGACTACTGGACTACAATTATACATGCGTAAGTTCTTCAAACGAAACTTCCAATTGTAGTGAACGATATTAGACAGTCGTGATTAACCTCCTAAAGTTTACTCCACAACAAGATAATTAACTGTTAACTCGCCTGTCGCAAATACATGTAATAAAAATAATACTCCTGGCTAATCTCACTTGTCAAGCTTTAAATTGTTTATCGTTGTAATATCACGTCCACAAAATGACGCGATGTTACACAAATAGAATAAAATAATACACATGTTATTTATAATGTCAGATAGGATTAAATCCTGACCGGGATAAACTAGCATTGAATTCCTAGCCAAAGATTTGAATAATCTTCTATCAAAAGATATTTCCTCTATTATATTAAATGAACAAAGCTCTTAGCTTTACAAATAATAAGAAAGGTTTGTCAATGTCGTAATGTTTTTCCACTCTACACAAAGGGATTAAGACTTCGGCCTTATCAAACGACTAGTATTTCTCAGATCGTCGATAGTGTATGTACAATAATGATATAACAATATCATTCGATGTTTCTTCTTTTCTTGAAGTTATATGTTGTTACATTAAAGTGCTCAAATTAAATGTAATAAGAATTTAATTTGAAGCTATGACACAATGTCAGAATACTTGGTTTAAATGAAATTATTAAAATTCGAGAATCGAAACGACTAGTCTCTTATGAGGCAATATAATTCCTCAAACAAAAATTTTAATGTCAGTTCCACAACTGATCCGTAGAATAAAATTTAAAAGTAGATGAAATGCAATCATCTTCTAAATAATCTTGAAGTATAAAAATCTCAACACACATCTGAAGTGTAAAATACATAAAAGCACTGAAATACATGAAATGTGAAAATATAGAAATATGGAATAAGATCGCTGGAAATATGGAATAAGATCGCTGAAAATATGGAATAAGATCGCTGGCTCAGAATGTTACTAATCAAGCTCTATATAACAATTGAGATACACTAATACCTTATTTGGACGAAAACTTGAAGATCTATGTAAGTATTCCCACAATACTTTCGATGTTTCCTCAGTACAAGACACTGAGATGGATCTGCATTCGAACCTCGGATCTGCGACCTCAGAGATAAGAAACGTCCCTATCTGTAATTCACAAACATTCGCCTGGGCTCGAACGACATCCTTCTGGCAAATTCTTCTGTGTTGCTGGGCTACCTTTCCCTAGCATCTTGACAAATCTCTTCTGTAAAGTCTTCATTCTCCGTCGTAAATATGTATCAGCTTCATCATTGGAATATAATTATGAAAATATTCATATAAATGGCGAATGAAATATTTCCATTGCTAATTGATGTTATATTAGTGTTCGTAGACTGACGAAAATGCACAAGATGGACCGTACACTACGTCTGTATTCAAGAATACGTTGTTTAACGAAGCTCCATCGTTGTATCTTAACTCCTGCTATCGAATATGTCTCTGGCGCATGACTATTTAATTCATCATATCAACAATGTTAATTGTGCTGAATGATAACGTTTGAAGAATAATAATAGTCATTCTGTTAATGTTTATGTGTTGCGCCAATATTAAAAGTTCTCCGCTACTGTTCACTTGAACTGCGTTCGCCAACTACACGTTGCAATTTATAATGATATTCAGCTTTATTTTCAACACATTTGGAAATCTAACTTGACAGGCTTATATTGTCGAAACGGTGAATTTTTAAAGCGCTCGACTTTTCAGAATATATAGTATGCTACCTGTTCTTTATATATATAAATATATACATATATATATATATATGCTTATTTAACTTCAGATCTCAATTATATAAGAGATATAATCAATTCAATGTTCCTCGCAACTTCACGTAGAATGGAAGTGTGGTGATCTCTAACGTTCCACTTAGCTATCCTCGCGTCTCCACAAGTCGACAGTCGTCGCACTCGGACTAAGCCTTGGGATCTCCGTTAACCCAGTAAAAGCACTTCCTCTCTCTTCAAAGTCTGCTGGAATAAGAACATCGATCCTTGAATCTCCCCCTCCAAGTCGAATTTTTGGCTGCCATATCAATCTCCCACCATAATTTTAGCGCGTAGATTACTAATGCTTATTACTGCATAGATTAACCGATCTGCGGTTCTTAAGTATCAGACATAATTTCTTTTAATATTCTCTTCATTACCAAATAAGAAAATCTTCTTCTAAGGGCCTAAATGCATAATTTCATCATATTGTGTAATTAAAGATGATCCCGTCTTCAATAAGACCTGTTCTAATTGGCTCTGGACTGGGATCCAATAGCATAATTTATAACAATATTTATAATATTAATTTCCAAACTCGCTGTTGCTATGCTAAATATAGCCTTCTAGAAGCGTCCATTGTGCAACATATCACGTGATCGGGCTCTCCCAGAGTCTCCAGCTTGAAACACTACACTCTTGTGTCACACATCCAGAAATTATATTTGCTGGTTAAATTTTATCATGGGGACGGAAAATACTCTCATTTTGTCCCTAAATAATTCAATTTACGGGGGCAGTATGTCTATTCTTTTACGGATATTTTCCATTGATTTTCTGAAAATGGCATTGTTGAATAATTTGTACAGATTTTTCTCAAAATCATTTTTGGCTTGTTTTCGAAGGTTGTTATTAAAATCAACGTATGCCTTTAACCAAGGCCTTTGTTTAAACTTTAACACAGGATTAATTTTTATCAATTTTATTCCATGATCTAAAGCCTGTTTTAATGCCATGTAGTGAACAACATATCGCCTTCGATTTCCAAGATGAGGAATTAGTTTTTTCAGAGACGAATCCTTAGGTTGTGTACACTCTGGTAGGAAAGGTAAATCGTTGTGTAGATCATGAAGGTCAGATGGGTAATCAACATCAACGTCTAGAATGTATGCCACAGGATCGTCTTCCTTTAGTTTTTCTAGATCAACAGTATCTGGAGTAACCCACTGAAATCCACCATAAGAAAGGGAGTGGCATACAGCCCACGCGTATTGGTTGTTGGCATCATCATAGGTAATAAACTGCGATGGTTTCTCAGAATCATAGGTTTCCATGTATTTATTGTTAGCTTCAGCATACCGATGAGACACCTGGCATATGCCTCCAAGTATTCCAGACTCGATTAGAAGAATCTGATCGTAATCCTGTAGCAATTCCAGTTCAATGCATGTGTAAAGGAGTATTGCTTCGAAATTTAAACCAGGCGAAGTAAAAAAGTGTGCAGCATCCAATCGGTGTTTCTAGTGTTTTGTTTCTAAACGTTTCAAAGCTGTCTGCAAGAAGGAGTACATCTGACGTTAGGTAGAGTTTTAATGTTGAACTGATTCCATACATTTTTGGCATGTTCATAGTCTTCTTGACTAACGTCTTTTTGACTTAATTTGTTAAAGAATGCCTCTTTTGGAGGTAAACACGTTTCACTTAACTTTTCCCATGAGTCAATGTAGTCATAACAAAATACCCCCTTACGAGTCATGAGCATTGCATTTTATTTTCCAAAGTACTTGCCTGTTTCAGGGTATGATGTTAAGTTGGAAACTAAGTTTTCCAAACTACTCGGCATTAACCGAAACGTGTCCACAAATCGAAGCTTAACATTTCTAACATATTTGGTGAAGGAAATGTACTTTTCTTTGGAGTTTGCGAGAACATCCACTCTCTCAGTAGTACATCCCAATTGTTTTACAATGAAATTTGCGTCGTAGCCACTCATATTATGTAAAAATACAGGAACGGCATTACGTGCTTTACACCTAAAATTACAGTTATTATCAGCACTTCCACGGTATTCCCCTGTAATATGGCAATGGTCTTGAACTTTCCAGTCCTCTTTGGTAAATGGTTTTTGACACAAATAACCGGTTTCAGAACATTGGAACTCTGATTCTTGATCCTGAGTTAAGGCCTTTGGAACATTTAAGCTGTAAAGGCGCTCAATTTCATTAGCTATTGAGATCAAATAGTCCATAAACTTTTCTGCAGCGTCAGGTCCACGATAAATAACAGGTTGGCTTTGAAGGTTTGTCTTTATGTGTTCCACAGCAGGTGAGGGTTTAACGTATATACCAAAGCTCATAGGAACATGACTCTGGTATGGCACTGTATAACTTGTTTCAGGATTGGGTAAACATGTTTGATAGGGTAACAATATACTTTCAAAATCTGCATAGATAACGTAAGGTATTCTCAGAATTTTTCAAGATTTAAGAATTTGACAATGGGGTTTTTAATAGGCATTTTGACCCTAGCAATGTCATGCTGGACACACAAAGCTCTATGTTCTTTCAATTTTTCCATTCCTTGTTGACCATATCGATTATCGAAGTGAGTAAAACACCGTTTACACGTATATATCTTATGTCCATGGTGAGTAATCTGATGTCCTACTAGTTTATCAAAATCTTTGAAAAAGGCGTAGTGGTTCTGGCCGGATGATGAACTTAGCAGAAGGAAATCACGATGGTCTTGCAGCTCATGATCCACAACCTTTAGAGGAAACAATTTATTGTCTTTTTCCAGTCCAAATACATTTATGGATATGCCGTTGGCTTTCTCAAATTTGGGAATGTCAGCTAATGACGTAGGAAACTATATCACTGAAAAATCATACTTGTTTTCCAGGGCCTTGTATTTACTAACGCGTTCAGCTTTCGTTTTAACCAGTTTTGCTAAAATGGCATACATAAAACACTTTTCATCCTTTAAGTTTTGAGGATTAATGCAGGCTTTTCTTGCTTTTATAGCTGCTGGTAATGGAATATATGTGCTACCACGCAAGGGATTGTACTTATTTATTTTCAATCCTACTCCTTCCACTGATAACAAAGCCCAATTACTGCCTTTTAGCTCAGATTCTTCCATTTCTGTAGTTAACTTTGTAAATTGTGTTTCCAAGAAACTACTTAAGTCTGTTTCCGAAAATAGGGCCTGATTTCGTGTTTTAAAAGCACGATCTGTAGTATCGTTAGTGGACGTATGAATGAATCTACATTCAGCCACAAGATTAACTTTTATCGACTTGTGAATTGCTAGTTCTTTCTGCATAGCTTGTATTATTTGCTGTTTGGACTCTTTAAGGTATGAATTTAAATCCATACACGTATTACACCGTATTGTACAGCCCAGGGGCAGTATCCCTAGGACCTAGGACCTAACCCACCCCTTCATCTTTCACCATAAACTACCCTCACAGGCATGCCATAAGCCTCACACACTTCCTTGACCCAAGCAGGCACAGCGGTATTGCTGCCAGCCACGCTTACACAACTTACAAACAAACACACTATCAGGAACAGCAACAGTGATGAATCGCTAAGTAAGCAGCTCGGGGAAGCCTTAAAAGGTAGACCCAGGAGAGCCCAATTGTCTATTCGCGGCCAGCAGCTCTGCATCTCCAGGTCCGTTCCAGCTCCATCACGACGTCACCAGGTGAGAATTAGCAGTGTGCTCAGATCTCCTAATTACTTGTAACACCTCACCCAGAACACATTTGTATTTGTACACTTTGTTTCATACACGTCCACTACCCAAAGGGACAGTACATTATCGCCACTGACCAATAAATACTTGGTCAGTAAACACATACTTCTTGTAATCATTTCACACATCATTAAATGTTTACGCCCCACCCGCACTTATTCCTAATTGCCCCTGACCGTGAATTCTGAGAACTGCATCGTCAGGAAATCCATTGTGTTAGCATAACAGACAGGCGGCAGCCAAGTGCCGACTCCGCACGTGAGCTCGTCTTCACTCGCTCACGCTAATTGGTAAGCTAAGTTAATAGCTCCGTCTTAGACACTCATCCCTTAACAGGAAGACGCACCCCGTAGGATCGCACCCCAACAGACAACATCCTTTCACCAACACTTAAACTAGTAGTCTTCCCGATTACGGGAAACTACACCCTTTCGGGAACTAACCCCAAATTAATACATCTACACTACCCTGTTTATCCCATCCCCCAACACCGGGATAAAACAGATTGGTGGAGGCGGGGTACCACGAAAATTTAGGGACTCAAACAACGAGCCCTCATGGTAGATCGCAAGGTACAAAAGCAGCCAAGCGAAATTTGAAAAAAGAAAAAAATAAGAGAAAGCATTATTTTTTTTTCTCTACGAAAATAAGGGGGAATTTTTAGCCCACCCACCCTCCCTAAGGAAGTACCATCACGCTTCACACGCCCATAGGCACACACATTTTTTTAAACACACACACACAGCTCAAGATTGCCCCCCCTATACCGTTTAGCCATGCTAAAGAATATTGGGGAATACCAAGATTTAATTGCCTGGCATAAGGTCTTTGCGACCAGGCAGGATTACCTCCAAAAGTATCAACAGCTCCTCCACGCACAATATATACGCGTGATTACCCCCCACCACCTCTCCTTCTGACGTCACATTTCGGGGCGGGGCCAGAACCTCTCTTACTCCACTACTGTTATTTTTTGTCCTAGCGACTTGAAATTTATTTCGGTGGTAGATGGGGTCAGGGCCATTCATTTATGTCAAAAAAAATGTTTTGTAAACTCTTTAGTTTCCAAAATATAAAAATTTCAAAATTGAACTTTGTTCAAAAAATGTAAAAAATAAAAACGTTTTATTATAAAAAATAATGGACATAGAGGCCATTCTCTTAAGCCCATAGAACACTTTTTAAAATGTTTGATTTTATAAAAAATCGCCTACCTTCCCAATTAAACTTTTTTCATTTTTGTCATACAGACCTGGAACTTGGTTTACAGGTAGAGGAGATAGAGACCTTTCATTTATGTTAAACAAACTTTTTGTAGAATTCTTAGTTTCCTAAATAGTGACCATTTTTCAAAAATAATTTTCTTTGTCCTAGAAACTTGAAATTTGGTATGGTGCTAGAGGAGATAAAGCTAATTGATTTATGTTAAACAAACTTTTTTGTAAAATTCCTAGTTTTCAAAATAGTGACCATTTTTCAAAATTCATTTTCTTTTGTTCTAGAGACCTGAGACTTGGTAGGAGGACAGAGGGGGTAAAGACCATTGATTTATGTGAAACAAACATTTTGTAGAATTCCTAATTTTGGAAATATAGCCCATTTTCAAAATTTTATTTTTGTTGACCTAGAGACCTGAGACTAGGTATGGTGATAGAGGGGGTAATGACCATTGATTTACGTCAGCCAAAGGTTTTTGTAAAATTCCTAATTTTGAAATATAGCCCATTTTCAAAATTTTATTTTTGCTGTCCTAGAGACATGGGACTTAGTGTGGGGGGTAGAGGGGGTAAAGACCATTGATTTACGTCAGACAAACGTTTTTGTAAAATACCTAACTTTGGAAATATTACCCATTTTCAAAATTTCATTTTTGTTGTCCTAGAGAACTGGGACTTGGTACGGCGGTAGAGGGGGCGAAGGGCATTCATTTATGACAAACAAACATTTTTGTAAACTTTTTAATTTTGGAAATATAACCCATTTTGGAAATATGTTTTGGAAAATTTGGAAAATACACTATTTTTGGACTGAGAGTGGTATAGATGTAGGTGTTGGAGTTAACATATGTATTTTCATGAATTTTAGTTTAATGATATAGCCTACTTTCCAAATTTTTTTTTGAAAAATTTGAAAAATACACTTTTTTTGACTAGGCATGGGATAGAGGTAAGTGTAAGAGTTGAGAGTCATTGATAAACCTTAGAGTACTTTGGATTTATATGGCTCTTTGTGTGTTGTTGTTGTTGTTGCTGCTTACAAACGTGGCTGTAAGCATTATGCAGCCAAAAAAAGGACTGACATACTATCCAAGACCAAATAAGCCCCAACAAGCGAGAGAAAATATAAGATAGCTAATACAAAAGCCAACAAATAGCCAACAAAAGCCAACAAAAGCCAACAAAAAACTGACAAAAAAGCCATGTAGCATGCTGGTAGTTAAATGAGTTGTCATATTGACCGAAAGGTAGCATGCTGGTAGTTGAGTGAGTATTGATATCGAACGCTAGATAGCATGCTGGTCGTTCAGTGAGTGAGTATTGAAAATGGAGCACTAGGTAGCATGCTGGTCGTTCAAGTAGTTCTCATAGTCACCGCTAGATAGCGGAAACATACTTTGCGTGTCGCATGCAGCTAATTAACAAAGTTTTACCTCATGAAAAACGTGCTTGTATAAGCTTTGTATAAAAATTGAACATACAATTAACTACTAAGTGTTCAGAACTAACATGTATAGCCTTGTGTAGGGAATATTGGGGTCCTTAGCAAGAAGGAGTGCCTAACACACAAGATTGTACAGCCTTTTGATATGCAGTAAGTACCTGATAACCTTGAGTAGGGTATAAGAATATTTTTCAGTTGACTACTACCTGTCACAGTGTTTACATTGTGAAAGACCGTTGAAACAGCCAGTCTTTAGCCTTGTCATAAGCAGTAAGCAGCTGTTACTCTTAACTAGGGGTATATTATAGGACCCTTAGCAAGAATATCATCAGTTGACTACCATCACTCACAGTAACCACATCGTGAATGACTGTCAAAACAATCATTGTACAGCCTTGTACTACACAGTAAGTAGCTGTTGGTCTTGACTATGATATATTATAGAACCCTTAGCAAGAATACAATCAGATTACTACTACTTCTTACAGTGATCACATCGTGAAAGACCGTCTCACTGTCCAGTTAACAGACTTGTCATACGCTGTAAAGGGCGGTTGGTCTAGACTAGGGTATATTAGAGGTCCCTTTACAAGAATATCACCAGTTGACTACTACCTCTCACAGTGTTCACATCGTGAAAGACCGTCTCACCGACCAACCCCTAGCCCTGTGATACGCAGTAAGCAGCTGTTTGCAGAAATCAACATTCATAATGGAAGAACCCATTCCTAGCTCTATGTGTAAAGAGTGTGGAAAGACTTTCCTTCGAGACTATCATAGGAAGCGACATGAAGTATCGTGTGGTGAATTCCACGGGTGCAAGACCTGTGGTAGTACATTCAACAATGCGTACAACGGACGTCGGCATGAAGAATGTTGTAATGTTGTATCGGCAGCTAAAAGACAAAAAACGGAGCCTACAAAACATTACCTACTTTCAATGTTCCCAGACAAAAATGGACTTATTGAATATGAGACATCTTTTGAAGGTCGACTTAAATCCTATTTCATACGGTGTAATACGTGTAAGGATTAAAATTCATACCTTAAAGAGTCCAAACAGCAAATAATACAAGCTATGCAGAAAGAACTAGCAAATTACAAGTCGATAAAAGTTAATCTTGTGGCTGAATGTAGATTCGTTCATACGTCCACTAACGATATTACAGATCGTGCTTTTAAAAACACGAAATCAGGCCCTATTTTTGGAAACAGACTGAAGTAGTTTCTTGGAAACACAATTTACAAAGTTAACTACAGAAATGGTATAATCTGAGCTAAAAGGCAGTAATTGGGCTTTGTTAGCAGTGGAAGGAGTACGATTGAAAATAAATAAGTACAATCCCTTGCGTGGTAGCACATATATTCCATTACCTGCAGCTATAAAAGCAAGAAAAGCCTGCATTAATCCTCAAAACTTAAAGGATGAAAAGTGTTTTATGTATGCCATTTTAGCAAAACTGGTTAAAACGAAAGCTGAACGCGTTAGTAAATACAAGGATCTGGAAAACAAGTATTATTTTTCAGTTATATCGTTTCCTACGTCATTAGCTGACATTCCCAAATTTGAGAAAGCCAACGACATATCCATAAATGTATTTAGACTGGAAAAAGACAATAAATTGTTTCCTCTAAAGGTTGTGGATCAAGAGCTGAAAGACCATCGTGACCTCCTTCTGCTAAGTTCATCACCCGGCCAGAACCAATACGTCTTTATCAAGGATATTGATAAACTAGTAAGACATCAGATTACTCACCATGGACATAAGATATATACGTGTAAAACGGTGTTTTACTCACTTCAATAATCGATATGGTCAACAAGGAATGGAAAAATTGAAAGAACATAGAGCTTTGTGTGTCCAGCATGACATTGCTAGGGTTGAAATGCCTATTAAAAACCCCATTGTCAAATTCTTAAATCTTGAAAAATTCTGAGAATACCTTACGTTATCTATGCAGATTTTGAAAGTATATTGTTACCCTATCAAACATGTTTACCCAATCCTGAAACAAGTTATACAGTGCCATACCAGAGTCATGTTCCTATGAGCTTTGGTATATACGTTAAACCCTCACCTGCTGTGGAACACATAAAGACAAACCTTCCAAGCCAACCTGTTATTTATCGTGGACCTGACGCTGCAGAAAAGTTTATGGACTATTTGATCTCAATAGCTAATGAAATTGAGCGCCTTTACAGCTTAACTATTCCAAAGGCCTTAACTCAGGATCAAGAATCAGAGTTCCAATGTTCTGAAACCTGTTATTTGTGTCAAAAACCATTTACCAAAGAGGACTGGAAAGTTCGAGACCACTGCCATATTTCAGGGGAATACCGTGGAAGTGCTCACAATAACTGTCATTTGAGGTGTAAAACACGTAACCCCGATCCTGTGTTTCTAAATAATATGAGTGGCTACGACGCAAATTTCATTGTAAAGCAATTGGGATGTACTACTGAGAGAGTGGATGTTATCGTTAACACCAAAAAAAGTACATTTCCTTTACCAAATATGTAGGAAAAGTTAAGCTTCGATTTGTGGACAAGTTTCGGTTAATGCCGAGTAGTTTGGAAAACTCAGTTTCCAACTTAACATCATACCATGAAACAGAAAAGTACTTTGGAAAAGAAAATGCAACGCTCATGACTCGTAAAGGGGTATTTTGTTATGAATATATTGACTCATGCGAGAAGTTAAGTGAAGCGTGTTTACATCCATAAGAGGCATTCCTTAACAAATTAAGTCAAAAAGATGTTAGTCAAGAAGACTATGAACATGCCAAAAATGTCTGGAATCAGTTCAAAATTAAAACTCTAGGGGAATATAGTGACTTCTACCTAACTTCAGATGTATTCCTTCTTGCAGACAGCTTTGAAACGTTTAGAAACAAAGCACTAGAAACACGCCGAGTGGATGCTGCACACTTTTTTACTTCGCCTAGTTTAAGTTGAACAGGCATTGAACTGGAATTGCTACGGGATTACGATCAGATTCTTCTAATCGAGTCTGGAATACTTGGAGGCATATGCCAGGTGTCTCATCGGCATGCTGAAGCTAACAATAAATACATGGAAGCCTATGATTCTGAGAAACCATCGCAGTTTATTATCTATGGTGATGCCAACAACCAATATGGGTGAGCTATGTGCCACTCTCTTTCTTATGGTGGATTTCAGTGGGTTTCTCCAGATACTGTTGATCTAGAAAAACTAAAGGAAGACGATCCTGTGGGATACATTCTAGACGTTGATGTTGATTACCCATCTGACCTTCATGATCTACACAACGATATACCTTTCCTACCAGAGTGTACACAACCTAAGGATTCGTCTCTGAAAAATCTAATTCCTCATCTTGGAAATCGAAGGCGATATGTTGTTCACTACATGGCATTAAAACAGGCTTTAGATCAAGGAATAAAATTGATAAAAATTAATCCTGTGTTAAAGTTTAAACAAAGACCTTGGATAAAGGCATACGTTGATTTTAATAACAACCTTCGAAAACAAGCCAAAAATGATTTTGAGAAAATTCTGTACAAATTATTCAACAATGCCATTTTCGGAAAATCAATGGAAAATATCCGCAAAAGAATAGACATACGTCTTGTGACTGACAGCAGAAAGGCAGAATAGCTAATAGCAAAGCCGACATTTATTGACAGAACAATTTATGGTCCTAACCTTGCTGCTTTCCACATGGCTAAACGTAACATTGTATTCAATAATCCTATATATATTGGAATGTGTATACTGGATATTTCAAACAATCTATTGTATTCCCACCACTATGATGTCCTGCTACCGTATTATGGAATGAACAATCTTAAACTCATGTATATGGATACCGACTCGTTCATTTATTTGGTTAACACCCCAGATGTATATCAAGACAAGTTGGATTTCCTAGAACACCTGGATACATCAGATTATCCTACTAATCACATACGTCACTCTACATCAAACAAGAAAATGTTGGGGAAATTTAAAGACGAGGCTTGTGGGCAAATTATAAAAGCATTTGTTGGACTTAGAGCTAAAATGTACGCTTTAGACATAAATAGTGAATAAATCAAAAAGATTAAAGGTATTAGCAAAGGTGTTGTCAAAAATGTATAAGCTTTCAAGATTATAAGGATTGTGTCATGAAAAACAATGTAAGAAGAATACCAATGTACATTATCGCTTCAAAACAACATGACATATCATCTATAAGACTAAACAAAATTGCTTTGTGTCCTGGTGATGATAAAAGAGTGATTGATGCTGATGGTATAGGTACACATGCCTATGGTCATTACTCAATCATTGACCATGCTTAAAGAGTTAAGTTATAAATATAAAAATCTTCTGCCTGCAACTAGCAAATACATAAAACTAAACAATTTTCAAAAATAAATACAATAGCACTACAAAAATAAAAAACAAAGAAAAGAAAGAAAATGGTTTTCATATTTAACAATAAAAAATATAAAACAAAATAAAACCAACTCTACAATGTGTAACAAAAAATGTATTATGTGTAAATAGTGTATATATATTTAAAATTAATAAAAATATTGTATGAACACTAACTGCTTGGACATTTTTAATTACTACCCACCTCTCTTCGCTCCTAATGCAAAATGAACTTTGTACATGGACTAAATGAAAAGCATGTAAAACACAAATCGGAAAATCCATGTTTCCATATTGACAAAATAGAAAAACATTAAACTGAAATTTTAAAAACTGTAAATGGGAATTTGGTAAATTGACAAATGTGTAAACAACAAATTGGAAAAACCATGTTTCTATATCTTGAACATGGAAAACTTTAAACTGACATTTTAAAAACAGTAAATGGGAAATGTGAAATTGATAAATGTGTAAACAACAAAATGCAAAATCCATGTTTCCATATTATGAAATTCAAAAACCTAAAACTGACATTAAAAAAGTCTGAAAATGGGAAATTGGAAAATTGATAAATGTGTAAACAAGAAAGTGCAAAAATCCATTTTTCCATATTATGAAATAGAAAAACTTTAAACTGACATTTATAAAATGTAAATAATGCTCAGTGGAAATTGAGGAATTGACAAATGTGTGAACAACAAAACTCTGCGTATGTGCATTAGCCTTTGGATTAACTTAATTTAGGTTAGGTCAAGTTAGATGAGGACATTTCTGGTTTGGTGAACTAAGGTTATGTTAGGTGAGGTTAGGTGAACTGAGGTTAGGTATGTGACCTTGTAGTTTACTGTTTTTGGAAAATATAAAAAATAAAAAAGTAAAATATAAAAACTAAAATCTAAAATGTTAAAATCTAAAATGTTAAAATGTAAAATCTAAAATCTTTAAATGAGGTTTCTGTGGGTTAGGTGAGTTTAGGTTAGGGTATAACTATGTTTCAGGTTTTCAACCAAGCATGCAAGGTGAATAGACGTGCAGTGAAGTGTAAGGAAGAATGGGAATCGCTATTCAGCAGTACCGGGCGGTCATCGGCCGCTGGCAGGCTAGAGCGAAGTGCGATTTCTGTGTCGGGAAGGTGATAGTGGGCAACGTCACTGAGCAGATGGGGGTTTTGGCGATGGGGATGGTAGCGCTGGTTGTGGCGACGCTACTATAAATTGGAGGAGTGGAGTCAAACCCAGGGCCTGGTCAGCTGGGATGGCAAGAAATGGAAAAAATAAGGGAAATTGTAAAGGGAGTGTCACAAAATGACCAGATCCGGGTCATTCTTCGTGAGCAATGTAAGGAATTCAAGGAGATGAAGACATGTATAAGAGAAGAGATGGGAATAGTGACAGAAAGGCTGACCGAGAATAGTAGAGAGATAAAAGATCTAAGAGAAAAGGTGAAGATATTAGAGGTGGAGGTAAATGAATTAAGGAAGACCAAGCTGGATGAGAGAAAGAAAAACGTCTTCATTTACGGAATAAAGGAAGATGCCAAGGAAAGCACCGAGGATCTAACATCCAAGGTGCTCCGAGTGATAAGTGAAGGCATGCGGATAAACATTGGAGTTTCAGAGATTGACAATGTGACCAGGATAGGGCGGGGAAAGGGCTCGAGGCCCGTGAAAGTGTCATTAGTTTCTTCGCTGATGGCTCACAGAATTTTGGCGATCACAAAGAACCTGAAAGGGAAGAGGATATGGGAAAGGAGAGAAATGAGTAAAGAAGAGGCAAGCGAGCAACGGACTTGCAGTTTCATTTAAGGAAGGCAAGCAACTCGGGTCTCAAGGCTTATGTAAAGGGCAATAGACTGGCGGTTAGCGGCAACAACTGGGATCGGGTTTGGACAGTGGCACAACTCCAGGATATGGAGAAGCAACAGCAACAGGAGGCAGTTAGAACTAGCAACCAGGTGGAAGTAGCTGTCGGTTCAGAGGGAAGTGCGGTGATGATTCAACAGAGAGCATCGACCTCCAAGTCCAACACGGAAGTGGCGCGAGCAGGAACGACTAACGTCAGCGCCAGGAACACCGGACAAGTGCGTGGTTTGCAGAAATGTGAGACTGGCAAACAACGAGTTACTAGTCTAAAAGAACTTTTGGGCAAGAAAACCTTGACAGAGCAGTTTAATGTGGAGAAGGAGGTCTTTCTTCTCCAGGTGGCAGTATACTAGAGCTAGAGAAAGCTAGAGTTACTAGAAGTAAAGCCACCGCCAGCGAAGAGGGTAGGGGTAAAAAATAACTAAACTGGAATATTGCTAGCGTAAATATGGAGGATTTTTTTAATAAGAGAGGGAACGATGTAGTTTTGACCCTAATAGTAGATATGCAGATTGTAGGATTTTTTGAGAGTTGGCTCCCTGTAGGTTGCGAGGTTAAAATAGATGGCTTCATTATATATACAAAACCTAAGATTAGGAAAGCTCGTACCGGTAGGTTCCCGGGGGGAAATGTTGTTTTAATTAAAGAAGAGGTGAGGGAATTATCAGAATTTATTCGTTCAGAACTGGAAGAAGTAGTGTGGGTAAAAGCAGATATTAGGGGGAGGGAGAAAGGAACGGTTGTTTCAGCTTTGTCTACAACCCTCCAGAGAATTCCCCGTATGGAAGAGAAAGCTTTTTCGATGAGTTAGCTATTGAAATAAACAGAATTCAAAATATATATGAAGAGGCAGAGATTGTGCTTTTAGGGGACTTCAATGCGAGGGTTGCAGACAGAAAGCCCCTTTACAGCAAGGGAGTTGCCGAGGCCGTATGTGGGGATAGGCACAGCAAAGACAAGGAATGTAACAAGAACGGAGAAAAGATTTTGGAACTATGTGGTGCAGAAGAGCTATATATATTAAATGGTGTCTGTGTGGGGGATGAAGGAGGTAACCTGACGTATATAACAGAGATTGGAGGAAGTGTAATAGATTTAGCAATATGTTCCAGAGGAGCACTAGCCGTAATTAAGAGGTTCACTGTTGAAGAATGGGGGGAATCACACCACCTACCAATTGTCGTCAACATGCAGGGAGCGGTGACAAAATCAAAAGGGAACCCACAAGTTAAAGCTATAGAGAGAAAAGTAAATAGATTCAGATGGAGGGAGGAAAACTGCAGAGAGTTCCAGAACTACTTTCAGGGAGAACATTTTGAGCTGATAAAGGTAGGGATAAGTTTAATGATCAGTAATGATGAAATTGAAGGGGTAATACGTATGATTGAGAATGCAATTATGATGGCCGGGCGGAAAATGCGCGTGAAGGCTAGGGGAAAAATAGGGAGAATTAAAGGATGGTACGATGAATCTTGTAGAAGGAAGAAAACCGAAGTTATTAGGGCACTGAAGTTATACAAGAGAGGAGGGGATGATACGATGAGAGTAGAATTTTGTCGTCTAAGGAAAGAATTTAGGGAACTGCTCAGCAAAATGAAAGATGAATGGTCGGGTAAGGAAGCAACAGCACTAAATAAGGATTCTAAAGCTAAGGGCTGTAGCAAAGTGTGGAGCAGGATAAATTCTTACTGTAAGGGGCGCAGAAGTGGGGGGAGCTCTATTAGTGATGAAGTATGGATTGCATATTATGAGAATCTGTTAAATGCTGAAGATAATTGGAGGAAGAGAGTTGAATTTGGCGTCCCGAGGGGGCTGGAGGCCGCTCTGCCTATGCTGGACCAAGTCATATCGGTAGAGGAAATTAAGGAAGTAATAGCAAAAAGTAAAGGAGGGAAGTCAGGTGCTATTTCGGGGATAACAAATGAATTTTGGCAAGAGTTGAGTAACAATAGGTTCATGATGTACAGCTTGGTAAAAATCTTTAACAAGATTTTTGAAGGAGGTAGATTTCCGAGGAAGTGGTAGGAGGGGATAATTTGTCCAATATACAAGAAGTGTGGGGACAAACTAGACCCAGGCAACTATAGAGGCATAACTTTGCTTGATAATTTGAGCAAAATGTACACCAGGGTTTTATCCAAGCGTTTAATAGCATGGGCAGAGGGCTGTTCAGTGTTCTAGAGACTCCAGACAGGGTTTAGAAAAGGGATGAGGACCAGTGACATAATGGTGGGGAAAACGGTGATGGACAAGTACATAAGAAGGAAAAGAGGTAAGCTGTGTATCACAGCTATTAATTTGGAGAAGGCGTTTGATTCAGTGAGCAGGGGAGCTGTCATCGCTAAACTGGGAAAAGTCGGGGTGTCACATAAAATGATAAGAGCAATTGAGAATGTGTATTCCGAAGTGAAATGTGCAATTAAAACTAAAGATGATGTAATTGTAGGAGAGATAACGTCTAATATAGGATTAAAACAGGGATGCAAATTATCCCCGGTGCTTTTTTTTTGCTATTTATCAACGATATTTTCGATTCAAAGGGCTTTGAGCAACGGTCCAACCCTTGCTTGGACAATCACGATATCCCGGGCCTAGCTTTTGATGATGACATCCATCTGCTTGCTCTAACACTCTATAATGTGCAATATAGTATTGACGAGATTGTGAAATACTGTGAGGACTGGAACTTAAAAATTAACCCGAGTAAGACCAAAGTTATGGTCTGAAAAAAAGGGAGTTAAATTGGCTAAGAATGAAAAGTGGGTCATGCATGGGTCACAGTTAGAGACGGTGAAAAAACTTGAGTATCTAGGGACGATAATGGCGAGTAATGGTACATGGACCAAACAAATTAAAAGGGCAAAATCGAAAGGGCTAGCGGCATTGGCGATTGTTAAAGTGTTAGAGCGTAAGTTACCGAATCTTGAATACAAAGTGTATACGAATGTGTTTAACGCACTCATCGTTTCAAGAGCACTTTATGGAGTGGAAGTATGGGGTTTAGAGGAAGGAACGAAAACCCTGGACAGTATTGTAAGTAGGTTTGCCAAGATAATTTTGGGGCTACCTAGTTGCACTGCGAATTGTGGAGCGAGAATGTTGTGTGAGGATGTAAGTATTAGACAACATATCATAAAAAAGAGCATAAAGTCTTCAATTCGTTTAAAAGCAGGTGGAGGGGGGGGGGGAATGCTTAAGGTAGCCTACCTGCACCAAATGAAGCATCAGCAAGAGGGCTACTGTGTGGACGGGGTAAGAAGTGTACTGGAAAGATTAGGAATGGCTTATCTATGGGATAGGGACTTACAAAGAGAGGAAGGTAGGGTGTGTAAAAAGTATGTAGAAGGGTTAATGACGTAGAGTTACAGGTGTTAAGAGAAGAGTGCACCAGTAGGAGAACCTTAACGGAGTTCTGCGAAATAAGGAACTTTATGAGCATAAAGCCCTAATGAAAAGAGAAATGAGAGGGATAATTTGGTGGTTAATGGGGTGTATAAGTACAAAGCGTTGAGAGAAGTAGGAAAAGAGGACATTTGCCTGTTTTTTGGGAAGGTTATGGGTGCAGCGCACCTGATCAGGGAATGCAAGGAAATTAAAATGGTAAGAGCAAAGTTTGTAGACAAAGCAGATCTAAACAGAATAGAAAATGAAAATGAGTATCACACTTTATTTAAATTACTTAAAAGGGAATGGGGGAAAGCAGGTCAATTAGCAAAATATTTTAATACCATCAGGGCAATGTGGAATAAGAAAGCGTCTGATGAGATTCAGAACAAAGATGCATGTAAATTAAGCATTCAAGTACAGGAGATGGCTTCCTAAGCTATAAATCTTGTCAAAGCCTAGGAGAGCCTATCTGTATTAACTAGGTATACGATTACTACAGTACGTCCACATATTGCTGTCTGTAGATTTTTCCTGTGAGTTTGATGATTTTTTCTTTACTACAAAACTTATCAGACTCTTACAGTCAGTAAGGGAAATAAAAGTAATTCTTTCTGTGATGTGTCTCCCATGGAGAACTGTCAAAAAATGAAGACCACTGTGTCCACATTAATGATTAAGAAAGAACTTAGTGCAGTCTCCATCAGAAAAGTTGCCCAGTGATATTGTGAATGAAGATAACTACTGCAAAGCATTATTAAGTTTTGAAATAACTAGGAAGCTATGAAATGCCGAATGAACATTTGGTTTAATTATCTAATGCCATACTGTAAATTTATTTTATCTATGTGTTTATTGTCTGTATGTCACGATATGACTCTCTGAGTTAAAGTGACAATTAACAAGTAGATTTGGTTTAAATAAATATCGCATTTTAACCCCTTTGAAGGGAAAAAAAAGTTATAACTATGTTTATTATTTGTGCTTTCATATTTGCTCTTACTTTTTGCTCGCACTTTTACTTACACTTTTTGTTCTCACTTTTACTTACACTTTTTGTTCTCACTTTTTATTGCTGTCACTTTTTGCTACCATTTTTTGCTCTCACTTTTTTTGCTCTTACTTTGAAGCTAGGTTAGGTTAGGTTAGGTAAAGTTAGGTTAGGTTAGGTTTGGTAAAGTTAGGTTTGGTAAAGTTAGGCTTGAAAAGTTAGGTTAGGTTAGGTAAGATAAAGTTAGGTTAGGTGAACTGAGGTTAGGTAAGGTGAGGTTAGGTTAGGTAAGATAAAGTTAGGTTAGGTGAACTGAGGTTAGGTTAGGTGAGGTTAGGTTAGGTTTGGTAAAGTCAGGTTTGGTAATGTTAGGTTAGGTCAGGTTAAGTTAGGTAAGGTAAAGTTAGGTTAGGTGAACTGATGTTAGGTTAGGTGAGGTTATGTTAGGTTAGGTTAGGTTAGGTTAGGTGAGGTTGGGTGAAGTTGGGTTAGGTAGAATGGCTGAGGTATAAATTAAACCTGCCTTTTGACACTTTTGCCTCACAAGACTGAGTGTACCCCATTCCAGCTTTCAGCCCAGAATTAAATTTCTTGGCAGAGCCAGGAATCGAACCCGGGCCTAGCAGTAACAGCCAACAATGCTAGCCGCTACACCACGAAGTTGACAATATGCATCTGGTCTGGACTGTCCATGATCAATTAATAATAATAATAATAATAATAATAAATATTCAATTTAGCAAACTACACGGCCAACCTCTCCCTGTGACGTCATTCACGGTCTCAGGGCGTGGCGGCCATTTTGCCCATTAGCCCCTGGCCCAGCTATGACTGACCCCTCCATAAGAATAACATAAGGCAGGTTGCGCGCGGCGGCCATCTTGCCCATTAGCCCCTGTCCCAGCTTCGGCCTATATTACCTACTAACAAAGTCCCGTATGCGATCATATACCATTCATCCCATTGCTATGAAACTTGGTGAATTGCTGTGCACACTCCAGGAAAGGTTTCTGACTTAGTAAATCCTCTTTACAATAGATATCGCACGAGTAGATTCAACAAATGAGTAACGGCGCGCGTATCCTTAAAAAAAACTCCGTATGCGTTCATATACCATTCATGCGATTGCAATTAAATTTGGTGAAATGTTGTTTCCACTCCCGCGAAGATTTCTGATTTAGAAAATCCATTTTACAATTGGTAGCGCACGAGTAGATTCAACTAATGAGCGACAGCGCGTGAATCGTTTCAACCAAATCCCGTATGCGTTACCATTCATCCGATTGTGATAAAACTTTAGTGAGTTGAGTACAATCCTGCGAAGGTGTACGAATTAGTAAATCCGTTTTTCAATGGGTGGCGCACAAGTAGATTCAACAAATGAGTGACGGCGTGCGAATCGTTTAAACAAAATCCCGAATGCGTTCATATTACATTCATCCGATTGCGATGAAACATTGATGAGTTGTTGTGTACACGCCAGGGAAAGTTTTCGAATTAGTAAATCCAGTTTACAATAGGTAGCGTACGAGTATATTCAACAAATGGGTGACGACGCTCGAATCGTTTCAACAAAGTCCCGTATGCGTTCATATACCATTCATTTCATTGCGATGAAACTTTTTGAGTTGTTGAGCACGCTCCCATGATTTTTTTGAGATAGTAAATAATTTTTTCAATAGTTTAGAAGTGGTTAACAGAAAAAGAAATAAAATATTGGGAATCCAAAAGCACTTCAACAAGCAAAGTTACAACGCCAAAACTCTCTTTGATTGGCATTGCAACGCATGCCGGGTACAGCATTTATATTAAATAAAAAAACGATGTTCGTTTGTTCGTCTTTTATGCGTTCATAAACCATTCATCCGATTGCGATCAAAATTTTGTGAGTTGTTGTGAATATTTTCAGGATGGTTATAGGCATAGTTAATCCAATTTACAATAGAGAGCGCGCGAGTAGTTTAAACAAATGAGTGTTGGCGATGCGGTCAAATAGCCTACAATTCATCCGATTGCGACCAAATTTTGGTGGGTTGTTTAACACACTTCCGGGATGGTTATAGGCATAGCTAAGCCAATTTACAATAGATAGCACGCGAGTAGTTTGAACAAATGAGTTTTTGCTATGCGTTCACATACAATTCATCTGGTTGCCATCAAATTTTGGTGAGTTGTTGTGCGCACTTCCGGGAAAGTTATAGGCTTAGTAAATCGAATTTACAATAGATGGCGCGCGAGTAGCTTCAACAAAATGGCGTGCGATTCGTTTCAACAAAGACCAGTTGCGATCATATACCATTCATCCCATTGCGATTAAACTTGGGTGAGATGTTGTGTACACTCCAGGGAAGATTTCTGGCTTAGTAAATCAATTTTACAATAGGTAGCGGACGAGCAGATTCAACAAATGAGCGACGACGCTTGAAACGTTTCAACAAAGTCCCGTATGCGTTCATATACCATTCGTCCGAAAGCGATGAAACTTGGATGAGATGTTGTGAACTCTTCATGGAAGGTTTTTGACTTAGTTAATCCATTTTACAATAAGTGGCAAACGAGTAGATTCAACGTTAGAGCGACGACGTGCGAAGCGTTTCAACACAGTACCGTATGCTTTCATATACCATTCGCCCAATAGCGATGAAACTTGGGTGAGATGTTGTGTATACTTCAGGAACGGTTTCTGGCTTGGATCATCCTTTTCATTAGGTGGCGCACGAGTAGATTCAACAAATGAGCGACAACGCCCAAAGCGTTTCAACGAAGTACCATATGCGTTCATATACCATTCGTGCGAATGCGATGACACTTGGGTGAGTTTTTGTGTACACTCCAGGGAAGGTTTCTGGCTTAGTATATGCATTACACAATAGGTAGCGCACGATTTAATTCAACAAATGAGCGACGGCACATGAATCGTTTCAACCTAGTACCGTATGCCTTCATATACCATTCATCCCATTGCGATGAGACTTTGGTGAATCGTTGAGTACACCCATGAATGGTTTCAGGCCTAGTAAATCTATTTTACAATTCGTAGCGTACGAGTAGATTCAACAAATGAGAGACGATACGCGTATCTTTTAAACAAAATCCCGTATGCATTCATATGCCATTCATACCAAATACAAATGATAACAATATACTAACATGAAAAATTCTCCTTCAATACAGCACCAGTGTAGAGAGTAATTGTATTTAGTTTTGATAACTATCACCGCTACTAGAATGCGCTAGTATGGACACGCTACTAGTAGTATTTGAATCACGACGCACTTGTCTATACATTTCTAGTCAAAAACGCATTTGCTAACAATAATCTACCTGTACGGAGACGCTTCAAAATAGAAAGATATCATCCTACACTGATCTTACATCTGCTTTTCATATGTCTATCATAAAACCGTGTTTCTTGCCAGGAAATGTCGGAGAATATTATGAAGTGTTTATCCTGAATTCCTTTGTGAGTATAAAAATAAGGACAGCCTTGAAGCCATTCTACAGTGTTGCCATATTAACAATTAATATTGTGTCTTTCAGTCGGTCAACCTAAGATTCATTCCTATTACTGTAAAATGTGGAAAAAAAACTGAAATTAATTACAAAGGATTAAGATTTATAATAATATTATTGAGGACTATTGAAGAAGAAAACTAAGAGATGACATGTTTTTGCTCGTCAAGGGAGCATCATCAGATCCAAATATACAAGACAAATAGCTCTACAAAACACCATCAAACCTGCAGTGACTGCCCTCTCTAAACAAAATACAAGAAAACCAGTTAGGAAACGTAGTGAGTGTATAATTATTACTGAAACATATTAAGGCATTAAGCTGAAAAAAGAACTATTCATTTTAGTATCGCAAAACTTAGATATGACTATACCATCAACAAATATAGTATTGTTCCCACAAACTAATATATCTTCGTAGATTATTGTTTCTCGCACCTATGGATTAGCCCTTATGGTGCCGATATCTGATAAAAATGCCACTGGCCGATCTATGTAATGTTTTTTTTCAAACACACAGCGATTTAACTATTGTAACGAAGACAACGCGGGAACCATTCCTTATCTCGATAAGTTTAAGTTCCATGAATAACTGCGTTTATAATAGGTATTCTTTGAACATGCTGCAGTCACCTGACTACCATTGTGCGTTATCTTCTGAAGTATATGAACTTATTAATACACTTGGTGATAGATGTGGCTAGCTCCTTCAGCGAAGGGGACATAAATACGGTTTTAGTGCTAAGTGAAGTGTGTGAATTTTCTATTGATGGCGACGGCTTTGATTTTACTGACGAAAATCCTCCTAATGTCGGACGACTGTAAACGTATATCATTGTAGAAATTGATCGTACTCAATACCTATTTGGTAGAATTACTCTATGCTTGCGATATTTATAAACAATTAAATATATATTAACATTTGAACCCGCGCAACGAATAAGGGACTCCGCGCCACCTTGGTCTGTTTTGAGATTATGATGGAAATAGGTACCTGGTCGCATGTAGCATGAAATGACGTGTTAAACGTGCACACAAGTGCCTCCTATGGGTAGATATTTGCAATTGAAATGCCACGTGGGTGGAAGAAGGACTCTGGTATTCCAAGGTGGAGGGCGTCAGGAAGTTGGAGACCTCTCCGTCAGCTAGCAAACGTGACAATTTCGGCCGTAGACGTAAAGGGAACATGCAAAAGTGGAAAGATTTTAATAGAAAGGTGTTGAATGATGCTGGGGAAGCATATGAAAATTGTCATGGACGTATAATTCCAGAATAAAATACAACCAAAATAGGTGAGTTGAAAAAGGACCTCCGTGTTTTCACCTGGCTGTCTGCATGCCAGAATTTGTTATTAATAGGTCTGAATTTTGGCATGAGACATTTGAATATATCCCTGTTGATAATGTAGAGATTAAGTTGTTTTATTTAGGGAGTTCCCGGCTTCGTTGTCATCAGCCCCGTGTACTTGAGTGTGTGAGCTGTCGTATAATCTGCGTTTTTGTGGTGATTGCTAGGGTGTGTATGCTTTTGCGGGGCTAGAATTTGAAGGAATGTGAATTTGGCATGTCAGGTAGGCTATCATCCCGATATTTGTTTGAAGTAGAAATGAGAAACTACAGAAGACCATTTTTAGGATAGACAAGGGCGGTACCTGGAATCTACTCCTCGGTTATCCTCACAATTTTAAGTATACTTTGTTCCAACACTCGTACCAGCATTCAAATTCTCAACAGCAAACACGGGGATATAACCCGAGTCTTCTAAAAAAGGGCAGTTACTACCACTCACAGCTACTGTAGAGAATAAGTGGCTCGTAATGTCTTAGGGTGATATATTCTACGATAATCGATGTGCTGTTTGCCATAAGGATGAACCCGGAAAAATTAAACTTTTCAGGGGGAAGACACCATAGTACAACCTTGTCCCCTAAAGTCCTAATTTATATATATTCACTGTAATATCCTCAGTTCTGTGAGACCTGCATCGTAGGTTCCAGGTTCTAACCCCAGCTCTACGATGGAGGATCCTTAATGCTGGTATGAGCATTGGAGCGCAGGGACGCAGGTAGCCAAGCGGTGCTATAAGTTGCTAGTGCACACACATCCATCACCTCCTCGCCCTTCAGCGCGCTCTCAATGTTGTGGAGGAATAATCGAGAGAATGTTTCAAAATATTCGAACAACAACATGTTCTTTTAGAGATCCAAGTGTGTGTTTGAAGCCAGTAACGTTTTGTGTGTAGAAGTGTGAATGAAACCCAAGTCAGTTTTTGCAGCATACTATCGTTCTGTGTGTACAAGTGTGAATGAGACCCAAGTCCGTGTTAGCAGCCCAGTAACGTACTGTGAGTAGAAGTGTGAATGAGACCCAAGTCTGTGTTTGCAGCACAGTAACGTTCTGTGAGTAGAAGTGTGAATGAGACACAGGTCAGTGTTTGCAGCACACTAACGTTCTGTGAGTAGAAGTGTGAATGAGACCCAAGTCTGTGTTTGCAGCCCAGTAACGTTCTGTGTGTAGAAGTGGGAATGAGACCCAAGTCTGTGTTTGCAGCCCACTAACGTTCTGTGAGTAGAAGTGTGAATGAGACCCAAGTCTGTGTTTGCCGCCCAGTAACGTTCTGTGTGTAGAAGTGGGAATGAGACCCAAGTCTGTGTTTGCAGCCCACTAACGTTCTGTGTGTACAAGTGTGAATGAGACCCAAGTCTGTGTTTACAGACCAGTAACGTTCTGTGTGTAGAAGTGTGAATGAGATCGAAGACTGTGTTTGCAGCCCGGTAACGTTCTGTGTGTAGAAGTGTGAATGAGATCCAAGTCTGTGTTTACAGCACAGTAACGTTCTGTGTGTAGAAGTGTGACTGAGACCCAAGTCTGAGTTTGCAGCCCGCTAACGTTCTGTGTGTAGCGGTGTGAATGAGATCCAAGTCAGTGTTTGCAGCCCAGTAACGTACTGTGAGTAGAAGTGTGAATGAGACCCAAGTCTGTGTTTGCAGCACAGTAACGTTCTTTGAGTAGAAGTGTGAATGAGACACAGGTCAGTGTTTGCAGCACACTAACGTTCTGTGAGTAGAAGTGTGAATGAGACCCAAGTCTGTGTTTGCAGCCCAGTAACGTTCTGTGTGTAGAAGTGGGAATGAGACCCAAGTCTGTGTTTGCAGCCCACTAACGTTCTGTGAGTAGAAGTGTGAATGAGACCCAAGTCTGTGTTTGCGGCCCAGTAACGTTCTGTGAGTAGAAGTGTGAATGAGACCCAAGTCTGTGTTTGCAGCCCACTAACGTTCTGTGTGTAGAAGTGTGAATGAGACCTAAGTCTGTGTTTGCAGCCCAGTAACGTTCTGTGAGTAGAAGTGTGAATGAGACCCAAGTCTGTGTTTACAGCCCGCTAACGATATGTGTGTAGAAGTGTGAATGAGACACAAGTCTGTGTTTGCAGCCCAGTAACGTTCTGTGAGTAGAAGTGTGAATGAGACCCAAGTCTGTGTTTCCAGCCCACAAACGTTCTGTGTGTAGATGTGTGAATGATTCCCAAGTCTGTGTTTCCAGCCCACTAACGTTCTGTGTGTAGAAGTGTGAATGAGACCCAAGTCTGTGTGTGCAGCCCAGTAACGTTCTGTGTGTAGAAGTGTGAATGAGATCCAAGTCTGTGTTTGCAGCCCACTATCGTTCTGTGAGTAGAAGTGTGAATGAGACCCAAGTCTGTGTTTGCAGCCCGCTAACGTTCTGTGTATAGAAGTGTGAATGAGACCCAAGTCTGTGTTTGCAGCCCACTAACGTTCTGTGTGTAGAATTGTGAATGTGACCTAAGTCTGTGTTTGCAGCCCACTAACGTTCTGTGTATAGAAGTGTGAAAGAGATCCAAATCAGTGTTTGCAACCCACTAACATTCTGTGTGTAGAAGTGTGAATGAGAACCAAGTCAGTGTTTGCAGCCAGTTACGTTCTGTGTGTACAAGTGTGAATGAGACCCAAGTCTGTGTTTACAGCCCACTAACGTTCTGTGTGTAGACGTGTGAATGAGACCCAAGTCTGTGTTTGCAGCCCACTAACGTTCTGTGTGTAGAAGTGTGAATGAGATCCAAGTCTGTGT
Source organism: Meconema thalassinum (assembly GCA_946902985.2). NCBI lineage: Eukaryota > Metazoa > Arthropoda > Insecta > Orthoptera > Tettigoniidae > Meconema > Meconema thalassinum. Next base: position 40,876,121 of record OX336388.2, read on the forward strand.
TTGCAGACCACTGACGTTCTGTGTGTAGATGTGTGAATGTGACCCAAGTCTGTGTTTGCAGCCCACTAACGCTCTGTGTGTAGAAGTGTGAATGAGACCCAAGTCTGTTTGCAGCCCAGTAATGTTCTGTGTGTAGAAGTGTAAATGAGACCCAAGTCAGTATTTGCAGCCCACTAACGTTCTGTGTGTCAAAGTGTGAATGAGACCCAAGTCTGTGTTTGCAGCCCACTAACGTTCTGTGTGTAGAAGTGTGAATGAGACCCAAGTCTGTGTTTGCAGCCCACTTACGTTCTGTGTGTAGAAGTGTGAATGAGACCCAAGTTTGTGTTTGCAGCCCACTAACGTTCTGTGTGTGGAAGTGTGAATGAGACCCAAGTCTGTGTTTGCAGCCCACTAACGTTCTGTGTGTACAAGTGTGAATGAGACCCAAGTCTGTGTTTGCTACCGAGTAACGTTCTGTGTGTAGAAGTGTGAATGAGACCCAAGTGTTTGCAGCCCTTAACGTTCTGTGTGTAGAAGTGTGAGTGAGACCCAAGTCTGTGTTTGCAGCCCAGTAACGTTCTGTGTGTAGAAGTGTGAATGAGACCCAAGTCTGTGTTTGCAGCCCACTTACGTTCTGTGTGTAGAAGTGTGAATGAGACCCAAGTTTTTGTTTGCAGCCCACTAACGTTCTGTGTGTGGAAGTGTGAATGAGACCCAAGTCTGTGTTTGCAGCCCACTAACGTTCTGTGTGTACAAGTGTGAATGAGACCCAAGTCTGTGTTTGCTACCGAGTAACGTTCTGTGTGTAGAAGTGTGAATGAGACCCAAGTGTTTGCAGCCCTTAACGTTCTGTGTGTAGAAGTGTGAGTGAGACCCAAGTCTGTGTTTGCAGCCCAGTAACGTTCTGTGTGTAGAAGTGTGAATGAGACCGAAGTCTGTGTTTGCAGCCCACTTACGTTCTGCGTGTAGAAGTGTGAATGAGACCCAAGTCTGTGGTTACAGCCCAGTAACGTTCTGTGTGTAGAAGTGTGAATGAGACCCAAGTCAGTGTTTGCAGCCCATTAACGTTCTGTGTGTAAAAGCGTGAATGAGACCCAAGTCTGTGGTTACAGCCCAGTAACGTTCTGTGTGTAGAAGTGTGAATGAGACCCAAGTCAGTGTTTACAGCCCACTTACGTTCTGCGTGTAGAAGTGTGAATGAGACCCAAGTCAGTGTTTACAGCCCACTTACGTTCTGCGTGTAGAAGTGTGAATGAGACCCAAGTCTGTGGTTACAGCCCAGTAACGTTATGTGTGTAGAAGTATGAATGAGACCCTCTGCAAGATGTATCTTTTCACATCATTCGGTGTTGTCATAGGTTTCATTATCGCCACGCTTATAACGAAGACGTTATTTGAATGTGGTGACCCGTTGAAATCCCACCAAGTGCATTATCTGATGCCCAAATGACTCACACTTTCCAAATTATCTTTGTTAATCTTCACTCTTCCTAAATCATGTCAGTAATATGATTGTGTTTCTTCCCACCCAGAAGACAAAATCCACTATAGGATTGTTACAATAGGTCTGGAAAAGAAAGAGATCTACATTTTAGTTGTTCCCCCAGAGTAACTTGAGCGTTCCATCCGCACCCCTTGGTAGCACGCTGAGCTTCTATGGCCAAGATCGCGGTTTCAAACCCGGCCGAAGCCATCGGATTTTCTAAGAGCGTTAAAGTTCCCTCATTACGCCCTCATTTGGAGCGGAATTAAAGCCGGCGGTCTCATGTCATAGATTTATGGCACGTAAAAGAACCTTCCACTAACTACAATTGTGTGAATTAAAATTTGTAGGTTAGTTTTGATTAACGCTCTGCAATCCCAACGCTCGTAGCCAGGTGCCAGTTGCAGTGGCATCTAATTGCCAATTTTGCGGCTAGTTGTCGTTGACGGTAGCATTTGGTAGCAAAAGTAGGAACTATTTGAAATTGATCGTCTGCAGTCCTTACTTAAATTAAAACAGATAACACACACTAATAGAGCCATCACAATTAACACCGGTTGTCGGACAGATTCTACATACACCCAAAGTACACGGGACAATATGACCATGTTGTCGCAGCCCCCAAACAGAGGAACCATCCAAGCAGTGTTTTGTCCTCCTTGTTCCGTAGTTGCTAGCATTCTTGGCTGTCACCCTGGATGTCAGAGTTCGATTCCCGGCTCTGTCAAGAAATTTTATTCTGGTCTGAGGGCTAAAACGGAGTACACTCAATATCTTGAGGCAGAATTGAGAAGAGACGGGTTGAATTTCCATCCCAGTCATCCTGGACGTGGTTTTCCGTGACTTCCCACTTCTACTCATCGAAAATGCTAGGATGGTACCTAACTTAAGGCCACGGCCGCTTCCTACCCAATTCGTACCTCAGTAACAGATACACATACTAGTACTAACTTCACAGTGACACTGACAATCAGACAAATTTTACACGTGGCTACATGACCTCAATGTCGCAAAGCCTTTAAAAGAATCAACAACAACTACAACAACAAACAACAAGATCAGTGTGTGTATTAGTATTGCTATTACCATCCGTTCAATGGAATAAGGACTCCAGTCACAAGAAATGCATGCTGTTAACGAGTGGACTCCGAGACAACAAAACATGTTACGGGGGTACTTCCTTCTATTTTATAGACTAAAATATGCCTAGATCTATGTTCAGTTCTCACTGAAGCAAGTAAACTACAATGTTTATATGATATTAGGGATCACTCGTATAAAATTTGGACGAAATTCACTTAATAGCGCGCATTCAAACAACAAAGACGTACTTTACACTAAACTACAAAAATAGCGCGAAGTCCCTTATTCGTTGCGCGGGTTCAGTTCTTTCACAAAAGATACTATTTAGATTGTGTAGGCTGTCAAATTGATATTAAGATTTCCAATTATTTTCTTTCTCACAGGATTATTTTTACAGATTTTATTAATACCCAAATGATGGAAATTGTAATTATTTAGCTCCAAGTTTCTGAATAGTTTGTTTATCTGCTAGAGAAAAAAAATACCAACACACTGTCTTAAAATACAGGTGGGAGGTAATTTGTAACACATGTGGTAATACTAAGCTTGGATTGGTAATTTTAGAATATTCACTTATTAATTGCTTGGCATCAAAAGGGATCAGATGTCTCTCATGAAAACTGCTACACAGGAGTGGGTAAAGGTGTATCTTCAAATGTCCCAACAAATTTGGTTTGGCATATTCTACTTTGTCTTCTCACGATTATGGGTTAACATGTGTCTCTTCAAATTTTGCTTGTGTCAAATTTGTCTCCGCATGTGCTACACGAGTATCGCGTCTCACCAGTATGGGTTAACATGCGTGTCTTAAAACTACTACTTTGACTAAATTTGGCTTCGCATGTACCACACGAGAAGAACTTCTCCCCAGTATGGGTTAGCATGTGAGTCTTCAAAGTAGCTTTGTGGGTAAATTTGGTTTCGCATGTGCCACACGTGTATAGTTTCTTCCAAGTTTGAGTTAATATGTGTCTTTTCATAGATGCAATGTTAAAAAAATTGGTTTCGCATGTGCTACACGAGTATCGCTTCTCACCAGTATGGGTTAACATGCGTGTCTTGTCTTCAACTACTTTGACTAAATTTGGCTCCGCATGTGCTACATGAAAAAGGCTTCTCCCCTGTATGGGTTATCAAGTGTGTCTTCAAATTAGGTTTGTGGGTAAATTTGGTTTCGCATGATCTACACATGAATGGCTTTTCCCCAGTATGGATTAACATGTGTGTCTTCAAATTACCTTTCCGACTAAATTTGGTTTCGCATGTTCTACACGAGTAACGCTTCTCTCCAGTAAGGTTTCCGGTGTGTCTCATCCACCTACTTTTCAGACTAAATTTGGCTTCGCATGTGCTACACGAGTATCGGTTCTCCCCAGTATGGGTTAACAGCTTGGTCGACATATTCTCTTGATTTGTAATATTTCTTTCAGATACACTGCTGGTATTCTGTCCTCTAGTATTACATAATGCGTATATCTTCCTTACAGCAGGATCCGAAGTATCAGGACATCCAAGCCTGAAATCATTGGTATTAATACAATGCAGTACGCTCATAATTATGTTGAATTGTCTGTGAATGGTGAATAATACTTTCAAAATACAGAGATCTAACTTATGAAATGATAACTGGACCAACATTCATTAATATCACTACCAGGAATACTGTCCTTATCTAATACCTGGAACTGATCTCAGTTTTAATATTCAATGTTATGTTTTTCATACAGTCTGAATATTTTCAAATACTTATATACTAAGCAAACAAAATGGTGCGTCACATCGGAGTATTTGGAGTCATAGGTTTCCATGAAACCAGTATCTAGATCAAAAGTTCTGATTACACATGGAAATGGCAAATTATTTCCACACACATTTTGTTTGCCAAAAGTCAACTTTGTCCATGATCAGTTATATAATTTAAATTATTGAATGGTTACGGAAATTGTGTGCTAATTCATACTAGCAGTGCAAGTGTTCAACTTATTTTACACCACATTGTGCCGCTTTAACAACATGGATGTTCGGGGATATCACTATTTAATATAATCTGGATAACTGAAATCCATCTGACTTAGGAAGTGCGTACTCGTGACAGAATAATCCATATTATATTCCCTACAGAATAGCCATGCTGGCATTTGGATTAAGGTGGGACTTCTGGATATGCAAATCATGTGATTTCGAAACCATATGGTCTATTATGCTTTACTCTTGAATACATCGCGGATGAATGGTTATTTAGGGCTACATAAATTATGTGGAGTTGAGTGATCAGCTTTAGGTCCAAGAAAATATCAGATACTATACATAACGGTGGCTTTTTTTAATCTACAGAAAGTGGTAACTCGTTAACATTAACCACTCCAGATAGCGAACATTTATCCACTCTTGGCTCACCACAATGCGAATCCCGTCAGACCACGTACTGTAGCTGGGAACATAAAATAAGCAATTTTCCCCCCAACGACATCCTATTTAGACATCAACAAATTCACACTTTGTACACTGTTATTCTAAATTAATAATCGATGTTACATTCTATGTTTCAAAATATCTGACATAAGTATCTCAGAGGTTTGTCAAAACTGGCACAATATCCTAAAATTGATGAAATAGAGTAAGAGATTTCACTTCTTGCACAAATCGATGCATTTGCTTAAATAAATCCGTATACGCATGTGCAAAAGTGGCTGAGCTTTCACACGGGCGGCGTATTTGTTAAGTGACGGCACTCATTCTTGAGATAACCATTCTATCTCCGCAGAACCTACACACCCGACATCCGAAGGAATTCGATCAAAATAAACTATTCTTGGTTATCCCCTAGAGTTCTTGTCCTCGACCCGTCCTTCCATAACACTGTAAGGTTTCAATTCCAGTTGCCATACTATGTGCCATACCAAGCTATCTTTTTTATTCATAATCACTCGTCAGACTCATTTACCCTCCACTAGTCGTCCTAATACCCTTCATTAAGTACTATATTTAATCTTTTAATAATTACTATTTTCCTACAACATCAGAATCAAATATTTATATTTTTATATATTCTGGAGCAAAAACAATCCAAGTTTCGCATCCATATAGCGCCAAACTCCAGGCAATGGCTTCATAAATGACTTTTTAATGCCTAGATCTATATTTTATTTAAACAGATGTCAACCCAACCTTTATATCTTATTTGCTTTGTCCTTTCTGCAACCAAGTTGGAGTCACCAACGTATCTTAATGTTTCAACAGCCAATCGATTTCAATATTTTAATTTTAAATCTTCCTGCTGCATTCCGTTTATTCTGTTTCAAATACAATGATTTTATTATGAAATCTTTCCTGAACACCTCGTACACACCGTTTAGAGACATGATCAAATCATTCCTCAACACCTCGTACACACCGTTTAGAGACATGATCAAATCATTCCTCAACACCTCGTACACACCGTTTAGAAACATGATCAAATCTCTCCTCAACACCTCGTACACACCGTTTAGAGACATGATCAAATCTCTCCTCAACACCTCGTACACACCGTTTTGAAACATGATCAAATCTCTCCTCAACACCTCATACACACCATGTAGAAACATTTTCAAATCCTCTGGCGATGAGGCTAAGATGACATTGTCATTAGTAAGTCACTGAGTTGAAATTACTTGATCTTCGTCCTCAATTCTACTTTAAATTTCTTTGGCATTTCCTTCGTTACTTGCCGTATGTATGAATTGCAAAGTACAAATGATAAAATGAAGTGTTACCTAATATCATTCTAAATACCAGTTTCTCTCTCATGTCTATCGAATCTAATAAATACCAGCTGATTGTAGACACACTCGGAATCTTGAATTGTATTCCGAAACTTTTCAAACTGTCAAACAATATCTCCAATCAACATTATACACAGCTTTATTTATACTAAATATACCAAGAACGTTTTCCTCTCGATTTTTATTCTACCAAGAACAGTCTAATACTTAATTCAACTACCATTGTTCTTCTGATTCTTGTTCACTGAATTTGTCTTTACCTAACTCGGCTGTCATTCAATCCATCTGTTTCATCATCGTCATCAGCTTCTATAGGCTAAAAGCCTTGTCGTTGAAGCCAATTCTTACAGTCTTCAGCAGTCCTCTTCACATTGGCATACGAGTCACCTTCCGTCTCCTTGACAATGTTCTTGAGATACGAATGTCTTGGTCGTCCCCTTTGTTTTTTCCTTAAAAAATTACCTGGAGGAGAGTGTCATGTCTAAGTATGTGTCCCAAGGATTTTTCACTCCTTTACTTGATGGTGTTCAACAGGCATCGATTCTCCTGAATTTGGTTCAGAACAAGATCACTTGTCTTTCTTTCCATCCAGCTTTTTCGGGTCATTCGTCTCCAAAACCACATTTCAGCTGCCTCAAGTTTTGATTCTTCACCTATCCCAAGTGTCCGTGATTCACAACCATAGGTCAACACACTCGAAACAAAGGTCTCGAGAAATTACTTCCTTATCTTCAAGTTGAGGTGGCCATTGAGCAGCAAATTCTTCTTATTTTGAAAGGCTTTCTTCGCCAAACGCTATTCTTTTCTTAATTTCCGAGATCCATCTATTGTCATAATTAGTCACACTTCCCAAATACTAAAATTCCGTTACTTGTTCAATGGCACTATCATTTAACATTATATTAGCTTAAATTGGTTGTTTATTTTTTATCAACTACCATTAATTATGTCTTCCGAGAATTAAATCTTAGCCCGAATTTTCCTAAGGATTTCTGAAAAACTTTTAACATGCAGAGTTTGCTAAAATTGCAATATCATTTGCAAAGCGAATGCTATGTATCTGTAATCCATTACATCTTAATCCTTTCGTTTTCTCATTTAATGGATTTACTGCAGCTTCTATATAGATAATAACAAGTAGTTCCGTGAAGAACTATACAGCCTATTTTCATATATCCTACTTATGTTAACTGCCACTATGAACAAACAAAATTTCAGTTTGATTGCTGTAATATATTCGTAGATATTGAGAACCAACTTAATATTTCGGATGTTCGCCATGTTAGATTTTATATATGTAGGTCCTAGAGTTATGTACTGTTAAATAACGATTATTGTGGACGTGTAGGATTCAAATTTCAATCGCATGATTAGGACGCAAGAAGTAAAAAGGAGATTTTAAAATTTCGCACAACTGCCATCTTGTGATTATGGAAATAATTGAAATAAATTAGATGCCAGTGGATTAACATTCGTATAAGGATTTACTGTACCAAGTTTCACTGCACTAGGATGGTTAAATTGCGAGAAACGTCCATTTGAATATTCATATTTCGCGTCGCCGCCATGTTGGATTTGTGATCACCAGGTTATTTAAAGTCCTATAGGTGAACTTATGTTCATAGCCCCTATGAACATAAAGAAATTCGGTTTAATTGCTATAATTGATTCGTAGATATTTAGAGCCGTCTAAATATTTCGGATGGTCACCATGTAGGATTATTAAATGTATAGGCCATAGAATCATGTAACATTAAAGGAAAATTATTCAAACTTTCACTTCGATCGCATGATTACGACGCAAGAAATAGGAACTTAATTTAAAAATTCGCACAGCCGCCATTTTGAGGTTATGTAAACAATTGAACTAAATTGGATACCAGTGCATTACAATGTGTATAAATATTTTCTGTACCAGATTTCATTGCGTTTGGAACATTAAATCGCGAGAAAGGTCTATTAAAATTTTTAATTCGCTTGGCCGCCATGTTCGTTTTGTAGTTAACCGGTTTTTGAAAGTCTTATAGATGAACTTCCAGTATTACTCTTTATCTCCGTACCAAATTTCAGGGTGATACCGCTAATAGTTTCAGAGATATAGAATGCCGGTGAAATATTTCGCACATCCGCCATCTTGTGGTTATGTAAACAATTGAACGAAATTCAATATCGGTGCATTACAATGTGTATAAACATATACTGTACCAAGTTTTATTGCGTTTGGTCGGTTAAATCGCGAGAAACTTCTATTTAAATGTCGCAAATTCACGTGGCCGCCATGTTGGTTTTGTAGTTACCAGTTTTTCAATAGTCACATAGATGAACTTCTACTAGTTCCGTTTATCACCGTAAAAAATTCCAGGGTGATATCGGGAATAGTTTCGGAGATATTGAATGCTGGTGAAATATTTCGCACAGCCGCCATGTTAGATGGGTGGAACGTAACAAAATTTGAAGGGCACGGTCGGGGTCACCCGTAGTAGTGCTATGAACTTACCGCGTTTCATTGAAATCGTTCCAGCCGTATAGAAGTTATTAGGGAGGGGCACAGACACACACACCTCTCACACACACACACACACACACACGCACACACACACAGACACACGGACAAAAGGTGATCTCATAAGCCTATTTTTTTCAGAATTGAGAATAGACTAAAAAGAAAAGGTGATAGAGTACAACCCTGCCTTACACCTCTTATTATTTCTGCTTCTCTTTTATTACCATCTACTATTATTTCCGTAGTTTGATTTTTATATTAGTTCAGAATAAGGCGCCTGTCTTTCCAGTCAATCCCGACTTTGGCAAATATAAGAAATAAGGTTTTCCAATTGACATTATCAAATGCCTATTCTATATCAATGAATACTATATAGGTCTTTTGATTAACTTCCAGTCTTCTTTCTAAAATCTGACGTAATGCAAGGATAGCTTCCCTAGTCCCTTTCCTTGTTCTAAATCCATACTGATCATTATCCAGATGTTGTTCAATTTTCTTGCTTAGTCTATCTTTGATGTTGATCAATACAATCTTTGATGCATGTGAAAGAATGGCTAAAGTTCTATAATTAGAACATTCACAAGCATTTTCTTTCTTGGGTAGTGCGATTGTTCAAATTTTAATAAAATCTGGAGGTACAATTCCGTCCTCATAGCATTTAGTATTGATTTGAAAAAGGTATTCTTTAAGGCTTACATCACAAGATTTTAAGGGCTGTGCAGGAATCTTGGCATATTTCCATTCAGTTTAGTGAGTGCTGCATTAAACTCTGCTTTAGTTATAGTTGGACCTTTATCATCTTCTTCAATTAGTTCTTCATCTTCTATATAAATACTATTGTCAGTAATATCTGGTCCATCATACAAATCTTCAAGGTATTCCTTCCATCGCTCACATACCTTTTCATTTTCACACAATAGCTGAGTTGCTACGACGAATAGGGGCTGAAGATCTGGGCAGTTTATTTCGCTTAGTATTACTTTGGATCTTTGACTGGTATGTGAAGGGTTATCGAACAGTATGCCATGGTCTCTATACTGAAGAAAGCAGGAGCTGACAGATGGGAAGGTTCTCCGACAATGAGTGTTGAGACTAACGGCTCCAAGTTTTTATTAAAAGGATAAGCAAATGCTGATGATGAAGAAATTGAAGAAATGTATGTTCAAATAGAAGAATTGTTTGACATAGTAGAGAAGAATTCAAATATTTCTGGCGTAGTTGGAAGCATGCTGAGCGTCTATGCCCAAGATCGCGAGTTCAAACCCGTCGGAATATTTAAGTGCGTTAAAATCCCTCAATATGCCTTCCTTCGGAGGGGAAGTAAAGCCGGCTGTCCCATGTCATAGATTTATGGCAGGTTACAGAATTTTCTACTAATTACACCTGTGTGAAGCTAAATTATAGGTTAAACACTTGACTGATGCTCTTAGGTTCCAACGTTCATCACCAAGTGCCGACTGCGGTGGCATCTGGTAACCTAGATCTGACCTAGTGGTCGTTAACGGTGGCGTTTGGCGGCAAAAGTATAACCTACTTGAAAAAATGAATGTCTACAGTGCTTACTTGAATTGAAAACAGATAACATACACAAATACAACCATCACAATTAACACCGGTTGTCAGACAGATTCTACAGACACCCTAAGTAAGCGGAGCTACATGACCGCGTTGTCGCAGCCCATAAACTAAGGAATCAACCAGGCTAACTAACTTCTCTCAAATACTTCCAGACAAAGAGATTTCTGAACAATAATTCGGGGGCAAGTGAAGAGTTAAGTTAATACCAATAATGTATCTACTTTGACGAGACAAGCAGTAAAATGCGAGATATATGTGACGTTGCAAACAAAACTTATTCGTATCCAAAACATTCAGTTATGCATACACGAAATTTAAATAACATGTTTCCTTATATGTTGTACACTTACTCATTTGGATGATTTCCACTTGCTGCACTTTTCCCATCCTGGATTTCTTCTTTCATGTCCTAGGAATAAAGTGAATTGATTAATTATTTCATTTATTTGGCATCACTAATACTTTTACACAAACAGCAAACTATGTAATTGTAAATCACGGCAGAGTTGAAGTGAAGTGGTTATGACTTCCCTAGTTCTAAAACTTATAATACACAATCTCCTCGCGATAACAAAATACTGACTCACTGCCTTAAGGGAAGTAATCGCTTTAAGGATTGAGGAGAAATGAATGTATTTTTACTTTTTAACTGGAAGGTTTTAGGAGGCGTTAGGATCTAACACATCCAACTATCATTATGTAAAAAGCGACTATATCCTCAATATTTGTACCATCCCATCTTTCAAGAATGAAGGTCAGACATCTTACATTTACAATATTATACAACACATTTCTCACAAAACATTGCAATTAAAGCAAAATAAAAAAGAATTTAGTGTAAGTACATAAATTATATGCCTCTAGACTGAATTTATTGTGGAGTATGTTGCTGCTACACAATGCTAGTAATAAGTATACTGGTGAACGATAGCACAGAGTTTGCAAGGTAGGTACAAGCCGGGGAAGGAATTGGAGGAACTTATTAATAGCGAAGTCTATTTCAAATGTATTTATATATTTAGTCACACGTCATTTAGAATGCTTTCAATAAGGGATTCCAGGCATCGTTGGTATTAATTGACATACAGAAATTTTTGAATGCAAGTTTGAAACTTATAAATTAAACGTTTAAATTATACGCCAAATCAATACATAGACAAATATATATTTTATATATTAGTACATGTTTCGACCCACAGTGGGGTCATCCTCAGCCAGAAAGAAAATCAATTAAGAATTGGAAAACCAAAATGGCATATGCGCCTTAAATCTAAATTAAAATGAAAATTAAAGATAATAATTGTAATAAATAAAATATAGTAATAAAAATGGATATCCTTACTATATTTTATTTATTACAATTATTATCTTTAATTTTCATTTTAATTTAGATTTAAGGCGCATATGCCATTTTGGTTTTCCAATTCTTAATTGATTTTCTTTCTAGGCTGAAGATGACCCCACTGTGGGTCGAAACATGTACTAATATATAAAATATATATTTGTCTATGTATTGATTTGGCGTATAATTTAAACGTTTAATTCTAACATCAATACGGATATTTAAAAACATTTGTTTTCAAAGGCAAATGTATTTGCAAACTTATAAATTGAATCCACCCTTTATAGTTCCTGCCTTAGAACAGAAAAATGGCTGAGCTAATTTCAACCATTACAGAGCTTAAATGTGCCAGGCCATGTAATTACTGTCAGAAGATGACTGGGAAAGATACCTACCAACAAAAATCCTTGAAATGGTTGTTCATGGCTCGCCATTTTCATCTCCAGTTCAACGTTAGGACGGGAACACTTAACAGACCATGGTCGCTTCCTTCCGACTCCAAATCATATTTCAATAATACCAATCTCCATTAACAACTCTTGTAGGCTGAACAAACGGGCAAACGGCTGTTAAAACCACTGCCACACATAAGTTCAAAATTCATTTCACCTCCTCCCTAACACCGCAGAAATAGGGATATTAAGAGATAGAAGAGAAACAACTATAAGAAATGTGGTAAGAAGGAGGGTTTCTCCAGAACGTACCATAAGTTGAAATAAGTGGACTTAAGAATTAACAATTACTTTCTTTGTATGATTCTTACTTTTATCTCATATCTTCAATTATGTAATAATTATACACAAAAGACCAAGTGCATGTTATAGCAATGCTCAGGATTGGGATGGAGGCAATCACGGCCATAAGTTAAAACAATCCCAGCATGTGCCTGTAAGGCAACTGCTTAGCCCCCATGAGTGAATCTCTGAAGGGAATACAGAAATCCTAATGCAATTGGTTTATTCCGACCTTAAGTCCACAGTGGGTACCGAATGCAAACAGATGTTAGCTAAACATAATATAATTAAGGTGCATCCCCCATTAGATCAGTGATCAGAAAAAACATTGTACTTTGTCGGTGGTCCCAGGTTCAAGCCCCACGTGGATTACATATCTCAGTTCTTCATCACATCAAAACGGCTCGTACTCTCTGTACTATACAAAAGCTAACAGATAAGCACTTCAATTTGCCTTCAATACAGTAGTGAAAATAAAACTCCTAGTCCCGAAATGCTATTAGGTCATAAGGAGATGTCATGTCTTGTAAGGACGCATGAAGGTGCTTAACTCTTCCAGATCGGAAGATGTTATTTCTCATCCGATACGTGGAACGATGTCCGGAATATGACAGTCTGCAATCTTAATATCCCTAACATGGTCCATATGACATGTTTCACAAATATGTTTCCCTTTGCATAGGTAGAATTTTGTGTTACACATGACTTGTAAACTTGCACTGAAGAAATCAAGGAATAAATAACACACTGAAGTTAATTCAACTTCGCAATCATAGAGTTTTCTTATGTCAACGGATACATGGCAAAGACAGAAAAGTTTTATAAAGTTCAAATCAGAATTCATTTCAGTTCCTACACATATGCCAAGTGTGGGCCTAGCAGATTATCACTAGCATTCAGTGTGTGTGTGTGTGTGTGTGTGTGTGTGTGTGTGTGTGTGTAGAGACTTAGTGGTGTTGGTGCAGTAACTCACTGTTAATATATAAGGTTAATATCTGTCATAATAATCAAGCAAAGTTGATGAATCTTGTGTAAAGAAATATTGCATAGTGTGTTGTGCGTTTTACTGTATTGAGTTCCTAAAGCAATATTGATCTCAAGAATACTCAATGTAGGGAGAAATTTAATGAACTTATAATACTTGACATCTTATCAGGATTTTTAGGCACTGTATTAAAAGTATGGAATATGAATATAACCAGGCCTGGGTCTAATAAGTTTCCTTCTTCTTCAACAGCCGTAACAATATAAATATCATAATCACATGTAATTCATTTCAGGCTATTCTTCAAGAGATATGCAGGTATCCTGACCTTCTGGATGATTAATTCCCCAAATTCTTTCATAATGTAACGTCTGTAGGTTCATCTATGCTGATGATGGGTGTTGCTTTTAAGAGCGGAACAGCGAGGTCATCTCCCATGATGGCCACAAACCAAGCTTTCTTGTTATTCCCGTGGTTTTTGTTTCATATTTACAGATTCCAAAGATGTTTTATGCATGCCTTAATTTTACATCCACAAACCTTAACGTAAATGGCGCCTATTACATACCGAGCGTAAAAGTGCTCCGCAAGTCACCAGCCAAAACAGCCAGTTAAGTATCATTTATCAGTGTCCTCAGTGTGCTTATTTATTTGAACAAGCTTTTGTTGAGTGATTAATATAAAAGTATGACCCTAAAGGCAGTAAACAATCGTGTGAGTAAGTTTGAAAAGCGGATGGCTGAATTTCAAGCTCGCTTGGAGCAAGTTATGGAGGCCTCCACGATCAGTGCTACCAACCCCAGCGACACCCTGAATGTTCTCGCGTCAGACTTTAAGGACTTCCGAGAAGTAATTACTGCGGAACTGGACAAGATGAAGAAAGAGGTAATCCTGGTCCAGGAGCATCTCGAGAAGCAGGACATCCGGCAAGATGAGGCAGAGCAGTACAGTCGGAGAAACTGCCTTCTTCTCCACGGAGTACGTGAAACTCCCAACGAGGACGTCTACGCGAAAGCAATCGAAACACTCTCTGGGAAACTAAATGTGACTCTGCAAATTGACAGTATAGGCAGATGTCACAGACTGGGTCGCCAGCCAAGTACTGCTGCAGGAATCGTGGCCTCAGGGAGTAGGCCTATCTATATATTTAAAACAGTAAGGTGATTTTTGTTACCACGAGATTGAGAGAACGACAGAACCGATTTACTTCGTAGAGCATTCTAACGAAAGCTCTTGGCCTCTAGATTTGCAGAGTGTCTATAAAATAAACAAATATATTACGGTATATTTTTGAATTAATATAGAAAATAGCAGAATTCTTGGCCCTCACGCATGCGCACAATCCGCCTGGGGTCATGACAAAATGGCGGTGAGAAGTCCATTAAAATGTAAGTTATTTAATAAGCTTGCATGTAATTGAAAACATACATTAACCAAGTTCTGACAATAAAATATAATAACAGTATGAACGTATACGAATGCGCAACATTGATTTATTTGGATAATGAAATGTATTATTTCCTTCAGACAGCGGCTTTTGATGATAATGAACGGCTGCGTCTGCTCCTGAACCAGAGTGCGCGAGTAGCTATGTGGTTAAGGCGACTGACTGTGGTTCCAAGGTTCACCGGTTCGATCCCAGCCTTCTCCGGTATTTTTTTTACTACTGAAATATTGTTTAATCAAGGAGTATTAGTAAGGTTTTATGTCTGTTAATGATACATATTTCTACATTCCCTCTCGGTATATTTTTGAATTAATATAGAAAATAGCAGAATTCTTGGCCCTCACGCATGCGCACAATCCGCCTGAGGTCATGACAAAATGGCGGTGAGAAGTCCATTAAAATGTAAGTTATTTAATAAGCTTCCATGTAATTGAAAACATACATTAACCAAGTTCTGACAATAAAATATAATAACAGTATGAACGTATACGAATGTGCAACATTGATTTATTTGGATAATGAAATGGATTATTTCCTTCAGACAGCGGCTTCTGAAGATAATGAATGGCTGCGTCTGCTGCTAAACATGAGTTCGCGAGTAGCCATGTGGTTAAGGCGACTGACTGTGGTTCTAAGGTTCAACGGTTCGATCCCAGCCCTCGCCGATATGTATATTTTTTCTACCACTGAAATATTGTTTAATCAAGGAGTATTAGTAAGGTTTTATGTCTGTAAAAGATACATATTTATACATTCCCTGTCAATACGTTTTATTTCCGTTTTACCATTGCATTACAGCATGTGATCAAAAGAGCAAACTGTTGTCCTCAGTACGCCGTTTAAATATCTGCAATCAGTTCATATAACTGACAACAGATGGCAGTACATCGCCCATATAGTTCCAGTAACTGACAGCAGATGGCAGCACCATTGCATCGATATATTTAAAACCCAAGACATGGTACGTTTTCACGTGATGGAGAATTATAAAGGAGGGGAATGTTTAAGAAGGGAAATTTTGAGGAACATTAACCGACAGTTGAATGTGTAGGCTATGTTGTTTATGTACCTTAATATTGCAATTTCTTCCCAATGCTTCGGTGGTCAAGTTATTAGCGTCCTAGACTAAAAGTTATAATTATGCATCGTCGATATACTCTTAAATTATTAAAGAAAAAAGTAGTTTTCCAGGCACTCGCGCGTGTCCACAATTGCTTTCGCCATAAGAGACACTTGGCAAACATAATTCGTTTGAAGGGCTCCGACATCGTGGTCACTCAGCCCCGTGTACTTGGGTGTGTATGTGTGAAATTTTCTCTCATAACCTGTGTTATTGTCATGGCTGCATTACTGTGTGTATTTGTAATTAAGGTGGTAAATGGCAAGGAGACGGCCAAGGCCTTAAGTTAGGAACCATCCCGGTATTTGCCTTAAGTGGAAGTGGGAAACCACGGAAAACCACATCCAAGATTGTCGAGGTGGGAATTAAACCTTCCTCTTCTTAGTTGTACCTCAAGAGACTGAATGTGCCCCGTTTTTGCCCTCAGACCAGAATTCAATTTCTTGGCAGAGCAGGAAATGTAACCCGGGTCTCCGGGGCGATAGACAAGAATAGGTGGGCCTCCATGTGTTAATACGATTTTTGACATGCACGGGACATATAATTCAAAAACTGCCTCCATTAGGGTGACTGCCGAAGTGAGTATTGAGTATAGGCCTATGGTCGTTCCAGTAGTCGGCGAAGTGATTCTATGTTCCCCTGCAAAATGTACTGTCATAACCTATAACAGGTGATGGAAATTGCTTATTTAGAGCAGTTTCGTACTGTTTATAACAAAATGAAGAACGTCATTCTGAGCTGCGTTTTCAAGCTATCGCAAAAAAATTCGCTGGCAGGAACAATTATAAGGAATTTATTTTAAGCGATCAGTCTCATCGCATTCTCCTCACCAACCAACTTGAGTATGAAAGTCTCTGGACGGTCATGTTGAACTTCATTGTATAAGACAATTGTTTAATGATTATTTGTTTAGAGTACTGAGTCTAACTACGCAGTTGATTTCGGCAATGGAAGTATTATTTGCCATTTAATATTTAGCAGCTCCGTTATTGCAGGACACTATAGTGTTATCGAATAATACGAAGCCACATTTAAAATCCAATATAAATAGGCCATTTCAGAAACAATTCCAGATATTATGCAGTTTAGTGTACTGTAAGGTCTTTGAAGATCAAATGTAAACATTGTTCTACATTGTATTTCTCTTGCGTAAAATCTATGCGTGGTTACTTTGGTCTTTACTGTTGTGAGGGTAAAATTGATCTGCTGGAATATAAAATATTTGCCAAGCTGCAACAATGTAATGATATTAATTTAAAAGTCATTGAACGTATATCCAGTAGTTCTAACACATACATCAGCGTTAACAGATTGGATACTGAAGATGAAAGCCAGCTACTTCATTTCCCTATTATTGAATATTTCAATTCCTTGGAATTAAGTGATTCGCCTCCACATACTCCGAACGTTTGAGCCATACTTATGCTCCTTAGAAATCTGAACGTTTCCCAAGGACTCATATATGGTAATATATTAATTGTAAGAAATATGTAAGAAATTGCTTGGATTCGGATATAATAGGTGCAGTAATATTAGGCAGAGAGCTCAAATCCTACGATTTGATTTAACACATTCAGATAAAACACTTGCAGGTACAGTACATTTTCTTTTAATAGGCAACAATGTCCTATTCGCTCGGCCTACTTTATCACAATCAATCAAGCTCAAGGAGAAACTCTTGAACGTATTGGGCTATTCACCTCATCACGTTTTAAGTCATGACCAGCAGGATAGTGAAGGTACAAAAAAGGTCCTGTATGGTATGGTAAAGAATAAGAGGCGGAAGGATCCTACGGATTATGTTAGAATGGTGAACAAAAGGGGACAAGGGATAGAAAATAGGGAAGAACTGAAGAAAATGTGGAAAGAATATTTTGAAGAACTCCTGAACCCAAATGGAAACCACGGCGAGGAAGAAGAAATCGGGGAAGAGGTACAGTAGATGAACTGCAAACAGAAAAGGACTTAACATGGAAAGAAGTGGAAGATGCAGTGAGGAAGATGTAAGGAGGGAAGGCACCGGGTGTGGATGAGTTGAGTGTGGAGATGGTGAGCGCAGCAGGAGAGGTGGGGATACAATGGTTGTACCGAGTGATGAAGGCAGCATGGAAGGAAAGGAAGACCCCAGAGGACTGGAAAAAGGGAATAATTGTCCCGATCTTCAAGAAAGGTAGTAGAACAGAATGCAGAAACTATCGGGGAATAAAACTGATGAGTCATTGTGCAAAGATGTTTGAGAAAGTTTTGGAAAGGAGAATTAGGACAAGGATAGAAGGAGGGATGAGGGAAGAACAACATGGCTTCAGAGCAGGAAGGTCCACAGTGGATTTGATTTTTGCTGTAAGTCAGTTACAAGAACAGCACTATGAGTATGGAACAGATCTACTGATGGCCTTCCTGGACATTGAGAAAGCATATGACAGTGTATCCAGAAACAAAGTATGGAAGTCCCTGGAGGATAGAGGAGTAGAAAAATGGGACTATAAGGAGGATAAAGGAGATGTACAAGGGAAGCGTGAGCTGTGTGAAAGTGGGAGGAGAGAGATCGGACTGGGTGGAACAGAGAAACGGCCTGAAACAAAGAAGTGCACTGTCACCGTTACTTTTCATTGTGGTGATGGATGACATAATGACCCGAGCGGCACAAGTAATTGGGGAAGGAAAGATGAAAGCAATGGTGTTTGCGGATGATTTGATGATTTTTGGAAACAAGGAGGAGGAGGTACAGGAACAGTTGGACGTGTGGGAAGGAATAATACAAGGATATGGGATGAAATTTAGCATAAATAAGAGTGAGATGGTGATCACAACAAGGAAGAAGGAAAGGACCACAACGGGAATAACAATTGGTGGGGAACAGCTGAAGAAAGTGGAGAGTTTCAAGTATCTGGGAAGCCTGATACAAGAGAATGGAAGAAACGGTAGAGAAATAAATGAGCGGGGGAGACAGGCAGAAGCATTCCGGAGGAGTGTGAGAAGCATGTTATGGAGCAGGGATGTCCCTCAGAACTGCAAGTAGATCATATATCGTACTATGTCCCTATCCTGACGTATGCCTCGGAGACCTGGGTTATGAAAGGAAGGGAGAAGAGCAAAATACAGGCCAGTGAGATGAGGTTCTTGAGAAGCAGTATTGGAGCTACAAAGAGGGACAGAATAAGAAATGAGAGGACAAGGGAATTGATGATGGAGGAACCATTACAGGATGGTATAGAGAAATCTAGACTTACATGGTATGGACATGTAAAACTAATGGAGGAGAAGAGGATACCCAGGAGGATACACGAGACGAAGTGGGAAGGAAAGAGACCAAGAGGGAGACCGAGAGACAGGTGGCTGAAGGGGGTGGAAGAAAGCGTGAAGAAGAGAGGAGAAGACTGGACAAGGGTGGAGGCTGAGAGATGGTGGGAAGACAGAAGACGTTGGAGAGGCTTGTGTTCCAAACAGACCCGGCCAGTGGCTGGAAACTGTGCAAGATGATGATGACGTCATCACGTTTTCAGTCATGACCAGCAATATGTTGCAATGCTGAGAGTGCTATCTTTTGACGCCCTTAAAGTTGCAATAGTGCTAAAAAGTAATCGTACAAAGAATGTAACTTATATAAGAAGCTTCTTCAGTAAATTTGTTTTCCATTGTCCGTCATGTTTTGACGGGTTTTATCTAGTAATAATAAAGTTCCTACGATACCACCAACGAGATCGTGTTTGGCGCGCCAAGCGGTTGCTCAAAGGCTCATCGTTATTAATAACCGAATCTCTTACTGCAACTAGGAAGGACATCTTAAGAAAAGCACGGGACTTTTGGGGATTACGTAATGTATCCACATAAGACGGCCGAATTGTTGTCCATCTCAACAATGGCAGAAAACTAAATATTATCACACCTGCGGAACTTAAGTTGCACATTAATTGGCTAGGTGAAGGAAATGGAATAAGTTCATTGACATGTGTACTAGAAGTTACATTAGGTTTGTGTGTGCGATTGTGTGTGTGTGTTTAGTATTTAGGCAGTCAGCTGTTAGTTTCATCAGGAAGTCGAGATACCGTCACGGTAAGTTCTTGACCCTGTGAGCATGCCATTTAGAAATAGTTCTGCTGTCCTTGTAGGAGCCAATTCACCCTCAGGCAATGACCGAGGCTCGTACAATAGAAATTCTCCCCTCCCTCCACTTTCACCAGCGCACGCTGGTACCAAGTTACAGCAAGCATTTTCAAACTGTCCTAGAACCTTACATTGCTGCCACCTGAATAGCCAAAGCTTACCAGCACACATAGATGAGATTACAGCAATATTCTGTGAAAACAATGTTCATGTAATAGGAATATCTGAGAGTCGGTTGTCTGAATCACTTCCGAATTGTGTGGTTCAGCTTGAAGGATATAATCTCCTTCGCCATGATCGAGCCGATAGGATGGGAGGCGGTGTTGCCCTTTATTGCAGAGATGATCTGAAAAGCAGGGTTATTTGTTCATCATCGTCCGTTGAGTGGCTGAGGACGGAGTTCATGTTTGTTGAGGTAAGACTGAGTGAGCTGAAAGTATTGATAGGTATTGTCTATCGCCCACCTACTGTATCATACATTTCCGAGTTTGAAACTAGTCTGCTTAATTTTTCTGCCATCTTACGAACATGTCATTATTTTAGGAGATTTTAACACTAACTTACTAACCAAAACATACAAAGCAAAGAAACTTGAAGATATATTTTCCTCCTGTGACATGACGATACTTCCTCTCGAGCCAACTAACTTCGTAAGCACAGTAAGCTACACTTCACATACACTAATTGATCTCATCATAACAAATAACCCACAGAAAGTAGTGACTCATGGTCAAATACCAGTGCCGGCTATATCAACCCATGACTTAATATACTTAGCGTATTCGCTCCGCGTTCCAAAGTACAGGACTAAATATGTTACATGCAGAAATATAAAGACATAGACCCGGTACAACTGAAATATGATGCCTACAGTCTTCCATGGAACGACATATTGAGACACGGACGACATTGACGAAAAAGTAAACAAGTTTAATCTATTAATACATGCACTATACAACAAACATGCGCCCAAGAGAAAGATAAGGATTTCTCGTAAACCTAAGCCGTGGTTAACTCCGGAAGTCAAGAAAATGATGTCCCGAAGAGATAATCTTTTCAGACAATACAAACGTTCAGGTCTACCAAATGATTTTGAAAAGTACCGAGTACTTCGAAACCAAATTAAGCAAACTTTACGTAATCTTAAATTTAAGTATGTTCGTGATACAACCTGCCGACTAAACACAGCTAGAGCGTGGAAACAACTCGGTGCTTTGTGCATAGGAAAAAACCAGGAGCAACTTCCTATACCTGACATTCCACTAGACAAGCAAAATTCATATTTCACGGATGCAGATACTCAATCCAGCCCAAGTAACGCTGCCAGTCACGGCCCATCATTTCCACCACCAGATCGACCCAGCTTTGCATTTCGTAACGTAAGCACTAATGAAGTTAACAGAGTGTTGTATTCCATTAGATCCCAGGCGAGCGGGATTGATGATATACCTATAAAATTTATACATTACATTATTGGTGCTGTCCTCCCCATTCTCACACACATTTTTAATTACTGTTTAAACAATGGCACACTGCCTTCTATCTGGAAATACGCCAACGTAATCCCTCTTCCTAAGGTACCTTGCCCACTGTTACCGTCCGACTACCGCCCTGTATCTATTCTCCCTGCTCTCTCCAAAGTACTGGAACGGTTAGTACAAACCCAAATACTGGAATATTTGAACACTCACTCTCTACTTGACCCACTCCAGTCTGGTTTCAAGAAGGCCCACAGCACAGCTACTGCCTTACTTAAGGTGACTGATGACATCAGACAAGCAATGGACCAAAGACAAGTAACAATACTCACACTCCTCGATTTCAGCAGAGCATTTGACACCATAGATATACCGACCCTATTGAAGAAGCTAAAATCCCTTCTTGGCTCCGAAGCCATAAATTTTTTCTCTGCTTACTTAACGGGACGAAATCAGCGTGTGATTGTACAGGACACCACCTCACAGTGGCGTCAGAAAAAGGCAGGAACCCCTCAAGGTTCGGTCCTTGGGCCCTTACTTTTCGTGCTGTATATCAACAATATCTCCTCCACAATTAACTATAATAAATATCATATTTATGCCGATGATCTCCAAATATATTGCCACACTAGTATCAACAATATATCAAATGCAATAAGGGATATAAACACTGATATCCATCAACTTAGTGTATACGCCGATGACAACTCTCTCCTGCTCAATCCTAAGAAAACCCAAACTATCATCATCGGCTCTCATAAGTTACTAAACTCATTAAAAAACAACTACGTTGTGCCTCCAGTAACACTGAATTCAATCACCATCCCCTTTAGTAAAGAAGTCAGGAACCTTGGGTTAACCTTAACTGAAACTCTCGACTGGTCACCACATATAAGAAATACACGTAAAAAGATATACGCATCCCTTCATCCACTTGTGCGCCATAAGAATATTTTACCACTAGACATTAAGATTAAAATCATCCAGACAATAATACTACCAATTCTAGACTACTGTGACGTCGTTCTCGTTGACGCGACTCATGGACAAACAATGATACTTCAACAAGCATTGAACTCTTGTCTTCGGTTCGCTTTCAATCAAAGATACGATGCCCACATAACCCCAAGCTACCGTGCACTTTCATGGCTTAAACCTGATGAACGCCGTAAATTTCACTTGTTGACATCCATCTATCGATTTCTGCATGAAAACACCCCCACGTACATGTCATCAAAATTTAGTAACTTGTCCTCATATCATAATCGAAGCACTCGATCTGGCTCATCCCTGGCCATCCCCATCAACCGCTCATCCATGTTTAACCGCTCTTTTGTTGTAGCTGGGTCTCGACTATGGAATTCAACTCCTCCCGATATCAGAAATTCCACAACAATAAATAAATTTAAGGCCGCATGCCGAGATAACCTGTTGAATACTGCTGATTGCCCCGTGTGAATGGTGATGGATGATAGGACGTATGACTGAGCTAGGATTATATCTAGGATATTATAGTAAGGTCTGTGACATTGTGATTATTATTATTATTATTATTTGTATTGTTATAATTATTACTATCATTATTCATGTGCCTTTTTTACTAATATTAGTATTAGCATAATTAATTTATTATCATCATAATGTTTTTTGTATTTTCGAAATTGTCATAAGCTATGTACTGGTACCATATTTCGTGGTTAAGTGTAAGAGAAGGCCATGAGCCCTAACTTCGCCACTACCGAAGACATAAAATAAATAAATAAATAAACAATCCTAAATGACGAGCTTCCGAAATATTTAGACGGTTCTCAATATCTATGAAACTTTTACAGCAACCAAACTGACTTTTTTATGTTCATAGAGACTATGAACATATGTTCACCTATAAGACTTTCAGTAACCTGGTGAGCACAAATGCAACATGGCGGCGACGCGAAGTATAAATATTTAAATGGACGTTTCTCGCGAATTAACTATCCGAGACTCGTGAAACGTTGCACGTTAAATGCTTATACAAATGTTGATCCACTGGCATCTGATTTATTTCAATTGTTTGCATAATCACAAGATGGCTGCTGTGCGTAATTTTATAATCTCGTTTTTACTTCTTGTGATCTAATCATGCGATTGCAGTTTGAATACCACACGTACACAATAATCTTAATGTAATAGTACAAAAATAAAAATCCAACCTGGCGACCATCTGAAATATTTAGACGGTTCTCAATATCTACGAATCTGTTACAGCAATTAAACTGAAATTTTGTAATTTTGAAATTTTGTATGTTGATAGAGGCAATTAACATGAGCAGGATATATGAAAATAGGCTGTATAGTTCTTCACGGAACTACTTGTTTGTACTAATAAGCTCAGCACTTACAGTATCAAATTTATTTGGCATGTGTTCTGAACCCCGTTTTAGATACATAGACCAGCCACTGAATTTGCTATACGATATGTTTTAAAGATTTAAAAATATTGAACAATAAGAATCCCCTAGTTATTGCTTTACACTCTAAATGTTTACTATGGTAGAGTATAGAGAGGATGGAAGAGGCAGTGTATAATAATCGGAGGAAATCGCGGTATCTTGTATTCCGCCGATCCCTTTAAACATTATCGCGGACCCTAATTTACGATGTAATTATGTGTTGTAGTTTATGGCTCCTTGTCCTGAGCTAATCGTTTCTTCTCTACATAGCTACCACACCATACATCCGAGGCAATGTAACCATAGTCTACCCCTACAGTGCATATCCTCGACGTTCAGCGGACGACATGTTCCCACTAAGGGCCTTATTACACACTCATCTACCTAACCAAATTAGCTTATCTCATGCACAACTTTTCTCTTCATCACTGGTGGAACAGACACTGAGCTACATGGTGGTGAATGTCTTGCTGCGTCATGTAATAAGGTTCTTACTATATGCGCTTCTGGTTCTCGCCTGGCAGATGCAGCAATGATATGCCGGTTGCGTGCTAGCTTAGGTGCAAGTTGCACATTAGGCCCTCACACAAACTACAGTAAGTATTATCTGGATTCAAACAGTCGATCTTCATACTATCAGACACCCGCTGCATTCGTAACTATCGCGTATGGCTACGATGTGAGGTAGACATTATATTTAGTTTCGTTGTGGTTTGACACAGTAAAAAACATAACAGACTGTTATGCCTATTATTTGTGTTCCTGTATCACGGCCGCTTAAGTTTTCATCAAAACGGCTTTTCGGAACGTGTATTGTATTTCTTGATATCTTCTGACGTTTCATCAACAAGTGATGTTGGTATTTTCAAAGATTTCCTGTGATAGCTGTGGTTTATTGGAGTGCTTGAAACTAGAACGGTTTCTGGTCGACAGTTCTATTGTTTTCGTTCCCGTGTGTCAACGTTATCTTATGTGATACCCTGTACGTGGTAGCAGAGCATGGCGTCAATCAAGTTGGCCGCCTGATGTTGATTAAGGGATATTCCTCAATGTTCTCGTCTTACATAAACACAGACTTTACAAAAATTTGAACATTTTATTGACATTATTTTTGATGTTCAGGAATTTCATTGCTGTTGTTGTTATTTCATTTGAGAGGATTGGGACAATTTGGCCATCAACCTCGTTTAGTTGGGTGGGTGTTGAACTTGTCTGACAACCTGTATTCCTGCGGTGACTCTGTGTAATTGAATTTGGAACAGTGATGGAATAGGCATCCCGGGAATTTGAAGTAAGGCATTTTCTTGGAGAGAGTGCGGGATAAACCCTGGAGATAAACACACACAGGATAGCCGCTGCCAGCACTGAGATTCAAACCTGCGCCCTCTGTACTTACTACAACTACCCTAGCGGCCTTGTGCTCTCTCTGGAATTCCTACAGCAGTCAGCCTATTATATAAGAGTACATTGCGCATTCTCATATACACTCCTGTAGTTTTAGCTCCGTCCTCCCCTGGGCTAACATTCATACACCTCATCTCACCGTACTTACTACAACTACCCTAGCGGCCTTCCATCCGGTCTCTCTGGAGTTCCTACAGCAGTCAGCCTATCATATTATCATATAAGAGTACATTACGCACTCTCATACACACTCCTGTAGTTTTAGCTCCGTCCTCCCATGGACTAACATTCAAACACCTCATCTCGCCAAGCAACCGCTCTACTGCGAGAGATTAAAGGAGTTACAAGAATATCAATAACATTGCCACACGGGAACGAAAACAATGGAACAGTCAACCAGAATATACCACAGATCGCTCAAGCTTCATAGTTTCCCTTGAACATTCCAAAAGCCTATGTAAACCAAAGACTGTGCTTTCTTCAAGCTATCAGAACAACTCTTGAAAATGCTAGCAGCTCATGTTGTTGAAGGTACAAAAGATATCAAGAAACGTTATCCACGCCAATAATTCAAAAGCAATTTTGATGAATTACAGTTTCTGCTTCAGGTTCAACATGAAGGGAGCTTTATTGGTCGTGACCTTTCACTTGTTGGCTGTCGGAATACACTCATCGCTGGTCCAAAGGAAAATTCCTGGTAAGCTACTGCTGGTTTGAATTTTTAAACCAAGAACAAATACAGTATTTAGATTATAATCAAAACCAAATGTTTGTGAGACTCAACCTGAGCTTCCTCCTGTTGCGTTCAATATGACTAAATAGCCTATAACTAGAACAGGGCAACTATGAAAAATGGCTTTTAAAACATCAACTTCAGTGTATAGGTGACCGCTCACGGTTATAAGGACAGTGCTCTAATGGCCACTTGCTGTACAGACTGACAACACATTCTCTCACAGTATAACAAACACTTTTCGCAAGCACACATTTATGATTCATATACGCCACAAGACCCGTGTGTGTGCTTACCATGTAAAAGTTCACTATCAGCATTTGAAGGACACAATGGTCTCAGGTCAGAATAACCTTGGCTCATGGATCGAGTTAACAGCTCAGTGCGATCAGAGGCAGTTATCTCACACGGTCCAGAGTGGACATAGTGCAGACTCGACGTTTTCCCACGCACTCGGCGGCCCACGGCCGGCATTCATTTCGTGATAAGAGAGCGCGAAACTAAGACCTCGAGGCATGGTCAGCTTCAAGAATTGCAAATTCTCTTTTCATTATGATTTCAAAGCGAGAGAGCGGCTCCCCTCCCAACATAAAAATGACTTTTACCATCATAAGAGTAATTTCCCACACCAAACCTGGTTCTCACTTTTTTCTTTTTATGTTTTCCTCAAATATCTGGAAACATAACTGAAACGCCCTTTTTAGATCAAAAAACATTGTTTCACCTAGATCCGTGTAAAGAGGACAACATTACCTTTCATTTATGTCAAACAAACTTTTTTGTCAAGTTCACCGTTTCCAAAATAGTGACCTTTTTTTTCAAAATTAATTTTCTTTTGCCCTACAGACTTGAAACTTGGTTTATGCCTAGAACGCATAGGGACCTTTCATTAACGTCAAACAAACATTTTTACTAAATTCACCGTTTCCAAAATAGCGCCAATGTCAAATACAACAATATCCAAAAAATAAAAAAAATACCAACACGCATTCATAGCAAAGAGGACGTCATCCCAACGCCAACAACACCTCATTCGTTAAAATCCAATCATGCGTTCGCGAATTATCGCCAATGTTCGCGAAAAAGTAGGCTATCATTTTGTTTTTGTCCTACACACGTCAAACTTGCTTTGCCTAGAGGGCCTACTGTCGGGGAAATAAGTATAGATACTCGAGTTTAGAGGTCAATAAAACCTATACCCTTAGTCCTACATAAGAACAACCTACACCAAACTTTTCCTTGTTTTATTTGTCGTTTAACGATATAGAGTAAATATTTGCATTGTATATCGTTAAAATTTTATAGCAGATTGAAGAAAAAAAGTACCGGTTTTTCTTACCAAGTTCACGGAGCGCTCATTTAGAAGGATCATTACGTTAAAAGTATTAATCGGATCGTAACTAAACTCTAATACGTCTTAAAAGAACTTATTGTTAACGCGTATATGAAGTTTCAATCTGATCTCGTGTTTCTTTAAATAGTTGTTGTGAATTTTGTAAAACAACTTTTCCTCGGGCCTGGGTGGTCATAGCAGTATGAAATATGGCTTGTTATGAGGCTCATAGCATTGCAAGGCTAAACGAAAAATTACATTTTATCTACTTTTAATAATTGATTTTATATCGATTGATATTTAATCAGGTGGTTATGTGAGAAGAATGTATCGTAGCAAGCGACGGGAACAATGCGCTCAGCCGAGGAAACTCCTGCGACGCACAGTGTGTCGAATCCCATATCTAGGTGGAAATAATTCACTGCCGCAAATGAAGGCGAAAACTGGCTCATTCGATAGTGAACAAACCAGATGGTGACCTTCGGTCTTCCTTTCCGCTGTCTGGTGCGTAGGATGGAGGAAATAGGTGCTGAAACGTCTTCCTGGCAGTTATCAGGTCATTTGATAGGAGGTGTCGGAGTGAACCGAACGTTGTGATTCTAGTGATTTCAACGAGTCGTTGTCTTCTGCGACTCGTGGAATAGTGAAAAGAGGTACGTGTTCTCACTTTTATGCGTAATACAAACTTTTGCACTAAATACATTATTTACTTTATGAGTGCCTCATAGTGCCACTTTACTTTAAACGTCATTCGATAGGAAATTTAATGTAGATTCAGGATCTGTACTGGTTTGGTTGCGCACAAATGTGCATGATGGTTTATTTTCTTATTTTCAATGACTATGCGGGCATTACCGCGAGAAGAATTTTTCAACGGGTGGCAGTCGTGTCGTAAAAAGGAGCGTACAGACGTCATATTTCAATATGTTATGAATAAATGTGATCCTACAACTCTTACTGACAATCAGGTTCAGGAGCTAAGAATAAAAATTAAGTTCATATCCCATAATATTAACAAAAATGGGAGAGTGCAGGAAGAACAATGCCACGTAAAACTCCTGGTAATCTACCTATGGAACATATTGAGTTACTTTATGAATCTCAAGGAACTTTGACATCAAATGATGGAAGGTCAGTATAGCAATGACTACGATGCTCTGGACTCTACAAAAGAATCAGGTGACGAATGAACATTAGACATTTTGTTATTATTAACGGGAATGAGATTAATGAGAACATTACTTGACGAATGGGCGTTTTCTTTTTATTTGCAATGGGATAAATAGGCCTAATATTCAATATGTTGTCTTTATTTCCGTGCCTTTCTAGAGAAATAATATTGTTTTCGTGTGTGAAGTATGTTTAAAAAACTACGTCATTAACACGACTGTAAAATGACATTTTGTTATAAAGAAATTGTTTGTATGATTTTGACGAATATTTTTTTATTTTTAGAAAATAAATGTTATTTTTTCTGCTATTTCGTTGTTCTATGTTTAATAACAATTAAATATACGTTTTTAATCTGGACGATTTTACATACAGTGACTTTC
This sequence comes from Meconema thalassinum, assembly GCA_946902985.2. Taxonomy (NCBI): domain Eukaryota; kingdom Metazoa; phylum Arthropoda; class Insecta; order Orthoptera; family Tettigoniidae; genus Meconema; species Meconema thalassinum. Next base: position 40,905,179 of record OX336388.2, read on the forward strand.
TCCATTCCCTCAAATAAGGTGTAACAAGAATACTTGACTGAAAGTCTCATTGTTATTCACATTTTATCCAGTTTTAAGTAGTATGTTTACCACTGTCATAAACTATAATATACACATCCAAATCGTGATTTTTACTACCAAAAATGGATGATTCTTTTGTTGCTTTCGGACATTTCATACACCTCCCCTTACCTCTCACCCCTATATATTTACCACCGAAGATCGTACACTTTAGACGATGCCAGAAATGAATTCAGCGACCTCGAAAACGGTATATTGCCCACTTTTAATAGAATCCTAGCACTATTAACGAAGTTATTAATTTTTTCCACCTAGAATTGGGATTCGACACACTGTGCGACGTTGCCCTGTGAAACATAATACGCGCGCGTTCCAAGCCGTAAGGTCTGTGAATTTCTGTTGTTGTTTTGTAATTTGTGTTAGGCCGGTATTACACTACCAAAGAAATTTGTCAAATAAATGTTATCAAATATTTTATAAAACTGAACTTTTATCAAAGTTATACAAAGCAATCATCACACCATTACACTACAACAAATATGTTATCATAGTTCAGCAAAATGGATGAAGGACAGTTCCTTGCTCACTTAACTATATTATGGTAGTTGAAATTCTGCGATGGCATACCGGTATATGAAAGAAACGAAACGAAAAGATAAAGTGAATGTCTATGGGTTAAACCATGGGTCGCTCACGTGACAAGGAAGATATTATTTTATACGAGTAAAATCTTGTGGAAGGAGCTGCAGTACGAGGACTTGAAAAATGACATTACTTAAAATAAATTAAAAACCGTAAGTGAAATTGACGAATTATAATACAAATATTATAATATATATTCGCCTCCGTGGTGTAGTGGTCAGCGTGCTTAGCTGCCACCCCGGAGGTCCATGGTTCGATTCCCGGCTCTGCCACGAAATTTGAAAAGTGGTATAAGGATTGGAACGGGGTCTACTCAACCTCGGGTGGTCCAAATGAGTAGTGGGGGGTTCGATTCCCTCCTCAGACATCCTCGAAGTGGTTTTCGAGGTTTACCACTTCGTCTCCAGGCAAATGCCAGGATGATACCTAACGTAAGGCCACGGCCGCCTCATTCCCTCTTCCTTGCCTATCCCTCCCAATCTTCCCATTCCTCATGAGGCCCCTGTTTGCTTTGCAGGTGAGGCCGCCTGGGCGAGGTGCTGGTCACACACCCCAGTTGTATCCCCGATCCCGAAGTTTCAAAATGGAGGCGGTAAATGCGGGATCCATCGCTGAGTCCGAAGGAATAGCCAACCCTGGAGGGTAATACGACTAAGAAAAAAACCCACAAACACTATCATTCACATCTATTTAACTTAACTATTTAATTCTTCTTTATATCCTGAAATATGCGACCCTTATGTACAGCGCTAATATCCTCTGCTAATTTTACCTACAAGTTAGAGAAACGTGTCTTATTTCATTTCCGCAAGAAGTTAAACATTTCCCAACACCTTTTTTAATGAGGGCTTTAGACCTCCATTGGCAGGTTTAAAAATGGTGTGTCAGCTTAAAAGCTATTATTACAAGATTAATTGTTTGAAGTAATTTACACTTTGAGATTATAAGATTATGAAACTGCTCCCTTATTAACCGTCTGAAAAATCACTGCCCGATGAATCAGATGAACTGTCATTTAAGTTTATAACAAGTGGCTCAACAACGGGGACGTCTTCTGTTAGCCCATCCTTTTCCCAGTAATGTTTCTCTATTTTTATTTTTTTTGGTGTGTTCGATGCATTTTTTTCCATAGCTCCGGTGTTACGGACCTCAAGGCTTCTTTACAGAGATCTCGCATCACCTCCATTGATCTTCCTCTCTCCGCCTGGTTACTCATATTCACTTAAGCTATTTTATTTTTCACGTAGGACCAAACCAGCTCTATGTGGTTGAGCTCACAATGAGCAACTGGCAGCCAGACGAGTTCGACGTCAGGACCAACATTCTTGAATAACTGTTCCAGCTTCTTTTTAGGTGCCCTGAAGTGAGGTTTGGCGTGAACAATTAGCTCTGCTTTCGTCATAATTTCATACTTTTGGATTCTGGGAGGAAGAGGAATATCTTTCATTGCAGCGGCACATCTCTTCACCGTGGCTATCGACCTTCCAATACACTTGGATACTTTTTGCTAAATCGTCTTATCATTATTACTTTCTCTCTCGCTTCTAAAAAAAAAACATATTGCACTTATAATCATGGCAAATTCTCTCTCCGTTAACTGCGGTTTAGCTGGCATCTTGATCGATGTAGGTAATACAGATAGTGATAGTTGCTGCTTATTGCTAATGACTCAACAAAGAACAAAGGTCAGAGTTTGGTGTGCGTATGAACGAGCGCGCAGCGAGTTCGAAATGCGGTAGTCAACTGGCAACATTGCCAGGCTGCTAATGTACTATCGCCGCCCACAATTGTTCGATTAAATATCAATCCATATAAAATCGATAATCACAAGTAGATAAAATGTAGTATTACGTTAAGCCTTGCATTGCTATGAGCCTCATAACAAGCCATATTTCAAACTGCCATGACCACCCAGGCCCGAGAAAAAGTTGTTTTTACAAAATTCACAACAACTATTTTAAGAAACGTCAGATCAGATTAAAACTTCATATACGCATTATCAATAAATTCCTTTAAGACGTATTAAAGTTTCGTTACAATCAGATCGATACTTTCAACGTAATGATCATTCAAAGTGAGCGCTCCGTAAACTTAGTAAGAAAAACCGGTACTTTTTTTGTTCAATCTGCTATAAAATTTTAAGGAGATACAATGCAAATATTTACTCTATATCGTTAAACGACAAATAAAACAAGGAACATTTTGGTGTAGGTTGGTCTTATGTAAGACTAAGGGTAAAGGTTTTAGTGACCTCTAAACTCGAGTATCTATACTTATTTCCGCGACAGTAGGGACCTTTCATTAACGTAAAACAAACTTTTATCCACAATTCACCCTTTCCAAAATAGCGCCAATGTCAAAAACAATAATTTTCAAAAACAATATTTAAAATACTAACACACATTCTTAGCAAATAGGACGTCACCCCGTTCCTAAAGAACACATCGTTTCTAGCCTTACAAACACATTAAATATCACCAAAATATCAAAAACTCATGTTTACCTCAAATTGCGTTTCCAAATTCCACCCATTTTAAAAAATAACCTCACCATCAAATATAGCGGAAAAATACCATCTAAACGACACCTCACTCGATCCTAGTCCCCCACCACCTAACCTTTTTCCAACATAGCCATACGTATTCAAGCACGCACGCGATTATAGGTAGAACTGTCATCATCCCAATTCTTATGTTATCCTTTCCATGCATTTTAAGGCTAAAACTATTACATTACCTTTAATCGTTTTTATAGCAATTATTTAAAATCTAGGCATTATTTATCGATGAGCCTGTACTGTATTTCTACAGAAATGATTTGTCACATCTTGCCTTCTGGTGCCGGATAGTACTGTACTGATTTTTGTGAATAAAGATTAGTGTTTGCACGGGCTGTCTTGATTCTAATTCAGTACATTCTTGTATTTCAGAAAGGGGAGCCGCCCGGATTGCGGGTGGAGATCCAGCTGATATATCTAAATACCCGTACCAGGTAACATACTGTGTGATATAGGGTCAGATGACCTGTTCCTTAAACCAACCGTACCTACCGTCACCACTGGAGGCACGAGTGATTTTAGCTCTAAGACACTCCACTTGCAGGCAGCGCTTTTTAAAGCGGAATTTGCAGCGCTGTATGAGCAGCGAAGTAAAGCGCTACATCAAAACTAGCTGTAAATAAAAAGGGCAAAGAAGTCCCAATTGGGGTCATTTAAAACGTATTTCAGTCACTATTTCGAAACAAAATCTCTACATAGTTGTAAGAGGAAGCAAAAGAAGCTTTTATGTGACCGTTAATCTCGCGATCCTTCCTTTTACGTGGAATCTGAATCACAGGGCATGGCATTTCAATTTAAAAATCTCACATGCATTGGCGGGAAGTAATGAGCTTGTCCACTACGTCACCACGTCCGCTCGACATAGTAGCCCCTGATTATTGTATATAACTGGTAATATCGTGAACCACTGATGTGGTTTTCACCATTCTGTAAAGGGTTTCTCGAGGAAGGGTTCTGTAGAAACAAAAAAAACATTTATGACCAAAGGAAGCCAAGCAGTAACGATTTCAGTGAATCGAGTTGAAGAAAAACCTACGCCTTTTAAGCTTACGATGGGTAAAGATACCAGGCGAAGCCGGGACGGGTTGCTAGTTTAATATAATATAACAACGCGTCCACTAGGACGGTGGGCGTGGTGGGGCAGCGGTCAAGCTCTTTGCCGATTGTTCGATTTCCGGTCAATGCTTGTGAGATTGTCATAGATTTCATAGTGGTTCGGATTCCACGTAAAATTTAGGTACCGTGGCTCATGATCGCGAGACTAGTGATCAATCTTCCATCCTACCGTCCTTTATAGTGATGGCGCTCAATGAACAATTTTGTTTATTTCACTAAGATTTCAGCTTGCTTGTAATTTTTGTGTTAGGCCCAGGCCATGCCCTTCTAAGATGTAATGCCCTTGCTTTAGCTATTAATCGCATTAATATGATCGTTTCACCTATGAAGTAGCGTATAGATTACAATTCCTGAACTTAAGGTTACCATATCTCTAATGATCATCATAATGTTTATGTGACAAGGTAACTTGAATTTTAAAATTGGAAAATGGAACGACCAATCTCTCGACTCCTTTGCCTTCTTACAATTAATACATATTTCCTAATTAACCTACTGATATGCTACGCCAGTAGCCTATGAATTTCACTAATGGTATCCCCCGGGCACTCAACTTGTGAGGCACAATATGAAAAATATGGGAGCCTCTTCTGAATTACGCAGTACGTCTTCTCGGATCAAATTGGCCCTTGCTTGAGAAAGAAAAGCTAGCGAACGTTGATTGGCAGCTTGGAATGCGGGAGGAGCGAGAACAGTAGCCCCTGCTTCTTGTGACAGGTTTAACCGAGGTAAAGTCAGTTCGGTTAAACTTGTCAATGCATGTTCCCTTAGTTCGTACTTTATTGCGCAAAATGGGTGATGCCACCTGCGAAATCTAAATTAAAGTTTACGGCAAAGAAAGGACCCCCCACCCTAACTTAAAAAGCCAGGGGCTTGGTCGTTCCATTTTCCAATTTCAAAATTCAAGTTACCTTGTCTCATAAACATTATGATGATTATGATGATTATTGAAGTTTCCTGCCTCCACAATCAAGACAGACTTATCATTTAACCTGCGAGGACGCGTGGGTATCTTTTACTCATGGAAAATAAATTGTTAATAATAATAATACGGAGTAATTTCCCAAGTAGACAAATTCATGTATCTAGGCGAAATTATTATGCCAGCAGGGTTAAATCAGGAAGCTAACAAAGAAAGAACTGTTAAATTGCAAAGGGCTTACAAAATCACATGGAACAGAACAACAAAAGATGTATTTCAAAGAATGCAAAATTACGACTCTACAACACTTCCTCCTTTGAAATTAATGGACAATGTCCACGTGGACGACCAAATAAGCACTGGCATAACACAAAAAATGCTCATCTGAAAAATCTCCACTCAAGACCACAAGATTCCCAAGTTCGTCCAAAATGGTGAACCAGAGGGGAAACGCTAAGAAGAAAAAGATTTAGGTTTAAATTATAGTAAACCTTAAAGGGTCTGAATTAGCAGAAAATCGAAATCAACTATGTATTTGGCTAATAACTTCATTGCATCACGCACCCATACGCAAAATAGTGCTAAGCAGTGATAAAATAGGAAATCGGTGATTCACCAGTAGTATCAATCATGCAGGCCTCCTTTTAAGGTTTAGAATTAATTACTTTCAACAGATGTTCAAATGGCTTGACTCATAATTCGAATACAGGTTAAAAAGTTTTGGGTTCCAGGATTGTGCAATCGTCAGGTATTAGTTAAATATATAGGCCCATAATACTACCGCTAGAGTGATGATGTTAATGCACTCATCTCTATGCCAGAGGATCTTAACACGCAAGGTAATGGATGGAGGTGTGTGCGGTGTAGTTTTATTAGTTACCGGTAACCTATTAATTAATAGAGAATAGTTGTTTATGGAATCGGTAAATGTAACAATTATATTGTGTGGTAGCAAGCAATACGATAGCGACTGTCTCAGCCTCTGGTCTTGGCGAGTAACTATCTCGCTGGAAGCCGATATGGCTTATCAAATAAAACGTGCCTAGATGCGTGTGACTGCGCGCACTAGTACATTAAGTTCGATGCAGACTTGGTCTGTTTTGCTGATATAATTCCTTTGAAATCCACTAGGTTGCAGTAGCGTACAGTCCTAACCCGTGACTCTAGACGCTCTGCTATGCTGATGGTGGTAGGCAACCCGATATTTCTGGAACCCTTAAACGTACAGACTTTCTTGACGGGTCATTTTAATGGGCTTTTTTTATCCTCTTTCTCTTGAACTACTTATTTTTTCAGATTTTCACCAAGAAAACATGACTTTTAGGTGATTGACGGTTTTTTGCGATATCTTGCAAGCGAATAATCGGAGAAACCTATACTGCGACTCATTTTACTCAAGGCAACGTTCCCCTTGTTATGGATGACTTATTATTCTAGATTTTTATAAAAAGAAACATGACTTTCAGGTGAATACCATTTTTTAGCCTATTTTCATTTTATGAAAAAAAATAGGCTAATGAGATCACCATTTGTCCGTGTGTGTGTGCGTGTGTGTGTGTGTGTGTGTGAGGTGAGGGTGTCCCACTAATAACTTCTAAACGGCTGGAGCGATTACAATGAAACTCGGTAAGATCATAGCACTATTCTGGCCGACCCCGACCGTGTCCTTAAAATTTAATTGTTTCTCACCAATCCGAGATGGCGGCTGTGTGAAATATTTCACCAGCATTCAGTATCTCCGAAACTATTACCCCTATCGCCCTGAAATTATGTACGTGATAAAGGGCACTACCAAGAGTTCATCTATGAGACTTTCAAAAACCTGGTGACTACAAGACCAACATGGCGGCCAAACGAATTTGAAATATTTAGTAGACTTTTCTCGCGATATCACTATCCAAACGTAATGAAACTTGGTACATCAAATGTTTATACACATTGCAATGCACCGGAGTCTAATTTGGTTGAATTGTTTACATAGCCTCAAAATGGCGGCTGTGCGAAATATTTCACTGACATTCTATATCTCCGAAACTAGTACAGATATCACCCTGAAATTTTGTACGGTGATAAAGAGTACTGATAGAAGTTTATCTATTTAACTCTCATAAACCTGTAAATTACAAAACGAACATGGCGGCCAAGCGAATTTGAAACATTTTAATAGACTTTTCTCGTGATTTAAGTCTCTGAGCGCAGTGAAATGTGGTAGAGTAAATGATTTTACATTTTGTAATGCACTGGCATTTAATTTAGTACAATTGTTTACATAACCTCAAGATGGCGACTGTGCGAATTTTAAAAATTGAGTTATTATTTCTTGTGTCGTAATCATGCGATCGAAGTGAAAGTTTGAATAATGAACCTAGGCAATAATTGTCCTTGAATGGTACATAACTCTATGGCCTATACGTATAACAATCCAAATTGGCGGGCATCCGAAATATTTAGACGGTTCCCAATATCTATGAATCTTTTACAGCAATCAAACTGTAATTTTTTGTATTCATAGAGGCTATGAACATATGTTCTCCTATAGGACTTTCAGTAACCTGGTGAGCACAAATACAACATGGCGGCGACGCGAAGTATAAATATTTCAATGGTCGTTTCTCGCGAATTAACTAACCGAGCGCAGTGAAACGTTGCACTTTAAATGCTTATACAAATGTTAATCCACTGGCATCTAATTTATTTCAATTATTTGCATAATCACAAAATGGCAGTTGTGCGAAATTTTAAAATCTAGTTTTTACTTTTGTTCTAATCATGCGATTGAAGTTTGAATACCACACGTACACAATTATCTTAATGTAATATTACAAAAATAAAATCATAATTTGCGACCATCTGAAATACTTAGACGGTTCTCAATATCTACGAATCTATCACAACCTTCAAACTGAAATGTTGTATGTTGATAGAGGCAATTAACATCAGTAGGATATATGAAAATAGGCTGTATAGTTCTTCACGGAACTACTTGTTTTGTAATATGTTTGAAATTAATGATGGCAGAAAGGCATGTGATATCTTATTTTAAGCGGAATGAAGTCCCTGTTTAGCGTGGATGAGGTTTTCTTTCGATTCGTTGAAAGACACGACTATTGGGTTATTACGGGTAACAATTACATTTCTCGCTACAAGCCGGAACGGAAAGGCGAGCGAGTTCACGGCTTGAGTTGATAACGTTTTATCTAGGTATGTGCTGCGTGGGTCTGGGAACTGACTTGCACAAAGCGGATGTCTAGTGACGTGCGAATGTGCTTTGTGCAGGACAGTAGTGGCGTGACAAAGTGTGAGTTTTACAAGTTTAATCCTGTATTGTTTTTACGTGAGAAAATGCAAGTTTAAGTGAACCATGGCTCCATGCAGGTGAACACGCATGTGATTACAAATTGTGAAAGTTGGTGCTACATAGCTGTGGCGAGTGATAAATATTATTGTTGTTACTTTTGCTGCGGTGTGTAACGAGACTAAGACTGGGACGATTTGTTTTAGTAACATTTTTGGAAGAAAAGAGCTGTAATATTTGTAAGTTTGTGTGTTTTTCACGCGTTAATGCTATGTAACGTTAGTTTAAGTTACCTGTATTATTAATTAACTGTATTTATTGTCTCCAGATATTGTAAGACTGTTGCACATTACCTGTGCAGCCGAGTACTAACGATAGTGAATACCAAAGCTGTTAGTGGCGATATTTTATAAATATTTGCAAGGTAAATACTCTGTTAATTTATTTATTTGATTATGTTATTTGATGGTAGTTATTTATAGATTGATTTTTTATTTTATATTTTCAGAAGTGAATATATTTCTCAACAGGAGAGAGATAGAGAGTAAGAGAGTTAAGTAGAGAGAGACCATTAGACCCTTGAGCCCACGAGAAAGAAAAAGCAAGCTTTACAAACCAAGGCAAGATTTCATTTTTATAACCTGTTTGAATTTGTTTGATTTTTTTTAAGGAATAAATGTATTAATTTGAATTGAAATTATTCATGATGGTTTGTTTGATTTGTGTTTAGATATTTGGAAAAACGTGTGCTTTGTACGTTTTGTCACTGAAAACCCGAGGGGCGCTAGTGTTCATCCCCTTATTTCAAACCGTTGGCGTGCAGCCTTTCGTGCAGAACACACACCACGTAAGACTATTTTACAATTATAGCATGCACTATCACCACATATAATAGTTTGAATTGGGAGCCCCTCGACGCTTGTTTTAAATCCTGTGTCGGTTCAGGTCACGTGAAAAATGTTATAGAAAGTGTCATTCCCAACCTTTTGTGGAATCTTGTTTTCCGATCTTTTTCGGAGGAAATTTGTGCAGCCCTAAAGTTGCACAGAGCTTTGAAGATTAATATGGAACTGGTTTGCGATTTCGTATACAGGAAGAAATATATTGTGATAAGTGATACATTTTATCTTTGTAGCAATATGCAAGAGCTCTTCATAGCCCCCAATTTGGAACAGTGGTACGAAACATATATTGTGAATGCCTTGCTTGCTAAATTCGATATATTGCAAGAAGGACCCAGTGGCCTTGCCTTAGACAAAATTCATTACGTGGAAATGAATTTTTGTCAATTCAACCATTTCAATGCCGGGTCTAGTTATATCCCTTTACCACCAGCGATTGACTGCAGAGAGGGTTGGTAAACATTGAAAGCAGGGACGGTGATTGCTTTCTTTGGTCGGTGGCTGCGTATTTACAGCCAGTACAACGTGACGGTTGTAGGCCAGGGAAATACAACGCCATGTTTGATTCTTTAAAACGAAATTTAAATTTAACTCGTGTATCGTTTCGTATGGACCTAACCAAGATCCACGGGTTTGAACAGGATAATCGTGACTGTATTTTATGGTTTGCGGCCTTGATGGTGATGAAATTAAGGGTCCTCTCTATGCCACGAAAGAATCAAAACATCACCATAATCATCTTCTATATCTGCCGAAGGAGATGGGATTCACTATTGCCTCATTAACCATTAGTGGGCAGTCAACTATCGAAACTTGGTCATAAAATCACATTTGAGATCGTTGCTTTCAATATTCCACTACCCCTGCTTTTTGAAACGACATAGGGAAGATTGCAACTCACAGGAAGCAGCGAGACTGGTATTACCACAAGGGAACGATGCCGTGTTGAAATTTAGACACATACACAAGCGTGATACGGTCCTCTCTCTCACCGTACCCATGCCGGGATGTGAACCACATCCTAGCAGGAGTTCAATCACCCATGTTCAAAAACATGAACCCTTTGCCGTGGGATTTAATGTGGTTTGTTCGTACGATCGCACAAAGTCCTATTTTTTATATTATCAGTGTCCAGATTGTGCTAAATGGTTCCTTACTGAACTTGTCGAGTTGGCTGACCATGTATGGGGGTTACTTGACAACCAAATACCCATGAGCCTAACTCGAGAACAGTAGGAACAGTATGAGAATGCCACGACATGTCATATTTGTGAAAAGCCGCTTGTCAGTGTCGAGGACACAGTTCGTGGTCACTCGCATTTTACGGGGCCTTTCGTGGAGCTGCACACCGAGTGTCTAATGACAATTACCCAGCTCCTCGATTTGTAAGTGTGTTTTTCCACAATCTGGCGAATTATGATATTCAGTTTTTGATTCGTGAATTGTGTCATGTCGGCAAGGGGACATTTCCATTATTCCCCAAACCCATGAGCGTTTCACGGCATTGACATGGTGGTTAGGCAAATTTTGTATTCGATTCCTTGACTCGTTTAAGTCTATGGCCTCATCCTCAGACAGCCTATTGAATGGCTTGGATGAGAAGGAATTGAAATACACCAGGGAACATTTTGAGAATCCTGAATACTTAAAATTGTGCATTTGGAAATATATTTTCCCGTATGGCTATTGCAATAGTAGGGTCGTGTTTAAGCAGAAAGCCCTGCCACCTCAAGAGAAATTTTATTCCAAGCTTACACGTAGTACCGTTTCCGTTGTTTGGCGAGTGTTCAATATAAACACTCTAGGAGATTATGTTATGCATTATCTAAAACTCGATGTATTGCTGCTCACAAATGTGTTTCAAAAGTTTATTGAGGTTGTAAGCACATCTATGGACTTGACCCGGCTCACTATTTTACGAGCTCTGGACTGTCGTTGATGCAGCTTTGAAATACACACAAGTGGAATTAGATTTAATGACTGACGTAGACATGGTCTTATTATTTGAGAAAGCCATTCGCGTCGGGTTTGTGTCAAATACCAGCACCATGCCGAGGCGAATAACAAATACATGCCATGCTATTCACAAGACAAACCAGAATCGTACCATTTGTACTACGATGTGAATAATCGGTATGTTTATGCCATGAGCCAGCCTTTATTCTATTAGGATTTTGCCTGGCTCTCTAAGGACGAGGTCGCACGTTTTAATGTGAACACGGCCAGCCTCGAAACGTGCCACAGATATGTTTTAGAGGTCGATATCGAATATCCCTCATCTTTGTACACTTTACGACAAGAATCGGTATTTGCTACATATCGAATTGTTGGTGAAATGCCTAGCCCAAGGCCTGGTCTTGAAAAAAATCCATCGGGGGTATTTCTTTTGCCCAAAAAGCATGGCTCAAGCCATACATGGATTTATATACTCAGCACCGACAAATGGCGACACAGCAGTTTGATATCAACTTTTTAAATTGATGAATAACTGCATTTATGGCAAGTCTATGGAAATTGTACGCAAATACCGAGATATTAGACTGGTGAATGTCTGGGAAGAGCGTTACAGTGCTCAGCGGTATATTGCCAAGCCAAACTTTAAATCGATTAAAATTATTGACGAAGACCTGGTAACCATTTAAATGAGTAAGACCCATGTGATCATGAAAACACCCATCTACTTGGGTCAAGATATTTTAGACTTTTCCAAATCGGTCATCTACAAATTCCATTACGAGTTTGGAAAACATTATTTCTCTCTTGGATATGGATACGGATCCGTTCATATACCACATTCGCCACTGAGATCCCTATGTTGTGATGAGGCAACATAGTGACTGGTTCGATACCTCTTCCTACAATGCTAACAATGGGTTTCAGCTGCAGAAAATGGGCGTTTTAAAAGATGAATGCAGTGATTCCATTATGGCAGAATTCAATGGTCTCGCGTCTAAAATGTATGCTTACTGCACACTAGACCATAAGGAATCAAAAAGAGCCAAGGGCGTAGGAAAGGCAGTAATAAAATCACAACGTGTCGACACTACCTAGTGGTTTTACAAACTGGGAAAGCTATGTCCATAAACAGTGCAGGATACAATCTAGCAACCATAATTCGTATCTTGTGGAACAAAGGAAACACTCACTTGCCTCGATGGATAACAAACGTGCATGGACTGATGACCTGCTCACCAGCCTGTCATGAGGTTATCACATCAAGGAGGGCGTGAGATTTTTTTGTTTCTTTGATCAAGGAAATAGCTCATTTGTAAGTAGATTTGATAATCTTTTTTAATCATGTAAATTGTAAATATTGGCGTTTTATTTGTAAATATGAGACTTTGTAGATATGGGAAACAACCTATGCACCTAGCTCATTAAAGTCTTGTACAACTGTATATCGTTTTTTTTTCGACCGTGTTTGAAATTGTAAATTGTATTTTCTTTCTTTTTCATTACAAGGCTGTATAAATTTGTTATTTGTACATTCCTTGTTTAGTATTTACTTTCTAGTCATTGTAAATGGTAAATTTATAACTGATAGTTCTTAGGGTTAGCATGCATGTGAAAGATGTTCTTTTGGGAATGAATATGGTGGTTGTGTTTGTTCCCAAAGACATGCATGCATATGTGGATGCATGACTAGAGAAAGCAAGTAAAAGAGTATGAGAGAGTGCAAGAAAGAGAGAGATATAACACTAGTACGTAACATTAGTCATTGGACCATAGCAAGCATGGTGAGGGAGGGTGGGGGAATCATGCATATAGACAATTTAAATAGTATTTTTTGTTTTTAAAGTTTTCTATAAATGTGGTGGTAGATATGCTTTGTTTGTAAGACAGTCTTACATATAGTGTGTAGTGTACAACTACGTTTCTTGGAAACAGAAAGAGAGACTGCACCACTGATATAGCCAAGCACTCGCAACAAGAAATCTTTAAAAAATAATATGTTGAAACGTGTTTGAGGAAAACGAAAGATAAACTTTTTAAATAGGCAAAATGGAAACGTGTTAACAGAAAAATGAGAAATGGAAATTACAAATGTGTAATTTGTGAAATACAAATCTTGAAAATAAAATTTTTAACTATGCAAAGTGGCAATGTGCTAACAGCAAAATGAAAAATGTAATTTTCAATATCGGCAATTTGTGAAACACAAAACTTCGAAATGAACTTTTTAAATATGCAAGTTGGAAATGTGTTAACAGCAAAATAAATAATGTGAAAATGCTAAATCCCTGTCTACGTTTGCTAAATACAAAGAAATCGTGCTCTGGTAATACTGTTTTTATTTTACAACGAATAGAGCATTACAAAAATACAAAAACAAATTCCTCAATCCTTTTCTTTTTTAATGTTCATGTCCCCTCATCATTAACTTTCCTTTCATAGCACTAATCAAAATCAGGGCTGCCAACATCTCTGCCACTGTGCTATCTCGGGCAATGAAACGATGTTTAGTTGCTTTCGATAACACTTTATATGCCACACGTCTTAATTGAGGCTGACTATGGTGATAAGAAATGCCATGTTCTTTGCAAACTTGATCCATAAGATAACTAGGTACATCACCTCGCTGCAGACGTTGATCCAGCTTCGTTCCAGGACCACAGTATCGGTAGCCAGGTAAGTGCATTTCAAAGGATAATAAATGAATGACTTTGTTAATGACGCCACGACCAGTACAGGTCCGGCATATCCGTTTCAGTCGGTGGCTAAAAGTTCCCCCTCTGTTGGGGATGTTATTGCTTTTCTCTCGCCATCACACCCGTGGAATGAGGAAACAAAGTCTTTGCTTAAGATTTTATGACCATGATATAGTTCGAGCAGCTGACAAGTACCACACTGCCGCATAGATGGTATTTTTGCAATGGACACTTGCTCATGGTGATCGTAATCGGTGCACGGATGCAATTCACTTAACACAGGGTCTTGAGTCTATGATTTCGGTACATGTTGCCAATTTTTTTTCACTGCATTGGCAGCCACATAAAAATAAAAGATTTTAGTAAGGCATTTAATTCCCCTTTAGTGAAAGTGTCCAGTTTCCTTTAGCACACAAAAAAGCCCGAAGGCTTGCTCGGTGGCGTTATTCTCACATTCCAACATTGCGGACACAGATATGACGCTCTCTCAACGGCTCGACTCACTAATCATATTCCCACTGCCGCTAGGAACAAGTAATATCTTGTCAAAGACGCCACGACATGCATTTCTCGTTAGCCACTCAAACAGATTCAATACATAGAAAACGGCTTGATGTTTTTTCATTAATAGTCCTTTTTCTTGAAAAAGCGTATGCAGTGACGGACAGCCCAAATCCATGAGATCCACACATTCACACATGGGAAGCAGAAATGGATGGACCTATTCGCGTTTTTCATTGCTTTCACAAATACAAAATTAGCCATGGATAGATAAGCGTTCAATATCATGGCTAGGTATTTATAGAGAATGGTTCTCTCGTTCCATTGCAATCCTAAATGGGTTTGTATCCAATGAGTTTGCCTTAGGTCTTTAACAGACTGAAACTCTAGCGGAAATGGTGGTTTAATCACAAAATGTAATTATTTAGGTGACCAGCGTATCGTGCAATCAATAATCGCAACCTGTTTAAATATATACTTGTTGCCGTTGATCATAAAGTCTTGGTTATCCACAACCAGTGTACGTGACATCCTTACGCTTGCCTGGACCAAGGCCAATTGACTACTGTCTACAGACTACTGAGATGTACAAATTACGAATCACGCCCACTATAATCGTGCCCACTTTAATCGCGCCCACATCAAATCACGCCCACTATAATCACGCCCACAATAATCGCACCCACTTCAAATCACGCCCACTGTAATCGCGCCTACTTCAAATCGTGCCCTCTATTATCGCGCCTATTTGAAATCACGCCCACTATAATCGTCCCCACTTCAAATCTCGCCCACTACAATCACGGCCACAATAATCGCGTCTACTGCAAATCGCGCCCTCAAACATCGCGCTCACTATAATCGCGCTCACAATAATTGCGTACACTCAAATCGTGCCCATATTTCCTCACACTTAAAACTGCGCTCATATAGGTTAGGTTAGGTAAGGTTAGGTTAAGTTAGATAAGCTGAGGTTAGGTTAGGTTAGGTTACGTGGAGTTAGGCCATCTAGTGACTATTCAGGTTTAGAAATAATAACAGCATAACTTTTTAATGTACCATTTTATTTGCATAGAAATCATAACAAGCTTTACATTTTATTTACATTCTGGGATAGGGACGATACCATCTCATAAAACATAGTCTTTTGTGTTAATATCGACTATGACTCCAGTGATGTCCCAATGTCTCCAAGACAAGGAGTTTCCACATTCAATTTTTCTTCACCTTGTTCTGTTCTGCAGGCTGGAGGACCGTTAATGCCATAAAGTTCAAACGTATCATAACTTTTGCCATCACACAGGGGCACTATAGAAGGGTAACTTGAATTGCATGGTTTATTACCTACATCCACTCTATGGAGGTAGGGCCATGCTGGTGACCAGTGCTGATGTTCTTGTAAAGGTTCATCACTCTTTTCCCACCGGCCTATGGTAGTTGGACAAAAACACTTTTCACATCATCTCTTGTTTTTAAATAATAGAAAGCAGCAGCTGATAATGCTTGAGGGTTAATGAAAGGCACAGGCCAAGTAGCAAATGTCTTGAAACGTTGTTCCTCAGATTTTAAATTCATTAGTGTGACACCTCTTGTCGCTTTGAGGCAATCCATGACTGAGCTGCTCGACTTCTGTTTGCCTGTTATTTATACACTAGTCACTTGGTTTGACAGCGGATAATAGTTTACTTATTTATCGTGAATAATGAGACAATCGGCCGTGGTGATTGGCGGGACATTGTAATGAGTTTCAAAATTTAGTCGGATGTCAATATTAGATGTCTTGACAGACTCTTCCAAGTAGGAACAATCAAAGTCCACCAGTGGCCCCTTGCCTTAAACTCTTGGGGTGACAACATGGGCCAATTCTCTTTTTGCTAATACGGCGACCTAAATTTAGAAAACATGTCGTAGAGTGGGCCAAACTTATGTTTTGATCTAAATCCAATCCTTCAAAGGAAAAAAATGTGGGTATTTCAAGTCTCACGAAACTGTACCCCTCTTATAGTGTTGAAGAATGTAAAACACTTTGCATGGCTGGTTGGTGCCCCGACTCGACCAATGACTGGATGGTTCACACGGACGGAACAATTACAGGTTTTTTGCCACTTAAAATAATATTAGGCATTGCCGAAGATCACCAGCGTATTGTGGTAAAGGAAAGACAAGTGCTTTATCTCATCAGAGACAGGAGTGTTTATAATGCACTCAAGGGAGCGAATGATGAAGCCCTAGATTCGAAAATTCAACTACTACGTATTATATGGAAAGTACCACACGTACCCTTTCGGATAGCAAAAAAATGGAGATACTCAAGATTGTGGGAAAAGATATGCCTTTACCCATGGAATTTAGAAGCTGGGCGCTACATGATTACCCACTATTGCCAACGACCAACACACACTGTTGGTCTGTAAAAACAGCACGCTACAAAGAGAGACCTATCTACATTATTGTGGGTTTTCAATCGAATCGCAAGTATCAACAAACAAAAGATGTCACTCAAGTTGCTCACATAATATTGAGAAATATACGTCTTTTAATGAAAGGCGCTATTTTTCCCTTTGAAGGATTGGATTAAGATTTTTCAAAAATTAAGTTTGGCCCATTCTACGAAATGTTTTCTAAATGTAGGTCGTCGTATTAGCAGAAAGAGAATTGCCCCATGTTGTCACCCCAAAAGTTTATGGCCAGGGCACCACTGGTGGCAATTGTTCGACCTGTGAGCCGCAAGTCAGTTTCTCTGGTGACCATTGCATTCAAGAATATTATTAATCAATCAAAACGTCAACCCAAGCTTCTACAGAGAGACCAGGGCAATGCATTTTTCAACAAAGATTCCTCCAGTTTTCTCACATCTTTGTATATTCACCATTACTCTACGTACACCAATCTCAAAGCTAGTGTGGTCGAGCGTTTTAATCGCACATCAAAGCAAATATGTGGAAAGAGTTTACGGCTCGGGAATCATATCGCTAAATAGACTTAATACCTGAGCTAGTGTCACGTTACAATAATATTATTCATCGAACTATTGGAACAAAGCCACGACTTGTGACAAAAATATCCCACGGCTGGATAGACTCTTTAATCCCATCAAAACTGCCGATCCTAAATGCCACCGACTTAAAATCGGTGATTATGTACGTGTCAGTAAGTTCAAGTCTGTTTTCGATAAAGGATACACGCCGAATTGGGGTACGGAAGAATTTCGTATTCGTCAAGTCAACCTCGCCAGCCCAGCAAGGTTTTACCGCAAGACCTCAACAATCGGTCCACGAAATGACGGTCTTATCACCAAGAACTCGAAAACACACAGTTTCCGAAACATTATCTTGTCGAAAAAAAAATGGAAACAAATTGTATGTCAAATGGCTGGGATTTAGCTCAGCCTTCAATTCTTGGATCATTAAATCAGATTTAGTGTACACCGTTTGTCATTTATTAACCAATAAACCCAAGAACAAGTAGTGGAATGGACAAAGATTTGCCAGTTGCAATAATTGTAGCCTGTAATAATTCTTCCCCTACCTGGCTACGATACATCACTCACAGAAAAAGTATTTGCCGGTCTGTAACCTAACACCTATGCTATCTCACAGCCTCGGGCAACAGGGTTCCCTCCGTCTCAAGACAGGTTTATTCTTGTTTAAACTTGCCGTGACCTTGATCAATCGCCACGTATGGCTACCTACCACCATGCCCGTACGTGTTAAGCCCATCTGTCATAAATAACACTCCACTTTAATAATAATAATATTTTATTATTTAGTGTATGGCTCATAAAATATAAAATTTTCACATACATATACCGACAGTAGTGGCTACGCGGGCTAAAGCGCTGCGTTAGGTCAAGGGGCCAAGCTCTCTGCTGACTCGGTAGACGCGAGGGTTCGAGCCCCACCGTCGGCTGTCCTTGAAATGGTTTTCCGTGTTTTCCCATTTTCAACACCAGGCAAATGCTGGGACAGTACCTTCTGACAGGCCACGGCCGCTTCCTTCCACATCCTTGCCCAGTTTCATTCATCTTCATCCATTCCATCTCTCATCCCGACGCGCAGGTCGGCCACGGGCGTCGACTAGAAAGACCTGCACTCGGCCTCTCAGGAGGCTACACGACAAAAAAAAATCACATACATGAAATTATATAATAGTTCCAGCTATTGAAACATCACTTTCAACATATATCTATATACAAATATTCCAAGTTCTTTATGTAGCATACAGTATCTGTTGTAACAGCTAAAATGTCCTTAAAGTCTCCACAATATGCATGGTTTGGGCACTCGGTCACTAAGTGATGAATTGTCTGTTTCTCTGCACCACAATCACATTTTGATGACGGGACTATTCCCCACTTGTGGAGAGAGTCTGCACATCTTCCATGGCCAGTGCGGATACGATTGAGGGCTGTCCACACACAGCGAGGTTGATCAAATCCCGGTGGCTTTTCCATGATACAGGGCATGCTACGACATCGTTCAGGGCAGTGTTGTTGCCAATTTTGGCTCCATGAGAGACGAATGCCGAACTTCTCTTCAGAAAAAAATTCTGGCTATGAAAATAGCAGGGTTCATTGATCTGAGCCGTTTTCGCTCCGCAGAGGCTACGTCATTTAACAAGGGTAGGTGCGGATTATCCAAGATCTTCTGATATTCTCGTACGAGAGCACTCTTCCTTCTAGCATCAGGCGGTGGAATATGGCTTAGAATGGGTAGCCAGTGAGTGGGAGTAGATCGTATGGTCCCACTAATAATGCACATGGTCTCATTCAACTGCGTGTCTACTTTCTGTGTGTGAGCGCTGTTTATCCACACTGGTGCAGAGCAGCGGCGTAGCTAGACCGGAAGGGGCTCCGGGGCAAGAAGTTGAAATGCCCCCCCCCCCCCTCACTACCTTTTGAAAACCTGACCTAACTGCAGGCTTAATATTAATAATGTTTGAAGGTAAGAACTTATCATAATGACTTTATGCACTGTTTGAATTCCCCATCCCCCCTTGCAACTTCCCTTTTTCTAGAAATATTTAATTTATACTTTGTCTGTTGGCTCCATAAAATGTCCTAAATAATTATGATAAATAATAGCTATAGCTTTTCAATTTGTGGAATTGTGATATCGTAATAAGAAAACTACGTCTACACAAATATCAATTAGAAAGAGAAGAAAACGGCATGTAAATAGATATTATAAGTACACATATTTGTTCTTTTATCACTGACAATAATGAAGCTAGAGTAGAAAACAAGACGGAACAGATAGGATCGTCTATGAAGTACTAGGCTTTAAAAATAAAATACACGCCAGGTCGAAAGCTCAAAATTATACATGTATTACACAAATAACTTGAAATAAAATAAATCTATGCATTTTTACTCAATGTTTACATTTTTTGTTGAGTTATTATTATTAAACAAACTATTTAAAACAAATAAACTTATCAACTAACCTAATATACACACACACAAAATCCTACTCTTTGCATTTGCAAACATGTTAACTACATGTGAGAAGTTATGTTTTCGAGCTCTTTCATTTTCAATCGATAAAAGGGCCAACCCACTTAAACGTTCTTGGCTCATTGTGCTTCTTAGGTAGGACTTTATAACTTTCAGCTTGGAAAAGGATCTGTGATAGGTACAGTCAAGAACATAAAACAAGCATTACACACGTCAGGATAGCTTGCAACCAGAATGTGATTGTCAATATAGAGGAGGTCTATCAGTTACTTAACAGTCGACATTTTCTTAATTTTAGAGGAAGAAGATGCACGCACGCTAGAAATTTGTGCATGAAATGTTGGCGACACATCAACGGAGAAAGTGTCGGCGAAACCTTTTGCCTCTTTAATCAGTTCGTCATCTGAAGCATTGTTCAAGAAATAAGGCTGAACAACTTTGTAGGCATTAATAACTGACTCCATGCCTTCAAATCTGCTGTTTAACTGATCCATAATTGTATCAATCACGGGGTAAAACACAAATACCCGAAATCTAGTTTCAGGATTGAGAAATCGGTGGTCTACACTCAGTTCATCAAAATGCGTTTTTTAACTTGCTTTAGTCTTTTCTCTGAAAACTCACAAGGTATTCCACACTTGGAGCCCATTGTTGAAGCTTCTTTTACAAGGTCCTCAAATGAGTTTCTTAGTTCTGTAACACCTAAGAGAGCACCACCTAATATATCAAAAGCTGAAACAATATCCATATTTTCAGTTTGGAGACATTTACAGTAATACGATGTTCAGTTGCTACAAAATCGTTGTTTGTACAACTAACAGAAACACAAATTCAAAACTTTGAATTTTATTTTTCAATCCTATTGCATCATTCCTTTATTTTGCCTTATTACTTGTCAAAATACGTTTGGATAGCTCTCTTAGTACATCGCCAAACCTCTTCTTTAAAGAAAAAACTGCTTCGTACCATCCCGACCATCTTGTTGGTTTGAGTGTTTTTAACGTCTTGTTTGCATTTTCAGATGCATTTTGCAGCCCCGGCCAGTATTTGATATTGTGTCCATAAAAGTTGTAGACATTTTGTACATCCTCAAAAGGCTGTGATATTTCACGATTGGCTTCTACAGCGTCTTTCAACACCAGATTTAAATTGTGACTTGCACAATGTAAAAAATATGCATGTGGCACAACTTTTTGAATCTTTTGCACTCCATTGAATACTCCACTCATTACGCTTGCGCCGTCATAACCTTGGCCACAACATTTTATCAATTCAAGACCTTTATCTTTAATAGATTCCACTATTTTACTTGCCAAACCAAATGCACTTTGATCTTCAACTTTTGTAAAAGAAGTAAACGTCTCGCAAATCTTTATTTCTTTGGGTTTATTTTTTTTCATCATTTACCACTTTGACTTACTTGAAAACTTTACTTAACTGATCAACATTACTTATACCCTGAGTTGTATCCATAATAACAGAGAAAAAAAGGAGAGCTCTGTATTTCATATTTATTTTTTGTACTTCATTTGCCATCAAAGAAATAACTTCATTTTGGATGCTAGGGCTAAATAGTTTACACTTCCTGCTTGCTTTTGCAAAAGGGCTTTTAGTACTGGGTCATAGTCAGAAAGAAGTTCTATTATAGACAAGACATTTCCTTGATTTGGATCTTCCATTTTACTACTTCTTCCGAGGAAAGCAAGATTACAGGTGGCCAAAGTTAATGAAACATTAACTATTCATTCTAGAACGTTCCTCCAGTAATTTTTCTCTTCTTTTAACTGTTTTTCTAAAGCATCACTCCTGATATAAAACTGTAGTACTGGTAATTAGTTGAAAATGATCCTTTACTTCCTCATCCATCAGGCTGTTTTGGAAAAGGACCACGAGGTTGACAAGGTACTGATGCTATGGTTAACCTTTTCATTTCTGGATTATTGAAGGGACTGGGAAATTCAATTTTGTCTTGCAAAACATAATTTTCAACGTGTCCAGTTTCAGTCAAGCTTACTGCGTCCTTGTTATTATCGACTGGCTGATCAAGTCATGAAAGGCCACCACTATGATTGGTCGGGGCATCGATTTTATGTACTTCAGATTGTTGATGAGTGTCAACATCTGAAAGAAATACATAGTGAATAATATTGAGCAATACAATGTAGTGTAGTGGTTTATAGTTGATTGCAGTGTTTTATCTGTAGAAACAGATTCTACTAACTGTTGAACTAAGCCAACTAACTGATTATTGGTTGGTTAACGGGACAAAAAGACTGTGTTACCAATGATAGACGTCCGTTGAAACGATGCATACTGTTTACCCGATACTTTAATGTGATGTGAAAAACAGACTAATGTGTTCAGTCCAAGTGAAGTGAATCAACCGTCGCAATTCGCAAACCGCTTCATTGTTTGATTTTTATAATATTAACGTAATATGATATTAGTTTGTTATAAAATATTACGTCCTGACCAAATTTTTAATGGAACTTGGCTTAATAACAATAATTTTACTTTGCTTAACAACTTATAACACATTTACAATATAGTTAACTTCTTACCTTCATTATTTTCATTTTCTTCGTTTTGATCTTGTTTCTGCACCGAAACGTACTCTAAACCTGATTGAGTTTGAGGGTGCAACCATGCACTTAACGATTTAGTAGAAGCACGAACCGATTCCTCTTTTTTTTCTTTTATCCTTCCTTCTTTTAGGTCCACTTTCATAAGTACGTTTCATAGCATCGTGGAAAAAAATAGCACAATGCAAGTCACAACTTAAGTTCAGCCACTTAACCGGGAACCGCTGTGGCGACGTACCAAATACACTACTGCTACTACTCTGCTACTGTGCATTGCTGTGGTGTGATGTCACAGTGGAGGGGGAAGGGGTGGAACGATGAGTCATGGTCATGCGCTGAATGGCGAACAATGCATTGTCTGTCCGGCGCCTGGGTCGGGCACCCGGCTATCAAAAAATACTCATAGAATACCACACAAATGGATGGATATATCTTACATATAGATTGCACTGAACGTGACTAGTTTCTAAACACAAGTTTAGACGTGTAGTTCCGTACAATAGGGGCCCCTGAACTAAATTGAGTTCTCAAATATGGTTTCTAGTACTGAAAAATGAAAATCCACAGCCTGCTTCCAGTCTCCGACCGGGTCAGGAATGGAATGAATGAAACCCCCATCTAGCGGCGAGGATATGAACTGTGCCGGCTGCCGAGGCCTGACTCACTCCACTGGGGCAATGATTAAATGAATAACAGATGAAATGAAATGATAGTGGAGAGTGTTGCTGGAATGAAATTTTGACAGGGAAAACCGGAGTACCCGGAGAAAAACCTGTCTGCCTCCGTTTTGTCCAGCACAGATCTCAAATGGAGTGACCGGGATTTGAACCACGGACCCAACGGTGAGAGGCCGGCGTGCTGCCGCCTAAGCCACGGAGGCTGGTTTCTAGTACTACTTTTATTTATTTATTATTATTTAATTATAATTTTTCTTTTAGGGTTTGGGGCCCCCATAACCTCGGAGGCCCCGGGGCGGTGCCCCGCTTGCCCCATTGTAGCTACGCCCCTGGTGCAGAGTATTCCGCAACTGAATAAACCAACCCAAGAGCTGAGGTTCGTAGTGATTCTGCTGAAGTTCTCCAGTCAGTACCACACATTCTATGCAGGAGGTTGATCCTACTCCTCAACTTGGCTGCTACCTTCGTGAGATGTTCCTTGTAGGAAAGTGTACTATCCGAAATGAACCCTAGATAATTAGGGCAAATGTTATGATGAAGTCTGTTTCCCTCAAAGTACTTATTGAGAACTGTGTTTGAAAATTTACTCGATAGATGGAAACAGGACACTTCTTTTTTAATTGGATTGGGTTGTAGTCTCCACTAGCGAAAGAACTTGCCTAACGTATCCAAATCTGAAGTTATCATTTTTGTGGAAATTCATGCACCATGGAAAAGGGGGGGTTCGTTGCAAGTAATTCGAGCCGTCAGATAACTTTCTCCAATAATGGATTCCAAAGATATCAAAGGGGGGTAAAAATCAATGACGTCGCAGTTGTTTTGTTGTTGTTGACAAAGCAAGTCGTCCACGGGAAAAAAGGGTCGTTACGAGCTATTCGACACCCCACATGTCCATCCACGATCATTGGTTCGCGAGATATCGAAAAGGAACGTCGATTACCTAAGAGTTATGTTTATTTTCTTCATAAAAATTTAGAAAAATAAGTGGTCCACGTTAAAGATAAGAAAAAATACCATGAAAACAAGCAGTCACACGACCCTCTCCACTGATTGTTTCGCGAGATATCGACTATAGTCGAGCCGCGCGCGTGTGCAGCCACACTAAAAACACAGGTTAGTGTGTTCAAGCCGGCACTGTCTCTCTAATCCTATTACATGTTTTTTGAAGCAGAGGCAGCATACAAACACCGATCAATGTGTTTTCAGTTGTTATATTCACTCTTTTTGCACATTAGAAATTAGGAAATCGTCTGTATGATGTAATATAATACAAATATGTCCTTGTTGATTTCTATTAATATACAGTACTGTATGTACTTCCAGTGTCAGTGTCCAAACAATATTAGCATTGTTTCCTTCGTTTAAAATAATTCTACTTAATAACCATCTACGACAATTATAAACTTGTATGTGTGATTTGTTCACAGCTGGCGTTGCACACCAATGGTAATTTCCGGTGTGGCGCATCCATTATCTCCACTAACTGGGCCCTCACGAACGCCTATTATATAAAGAGGTGAGTTGTATTCCAGTGATTTATTATTATTTGTAGAAATACATCATCATCATCTAGGTGTCCTTCCAACGTGGACGATATGCCTCCAACTAACTCTGTCATTATAGGTTTCTCCTTCAACCCTTGAGAATTGGCGTGATAAGATACATCACGAGGGCTCGCATCGGGTCATTTTGACCCACAGTGTGTCACTCCCTTTTGTCATAGTCGTACGAATTTTAATGAAGTAATTTTACACCTGGTGTCTTCCTATAAACTATTCCCTATATAAAATTAACTTTATTTATGTTTTTCAAATTAATCATGCAGAAAAATGACAATGATTTCTGTAACAGTTTTAATTGACCTTGATAATGGTGGCAAAGCAGTCATCTCAAGGAGCTGATGACCAAGGTGTACCTAGACCCTAAACATGGATCAACTAGAACGTGAACTATGGGATTGTGTTGCACCAAAAAAGGTAGATTTTCTCCCTTATGTTTTACAGATTGTCTCGACTAACATTGTCACGCGAGGATTGGTGCCATGGGTAAATCTGGCCCGACCGTAAATATAGAAATAACTTGAGTATTCCCTGTTTGCATTGCAGGGTGAAATTCAAGGCTAGGAAGGCTAGGCTGGCCAAAACAAAAATATAGAGCATTATTTAAGCCTCGGCTCCAAGATACTCATGCGCCAGTCCTCGCGTGTTAATATCTAGGAACGTCAGTCCTCTCGTTAGGAGATCGTTTTTAACTTGGTCTATCCGCCTTCTTCAGGGACGTCCAACAGGTCTCCTCCCCGGTCTGGCCATACGTGTCTCCGGCATCCTTTGTACATGCCAAACCACTTCAACCTTGCATTGTCAAGGTTATCTGCGTATCCTTCCTAATACTGTCATTCATGTACAAATACATGAAGCATATTGAGCTTGTGGATCTTAATGTAGTGATCTGTTTAACTCCTGGCATCCAAAATGTTTATTGTTACTACATGAAAATATCCCAAGTCACAGGTTTGATAAAAGCCAGGAAAAACAAAGATGCTACTATGATGATACACATATTACAACGAGTAAATACTTTTCATTTACTTTATATACTCTTTGGTCGATGCCACCAGTCACCACATACATTGCGTTTCGCGGACAACGGAAAACAAAATAGGCTACCGTACGCAGTTTGACGGAAAATTTGAAAGTTCTGGAATGCAGTGTTTAATTAATTTTTAGGCACCCTGTGAAAGTCTACCTAGTCTGCTATAAAAGTTGATTTTCTATCCAACAAGGAATGGCATTGTTCTCTAACTTACAGGTCTAAGTGTACGGCTAACTGCCTATTTCCTGTTGCCCGAGGTTTTCCCAAAGCTCCCCTTACTGAGCTGTCAATCAAGAAATGTCTGTCTTTGTTTCGGCCCTTGTAAATGAGCTTTTAAACGTCCGATAGGCGCACGTATGCAGCACATACGGTGAATATAACCTGCCCCCCGGAAACCTACAGCAGAGGGAGTTTCCACGCTCGGCTATTCTCCCAGACAAGTCGAGTTTCAAACTTTCAACACACTGTTGGCGCTAGAACCTCTACAGTATGTGGCAGATACGTGCGACTTTACTTCTTTTTGTGCTCTGTGTTGCTAGAAGGAAATTACACATGGTTGCCATTGCAGTATTTGTAACAGTGATCAATAGTTAGTATTCATTAGTAGTGAATCCCGTATTTAAGATAATCGCAGTGATAACTCTTACTATTTTTAGACATTTGTCAGTATATGCTCTGTAATAATGGTTTCCCCCTTGAGCAAGTAACACTTTGAAAACATTAAATCCATTGTTGTGTATAAACATGTTGTCAGGCGTCTTAGACATCCCATCTTTATGGCCTGTAGCGAGATAAGACAAGGCGAGTATGTCTCACATACGCGCGAATGTTCGTGAACTTTTAACGGAAGGTTTACTGAGCACTTCTCAACTTACATTACTGACATAGTTCGGCTTCGAAAACAAGAGTTGTGCTTGAACTTAACCCGAGAGTAAAAGTATTAATTCGTAGCAGGAAATACACACTTAAGTAAGATATGTCCGTTATATGCATTATTTTAGCATACACCTGCCTATCTTTAACGTTCGATTCCGTTCAAGGCATGGTTTACAGTATTCAACATTGGAAGATAACTCACATTTAGAAAGTAGGGTGAATTGGCTGAGACTGGGCCAGGGGCTAATGAGCAAGATGGCCACCACGCGCAAAAAATTATTACTCAACTATTATTACATTACCATATAATTCTCAAATGTCCTGGATTAAAATTTTTCACAACATGATCATTACGATATTTATTCTCACATAAACACATGGTCATATCAATGGTTGGTTGGTTCCTCAGCTTAGGGGTTGCGACAACGCAGTCATGTAGCTCCGTGTACTTTGGGTGTGTGTAGAATCTGTCTGATAACCGGTGTTAATATTGATGGCTGTATTAGTATGTGTTATCTGTAATTCAGGAAAGGACTGCAGACGATTAATTTCTAGTAGTTCCTACTTTCGTTACCAAATGCTACCGTTCACGACACCTTGCTGTGAACTTGACTACTTGATGACATCGTAACCAGCACCTGGCAGCAAACGTTGTAACTAATATATCGTTATCAAATCCAACCTACAAATTCTAGCTACACACAAGTGTAGTTAGTGGAAGGTTCTTTTACGTGCCATACATCTATAACTTGAGCCCACCGGCTTTACTTCCCCTTCGAAGGATCGCATACTGAGGGATTTTTAACGCTCTTAAAAAATCTGACGACTTCGGCCGGGTTTGAACCCGTGACTTTGGGCATGGATGCTCAGCATGCTACCAACCACATGATCATATTAATCCTAATCTCAAAATTCTATGCATGAATTTATAATATCCACGTTACTGATACGTTACACTTCAAGCTGTTTTCACCTTTAATCTATACTTGTAACAGAGTTAGTTAGTTATTGTTGTTTGAGCTACGAGGTCATTGTCATTTTTTTACAATTTTAATGTATTGTACGCTTTTAGATAATAATTAGTACTTTTAGAAATATGTTTGAACACAACCTTTCTTATGGAAATGTTTTAATTGCATTATCTATTTCTGCTGAGCAAGGTGACAATGTGGCCGAAACCTGTTCACTATAATTAAAAGTACACCCCCGTGTTAGAATACACCCACGGTATGCTCTGCCTGGCGTAGGAGGCGACTATTAGGGGGGCCTTTTCAATTTTCCAGTTCCAATTTTGGTTTGATGCTTAGAAATAAACGTGCATGCTGCCTGGGGAAGGGCCACCAACTTGGTTATCTGGCCAGAAAGCCTGGACGGTATTCCCCATCCCGTCAGGTGGGTGCACCATGTACCCTTGCAGTAGTATCCGCCTCACAACGGAGGTCCCTGCACGGCTGAATACTTGCGCCGAACTGTGTATGCCGGGGGGTATGTGCCTGTTCAAGGCACTAAGACCCCGGGCAATACTTACTATTGGCTTAGCTGGGTGGCGCCCACAGTGATAGCCTTCGTTCGGAGTAGGTAGTATTCGTCAAGGATGATTTCGCGATGACGCGAAAGCGGCCCAAAAACTCATGAGAGGGTGGCCCCCTTAAAAAGCCGTCTCGTGAGTGTCGAACTAATCCCAACACGTATACGCCTTGGGATGAAGCCTTTAATCAAAGATTACATGTTGAAAAGTCTCCTTGCTACCTGGTAGCTACCAGGACAGTGATTTTAAGCTGGTAAAATCCATAATCTTTTCTGAGGAAATCGAGTGGAAATTTGGAGACCTAAGCGGGACTCCCAAGTTCCGAAACGGACAGCAGTTGTTGCACTCCGTTGACCGGAAGCAAACCGAAACGTTGCTGGCATGCACGCAGTTCGGCAAAATTTCCGTTATGGTTGCTAAATGCGAAGCGCTGAACGAGGTCCATGGAGTCATTTTCCATCAAGACCTCATTTCAAATAGCAGTGCGGAATTGTTGCGGGATTTGGGGAAGAGAGGCGTCACCAAGATTAGGTGCATCACCCGAAAGATTGGAGAGGACAGTAGTAGGTTAGTTCGACGGGTCTTAAGTCACCCCACCACTACTCCTAATTGAAGCCGATATCTCCCGAACCCACGGTCGGAGTTTCACGAATGTGGTATTGTTCAACTTGGGCTGACGGGGGCATTGCTATGGACCATTTATTTCAACCCAAAAATAAAACCTACCCCTACTAGGGGTGAAATGGTATTTTCTTAGTAAATGTGGCTTTCCGTGTGCGACATATATGCGGTTCAATGCTAATATGAAATTAAACATTGTTCCACATGAACAACATGCAAAGGGGTCGATGCCATGATGAATTAACATTTTTGTTTTGTTTTTACGTATGCTCACTTGGGGATTTTGTAAGAGGGCGGGCTTTTCAAATAATTATTTAGGTATGAGTTATTTTTTTAAATTTATCCAAAAGATCGAAAACTAATAGGTCATGTGCTTTTTAATATGTCAAAAACCAATAAGGCTATGGACTTGTATGAGGGGTCGATGGACTTGGGGTAACGCCCCGTTTTCGAATTTATTTTTTATTTTTGTCTAAAGGGCCTAACTGCACTTTTGTTAATATTTTGAGAACCAATAAGGCTACGGACTAATATGAGGGGTCGTTGGACTTGGGGTGACGCCCCGTTTTTGAACGTATTTTTGATTTTGTCAAAAGGGCCTAACTGTACTTTTGTTAATATTTCGAGAACCAATAAGGCTAGGGACTTGTATGAGGGGTCGTTGGACTTGGGATGACGCCTGGTTTTTTAATGTATTTTTGGTTTTTGTCAAAACGGCCTAACTGCACTTTTGTTAATATTTTGAGAACCAATAAGGCTACGGACTTGTATGGAGGGTCGTTGGACTTGGAGTGACAATTCCCTTTTGAATGAATTTTTAACGTTTTGAAAAAACATATTGACAAAGGTTCTAGCGCCATACTACATGTAGATTTTTTTTACCTGTTTAAATTTTAATTAAGAGTGGTCGTTGAGAGAGACGGTACCACTGTCATGTGTTTTAACGAGCCTGTTGCCGACCACGGTGCCCGTGCCCGGAAGAAATGAATCGCTATTTTTGCGGGACGGCGGGGCGGCTATTGACGGTTGGTTTTGCGATATTTCCTATGACGGATGGAGGCTAATCTTTGAAGTGTCAAGCGTGATAGTATTTTTTACCACTGAAGGGGTTCTTTAACGTGTTAGTAAACGGTTATCCGCGACATGGCTCTGTGGCACAGCAGATGGTTACAGGATATGAAGCTATAACATGAGCGTGAATATAAAAAATATAATTCAGTAATGAGATAGATTTAGGATGAAGCGCAAGTTTTAACCCTTGAGACCTCGGTAGCCCGCTAGTGAGACTGAGTGTTTTGTGGCTTTAGGACACGACACAACAGACCTGCTCGGGGCTAGCAGAGCCCAGTCCTACCACGACCTGATAAGTCTAATCTCAGGAATGTGGTAATGTACATGAAACATGATATGACAACTCGACTAGCATGGGACAAAGAGAACCGTTCAAGGTCAAACGATGAGAAAAATGCAGACTCTCTTTGTTGCTAAGCTGACTAATAAAGACTGTGTGAGTAATGCACTTACTGTTTTAGCAAACAGACGTATACTGTAGAGCTCTGTATTGTGAACTGAACTGAACTTAGGAATAACATCCTTTTTGTTTTCGGTAGGTACATATTAATGATTATTTTAATGATGTAATGCTAATGAACCTTAAATTTTTAGTTATTGATAAGGTAATTAATGATTTTTTATTTATTTGTGTGCAGATATCTGGTATAGCTGTCATGTCTGAGTGAGAAACCATTGCACTTTTGTGCCCACTGGAAGGAAACAGCAGGCCATTACAAGTGAAGGTGAGTTTTTTAAATAACTTGTTTGAATTTTGTTTGATATTATTAATCTTTTTATGAAATGCATGTATTAACCTGAATTTAGGTATTTATGGCGGTTTATTTTATTTATTTTTTAGAAAGTTGGAATGAAAAGCTTTACCGCTGTAGCAGTCGCTGAAAACCCAGAACGTGCGAGAGTGCAACCATTGTTCCAAGGCAATGAACTATTTAAAACTCAGATATCCCTAACATAAAATGCTATCCCATTTTACCATTACTGAAAACCCGTAGACAAAATGCATTACCTGTACATGACTGGGACAATGACTGCTTTCTTGGTTAATGGCTGTGTATTGACAACCAGAACAAGACCCTAATGGTTGTTGAACGGGAAAGTATAAGGCCATGTTTGATTGGTTTTAAACAAAAATTTAAATTTAAATGAAATTTAGTGAAAAGACGGTGAAGAAGCACACGTTATGCTTTTAAGTACTATATGCTCTTGTTCAACGTTAATAACTTACCATAAAATCATTTATTATAACACATGGCTTTAGTGTCGAATACAAGAAGTGAGCAAGTCGGTTTACCACGTGGTTTGAATTAAAAATCAGAAAATGATCGTTGGTTAACATTTGAATCTTGGCCTGTACGCTTTCTGTCAGCACATAAACTTGCTGCGGCGGGTTTCTATTACTTGAACAGAGAATATGTTGTGCGATGTGTGTTTTGTAGTGTTGAACTTTCCAGACCATTTGCGATGGTCTCCTCGTTGTCCTTACATGGTTAGAAAAGAAGTGGGTAACATACCAGTGTATCCATTTCACCGAACCACAAGTCCATTCGCTACTACTTACTTTGCTGAATCACAAATAAATAATAATGATGTATTACCAGCTAACGGTGGTGTTGATATATGTGGTCCATATTCAATAGACAGTGTTCAATTGGCATGTGGTTTTGAAAAATTGGGAGTTTGCAAGACTAACGAACAAGCATACGTTTAGAATCTTATAAAAATGTTGGGCCATTAATATTAAAACACCTTACAAAAGAGCTAAGTGAAGCTGGATTTTTATACTGGTGAAGGGGACAAAAGAATATGTTTTCATTGTGGATTTGTTTTAAAGGATTGGCAGATGACAGATGACACATTTGTGGAACACGCTCGTTGGTTACCCAACTGCAGATATATGGTGTTGCTTATAGGTCAGGTATTTGTGAACACTATTCGTGAAGAAAACGTAATTGCAGCACAAGACATAAAAGTGCCTTTAGAGCTAGAACACATGGTACAAATACATGTGCCTGATAAAAAGATGTATTTCACGAATAGATACAAAAGTGTGACCAACAATTTTGTAAAATTTGTTATCGAGAAGAACTAGGTGTTTTATTTTTGCCTTGTGGACACTTGATAGCATGTGTCAAGTGTGCATTAGCACTTAACACTTGTGCTATATGCAGAAAAGTAATATTTGCAACAGTTAGGGTATTTCTTGCGTAAATAGTATAATTTATTTACACTGCATGGTGCAAAATACCTATATCCACATTATTATTACAAGCTGTTGTAGAGTGTAATAGATATGCTTCTGTTCTTATAGACTACTACAATGAATGTTCTGAATGCTATGAGGCAAGCATGTGGCTTAGAGACAAAGAAGTTTAGCGAATTGCCAACGCATATTCCATTCCGCATTATGAAGATTGAAAACAGCATATGGTGATCGTGTACTTCGTGTATGTGAGAATTTTGAGACATTTCTACCTACACGGTTCAATGATTTGTCGGAGAGTGTTTTTGATCAAGTGAATAATGCTATACAACCTGTACACTTAATTTATGAAGGTGTTAAAAACAATAGGTGTATGGTCCGTTTTAATTCAATAGAAAAACAAATGTCAAATATTAATGGAAATATAAATGATGACAATAGACTGAAAAAATAAGAAAATATGGGTATAGAATAACAATGTTTTCGTTTTTAGTATTGTCTTTAAAAATATTATGATGAAGCCAAATAAAAGTATATAAAGTTTGTAAATATATGTAAATGATGTTACAATGATGTTTTATTTTATACAAAGATAGAATATTTAACATTGCAAAGTATACATGACTATGACAATAGATGCACACTGAATACAACTCTTTCCCTTTACGATAGTCTGTTATAGTTTCTAAACTCAAGGCTTGGTGTTGATCTTTTTATAACAATGTCACTTTACTGTTGTTTTTCAAAAATAACTGGGGGAAGCCGCAATGGTTTTTTAGTCAAAAAAAGTCATTCTCTTGCTTTTCATCATCATCACTAACATTATCATAAGCAACATCACTATCATTATAATCACCATTATCATCCTCAACAACATTCTCAACATCACTAAAACTATCCAATTCATCTTGTTCCTCTTTCACAGGGTCCTCGTGTAGAGTCTGCGTGGCTTTTGATAATGTTAAGGTTTTTTTATCGTTGAAATATGTTGAGCAGCAATATTGTTTTCTTGCACTGGCTTTTTAGCATTTTCATGATTTTCTGTTGACAGCAACTGTGTTTCATGAAGTACACCACATTGATGATCACTGACACTTAAAACCTCACTATTTTTTATTTTTAGGTCACCGCGACAGTGGTTGGAACGTTGTTTTAAACAACGCCAAATAACAGTTCCATTTTTATTGGTTCGTTTCACAATATATGAATATCCTTACCATACCTAGTCACTGATACTTCCATATCAACTGTCAAGCATAGACTAAGCTCTAGTAAAGACAACTTGGTAATAAGAACAATAGTTTAATGTGGGAGCATATATGGATGCAAATGAGTGAGCAAAAATAGAAGCAAATGTGGGAGCAAAAAGTGGGATCAAAAGTGGGAGTAAATGTGGGAGCAAAAAGTGGCAGCAAAAAGTGGGAGCAGAAAGTGGGAGCAAATATGAGAGCAGAAAGTGGGAGCAAATATGGGAGAAAATGTGAGAGCAAAATGCGGGAACAAAAAGTGGGAGCAAAAAGTGGGAGCAAAAAAGTGGGAGTAAAAAGTGGGAGCAAATATGGAAACAAAATTGGGAGCAAAAAGTGGGATGGTTGGTTGGTTTCTAAGTTTAGGGGCTGTGACAACGCGGTCATGTAGCCCCGTGTACTGTGGGTGTGTGTAGAATCTGTCTGATAACCAGTGTTAATTGTGATGACTGTATTGGTGTGTGTTATCTGTTTTTGTTTTATTCAAGGACTGCAGACTTTGAATTTTTCAAATAGTTCCTACTTTTGCCAGCAAACGCCACTGTCAACGACTGCTAAGTCAGAACTTAGCCACTATACGCCACTGCAGTCGTCTCTTGACAACGAACGTAGGAACCTAAGATCGTTGTTCACATTCTTAACCTATACAATTTAGCTTTACACAGGTGTAATTAGTGAAAGATTCTACAACATGCTATAAAGGGAGCAAAAAGTGGGATTAACTTCTGGCACTCATTCAAGAGTTCTCATCCTATCTCTCCATTTTCACTTGCACTCACTTCATTCATAGCGTTATCCTGGTTTCTTTTCCCTTTGCCGCCAAGAAATCAGTATGCAGTAGTGGTAGAGGCTCACTGGTTGCTTAGTTTAATATGGTACTAAAGAATTAAGCCCCGAAAAGAGAACTACAGTATCAATTTTAATATCTACAAGTTTGCAAGACTGAGCATCAATCCACCAACTAACCTGTGAAGGTGTAGCTACCATTGCTGTGATTCCAACCCTAAGCTACTGTAGAATTGTAAACTGATGAGCTACAAGTACTCTGCTGTGATGTTGGTAATATATACAGTGGTGTGCAAATAATAAAGAATTTAAATCAGTTACAATTTCTTAATCAAAATCATTTTAATGTATCGTCATTACCCCACTTAGTAATGTTGTTTCCTCGGCTTACAACTATTCTAATCAGGAATTGCATCTGGAAATTTTCAAAATTGGAGATTCTGAGGACATGTGAGCTGGGTCCGTGTTTTTTTTTCGTTGACTGTGGAATGTATCCTCTAAATCATGTGATTTCAATCCATTGGCCACGAATGTTTGAATAGTTCAAGAGTGGACAATCAGTAATAATCTGTCTGGTCTAGATTCACCCGAAAACTGGAATAAAGTAATCAAAACACAAGGCTCCTCTTTATTGGAAACAGTAAACAATCACTTAACTGTCACATTCTTTAAACAAATGTTATTTAACATTTGAAATAATTTCAGCGCCTTGCAAAACATTTCCACTGCATTAAGTCACAGTCGAGTCTAATAATTTGCACATCCCTGTGTTTGTCTATTAAGAATCTTATCTGTATTGTGAATTTTCTCTGAGGTAGAAGCAATCTGTATGTGGAACCAAACTTTTGTAATTTGATATTGCAGGTGTTGACCGACTGAAAAGTGGCAATAACTCATCAAACCACAGCACAGCCCTCTCTCAATATCACAAATGATTAATAACCAGTGAACGATGGGTATGACTGCTAAGGTTAAATGTGGAATATTTTTCCAGGATGTCACCAGAGAACATCACGCTCCGAGCTGGGAGCGCACGCCATAAGGACGGGGATTCAGTTCACATGGCTAAAAGGATCGTAATTCACCCCAGCTACCGTCGCGGTGATCTTAAGCCCTATGATATCGCTCTGATCGAGGTAAGCAAAATTTCTTCATTCTCGGTAAAGATAGATCACAGGGACAGATGACCTCATAGTTCCACCCCTTAAAACAACAATAACTAAGTTAAAATAGATAACCTCCATGTTCTGCCTCTTAACATACAAATCACCATCATCCATTGCACTGAAACAATAAAGTATACACACAGTTGCCGGACGGCGGACTGGTAATCCATTCCCATATGCTTCAGAGTGCCGGACCAACGGTACATGCAAGTGAACAGGGCCCTGAGGACGAGCTTCCTGTTTCGGACATAGGAAAGTGGGAGAGTCCCAGTCCAGAATAAATGCTATTCTAAACAATGAAAATGCAAATATAAACTCCAGTTTCAGATAAAATAACCGAAAAGCATCAGGAGTATATTACGTATTTTCTCCACAATAATGAATGGAACAATTAAATTAAATAAATAAAAATCCAGCTTGTAAATTGAACTCATATCTGCATTTGTCCCTATCCTGCTTGACAACGAAATTTAATCATACAAGAATCAACCCACCTGAAGAAAAAAAAAATCTTACTTCAAAAAATACTTCGTTTTAATGGAGAAATTCCTACTTCTCTAAGGCTATTTTATTCACAAATCATTTTTGTCCCGTCCATTTTAATTAATACTTAACAAAGAGTTCCGTGAAGAAAATACAGCCTATTTTCATATATCCTATTATGTTAATTGCCTCTATCAACATACACAATTTCAGTTTGATTGCTGTAATAGATTCGTAGATATTGAGAAACGTCTAAATGTTTCGGATGGTCGCCATGTTGGATTTGTATATATGTAGGACTTAAAATATGTACTCATGAAGATTATGGTGTAGGTGAGGTATTCAAACTTCAATCGCATGCTTGGGACACAAGATATGAAAATCAGATTTTAAAATTTTGCACAGCTGCCATCTTATGGTTATGAAAGCAATTGAAATAAATTAGATGCCAGTGGATCAAAATTTGCATAAGGATTTACCGTACCAAGTTTTACTGCGCTCGGATTGTTAAATCGCGAGAAACGTCCATTTCAATATTTATATTTTTGCGTCGTCGCCATGTTGGATTTGTGCTCACCAGTTTATTGAGAGTCCCATAGGTGAACTTATGTTCATAGCCTCTATCAGCATACAAAATTCCAGTGTGATTGCTATCATAGATTAGTAGATATTCAGAACCGTCTTAATATTTCGGTTGGTCGCCATGTTGGATTTTTATATATGTAGGCCATAG
Source organism: Meconema thalassinum (assembly GCA_946902985.2). NCBI lineage: Eukaryota > Metazoa > Arthropoda > Insecta > Orthoptera > Tettigoniidae > Meconema > Meconema thalassinum. The sequence goes on from OX336388.2 coordinate 40,941,804, forward strand.
AGTTATGTACAATTAGATGACGATGTTTGCGTAGGTTCATTATTCAAACGTTCACTTCAATCGCATGATTAATACACAAGAAATAAAAACTTATTTTAAAAATTGTGCGCAGCCGCCATTTTGAGGTTATGTGAACAATTGAACTAAATTAGATTTCAGTGCTTTACAATGTGTATAATCATTTACTGTACCATATTTCACTGCATTCAGATGGTTAAATCAAGATAAAAGTCTATTAAAACGTTTCACCTTCGCTTGGCCGCCATGTTCGTTTTGTATTTTACAGGTTTCAAAAGTCTCATAGCTGAACTTCTAGTAGTGCCTTTTATCACCGTAAGAAATTTCAGAGTGATATCCGTAATAGTTTTGGAGATATATAATGACGGTGAAATATTTCGCACATCCGCCATCTTGAGGTTATGTAGGCAATCGGACTAGATTGGATGCCAGTGCATTAGAATGTGTTTAAGCATTTGCTGTACTAAGTTTCATTGCGTTTGGATGGCTTAATCGCCAAAAACGCCTATTAAAAATTTAAATGTTGTTTGTTCGGTTTGTTGTTAACAGGTTTCTGAAAGTCCTATGGGCTTTAGGTGGTTAATTATATAGATCCCATAAATATGTTTATTGAAACACGAGGCACAGCTTTTACTTAGAAGAAGAATATAACAATCGACAAAAGGCAAAGATAAGAAGAGGAAGAAGTTTCACATAGCAAATTGAAACATCCAAAGAGTTTTAAGTTTATATACAGTTATACTAAGTTCGTGCACTAGGGTCCGCCATGGTCCCATATGTGACCTTTTAGTAGTGCCCTTGATCACCGTGCAAAATTTCAGGGTGATATCAGTAATAGTTTCGGAGATATAGAATGACGGTGAAATTTCTTTTGCTAGGTCAGAGTCCAAAATATAAAGAAGTGTGTAGGTTGTCATCTGTAGAGGACGAGTCGAACTTCTAAGCATCATAAGTAGTTGGTGATGACGAGTTCAAACGTTGACCGCAGAGCATGAACGAGTTCAGCAATGTGCCGCGTGATGACGCTGCGAGGGAAAAATCGAAGTTTCTGTGGATAATGAGGGATAAAGAACTCGTGCATATAGATTTACTGTACCGTATTTCATTGCACTAAGATGGTTAAATCGCGAGAAAAGTCTATTAAAATAGACTCGTTACTATTTTATAAACGGGTCGCAAAGATTCCTCGGTATTTAAAAGACTGCCATCTGCCGACAAATGTTTTAACCGACATTGGATCTTACACTATTAAAACGCACCCGCTATGGAGGATCTGATCTGAATCTAAGGAACTCGACTGAAGTATAATATTACTGCAATTGCAGAGCAGTCTGTGAGTGAGGATTGATACTATACACGAGGCATCTGTCACATGAACTGATATAGAGTGCTGTACTTCTCTCGCCATGCCACACCCATTTCAGAAAATGGCACGCATCGCTCCCTATAAACCCACTTTAAATGCATTTCTATTCATCGTACCCGTGAAAACAATACATTTTCTGAAAGAAGATAGTTCAGGGCAACTTTTTATGCCAAAAACTAAAAATAGAACAATTCAGCCAAAAATGCTGTTTTAAACGTATATGTATACGCAGAAATTCAGGTTTAAAGTTCAAGAGAATTATTATTTAAGAGTCTTATTTATAGCATTGTTTATCATAATAATAATAACCCCTGGCACTACAGCCCATGAATGGCCTAGGCCTACCAAGCGACCGCTACCCAGCCATTTGGCGTGCAGATATAGGGGTGACGCGTGGTTAGCGCGTCGGATCCCCTCGGCCGTTAATCTTGGTTTTCGCCTCACTGTCAGGCAGCTACTCAATTGTCCTCACGAAGCTGAGTGCAACCTGTTCCAGCCCTCACGTCAGTTTCATAAAATCCTTGACAGAGCTGGGAATCAAACCCGAGGCCTCCGGGTGAGAGGCAGGCGCGCTACCCCTTATTGTTTATCATAGCAAATCCTAATAACTGATCATAAATTAATGCCTGGTATTAGGACTTGCTTATCCCTGTGCTCGCATATGTTATTCAATATAAGCAAACGCCTACGTCATCACATCAGCTGATGTGTTATAATTAGAGCTCGGATTTGTAGGTGCTGAAAATCGGGAAAATATTTATTTTTTATGTAATAAAAATACATAAAATATGTGACAAAAAGGTAAAAATATTTAATTAAGTTATAATTTAGTTTATTAATGTGAATATAAACAATATGCAATACTCACGAATACATCTTCAGGTTGTCCATCACAAATGACCGACGATTATCGCGTAACACTTCTCCTGAAGGCGAAACTGCGGCAATATGTTTCTTGCCCCAGAGGTGTATTGTAACTTGAGATCGCCGTTCAGCCTTGATTGCTTTCCCACATGGTTGGCAGAACAGAACGCCCCCATCAGATGTAATATTATCTTAAAATTCTGCAACATACTGCTGCAGACGATAACTTGTAGTTGTTTTTACTTTAGGCTTCGTAGAACTGCTTACACTTCACAGTTCCAGAAATGAACTGCATGTGAGTGACACTGGTTCCAGGTTGGTGGGGTTTAGCACGTGGTGCAACATGGCTATGGACTAGGAAATCCCTGGCACGGGGCGACAAGTTAAGAATAACACATTTGCAAGCTGACATACGCTCTGCATGAAGATTAGATAGCTCACAGGTTCTTCCCCGTTGAAGTAACACTGAACAAAATGCTATAAACTGAAAGATCTGGCATACTGATTTTAAAAAATGTAAATATTACGGTATGTCTATTTATGTGCTAATAAGTGAAAAGCAGGAATTTATGTATTTATAGAAAAATGCTTAAAATATGTATTTACATAAAAAATGACCTAACATTCCGAGACCTAGTTATAATATTTCAACAAAGCCTGATTATATAAACTATTCTCATAATCACCTTAAGTATCGTGGCACTTGCTCTTAACGACGTTACAATTCGTTACTCCTATCTCCACATTTCAATACCACAAGAATTTATCAACTTTCCTTTTCACTATATTCAGCTGTTTACTACTCAATAATGGCGTACTATACCTTCCTAAAGAAAAGTGAACTTAACATTATGCATTTACCATCCGCCAACTTGCTTTAGACAATTCCACACATTAGTTTACATATAATAAAACCAATGATCTCAATCCTTTTATCGTCTAAAAGTTATTGCATTTCTCCATCATACTCACAAATTATTTTACACTTTATACGTGAAATGTATATAATATTCGTCAAATGCACAATCAAACAATTCCAACTCTGATCTGAGCTAATTTCATACTTGTTAAATATGCAACGATTTAAATTGTTATAAAGTTACGAAGTAATTCTAATTGTTCTACTGTTCGGAAGAAAAAATTACTAACACTTAAGATTGATGATTGATGTAAAATAATTTTGCTCAGCCTCTACCTTCATCATCCAATCATCTTCCTAAGTTGGCAGTCGTTTGGCCCCCATGCAGTCATCTCCTCTTCCTGGTGATGCAGCAACCATTCTCCCTTCCAGATTTAGTTTAGCAGGACATCTCCTTGATATTGGTCACCGTCACCTCTAAACTTAAATGATGATTAAGATGTTGCCCCTGGTGACATGTTCTAAACACACGTTGGCAAACCGCGACACCAAACGACCTTTACTGAGTAGTGGTTAAGTTCGGTGGGTGGCAGTGGCGATACCCCGGCTGCCCGCCCAGAAAGGAACGGGTGCAAGGAGTACCGGTCTTGCCTGTAAGGCCAAAGGTGGAGGGAAGACTTAGTTTAAGGGTTGCCCCCAGGCGCTACTGCTACAGGGAGAGGGAGAAAAACAGGGAGGGAGAAAAACAGGGAGAAAGAAAATCGGAAACAAGTTTCAAAAGACTTGAGGTGTATTTTAACAAAAGATAACATTACAGGCACAGCAAAACAAAAGGACGGTGTTGTACAGGAAAAAAAGGGAAAACTCACATTAACATACCAGGACTTACCCCACAGGAAAAGGAAAAAACACAGACAACAAGTATTACAAATCAAACCCCTCACCAAAATGTACAGGAAAACGCCCGAGGCAGAACAAGACATGCGTTTACAATTAAAAAGCATAAAAACGCGTTCACTAAAGAGCGTCCCAAATTTACCAGGAAAATTAAACACAGCGGCACACAGCCGGAAAGCACGCGAACATAGCACGCTACCAAGCACCAAAGTTACAGGGGAAAACAAACAAACAATTCCAATTAAACATTAACAGCGATTAAAACCAACATCCCACAAGAAAACAAGTAGTTCCGTGAAGAACTAAATAGCCTATTTTCATATATCCTACTAATATTAATTGCCTCTATCAACATACAAATTGTCAGTTTGATTGCTGTAATAGATTTGTAGATATTGAGAACCATCTAAATATTTTGGATGGTCACCAAGTTGGATTTTTATATTATAGGCCTAAGATTATTGTGTAGGTGTTTTATTCAAACTTCAATCGCATGATTAGGACACAAGAAATAAAAGCCGGATTCTAAAATTTCGCTCAGCCGCCATCTTGTGGTTATGAAAATAATTTAAATGAATTAGATGCCAGTCGATTAAAATTTGTATAAGCATATACTGTATCAAGTTTCACTGCGCTCGGATGGTTAAAACGCAAGAAACGTCCATTTGAATATTTAAATTTAGCGTCGCCGCCATATTGTATTTGTGCTCGCCAGGTTATTGAACGTCGCATAGGTGAACTTATGCGCATAGCCTCTATACACTTACAAACTTTCAGTTTGATTGCTGTAGTAGATTAAATATTTCGGATGGTCGCCATGTTGGATTTTAATATATGTAGGCCATAGTGTTGCGTACTATTATATGATGATTATTGTGTACGTTCAATATGCAAATGTTGATTTCGATCGCATGATTAGAACACAATAAATAAAAGCTTAATTTTCGAAATTCGCACAGCCGCAATCTTGAGGTTATGTAAACAATTGAACTAAATTAGATACCAGTGCTTTACAATGTGTATAAACATTTGATGTACGAAGTTTAATTGCGTTTGGATCATTAAATCGCGAGTAAAGTCTATTTAAAACTTTCAACTTCGCTTGGCCGCCATGTTCGTGTTGTAGCTAACCGGTTTTTGAAAGTCTCATAGATGAACTTCCAGTAGTGACATTTATCTCCGTGCAAAATGTCATGATGATACCGGTAATAGTTTCAGATATATAGAATGCCGGTGAAATAATTCGCACGGCCGCCATCTTGAGGTTATGTAAACAATTGAACGAAGTTAGATGTCGGTGCATTACAATGTGTATACACATATACTGTACCAAGTTTCATTGCGTTTGTTTGGTTAAATCGCGAGAAACGTCTATTTAATAGTCGCAACTTCGCTTGACCGTCATGTTGGTTTTGTAGTTACCAGGTGAACTTCCAGCAGTTTCCTTCATCTCCGTACAGAATTCCAGGGTGATATCGGTAATAGTTTCGAAGATATTGAATGCTGGTGAAATATTTCGCACAGCCGCCATGTTGCATTGGTGAGACGTAACAAAATTTGAAGGGGTCGCCCAGAATAGTGCTATGAACTTACCGAGTTTCATTGAAATCGCTCCAGCCGTTTAGAAGTTATTAGGGGGGTCACACAAAAATCCTCTCTCTCTCTCTCACACACACACACACACACGCACACACAGACAGACACACGGACAAAAGTTGATCTCATAAGCCTATTTTTTTAATGAAAATAGGCTAAAAATAAGAGAAAAAAACAAATAAATTGAAGATAACCCGATAATTCACCAAGGAAAAAAGCGCGCCGAAAAGGTCAACCGCCTCGGGATAATCCCAAAAAACTAATCATGGAGGCAAAACAAAAGAAAGCGCATGGAGCAACAATGACACAAAACAAAAGGCAAGCCGGGGTTAAAGGACCGACACCCCAAACAGAAAGAGATCAGTAAAAAGAAAAAAAATAACCATAATTTAAATATAAACTATAAAGGGGAATCCAACAAAATATTCTGCGCTCGAGCAAAAACAGATAAACGCGTCAACCCCAAACCTCACGTCGAAAAACAATATGATCACCACGCGGTCCCGGAGACCGCCAAAAAATATCGGAAGAAGGCCCTGCAAAATAACACCACAATAGCAAAAATTGATTAACATTTCATAAAATGCGACAGAGCGAGGCGCGACATTCCAGCGCCCCAATACGACCACGAGGTTACAAGCAATGGTCAATTGGACAACAAAAATATGAAGGAAACTGCCATAAACAAAATAATCAAAAGAACGCTTTTCAGAGTGTTTTCCCGAGCGCAGCACATAAAGTTACATTAAATAGGATAAATACATGCCAGCCCGTAGATCCTCAAGTTCGACATTCATCTCCAACGTATATAAGTAGACAGACGCGCTAAAAATGGTTACAATTCATTTCAACCAGGAAAACATGAAGGTTGACAAGAAAACAGGGTGGGCACACTTCAACACGAAATCTTCTTCCTCTGGATGTAACAAATCCAGTCCCGATGTGTAGCCTTTGGCAAGTGCATGTTGGTCATACTGTCGAGTGGACTCGCAATTTCAGTCCGTAAACGCGAACCACAGTATCGAGAGCGTATCGCGATAATCGATATTCCTAGTGTAACCAGTTCTTGACGTTAAGTAGTTCCACATGGCGAATTTAGAGGTTATAAGTTATAAATGTCCGAGACAGGTAAACAGGTTTAATTTTGGCGACGCCAGAAGTCCTTTGACGGCACAGTTCATAAGAGTTCTCCAAGATGGCAGATTAGGGTATATTTTTAACACACAAGGTCAATTCTTGACAAAAGAGGGAGAGAAGGAGGTTTTGAAGATGAACTTCGGACTGGAGAAATAGGGACAGGTAGAACGTTTTGGAAAGATAAAACACAGACAGGACCACCTTTTAGGGAAAGGATCAATGCCAAGTGACGTGCCAACGGCACAGACACCATTCACAAGTGTTCCACAATATTCTTGTAATGGTCCATTTTCACAATTCAAAATAAGTAGCTTCCTACACGTGTACAGTTAATTTGATGTAATGTGGTTTCCACATAAAGATTTCTATAAGAATCACTGTTAGGTAGATTTCATTAGAAAGCTAACTATTGCAATGGGTCCCATGTTTCGACTTCCGGAAAATTTCAACATATCTTCGCGTTTCACATCCCCCAGACCCCAAAACCACCGTCAGTTCAAAAGTTTGTATATAATTTATGTATGTATATATATATATGTATATATGTATAAATATCAGTTTCTTGTGGACACGATAACTGCCGTAATTTTGCACCAATCACTTTGAATTTTTTACATAATTTGTATCCCCTTAAAATCTCGGTCGAGTTCATTAATTGGAAAAATCGGTCAAAGGGGGTGAAAATGGGAGGCTTTTTTCGAAAAAGTGAAATATCGCTGTAACTCTCTTAATATCTGAAATATTGAATCCATTCAAAGTTCATACTATGTGTCGGACAAGGCCCTAACATTTATGTTTGAAAAAATTTTTGATAGCACCAACCATTGATCAAAGGGGTGGGAAAAAGTGGGGTTTTCGGGAAACATTAATCATATCTCTGTTAATAGGCACAATATCAAAACCGTACAAAATGGACAATATTCCTCCAATAATTACCTAAAACGTTTGTCTGAAAGAATTTTTGATATGACCCACCATTACGCCACGGGGTGAGCAAAATGATTTAAATTATAAGAAAATGCCAAGTGCCAAGAGAGGTTGCCATGACAACTTTACTTTTAATTGATAAGGGATGACCATCAGCAGTTGCTATGACAACGCCACTGCACGAGATCACATTCAGTTTTCATATGTCAGTGGGAAGCGACTTCGGTATCGGAACTGGTAGCATGCTGAACTTCTATGCCCAAGGTCGCGGGTTCGAACCCGGCTGAAGTCGTCGGATTTACTAAGAGCGCTAAAAAAAACTGAGTTTGCTTTCCTTCGGAGGGGAAGTTCCAACGTTCGTTGCGAGTTGATGGTTCCGGTGGCATCTAGTAGCCAAGTTCACAGCTAGGTGTCGTTGATGGTAGTATTTTAGGTAGATTTCATTAGAAATGGGTACCATGTTTCGATTTCCGGAAAATTTCGACATATCTTTGCGTTTCACATCCCCCAGACCCCAAAACCACCGTCAGTTCAAAAGTTTATATATAATTTATGTATGTATATATATGTATGTATATCAGTTTCTTGTGGACACGATAACTGCCGTAATTTTGCACCAATCACTTTGAATGTTTTACCGAATATGTATACCCATAAAATCTCGGTCGAGTTCGTTACTGGGCTAAATCGGTCGAAGGGGATGAAAATGGGGGACTTTTTTCGAAGAAATGAAATATTGCTATAACTCTCTTAATATGTGAAATATCGAATCCGTTCAAAGTTCATACTATGTGTCGGATAAAGCTCAAAAGTTTATGTTTGAAGAGTTTTTTATAGCACCAACCATTGACCAAAGGGGTGGGAAAAGTGGGTTTTTCGGGAAACATTAATCATATCTCTCTTAATAGGCACAATATCAAAACCGTACAAAATGGACAATATTCCCCTAATAATTACCTAAAACTTTTGTCTGAAAGAATTTTTGATATGACCCACCATTACGCCAAGGGATGAGAAAAATGATTTCGGAATTATAAGAAAATGCCAAGAGCTATCAGTGGTTGCCCTGGCAACACTTGCCACGGTGGGTGAGTGGTTATAGGGTCGGACTACCAACCCCAAGATTGCAGGTTCGCCCCTGGCCATGGTAAGTGATTTTTTAAGGCGACAAAAATCACGATACTCATGTCATACGTTGTTGGCATGTTAAAGAACCCATTTGAATTCAGTAGGCCGTGTTCAATGGCAAAATTAATCTCGGGATTTTCCGCCAACACAAAGTTCCTCCATTCTCTACTTGAAAGCGCTGTAGTGCCAAGGAGTTTAGATATCTAACCTCCTTCACTTTCATAGCGTTCAAAGGAACGACGAAATTCGACATGCAAGGTACCCTCTGGGTGTCAATTAACAAAGCTTGCACCAGGCACCCGAGGCCATACGATATTATTATTATTATTATTATTATTATTATTATTATTATTATTATGGCAACACAACTAAATTGTTGAGGGATGAGCCATCAGACGTTGCCATGACATCGCACTTGCGCGAGATCAGATTCAGATTTCCATCTGACAAAGTGTGAAGCGGTTTCGGTGACGTAACTGGTAGCATGCTGAACTTCTATGCCCAAGGTCGTGGGTTCGAAGCCGGCCAAAGTCGTCGGATTTTCTAAGAGCGCTAAAAATCCCTCAGTATGCTTTCCTTTGGAGGGGAGGTTCCAACGTTCGTTGCAAGTTGCTGATTGCGTTGGCATCTAGTAGCCAAGTTCACAGCTAGGTGTCGTTGACGGTAGTATCTGGTAGCAACATTAGGAACTACTGCTTGAAATTGAGCGTCTGCATTCCTTACCTGAATTACAGACTAATACAGCCATCACAATTCACACCGTTTATCAGACAGATTCTACACTCACCCAATGTACACGGGGTTACATGACCGCGTTGTCGCAGCCCCTAAACTGAGGAACCAACCAACATCTCTGCGGGAGATATAATTTTGCGTGAAGAAGGAACAGACCTTTACATAGTTACACATCAGTGTCGAAACCTTGCATAAGGACAGTTAGACCACAAGTATAAAAATGGACTCCAAATGACAAGAAGGTTACCGTCATCATAAGACAATAAAATGTTTAAAATATGCATAAAATGACGAAAAACAAAGTTAATAATTCTCCAATTATAAAATACTTTCACGCAATAAATGAGGTCTGACCCTTCTACGAAAACCTGCATATTCTGCCTATTTTAGCCTATCCCCAAGTTTGTCCGGTGAAATCTACCTCCGCCTTCCGGCGTGTCGAGAGGACTTTTTTGATTTAAAACTGTTCGGCAGCATGCGGCTTGAAATTTTGCTGTAATGATCTGATCTCGTGGTCTCACTAAATTGCACGTTTCCACACTCTGAAATCCAGAATTTAAAGTGATATCTTTGTTTCTGCATATCTTTGGTCAACAATTGAAAAACGGGTAGCTCCTGACATCTGTGGGATATATATGGTTATCACCACGGGGAGAGCTGAAAGGTCAGGATTGTCATTGAGGATGCTCTGAGAGGGGCAAAAGAAGTAAGCGCTGAACACATGTGGAGGCAGCAAGCGAGCAATTGAGGCAATTAAAAATTAGGCACAATGAGGCAGCGAATGAACAATTAAAGCAACTAGAGATCAGACAGGAACACTTGATTAAAATAGAGGGAAGGCATAATGAGGTAAATAGACAGGCGACTGAGGCACAAGGTAGTAGTAGCTTCCAGCCTAGTTAAGGTATTTGTTTAGGAGAGAGTCTCTGCTAAACGGGCACAAAGCACGGAGGAGTTATGAAAGGCACAACTAAGCATGTAAACCCAATTTGAAAATTTTGAGGAGGTAAATATGGTGACACAAGGTCACGTGGCTTCGTTAGACAATTGGATAGCCGAGTCAACTAAGAATATGGAGAGAATAGAATTCCATTCAGTACAGCAATTGAACATCATTCTGACCGATCGCGATGCTATGAGGGTTGACATGCTTCAGATGAGAAGTTCCCATGTGGGTGTGCGACTTTAGGATTTAGAAAGTAATCAAGAAGTGACCATGGACAAAGTTGAGGGAATTTAGGAAAGAGATTAAGAAATAGTAGTGACAACTGAATAGCGAGAGTAAAGGCGACCGATTGAAGATCGTCAGGAAGTTGGTGGACAATCAGGTTAAGATTAAATACATGGAAATCGAGCTTGTGGCTAGAACTTCAGGAAGGAAAGTTAATCAAGACCGAGATGAAATTGTTAGAGTGAGAAGAGATCTTGATAGGGACATCCAAGTACACGGGGGAACATACAGAACAGAGCAGATATCGAACACAGACCGCTAGCGAAGGAGAAAGCGAACTTCCGAGGGACAGTCAGCTCAGCGGAACATTCGCGAATTTAAGAGGTCAGGCGTCTTCTCCACTGGAGAATAATATTGCTACACAGGTAATCCGCATGAACGACAAACAGGAATTACTAGCGGATATAAAGAAGCTGTTTCCATTACAAATGCAGCAGTTAATGCTTGCAGAAAATATTACCACGGCGGTACAAGCAGAGGAGGTCTAGACGCGACCTCTGTTCACAACCCGACACGGTCTTCGAGTGTTGTAGAACAGGTAAACACGGTGGAAGCGAGTTAAGCACCACAGCGAAACACCAGGAATCATAGTACCGGTACTGGAACCATGCCTAAGATAACCAATAACCGTCCAAGATATCATCGGTATAGATTCGAACATGGGACCAACGGACGGCAGAATAATACAGGTAGGAGGCCGTCACTCGAGAATAACATGGGTTGGAAAGGAAATAGGAAGAATACCGACCGGATCACCAAGGGCGTGGGGGACGAAATAATTACAGGCCGTGGGAAGAAAGACAGGAATGGCAGGCTTGCCATATAGAAACGCAACGATACCTAAATGAGTTGCATGAGCAGGAACAATCTAGGCCAGATAAGAGATCAATGGCCATACAGCAGCAGCGTAACCCAGATCTGGAATTAACGGGGGCTGGGAGCGAGCTTTGCACAGCGGGACCGGAAAGAGCATGGGCTGAGTGCACAAGAGGGCACAGCTAAAAATTGCTCAATTCTAGAATCAGAAGACAGTCTCAAGAAGCGACTGGATGGCAGTGAAAGCAGTTGGTTAACTGCTCAAATAATGACTGGATTGCTGCACCAGAGGACTTCACACATGAGTTTGGACTGTCGAAACAAAATTGTTCGAAACAACTGCCAATCATTCAGACCAAGATTGGCAGATTAAGGGTTAAATCTTTGCTGCATACCGGTTCTCAAATTAGTCTGACATCTGAGGCATTAATACGGAAACTCCCTGGGGGTGTCATTCCAGAGAAAACCGCTATTTGTAAATGACGGGCGCAAATTGACCTGGAGATACTTCATGACGCATTTTCGCATATATTTGTTGTTACGGCAAAGTTGAACTATAATGTAATAGTGGGGGCACAACAACACAGTCATTTTAATAACCTGGAAGGAATGTTGAGATTGGATTTACGATAGGACGAGACGTATTTGAGGGGTTAAGAGGAAACGTGGATGAAGGAGACGATTCCGGAAGAAGAAGCGGGATTCAAACCTGGCATTTCAACATTTGGATGAGGAGACGTTAGTAGATAAATAAAGTAATAATGGTGACCAAGTGGTCATTCAAATTTGATGGGCTATTATTCTTCGCAATATGTATTATGATAGATTCCTTAATGTCTAAATCGCTACCTCTTGACTGGTATAAAGGTTATAACAATTCTGAAACTTTCTCATTACTACTGTACTGTAAGCCATTTATTTCACCTGCCACAGCTTAGACAAAAGGTCCAGATTTGCTTGCAAGCTATCGTAAAGGCGAGATAGGACCCTAACCCTACTGAACTGCCTGCCGGAGACCTTGGTTTGTTGAGAATAGACACTCTGTGTGTTTTATTCAAAATAATAGAATACCGAAGAAAGGGCACTGGACTTGTTAAGTTGAGCTTGGAAATCTTTTATATCGGTCCCGCGTACTTGGGTATGTACGGACGGTTTATTCCCTTAATGTACGATTCACGTAGATGGTGTCTCTATTGGGTTTTCTCTAGTGTTTCCCTTTCTCTTATCTATTTATTCCGTTAAGACCACCAACAGAGATTTCTGTGTACGTTCGCTCTCTCCTAGTGCATTTTGCTTATGTACTCTTTAGAATGTTGAGGCGAACGAGATCTTTACCCCTCATTTTCCACAGAAACTTCGATTTTCCCCTCGCAGAGTCATCACGCGGCACTTTGCTGATCTCGTTCATGCTCTGCGGTCAACGTTTGAACTCGCCATCACCAACTACTTATGATGCTTGGAAGTTCGACTCGTCCTCTAGAGATGACGACCTACACACTTCTTTATATTTTGGACTCTGACCCGAGAAAAGAAATTTCACCGGCATTCTATATCTCCGAAACGATTACTGATATCACCCAGAAATTTTGCACGGTGATCAAGGGCACTACTAAAAGGTCACATATGGGACCATGGCGGGCTCTAGTGCACGAACTTAGTATAAATGTATATAAACTTAAAACTCTTTGGATGTTTCAATTTGCTATGTGAAACTTCTTCCTCTTCTTATCTTTGCCTTTTGTCGATTGTTACATTCCTCTTCTAAGTAAAAGCTGTGCCTCGTGTTTCAATAAACATATTTATGGGATCTCTACAATTAACCACCTAAAGCCCATAGGACTTTAGTTAGTTAGTTAGTTATTGATGTTTTAAGGGGCGGAACAACGAGGTCATCTGCCCCCATAGGACTTTCAAGAACCTGTTAACTACAAACCGTACAAGAAAATTTATACTTTTAAATAGGCGTTTTTCGCGATTTAACCATCCAAACGCAATGAAACTTAGTATAGCAAATGATTAAACACATTGTAATGCACTGGCATCCTATTTAGTTCAATTGCCTACATAACCTCAAGATGGCGGATGTGCGAAATATTTCACCGTCATTCTATATCTCCAAAGCTATTACCGATATCATCCTGAAATTTCTTACGGTGATAAAGGGCACTACTAGAAGTTCAGCTATGAGACTATTGAACCTGTAAAATACAAAACGATTATGGCGGCCAAGCGAAGTTGAGACATTTTAATAGACTTTTCTCTTGATTTTACCATTTGAGCGCAGGGGGCGTGGTGGCTCAGCGGTCTAGCTGTATGCCTCTCACCAAGGCGGCCCGGGTTCGATTCCCGGTCAATGCATGTGAGATTTTCGAAGTGAAATGCCAAGTCCTGTGGTTCGGATTCCACGTAAAAAGGAGGTCCCGTGGCTCATGATCTCAAGATTAACGGTCACGTTAAACTACAAGCTTCCTTCCTTCCTTACTTCCTTCCATTTGAGCGCAATGAAATATGGTACAGTAAATGTTTATACACATTGAAATGCACTGGAATGTAATTTAGTTCAATTGTTCACATAACCTCAAAATGGCGGCTGTGCTCAATTTTAAAATTAAGTTTTTATTTATTGTGTATGAATCATGCGATTGAAGTGAACGTTTGAATAATGAACCTACGCAAACATCGTCATCTAATTGTACATAACTCTATGGCCTACATATATAAAAATCCAACATGGCGACCAACCGAAATATTAAGACGGTTCTGAATATCTACTAATCTATGATAACAATCAATCTGAAATTTTGTATGGTGATAGAGGCTATGAACATAAGTACAACTATGTCCAACTTTCAATAACCTGGTGAGCACAAATTGAACATGGCGGCAACGTGAAATATAAATATTGACATAGACGTTTCTCGCGATTTAACCATCCGAGCGCAGTAAAACTTGGTGCGGCAAATTCTAATACGAATTTTCATCCACTGGCATCTAATTTATTTCAATTGCTTTCATAACCACATCATGACAACTGTGCGAAATTTTGAAATCTGATTTTCATATCTTGAGTCCTTATCATGCGATTGAAGTTTGAATACTACACCTACACAATAATCTGCATGTAATAGTCCTCTAGGTCCTACATATTATGTAAAATCCAAAATGGCGACCATCCGAAATATTTAGCCGCTTCTCAATATCTACGAATCTATTACAGCAATCAAACTGAAATTTTGTATGTTGAAAGAGGCAATTAACCTAAATAGGATAACATATGAAAATAGGCTGTATAGTTCTTCACGGAACTATTTGTTGAATTTGTACTTAATTGTAATTTCTGTTTAAGTTAGTGTTATTTGTCAACCACGTCTCTAGGTACAACTGACAAATAAGTTGGAACCTTCTCGGAACTAGAACGCTTTACATTTTTTGTAACATTAATAAGCTTGGGAACCTTTTTTCGTTTAAAGTGGTATTCCAAGTTTCACGGCTATTGCTGTTGTGCACAAGTTGTTAGGATCAACAATTTTTCAATATTCTTAGCCCTTGTCAATCTTCACTGTGTCTAA
This sequence comes from Meconema thalassinum, assembly GCA_946902985.2. Lineage (NCBI taxonomy): Eukaryota > Metazoa > Arthropoda > Insecta > Orthoptera > Tettigoniidae > Meconema > Meconema thalassinum. Next base: position 40,956,947 of record OX336388.2, read on the forward strand.
TGGGACACGTAAACTTGTGATATTCTCACTTATCTAATCTAGTCTATGCAATTGTTGCAACTTTTTCATAATTTGTCTTTAAATGTTATCTTGGTCTATTTACTATCAACTGCTACAATTTTGTATTGTGGCAAATTCAGCAATCAAATTACTTTAAACGTGTATTAGTGGCATTGCTTTGAATTTTTAGTCACGGCAGCTCCATGTTCTGTATTTTATATCGTCTTTAATCATTTCATGTTTGAGAGTTTATCCTCAATATTTGGCCAAACTAATTACTATTATTGCTATTGTTACCCTTGATCTTCACGTACGGTAGCAACTTGAGATGCACCTCGTGAACTTTGGCAATTATTTATTTCGTTTGTTGTGCTCTTACCAAAACTTGCTTAGCTACTATTTCTGTCAAGTTCATGAGTTTTCACAGATCTCCTTTGATTGTTTATCTTTGGTACAGCTCGCTGAGCTAACTTCCTACCTAGGGCCGTTCTCAATCTACGAATCTTGATTTTTGTTTTTTCGCAATCAAAACTGAATATAATCTCGCTTGTGGAATATTTAGTGTATTTCGAGCACAACAATCATATTTATTCATAAGAACTTTGAGCTTGATTATATTTGTAACTACGGCCAATGCTTGTAAATGGCCACGCCCCCCTTTCCTCACACTCCCCTGCTTTCAGAATTTCAGAGTCCTACATCACTACTAAATTAGCATATTTTTATTGCTTTTTACACTTTTGGAAATACAAATTGTTTTGATTGGGTTCTTCCCTTTGAACCATTTCTTCTGATTTCTCTCCCTAAACTGTTTCCTCATTCTTACTACGGCGGCTTCGGTGGCGTAGTAGGTAGCATGCTGAGCTTCTATGCCCAAGGTCGCGGCTTCACACCCGGGCGAAGTAGTCGGATTTTGAGAGCGTTAAAATCCCTCAGTATGCCTTCCTTTGGAGGGGAAGTAAAGCCAGCGGGCCAATATCATTGATTTAGTTAAAGAACCTTCCACTAAATAAATTTGTGTGAAGTAAAACTTGTAGGTTAGGTTCGATTATTGCTCTTAAGTTCCAGCGTTCGTCACCGGACGCTGGTTGCGGCGGCATCTAGTAGCCAATTGCACATCTAGTTGCCGTGGACGTTAGCATTTGGTAGCGAAAGTTGGAACTACTTGAAATTATCGTCCACAGTCCTTACTTGAATTAAAAACAGATAACACACACTAATACAGCCATCATAATTAACACACCCAAAGTACACGGTGCTACATGGACACGTTGTCGCTGCCCCTAAACTGAGGAACCAACCAACCATTCTTACTACATCTTCCCTATGGTGGCGATTGGACTCTTCCAACTGCTCCAATGGAACTTATCTGATATCCTCTGTTTCTGTAATGATACTTTAGTAGTATCAATGATAAAATTCAATATGTGGACCTGCAATGTTTTTCTTATTATTTCCTACTTTTAGGTGTAACCAAAATTCTCATATGGCAACAATGTGGACTACGTACCTCTGCCTCTCCAGGAAGAGCCGGTGAGAGAAGGAGCATATGGTCAGTTAACTGGCTGGGGATATAACACCGTGGGTATTCTATTATTGCTAGTTTACATGTTGTAGACCGTAATTTTCTACTCTTAAGGATGTTGAGCTAAGATGACGATGATTAAACTTTAGTTTTCCTTGCTTGTGTCCCAAAATGACAGATCAAATTTTGGTTTATTTCTGTTCCAGCTTCTGTCCCTAAGTTATAGAAGATCAAACTTTAGTTTCTCCTTGCTCTTGCATGTGTCCCACCCAATATGGTAGTTGATCACACTTTAGTTTCTCCTTGCTCTTGCATATGTCCCACCCAATATGGTAGTTGATCACACTTTAGTTTCTCCTTGCTCTTGCATGTGTCCCACCCAATATGACAGATGATCACACTTTAGTTTCTCCTTGCTCTTGCATGTGTCACACCAAATATGACAGATGATCAAACATTCGTTTCTCCTTGCTCTTGCATGTGTCCCACCTAATATGGTAGATGATCACACTTTAGTTTCTCCTTGCTCTTGCATGTGTCCCACCCAATATGACAGATGATCAAACATTAGTTTCTCCTTGCTCTTGCATGTGTCCCACCCAATATGACAGATGATCACACTTTAGTTTCTCCTTGCTCTTGCATGTGTCACACCAAATATGACAGATGATCAAACATTCGTTTCTCCTTGCTCTTGCATGTGTCCCACCTAATATGGTAGATGATCACACTTTAGTTTCTCCTTGCTCTTGCATGTGTCCCACCCAATATGACAGATGATCACACTTTAGTTTCTCCTTGCTCTTGCATGTATCCCACCTAATATGGTAGTTGATCACACTTTAGTTTCTCCTTGCTCTTGCATGTGTCCCACCTAATATGACAGATGATCAAACTTTAGTTTCTCCTTGCTCTTGCATGTGCCCCACCTAATATGACAGATGATCAAACTTTAGTTTCTCCTTGTTCTTGCATGTGTCCCACCCAATATGACAGTTGATCAAACTTTAGTTCCTCCTTGCTCTTGCATGTGTCCCACCCAATATGACAGTTGATCACACTTTAGTTTCTCCTTGCTCTTGCATGTGTCACACCAAATATGACAGATGATCAAACATTCGTTTCTCCTTGCTCTTGCATGTGTCCCACCTAATATGGTAGATGATCACACTTTAGTTTCTCCTTGCTCTTGCATGTGTCCCACCCAATATGACAGATGATCACACTTTAGTTTCTCCTTGCTCTTGCATGTGTCCCACCTAATATGGTAGTTGATCACACTTTAGTTTCTCCTTGCTCTTGCATGTGTCCCACCTAATATGACAGATGATCAAACTTTAGTTTCTCCTTGCTCTTGCATGTGCCCCACCTAATATGACAGATGATCAAACTTTAGTTTCTCCTTGTTCTTGCATGTGTCCCACCCAATATGACAGTTGATCAAACTTTAGTTCCTCCTTGCTCTTGCATGTGTCCCACCCAATATGACAGTTGATCACACTTTAGTTTCTCCTTGCTCTTGCATGTGCCCCACCTAATATGACAGATGATCAAACTTTAGTTCCTCCTTGCTCTTGCATGTGTCCCACCCAATATGACAGTTGATCAAACTTTAGTTTCTCCTTGCTCTTGCATGTGTCCCACCCAATATGACAGTTGATCACACTTTAGTTTCTCCTTGCTCTTGCATGTGTCCCACCTAATATGACAGATGATCAAACTTTAGTTTCTCCTTGCTCTTGCATGTGCCCCACCTAATATGACAGATGATCAAACTTTAGTTCCTCCTTGCTCTTGCATGTGTCCCACCCAATATGACAGTTGATCAAACTTTAGTTTCTCCTTGCTCTTGCATGTGTCCCACCCAATATGACAGTTGATCACACTTTAGTTTCTCCTTGCTCTTGCATGTGTCCCACCCAATATGACAGTTGATCACACTTTAGTTTCTCCTTGCTCTTGCATGTGTCCCACCTAATATGACAGATGATCAAACTTTAGTTTCTCCTTGCTCTTGCATGTGCCCCACCTAATATGACAGATGATCAAACTTTAGTTCCTCCTTGCTCTTGCATGTGTCCCACCCAATATGACAGTTGATCAAACTTTAGTTTCTCCTTGCTCTTGCATGTGTCCCACCCAATATGACAGTTGATCACACTTTAGTTTCTCCTTGCTCTTGCATGTGTCCCACCCAATATGACAGTTGATCACACTTTAGTTTCTCCTTGCTCTTGCATGTGTCCCACCTAATATGACAGATGATCAAACTTTAGTTTCTCCTTGCTCTTGCATGTGCCCCACCTAATATTACAGATGATCAAACTTTAGTTTCTCCTTGTTCTTGCATGTGTCCCACCCAATATGACAGTTGATCAAACTTTAGTTTCTCCTTGCTCTTGCATGTGTCCCACGCAATAAGACAGATGATCAAAGATCAGTTTTTCCTTGCTCTTTCATGTGTCCCTATATGGCAGATGATCAAACTTTAGTTTCTCTTTGCTTCTTGCATGTGTCCCAATATGACAGATAATCAAACTTTAGTTTCTCCTTGCTCTTGCGTGTGTCTCAATATGATCAATTAGTTTGTTTTTTCTCCCACCCTTTGACCTAATGTTGTACCTTTAGTTCCTGCATATGTCACCATTTGTGTTAACTTTTCCGTACCTTCTCCTGCTTATGCTGTCATGTATGAGGTTTGAAAGAAGCTCAGCAATGTGTGGTTTCACATTTAATGATGGTGTTTTATCTTGTCCTCAATTGCTTGTACTAATCTTCAGGCGAATATCACCTGTTCCCGATATGTTTCTGAAGGTCGCCTAAGGAATAATTTTCAATTTTATCGAGTTTTAGGCAAACTGTGTTATACTTTGTATTCTCCGGTTATTTACGCCATGCATCTTTCCTCTTTTATCATCGTTTGTCAATCCGCCACTTCTGTCATATTACTAACTCTTGTTTATTCCATGATATTTATAGTTATATAACCTCGACTGCATGCTGTTTGCTTTGCGGAAAGTTCAGCTCAATGAATATCATGGGTACTCGAGCCAAAATCGGTCCTTTGTTGTTAGATAGTACCATAAAAATTGGATTATGTCTTCATTACACTAATAGAAAAACACAATTTTTGGGCATGAGATGCAATGTGAAGGTCTCATGGTTTCTTGGTTTACATAATTTTATGCAGTTAAGTTGAGAAACGGCCACTTTGAATCATAACCCTGTGAAGATGGCTATAAACGGTGTATGAGGCGCTTACTTACTTACTACTTACTAGGTTGGCCACACAAACCATAGTCGGTCTTTGGCCTCGCCAGTCAGCCTCCTCCACCTTCTTCGGTCCATGTATTCTTCTCTGGTTTGTCTCATCCTGCTCATGCGCCCTCTGACCCCATCTATCCATCTCAGCCTTGGTCTTCCCTTTGCACTTTTGCCTCTGGTATCTTCTTCCACCACCTGCCTGGTTATCTGGCCATCTCGACGCATTACGTGTCCATACCACTTCATCCTCCTCTCTTTAGTCACTGCCACAATGTCCAGCGATTTGTACAATTCCTGAAGTTCTAGGGTTTTCCTTTTCCTGCAACCTTCTCATCCTTCGCTGGCCCAAAAATCTGTCTTAGCACAACTTTCTCAAATGTCAGGGGTATTCTTTCGGTCTTTAGGGTCAAAGTCCAGGTCTCTGCTCCGTATAGGACCACAGTTGTATTGCAGTCCTATAGATCCTTATCTACGCGTGTCTCGATAGAAGCCGGGACTTGAGCAGCTTTACAACTGCAAACCTTGACCGGTTTCCTGCTTGAATCCTAGCAGTCCTGGTCTATCTCATCCCTTTCACTGAGTACTGCTCCCAGATACTTAAATGCTTTTACCCTTTCATAGATTTCTCCATCCACATGTAAGGGTCTGTTATTGTTCTGTCTGCTCACTACAAGGTATTTGGTCTTTTCCATGTTCATCTTCAAGCCTACACTAATTTAGAATAAATACTTTTGTAATAGAATTTACCACTCATCGTTCACGATCGAACATAGCTTTTCGTCTTCGTGGTTTGTCACTAATAATTTCACTTAGGCTGATCTCCTTTAGTCTTGTTTACGGTAAGATTACATTGAGGGTGTATATTAGATTGTTAGCTATGCTCGTCTTACAGGAACGTGGCCCGTATATGGATGTTCTCCAAGTAGTTCGTATCCCAATTAGGAATTTTAAAGAGTGCTACATATCTGAAAATACAGACAAAATGATCTGCGCTGGTTATGAAGGAGGTGGTAAAGGTGCTTGCTGGGTAAGATGACTTTTTCCTAACATTTCTAGAAGAACATTCATTGGGAAAATGTGTATCCTCCATCCACAAAGTCTGCGAAGTTCCAGTGTAAAACACGCTGTCCTCGCATAGGAGGCAGTAGGCTGGCTGGTCCAATGAGGGGCCTAGAAACCGTGCTCCGCCCTTCGCATTCTCCTTCTCACTTTATCCGTCAGAGACATGTGCACTACTTCGCAGACAGTGTGGATGGGGGTATAGTAACATTAGTCTATCACTACTTACATGTTTGGATTTTGGTATAGGGTTACGATACTGCATGCATTCGGGATGGCATATCCGTTTGGATATGTAGTTAACTGTAGTTAACTTGTGTTTCGGGGTGACTATGGTGACCCACTAGTACTTGACGGCAAGCTGGTCGGAATAGTAACTTGGTGGAGAGGTTTATGCCCCAAACAAAACTCACCCACCATCTTCACCCGAGTCAGCGCTTTCCGCGATTGGATTAGAAACCAAACTGGAATATGAAATGTAACTCTTAAGATTTCAAATACATTCATGTATATAAGTTTGAGTTTTGGCCAAAATATATGATTTCTTTTGGCAAGGACACATTTCTTAGAGCTATGTGGGCCCGCCCAACAATAAATTGTGCAACGGTACATATGCATCAACAATGGACAGCGGTCTAAATTCTACTACCAGTCAATAATAACCTGAAATAAATTCCATGTATTTAGGATATACTGTATATTGTTATGGACTATTGAAGAAGAAAACTAGTGGATGACATATTTCCCTCGTCAAACGAGCATCATCAGATCCTAATTTACATCACAAACACTATTTGGTACGTTGTAGTTGTAGTACTTGTAGTAGTTGAGGGCAATAATATCTGGGATCGTCATTTATAAGTTTTGCAAGTTCTTTTTTCAGGTACTTAATGCCTTAATATTTATCAGTTTTATTAGTTATTGTTGTTTTAAGGGGCAGAAAAGTGAGGTCATCTTCTCCCCATGTCAGTGTTAATAACCACACTTACTAAGCTTTCTGAAGTTCATTTATTTGTTTTTTGATTTTGGAGGCAGTGACTGTCAGTAGGTTTGGTGGTGTTTTTTAGAGTTATTTGTATTGTAGATTTGTTTCCGATGACGCTCGCTTCATGAGCGAAACACATCTTCCATTAGTTTTCTTCTTCCTCAATAGTCCATAATTTATTTCAGGTGTTTTTCACGTTCCAGCAATTGGAATCATTTTAGTTGCAATATCAATAGTCAATAACGCAACATTGAAGAATGGCTCAAAAGCTATCTTTAAACACAAGCAGATGACCTCGTAGTTCAGCCCCTTAAAACAACAATAACTAACTAACTAACACTTGAAATTGAATTCGTTGGCCAGAAAAACATATAAATAATAACAGGGGCTTGAAAAAACGAATTTGCGTTAACTAATAATAATAAGATTTAAAGTGTGTTACAAGAAAATAATTTGTAAAGTTTTGAAGCCATTCTCCCAGTGTTGCCAACACAAACTGTAGTAACTCTTCAGTCGGTCAACAAGCAAGCAAATAATCAATTAATTAGTGTTAATTGCTTGGCCGTGAAAGCCAAGATACCATCTATTTGGGAGCCTTTATAGGGAGGTAAAAGGCTACTTGAGCGTGTGGTTTCTCGCAGTAAATAAGCGCAGGTGCGCTTCCTAAGAAGGGAGGTAGTGTACTCCTGTGGGGGTCCAGGCACGGACTCCAAGAGCCCGCTGATGAGCCTATCTTGATATTCCTAGGCGAAACCCCGCAAAAGACACAGCATAAACCTAGAAAAATTGCTGAGTTTTAATTCCTTGACCGTGAAAGCAAATGTACCATCTTCTTTAAGAAAATAAAAGATACGTTGCAGATTGTTTGTTACTACTCAACTGGTGGCCCACTTTTCGCTGACCACATCCAAGACCTAACGAGGCCAGCAACTCCTCTCTGCACCGCTCACGATCACATCACACAACAGTGAAAGGAACACAAGATTCCCCAGCGAAAGCACACACTTCATCTCCATACAAAATTCGAACTTACGTCTGCTCACGACGCACACATTATTTCACTAGACCCAAAGCTCCCTTACAAGTCTTCTATTATTTACGTCATCATGACGAATTTAAAATCTTATCTAAACAGAAATCAATGTTACGATATAGTTTGTCTGTCTGTGTGTATGTCAACTATGCGTTCATATACCATTCAACCAATTGCGATGAAATTTGGGTGAGGTGTTGAGTACACTCCAAGGAGGGTTTCTGGCTTAGTAAACCCATATTACAATAGGTAGCGCACGAGAAGATTCAAGAAATGAGCGACAAGTCGTGAAGCGTTTCAACAAAGTACCGTATGCATTCGTATACCATTCATCCGATTGCAATGACACTTGGGTGAGATGTTGTGTACACTCCAGAGAAGGTTCCAGGGTTAGTAAATCAATATTACAATAGGTAGCGCTCGAGTAGACCCAACAAATGAGCGCAGACACGCGAAGCGTTTCAAAAAAGTCCCGTCTGCATTCATACACCATTCGTCCGATAGCTATGAAACTTGGGTGAGAAGTTTTGGGCAATTCAGGGAAGGTTTCTGGCTTAGTAAATACACTCTACAATATGCAGCACACGAGTAGATTCAACAAATGAGCGACGACGTGAGTAGGATACATAGAGCGGCTCTGGGGCAGGGGCCTAATACGCAAGATGGCGGCCCCGTGAGTCCAACCACATGCTGGTTGTATAAATGGGGCTAATGCGCAAAATGGCCGCTAACAGTGGCGGTCAAAGACAATGCACGGGTAGCTGAGTGCAAGTATCTTTAGTCGGTCAACCAAAAAAGTGGGGAATAGCGGGATGGTGAGGTTAAAATAATTTATTTATTATATTAGTTGATATTTTTTTTTTTAGCACAGGGCTAATACACAAAATGGTCACTGCACACAACCACTTACACATATGACATGCTAACCTAACCTAACCTAACTTTAGCTAACCAAACCTAACCAAACTTAACCTACCCTAACTTTACCTAGCCGAACGTTACCTAACCTAACTTTACCTAACCTAACCTAACTTCACCTAACCTAACTAACCTAACCTGAGTTGACCTAACCATACATGTCCTCATATAATTTCACCTAACCTAACTTCACCTAACCTCAGTTGACCTAACCAAACATTTTCTCATATAATTTCACCTAACCTCAGTTGACCTAACCAAACATGTCCTCATATAATTTAACCTAACCTAACCTGACTTTACATAACTTAACTTTACCTAACCTAACCTCACTTAACCCACAGGAACCTCATTTAAAGATTTAAATTAATATATGTAAGTTTTTCTATTTTTACATTTTTAGATTTTACATTTTAGATGTAAGTTTTCGATTTAAATTTTACATTTTAGATTTTCCGAAAAGAGTAAACTACAAGGTCACATACCTAACCTCAGTTTCCTTTACAAACATGTCCTCACCTAACTCTAGCTAACCTAATTTTACCTAACCTAACCTTTACAGCTAAGTCAAAGGCTAATACACACCCAAAGTATATAATGATGATGATAATTGTTGTTTTAAGGGGCCTAACATCTAGGTAACAAAGTATATAAGGGCACACGCATAGGGAGTAAGGTAAAGCCAACACCTGCACTGTGGCTACTGTGCAAGATGTTCGTTACGCACAACCAGTTTAGGATTACAAAGTCAGTTAAGTTTTAAAAGTAAAAGCTTTTAATTGTGTATTTTTTTCTTTCCATATTCATATTTCACACATTGCCATTTACCAATTTCCAATTTATACTTTAAAAAAATGTCAGTTCTACGTTTTTGAATTTTATCAATATAGAAACATGGATTTTCCAATTTTGTTGTTTACATGTTTTTGATTTGGTCCATGTACAAAGTTAATTTTGCATTAGGAGTGGGGAGAGGTGGTTAGTATTTAAAATGTACAAGCAGTATCCATGCAATATTTTATTCATTTTTAATTACATGTACAATAATAACACCTAATACATTGTTTTTGTTATAAATTGTAGAGTTGGTTTTTATTTGTTTTCTATTTTTTTCCCTTAAGTATGAATACCTTGTTTTCTTTTCTTGTTGCTTGATTGGTACTGTTATCTATTTTAGTGCTATTGTTTTATATCCGAAATTGTTTTGTTTTGCTATATACAGGTAGAGGATTTTGATATTTATAATTTAACTCTTTAAGCATGGTCAATAATTGAGTAATGACCATAGGCATGTGTACCTATACCATCCGAATCAATTAATCTTTTATCATCAACAGGACACAAAGCAATTTTGTTTAGACTTTTAGATGATATGCCATGGTGTTTAGAAGCAATAATGTTCATTGGTATTCTATTTACCTCGTTTATCATATTACAATCCTTATAATCTTGAAAGCTTATACAATTTTTTGATAACACCTCTTCTAATACCTTTTATATTTTTGATTTCTTTACCATTTATGTCTAAAGCGTACATTTTAGCTCTAAGTCCAACAAATGCTTTTATAATTTGTCCACAAGCCTCGTCTTTAAATTTCCCCAACGTTTTCTTGTTTGATGTAGAGCAACATATGTGTTTAGCAGAATAATCAGATGTGTCCAGGTGTTCTAGGAAATACAACTTGTCTTGCTATACATCTTGGGTGTTAACCAAATAAATGAACGAGTCGGTATCCTTATACATGAGTTTAAGATTGTCCATGCCATAATAGGGTAGCAGGACATCATAGTGGTGGGAATACATGTGAGTTTTTGAAATATCCAGGATACACATTCCAATATATATATATATATATATATAGGCTTATTGAATACAATGTTACGTTTAGCCATGTGGAAAGCAGCTAGGTTCGGACCATAAATTGCTCTGTCAATAAATGTCGGCTTTGCTATTACCTTTTCCGCCTTTTTGCTGTCAGTCACAAGACGTATGTCTATTCCTTTACGAATATTTTCCATTGTTTTTCCAAAAATTGCATTGTTAAATAATTTGTACAGATATTTCTCAAAATCATTTTTGGCTTGTTTTCTAAGGTTGTTATTAAAATCAACGGGTGCCTTTAGCCAAGGTCTTTGTTTAAACGTTAACACACGATGAATTTTGAACAATTTCAGTCCATGATCTAGAGCGTGATTAAGTGCCATGTAACGAACAACGTATCGCCTTCGATTTCCAAGATGTGGAATTAGTTTTTTCAGAGGCGAATCCTTGGGTTCTGTACACTCTGGTAGGAAAGGTAAATCGTTGTGTAGATCATGATGGATAATCAACATCAACGTCTAAAATGTATCCCGCAGTGTCGTCATCCTTTAGCGTTTCTAGATCAACAGTATCTGGAGAAACCCACTGAAATCCACCGTAAGGAAGAGAGTGACACATAAGCCACCCATATGGTTGTTGGCATCATCATTGGTAATAAACTGTGACGGTTTCTCGGAATCATAGGTTGCATGTATTTATTGTTAGCTTCAGCATACCGATGAGACACCTGGCATATGCCTCCACGTATTCCAGACTCGATTAAAATAATCTGATTGTAATCCTGTATAATCCTGTAGCAATTCCAGTTCAATTCCTGTGTAAGGGAGCATTGCCTCGAAACTTAAACCAGGCGAAGTATAAAAGTGTGCAGCATCCACTCGGTGTGTTTCTAATGTTTCGTTTCGAAAAGTTTCAGAGTTGTCTGCAAAAAGAAATACATATGAAGTTAGGTAAAGGTCAGTATATTCCCCTAGAGTTTTAATTTTGAACTGATTCCATACATTTTTTGGCATGTTCTTAGTCTTCTTTATTATCATCATCTTGACTTAATTTGTCAAAGAATGCCTCTTTTGGGGGTAATCACGTTTCACTTTATTTTTCCCATGCATCAATGTAGTCATAACAAAATACTCCTTTACGAGTCATGAGCGTTGCATTTTCTTTCCCAAAGTACTTGCCTGTTTCAGGGTATGATATTAAGTTGGAAACTAAGTTTTCCAAACTACTCGGCATTAACCGAAACGTGTCCACAAATCGAAGCTTAACATTTCTAACATATTTGGTGAAGGAAATGTACTTTTCTTTGGAGTTTGCGAGAACATCCACTCTCTCAGTAGTACATCCCAATTGTTTTACAATGAAATTTGCGTCGTAGCCACTCATATTATGTAAAAATACAGGAACGGCATTACGTGTTTTACACCTAAAATTACAGTTATTATCAGCACTTCCACGGTATTCCCCTGTAATATGGCAATGGTCTTGAACTTTCCAGTCCTCTTTGGTAAATGGTATATAACATAAATAACAGGTTTCAGAACATTGGAACTCTGCTTCTTGATCCTGAGTTAAGGCATTTGGAACATTTAAGCTGTAAAGGCGATCAATTTCAACAGCTATTGAGATCAAACAGTCCATAAACTTTTTTGCAGCATCAGGTCCACGATAAATAAGAGGTTGGCTTGGAAGGTTTAATTATAGGTGTTCCACAGCTGGTGAGGGTTTAACGTAACCTATATACCAAAGCTCAGAGGAACATGACTCTGGTATGGCACTGTATAACTTGCCTCAGGATTAGGTAGATATGTTTGATATGGTAAGAGTATACTTTCAAAATCTGCATTGATAACGTAATGTATTCGAAGTATTTTTTCCACATTTAAGAATTTCACAATTGGGTTTTTAATAGGCATTTCAACCCTAGCAATGTCATGCAGGACACACAAAGCTCTATGTTCTTCCATTCCTCGTTGACCATATCGATTATCGAAATGAGTAAAACACCGTTTACACTGAGCCCGGCTCGAGCTGCTCGAACAGCTGACGTCAGAGTTCGAACAAGTTCGAGCTGTGCTCGAGCTTTTGTGCGCGCCGTGACCTATCGGCGTGTTCTTATCACCCAGAAACTTCAAGAAGGTTGTGTTTAGAGTATTGTGCTAGGCGGAATCGACTCGTCATGTTGTTGCTGTGCACTGCTGTATAGTTTGTTCATATAACCCCTTCAAATAGTATCTGTAATGTTGAGATAGCTACAAGCCGTGTTTGTGCGATGATTCGATTCACATGTCTCCCCAGAATATACAAACTGCCTACTGAACATCATTGGAGTGCACAGGACAAATTCACGGGTCACAACACTTCCTTTGTGCAATGGTGTGGCAACAGTATGTTTATATATGCGATTGATTAATTAATTAATTTTACCTCAGTGACTCCTGCATCAGCGGACTATATTTTTAATTCAGGTGTTAAATTATGAGACTATCTGTTCTCCCTTTTCTTTTCAATGTTTCATTAAGCCGTAATATGATGTAAGTGTGTACCATTAATAACAAAAATAATAATAATAATTTGTTCTGTTGCAGGAACATACAGTATGTTTGCTACTATCGTCGACAGTATTACTACCTTCCCTGAAGCCAAAGGCGTATCAGAGATGGGGTGTGGGGGAATTATCTTATTAATATTATTATTATGTACAATTTCTCTTTCCCTGCACAAAGCACCTGATGGTCACCACTCCGCACACAGCAATATACTGAGAGTAGTAGTCAAATAGGTTCATTCACACCGTACGCAACAGAATCTCTACTTAGTATAAAACTAAGTACCCGATTCTTGGCTGTCACGGGTCATCTCGAGAACTACTGAATGGATATTGATTCGGCTTTCACCATTCTGTAAAGGTAATCTCGAGGAAGATTTCTGTAGAAAATAATTTATTTATGATCAAAGGGAGCCAAGCAGTAACGATTTCAGTGAAAAAGTCAGAAAAAAAACCTGGCGTCCGTGCGCTTTTTAAGCTTACGCTGGGCAAACCGTTAAAAATATCAATATACTATGAGTGTAACAATTGTTCAGCATGAAAAATTCTACAAAAAAGTCTGCGAGAGCGTATCTCTATCTTCGATACTTCGCCCACTGTAAGTGCTTTTAGTTTGGACGGAAGGGGGATTTGTGTCTCATGCACCTCGCCATTCTTAAATTCCGTCTGACAGGAATTCCTTGCACATTCATAACTGTTCCCGGGCGAAGCCGGGGTGGGTTGCTAGTGGTTCCATAAAATATCGTCTGGGCGGTCAGCGCTTCGCATAGTTTGTGTGTGGTCCCTTGACAGTTCGAACAGGTTCCGTATCGAGCCTACGTTGCGTATCGGGCTGGCGCGACCCCACTCGAACTTGTGCATCATACGCTCCTATACCAGACCCAAAACAACTGTGAACATGAGGGAGGAGCCAGATTCAGTCACTCACTCGCGCCAGCCAATAGCATAGCGCGGCGTTGCCTAGTTAACTCAACTAGCTGGGCTCGCTGCGCCGTACAAAACCGTTATTTCTCTCCGCGCACGAAAATAATTAATTATTCAATTATTTTGATGACCCTATGTTGCAGAGCTGAAAATTTTGAAACTGACTGTCCAAACCCCGTGACGATACGACCAGCCATTCGGGAGATAACATCAGCCCTTGAACTGAAGGCATAATTAGAGAAGGAATGATTTAGGTGTTGAAATATTTAGGTTCACTAGGGTTGATAACGAAGAGTGACGGCATTGCTCTATCAATTCAGTAGTGGAGCTTTAACATGTGCTGAGAGCTGAAGTCTTGAACTCGTAACAATGTCCCTTAGCAAGCCCAGTGGCAGCCGAACAGTTTTGCACAGCCAGGCAAGAAATATAATTTTCAGGGTATATGGCCTTTAAAAGAAGCTTTCGAATACAGAAGTACGTGAAAACACAAAATCTGATAACCTGTGTTATTGTGTTATCAGCAGTTATGTTTTTATTTGTAATTGAGTCGAATAAAACTCACCTCTTCACAGTTTTACCTCACGAGGCACAGTGTAGCCAGTTCTAACCCTGAGACCAGAACTAAATGTCATGATTGAGCCGTGAATCACATCCGGACCTCACGGGTTGTTGTTGATGATAGTTTTAGGGGCTTTGCGACATCGTGGTCATGTAGCCCCGTGTATAAGTGTGTGTGTGGAATTTGTCTGATAACCTGTGTCACTGTGATGTCTGTACTAGTGTGTGTATTTGTAAGTCAGGTAGGATTTGGGTAGGAAGCGGCCATGGCATGTTAGGTACCATCCCGGCATTTTCCTGGATTAGAAGTGCGAATCCACAGAAAAATCACTTCCAGGATGGTTAAGGTAGGAATCCAAACCACATCCTCCCAGTTCTGCTTCACGAGGCTGAGTGTAACCAATTCCAGCCATCAAACTAGAATTGTATTGCTTGGCAGAGCTGGGAATCGAACCTGGACCTCCTGGGCCACAGCCAAGAATGCTGGTTGCTACGCCAGGAGGTGGACACATGCACAAATAACGTTTGTGTGATATCTTATATCTGCCTCATATCACATTGTGCGCACTCCGTTGTGAGCATAGATATTCGTAGGATTAGGCCCCTCAGCTCGTACATGCACTTACATTCGGAGTGCCTTGTGTTCACGGAACTGATCGTGCGTATACTGCGAGTGTAGAGCTGTGTCATCTCCACTGTGGCAACAGCGCTCAGCTGGACGCACGCTACTGGGCTAGCCCATGTTCACAGTTGTTTTGGGTCTGGTACCAGGGAGGAGCCAGATTCAGTCACTAACTCGCGCCAGCCAATAGCATAGCGCGGCGTTGCCTAGTTAACTCAATTAGCTGGGCTCGCTGCGCCGTACGAAATCGTTATTTCTCTCCGCGCACGAAAATAATTAATTATTCAATTATTTTGATGACCCTATGTTACAGAGCTAAAAATTTTGAAACTGACTGTCCAAACCCCGTGACGATACGACCAGCCATTCGGGAGATAACATCTGCCCTTGAACTGAAGGCATAATTAGAGAAGGAATGATTTAGTTGTTGAAATATTTAGGTTCACTAGGGTTGATAACGAAGAGTGACGGCATTGCTCTATCAATTCAGTAGTGGAGCTTTAACATGTGCTGAGAGCTGAAGTTTTGAACTCGTAACAATGTCCCTTAGCAAGCCCAGTGGCAGCCGAACACTTTTGCACAGCCAGGCAAGAAATATAATTTTCAGGGTATATGGCCTTTAAAAGAAGCTTTCGAATACAGAAGTACGTGAAACACAAAATCTGATAACTTGTGTTATTGTGGTATCAGCAATTATGTTTTTGTTTGTAATTGAGTCGAATAAAGCTCACCTCTTCACAGTTTTACCTCACGAGGCACAGTGTAGCCAGTTCTAACCCTGAGACCAGAACTAAATGTCATGATTGAGCCGTGAATCGCATCCGGACCTCACGGGTTGTTGTTGATGATTGTTTTAGGGGCTTTGCGACATCGTGGTCATGTAGCCCCGTGTATTTGTGTGTGTCTGGAATTTGTGTGATAACCTGTGTCACTGTGATGTCTGTTCTAGTGTGTGTATTTGTAAGTCAGGTAGAATTTGGTTACGAAGCGGCCATGGCACGTTAGGTACTGTCCCCGTTTACCTGGATAGTAGGCTGTCAGATATCCGCCCCCTCAATCGGATTGCCAATTATCAATTGCACCGGCACAGTTACATCAATGAAAATGGCACTGACAGATACTATCGAGATAAGAGCACAGAAATTCACAGGAAATCATTGTGGAACACACCAAAATAGACGGGGGTTCATACTTACCGTTACTTACTTCTTAATTATCTCGGGGTTTGAGTTGACAACAGGATCACTAAAGTCTGTTCACACAATAACCTCCACCATGACATTTAAAAATGAACCAGAACGAAGACGAGAACTTTGAACTGTACAAAAGCTTTATTTCTAATAAAGGGTATGATTTTACTAACACAACAAAATCAACGTGGCTATCAGTAGCCCAAGTCAATCTGACTACGTCCTCCAGTAGGACTTGCAAAATTATCATACAACATGATAAAAACATTTTAGCTCTCAAGAGCTCCAAATAACGTAATATTCATAACACTATTGGATTGGAAAAGGACGTCAGGGTGTGACATATATAGAGCATTTGGTTTCCTTTTAATAAACATTAGAATGGTATTTATAGTCGCAAGGCCAAAGTGTGTACGACCTCACTCTCTGAGAACCATATGTTGGCACAGCTGCGGGCTACCTTCCAGCCTGTTGCATACTGGTCAAATGCACTCCCTTCTCACATGCTATGTTACGTAAGAATACAGCCTGCACTCTCAAGCTTTTAAATGTCTATAAGACAACTCACATTATTTACGCAAATCTTTCAAGTACTTTACTCACATCCTATTGGATCATTATGTTAATTTCTTTAAACTTGTTAAGTTCAATCCAAATGTTTAATTAGCTCTTAAATGTTTATAACTAAATCACATAAATTATTTATAACAATTAGAAATTGTTTATAATATTTGTCAAAGACAATAAAAATATTATAAGCACGCCTTTAACATCACTCTCGTTCCATATTATTTTCAAATATATTTACAACAATTATTTAAAATATTAACATTTAAATTGTTTAAATTATTAATTTAATAAATACATTAGCCACATGTTCATTCGGTTGGTAATTTTATAATCCTGTTTAATATAATCGACCAATGAAGGTTAGTTATACATGTTAATGTCACAATCTAGTTTAATAAAGGTTTTAATAATGATTTGTGACGGCAACCTTCATTCAAAATCTTATCTCAAATTCTTTCAAAACTCGTGTTAATTATAACAGTAACTCACTTGATTAATTTTCAACGAACTATGACAATCTTACTCCAGCGGAAAATCCTTCGCTAACAAGTTAATGCACAATCTGCATTAAAAATATGCCCAAAATCATCATATATTAATCTATATGGCATTAAAAACTTCCACATAACTTACAAAACTTCCACAAATAATTCTTTAACATTTATTCCTGTGGGAACTTCCTTCATATTCAAGGGCATTATACCTCAGCGACTTTCAACACGCGCTGCACTAGCGATTATACATTCATAGTTCCACAAAAAAATTCTTATAATCATTAATAGTTTCAAAACTGTTTTTCTATTTAACCTTCGTGGATTTCATTCATGAACCGAAATGAAGTCAAAACTTGCCAATCACAAACAAATTTAATAGTGAATACGCTTATATACGCCTGTCTGGTCTATCAAAATTTAAGATTAACATCTTTAAAAAAATTGTAGTATGAAAATACTATCTTCAAATAAAGTGCGACTAAAATGCAAAGTAGTCGAATAGAATCCAATTAGACTGGGGAATGCAAACATCGTTATATAAATCTCTAATTGAGAAAAACTCCTAACAAAAGTACTTGACTTTAATGCATTCAATAATTCATTATTAAGGTTACTCTTTCACAAAAGTGTCTATGATGCAATGTTCCTTCATAACTGACGATAAATGTCTTTGTTGCAATCAATACAAATAACGACTAGTATTTCCAAGATCGTCGACAACGTAAGAGATTTTAACGCTCTAAAATCATTTAAATGTTCTTCCTTCTTGATGATGACAGAAAATTGTTCAAAGTAATTAAACTGGGGTAGAATTACTTTAATAAAATGACACGCTGTCTGAATTTAAATCTGCCATGAAAATCATTAACTTACAGTCAAATCGTGACTACAAAAAAATTAATTACTGAAAAATCCAAATATCAGTCTCAACTGATTCAAAATCGTTAACTATGCCCATGACATAACAATGTCTTAATAAATCGTCGAAAAATGCAAAACTCAACAAGGTGTACGGAGAATAAGGATCTCAACAAGAAAATAGGGCAAAAAACATGAGGATAAAAAATGGGAAAAATGGTTGCTCAAACATTATTAGTATACTCAAATACAATAAACGTTCACGACTACCTTATCTGCCGATTGACGTTCCAGAGGAAAATTCCCCAAAGAAGACTGCTGATGGATCCATTTCACCACGTTAAAGTTGAGCTCCATCCTCGAAATAGGAAATAGCACCCTCGGAGAATCGAACTGCTTCCTTCTCCGTGAATCGCTCTGCTCCTCGAAGACGAATAGACATCCTTCCGGCAATAATCTTCTTTGTGAGTCGGGATATCCCTGACCTCTCTTGAAAAATTCCCTGAAGTTCCAGTAGACAATCGCCATGAAGTTTTGTAGAAATTTCCGAAGAAATTATTCATATTCAGAGTATGAAATTGTTTCTATGGCTGTTGGATGGTATTCAGCCTTTAATTACGAAACATGGGTGTAGATGGTATTCACCGCATGTTCGCTTGTGTGGAATAGCAATTAGCGAAGTTCCATGTCGCTATCTTACTCCGTTGAAGTATGTCCCAATTGCAATAAGCCCTTTTAGCCTTCCATCTGCTCTTCGGTTGTAGTGTCAGAAGAACAAACTGCCGTATTCAATTGCTCCATTATACTGTATCGTTCTGTAACCAAGCAATCTGAAGTCTTTCTACTCCACTCGCAGCGTCAGCCTTGCGTTGATTCTGGCTAAACAAAAGTGTTTCTCTAGTGGCGAGATAATCACTTTTGTCAGTCGTATAAAACTGCTAATATCTTTTAAACTAATCGGTCGAAATTGTTCAGCTTTTCTCTATAACTGCATGTAGCACTGCACAATACAATTATCTTATCGGTGACCGCTAACTGTTCGAAGCTAAACTTGTAGAAGCTTTCTAAGGTCCGTTTCAACTTCACCTAGTTTGACCTGGATCTCGTTAATATTGTGGCCTCGCCACGCGTTATAAAGACGATTCTTTTCACTGCTGTTCACTTCGACGTCTCACTATAATGAATGTATAAGAAAAGAACTTTCACAAATATACTTCGATGATCTGAGAATGAGATCTCAGAATGATCAGAGAACGAAAGAGGCTCCTCTCTTCTGCGCAAGCCCTTTTATTAACTTCTCGAGGGGCGTTACCATCCCTTCCAAAGCGTGATACTGCGTCATCGCTAAAAGTTCCAACTTCGTTAATACATGACGGATTTTCAAAATTCAAAAACTGAAAATAAATTTCACCAAATTTCCAAATCATTGCTTTTACTGCAAATGGATTTCCACAATTCTGCATTCCAAAAGTAATAAAAATACCATAGTTTCAGCAATCTCCTTCTTCCTTGAAACTATCGTTCATTGGTTCATGCCTCTCCTCCAATAGCATAGTTTCTTCCTCAGCAGAATTCCTCGTTTCCTGCGACTGCGTCGTACATCTTGGAACATTCTGGACTAAATGCTGACGTCACTGAGAATCTCAGCTCAAGTAGCCTGCTGGCATAACATTTGCGTCATCCGTGCTTACGTCATGACTACCCACGTCATAACTATGACAACCATAACTTTCCTTATAATTTCAAATATAGCCACCGTGGTCTCTATATAATTCAATTACGGGGGCATTCTCCTCTCACCACGTTTTAAAAACAGTTGCAAATTGTTTTTAAACCCAATGTTACAAGTATCTCAACTCTCTTGAACACGAAATTGAATTATTACTGGCTTACTCTAGTATGATATTTCCTCTATGTTCCTTAATCATAACTTTCTTCTACTCTGGGTTGTGTGTGGTTAATGTATTCTTTCCTCTCTAATTCCTCTTCTGACCAGTATTTCTATTTTCAAAGTTCTGCTGGCTCGTAGAAGGCCCAGGATCGATTACAACATCCTGCCTTTTCTTTTGATTGTCAGCTTCTTTATCCCTTAATTCTTTAAAGTATTGCTGGCTTTCCTTTTCTCTTTGCTGATACTGATCAGGTGTCATAACCTGACTTTGAGTATTCTGGTTTCTATTTTGGTTTTGGTTATTCCTATTATAGTTACGGTTATACCCATTATTGTTGTAATATCTGCCTCTTCCATTGTAGTTTCCTCGGTTGTAGTTCCAACCTCTTCTCTGTTGATACGGTCGGTAACCTTGTGATCTGTAATTTCTAAACTGATTATTCCTGTGAGGACCTACATTGTCAGTTTTCTCCTGCTCTGGCTTGTCAGTTTGTTGGACTTGGTCCATATATACCGTATTGATTTCTTTAAATTCCTGCCTTTGACCTTTCTGGACTACGTTAGGCATTGGACTTGTGTAGTCTAACCTTCTTAGTAATTCATCCATGCTGGATAAATCCCTGATGTTGGACGAAATTATAAGTCTTCTCACCTCAACTGGCAGCATACGAGAAATCGCATCTATTAGTTGCTCCGTGGACAATGGGGGTTGCAAAAATCTCAAGCGGGACAACTGACTCGTAAAGAAATCAGCGTACCTCGTTGGAAGAGTACCTGAGTATTTTCTTGAATACACCTCCGCTCTTAACGAATTATGCGCTTCTATGGACCAAAATCGTTTGATTAATGCCTCTGCAAACTCGTCAAAGTTACTGAATGTGTATCTAAATGCGCGAAACCATTCAAGGGGTCCTCCAATCAGATATCTCTCTACTATCTTCATCTCTCTCTCTCTGGGAATGTGAGCTTCGATGAAATAATCTTTGAGATTCCTTACATACTCTATAGGTGTCAAACTATCAGTGTTACTGAATTTTTGTGGTTTGTCCTCGAAATTCCTGATGACCGTCACGTTCCTCGGATATGAATCCGGATAGTCTTTCCCACTATCTCGATAATTCCACTCAGGTTCCATATTCCTCTCGTCATCCTCCTCTCTGAATCTGGATACACGTTCTTCAGGAGTCACGTCTCTTTCTTCTGGATCTAGGTGACATCTTCTGGTATACTTCCTATTCAATTCGCAAGCTAAGCCTTCTGTATCCTTGTCAGTGATTTCTGTTAAGACTTTCTTGACTATCTCTTCTTTGTAGTTCTCCATTAAACTAGCCTCTCCTAACTTCAAATTTTTCAGTTTACTCGTCGTTTCATTTACATCCGAGACAACTTTATGAATTTGATCCTCTAATGTAGATTTTAAAGTTTGCATATCCTGATCTAGTTGTGTTCTATCGTCAACTTGTTTTTCGGATAGCGAATTTATCCTGACGCTTAAATCTTTCCTAATCTGTACTACTTCATTGTTAATTTCTATCTGCGTACTGGCAAGTTTTCTTTCAATCCTTTCCTGAATTTGGGTTACATGTTCCCCACTTGACTTATTCCACTCGTCTTTCCATACCGCTACGTTTGCTGTTAACATTTCGGCTATGTCTACTTCGATATCCTCTTTTAATACTCTATTGTGGTCTAATACCTGTGTTCTCATGACCTCTACATCATACTTCAACTCTGCTAAAGACGTTGTTGTTCTAACTGATTCATCAACTAGTCTAGTCGCTAATGCAGTTATATTACGCGTACAAAGAGTTTTTGAGTTTTCGATTTCTTCCCTGACTTTATTTACATCAGTTTGGACTTTAGTGATATCTACGAAAACTGTGTTGACCTCTACCTGAATCTTAGTTATGTCACTTTGCACCTGAGTTATATCCGCATGAATGTTATTAATGTATACCTGAACATTGGATACATCAGTTCTAGCTTTTTGAATTTCTTTTTGGACTTCCTCGACCTTGTCTTGGACAGTCGCTACATCGTTTTTGACAACAACTACTTCGGCTCTAGCACAAGAAATATCCCCTCGGACATTAGCTACATCTAAATTTAACATTGTAAGGTCTCTCAGTACCTTAGACACATCATTTTTAACATCAGACACATTTGTGCGGATGTCACTTACAGTATTTTCAATTACTAGGGTATTAATCTGTAAACGCGACATATTATCCTCCAAATTAGCAGCACTAGTATGAAGAACCTTCATATTCTCCTCCATTCGACTATTATTCCTTGCTTCCATCTCCTTCATACTACTATTCAAATTAGCAGACATATTACTAGCATTCTCCTCCATGCTTTCATTCAGCATCTGCTTCATACTACTAGTCATGCTTGCTTTCAAATTAGCAGACATATTACTAGCATTCTCTTCCATCATCTGCTTCATGTTAGCAGACATCTCCTCTAACATTTTCTTCAAACTTTCATCTGCCATTACAATATTATTCAAAAATGGATTGCTGTAGGGACATACATCAAAAGAGTAAAATAACAACATTTGAGCAACACTTTTCACCATATATAAATTTGATCAATTTTCTGTCTTAAATCTAACTTATAACTACCTTATAATTAATATTCGAAGATACTTCATGTTGAAACAAACTCAAGCACATGTTCAAATTTCTCTGGCTCATTTTAAAATATCCTAACACAAATAATTTACATTTACAATCCAAATATTTTAATTTTATCTTTAATATGACTGAAATGTCATAAGCCGGTCAAATAAAATAAGATTCCAGATTATAGGCGATTTTTCTAAGTTTCCTGCCCATTTAACCTTTCTCAAGTTGTATAAGATCTGATCTTTTCTAAGTGTAATTTTCCTAACACAATACAACATTTAATTCCTATATAATCACACTCTTAAATTCTACAATTGGCCTAGACATCTAACAAAGAATCAACCTCTTTATTTGAGTCTAATCGAACCTCACGTTTTAGGTGCGAATCTTTCTATTGTTCAACCTGGTGATCCAGTTTTGTCGAATTCGCCCCAACGTTTTAGGTGCGTCAATCTTTCTGTTGACTCAGCCCCACGTTCTTGGGTCGCCAATCTTTCTGTCCCCGTTTACCTGGATAGTAGGCTATCAGATATCCGCCCCCTCAATCGGATTGCCAATTATCAATTGCACCGGCACAGTTACATCAATGAAAATGGCACTGACAGATACTATCGAGATAAGAGCACAGAAATTCACAGGAAATCATTGTGGAACACACCAAAATAGACGGGGGTTCATACTTACCGTTACTTACCTCTTAATTATCTCGGGGTTTGAGTTGACAACAGGATCACTAAAGTCTGTTCACACAATAACCTCCACCATGACATTTAAAAATGAACCAGAACGAAGACGAGAACTTTGAACTGTACAAAAGCTTTATTTCTAATAAAGGGTATGATTTTACTAGCACAACAAAATCAACGTGGCTATCAGTAGCCCAAGTCAATCTGACTACGTCCTCCATTAGGACTTGCAAAATTATCATACAACATGATAAAAACATTTTAGCTCTCAAGAGCTCCAAATAACGTAATATTCATAACACTATTGGATTGGAAAAGGACGTCAGGGTGTGACATATATAGAGCATTTGGTTTCCTTTTAATAAACATTAGAATGGTATTTATAGTCGCAAGGCCAAAGTGTGTACGACCTCACTCTCTGAGAACCATATGTTGGCACAGCTGCGGGCTACCTTCCAGCCTGTTGCATACTGGTCAAATGCACTCCCTTCTCACATGCTATGTTACGTAAGAATACAGCCTGCACTCTCAAGCTTTTAAATGTCTATAAGACAACTCACATTATTTACGCAAATCTTTCAAGTACTTTACTCACATCCTATTGGATCATTATGTTAATTTCTTTAAACTTGTTAAGTTCAATCCAAATGTTTAATTAGCTATTAAATGTTTATAACAAAATCACATAAATTATTTATAACAATTAGAAATTGTTTATAATATTTGTCAAAGACAATAAAAATATTATAAGCACGCCTTTAACATCACTCTCGTTCCATATTATTTTCAAATATATTTACAACAATTATTTACAATATTAACATTTAAATTGTTTACATTATTAATTTAATAAATACATTAGCCACATGTTCATTCGGTTGGTAATTTTATAATCCTGTTTAATATAATCGACCAATGAAGGTTAGTTATACATGTTAATGTCACAATCTAGTTTAATAAAGGTTTTAATAATGATTTGTGACGGCAACCTTCATTCAAAATCTTATCTCAAATTCTTTCAAAACTCGTGTTAATTATAACAGTAACTCACTTGATTAATTTTCAACGAACTATGACAATCTTACTCCAGCGGAAAATCCTTCGCTAACAAGTTAATGCACAATCTGCATTAAAAATATGCCCAAAATCATCATATATTAATCTATATGGCATTAAAAACTTCCACATAACTTACAAAACTTCCACAAATAATTCTTTAACATTTATTCCTGTGGGAACTTCCTTCATATTCAAGGGCATTATACCTC
Source organism: Meconema thalassinum (assembly GCA_946902985.2). NCBI lineage: Eukaryota > Metazoa > Arthropoda > Insecta > Orthoptera > Tettigoniidae > Meconema > Meconema thalassinum. Next base: position 40,981,789 of record OX336388.2, read on the forward strand.
AGCGACTTTCAACACGCGCTGCACTAGCGATTATACATTCATAGTTCCACAAAAAAATTCTTATAATCATTAATAGTTTCAAAACTGTTTTTCTATTTAACCTTCGTGGATTTCATTCATGAACCGAAATGAAGTCAAAACTTGCCAATCACAAACAAATTTAATAGTGAATACGCTTATATACGCCTGTCTGGTCTATCAAAATTTAAGATTAACATCTTTAAAAAAATTGTAGTATGAAAATACTATCTTCAAATAAAGTGCGACTAAAATGCAAAGTAGTCGAATAGAATCCAATTAGACTGGGGAATGCAAACATCGTTATATAAATCTCTAATTGAGAAAAACTCCTAACAAAAGTACTTGACTTTAATGCATTCAATAATTCATTATTAAGGTTACTCTTTCACAAAAGTGTCTATGATGCAATGTTCCTTCATAACTGACGATAAATGTCTTTGTTGCAATCAATACAAATAACGACTAGTATTTCCAAGATCGTCGACAACGTAAGAGATTTTAACGCTCTAAAATCATTTAAATGTTCTTCCTTCTTGATGATGACAGAATATTGTTCAAAGTAATTAAACTGGGGTAGAATTACTTTAATAAAATGACACGCTGTCTGAATTTAAATCTGCCATGAAAATCATTAACTTACAGTCAAATCGTGACTACAAAAAAATTAATTACTGAAAAATCCAAATATCAGTCTCAACTGATTCAAAATCGTTAACTATGCCCATGACATAACAATGTCTTAATAAATCGTCGAAAAATGCAAAACTCAACAAGGTGTACGGAGAATAAGGATCTCAACAAGAAAATAGGGCAAAAAACATGAGGATAAAAAAATGGGAAAAATGGTTGCTCAAACATTATTAGTATACTCAAATACAATAAACGTTCACGACTACCTTATCTGCCGATTGACGTTCCAGAGGAAAATTCCCCAAAGAAGACTGCTGATGGATCCATTTCACCACGTTAAAGTTGAGCTCCATCCTCGAAATAGGAAATAGCACCCTCGGAGAATCGAACTGCTTCCTTCTCCGTGAATCGCTCTGCTCCTCGAAGACGAATAGACATCCTTCCGGCAATAATCTTCTTTGTGAGTCGGGATATCCCTGACCTCTCTTGAAAAATTCCCTGAAGTTCCAGTAGACAATCGCCATGAAGTTTTGTAGAAATTTCCGAAGAAATTATTCATATTCAGAGTATGAAATTGTTTCTATGGCTGTTCGATGGTATTCAGCCTTTAATTACGAAACATGGGTGTAGATGGTATTCACCGCATGTTCGCTTGTGTGGAATAGCAATTAGCGAAGTTCCATGTCGCTATCTTACTCCGTTGAAGTATGTCCCAATTGCAATAAGCCCTTTTAGCCTTCCATCTGCTCTTCGGTTGTAGTGTCAGAAGAACAAACTGCCGTATTCAATTGCTCCATTATACTGTATCGTTCTGTAACCAAGCAATCTGAAGTCTTTCTACTCCACTCGCAGCGTCAGCCTTGCGTTGATTCTGGCTAAACAAAAGTGTTTCTCTAGTGGCGAGATAATCACTTTTGTCAGTCGTATAAAACTGCTAATATCTTTTAAACTAATCGGTCGAAATTGTTCAGCTTTTCTCTATAACTGCATGTAGCACTGCACAATACAATTATCTTATCGGTGACCGCTAACTGTTCGAAGCTAAACTTGTAGAAGCTTTCTAAGGTCCGTTTCAACTTCACCTAGTTTGACCTGGATCTCGTTAATATTGTGGCCTCGCCACGCGTTATAAAGACGATTCTTTTCACTGCTGTTCACTTCGACGTCTCACTATAATGAATGTATAAGAAAAGAACTTTCACAAATATACTTCGATGATCTGAGAATGAGATCTCAGAATGATCAGAGAACGAAAGAGGCTCCTCTCTTCTGCGCAAGCCCTTTTATTAACTTCTCGAGGGGCGTTACCATCCCTTCCAAAGCGTGATACTGCGTCATCGCTAAAAGTTCCAACTTCGTTAATACATGACGGATTTTCAAAATTCAAAAACTGAAAATAAATTTCACCTAAATTCCAAATCATTGCTTTTACTGCAAATGGATTTTCACAATTCTGCATTCCAAAAGTAATAAAAATACCATAGTTTCAGCAATCTCCTTCTTCCTTGAACCTATCGTTCATTGGTTCATGCCTCTCCTCCAATAGCATAGTTTCTTCCTCAGCAGAATTCCTCGTTTCCTGCGACTGCGTCGTACATCTTGGAACATTCTGGACTAAATGCTGACGTCACTGAGAATCTCAGCTCAAGTAGCCTGCTGGCATAACATTTGCGTCATCCGTGCTTACGTCATGACTACCCACGTCATAACTATGACAACCATAACTTTCCTTATAATTTCAAATATAGCCACCGTGGTCTCTATATAATTCAATTACGGGGGCAGTACCATCCCGGCATTTGCCTGGATTAGAAGTGCGAATCCACAGAGAAACCACTTTCAGGATGGTTTAGGTAGGAATCCAACTCACATCCTCCCAGTTCTGCTTCACGAGGCTGAGTGTAATCCGTTCCTGCCATCAGACTAGAATTGTATTGCTTGGCAGAGCTGGGAATCGAACCTGGACCTCCTGGGCCACAGCCAAGAATGCTGGTTGCTACGCCAGGAGGTGGACACATGCACAAATAACGTTTGTGTGATATCTTATATCTGCCTCATATCACATTGTGCGCACTCCGTTGTGAGCATAGATATTCGTAGGATTAGGCCCCTCAGCTCGTACATGCACTTACATTCGGAGTGCCTTGTGTTCACGGAACTGATCGTGCGTATACTGCGAGTGTAGAGCTGTGTCATCTCCACTGTGGCAACAGCGCTCAGCTGGACGCACGCTACTGGGCTAGCCCATGTTCACAGTTGTTTTGGGTCTGGTATAGTAATGCGCTTGAGCCCGGCTCGAGCTGCTGGAACAGATTACGTCACAGTTCGAACAAGTTCGAGACCGTATCGAGCCTACGTTGCGTATCGGGCTGGCGCGACCCCACTCGAACTTGTGTATCATACGCTCCTAGTAATGCGCTTGAGCCCGGCTCGAGCTGCTGGAACTGATGACGTTGGAGTTCGAACTGGTTCGAGCTTGGCGCGAGCTTTTGTGCGCGGCGTGACCTATCGGCGTGTTCTTATCACCCAGAAACCTCAAGAAGGCTGTGTTTCGAGTATTGTGCTAGGCGGAATCGACTCGTAATTTTGTTGCTGTGCACTGCTGTATAGTTTGTTCATATAACCCCTTCAAACAGTATCTGTAATGTGGAGACAGCTACAACCTGTGTTAGTGCGATGATTCGATGCACATGTCTCCCCAGACTGCCTACAGAACATCATTGGAGAGCACAGAACAAAGGCGACGGGTTACAACACTTCCTTAGTACAATTGTGCGGCAACAGTATGTGTACATATGTGATTAATTTGTTCCGTTTCAGGAACATATATTTGTTTACATCCTTGGCAGTAATACATCATTCCCAGAAGCCAAAGACGTATCAGAGATGGGGGGCGGTGAATAACCTATATTCATACAGTATTATTATGTACAATTTGGTTTACGTCGCACCGACACAGATAGGTCGTATGGCGACAATGGGATAGAAGAGGAAGGATGCGGCCGTGGCCGTTATAAAGTTACAGCCCCGGCATCTGCGTGGCGTGCAAATGGGAATTCACGGAAGACCATCAGCAGGGCTGCCGACAGTGGGATTCGAAACACTGATAGCCTAATACGTTCACATATACCGTACGCGAGCAAAAGTTTGTAGTAAATATCGTCTGGGCTGTCAGCGCTCCGCATACTGTCTTTATGTGTGGGGTCGCCTGGCAGCTCGAACAGGTTCGATACAGTATCGAGCTAGCGTTGAGTATCGAGCCGGCGCGAGCCCGCTCGAACTTCAGTATCATTCGCCCATCACTAGTTTACACGTATATTTCTTATGTTCATAGCGGGTAATCTGATGTCTTACTAGTTTATCAAAATATTTGATAAAAACGGCCGTAGTAGTTTTGGCCAGATAAAGAACTTAGTAGAAGGAGGTCACGATGGTCTTGTAGCTCTTGATCCACAACCTTTAGAGGAAACAGTTTGTTGTCTTCTTCCAGTCCAAATACATTAATGGATATGTCGTTGGCTTTCTCAAATTTGGGAATGTCAGCTAGTGATGTAGGAAAAGATATTACTGAAAAATTATACTTGTTTTCCAGATCCTTGTATTTACTAATGCGTTTAGTATCCGCTTTAACCAGTTTTCTAAAATGGCTTACATAAAACACCTCTCTTCCTTAAAGGTATGAGGATTAATGCAGGCTTTTCTTGCTTGTATAGCTGCTGGTAATGGAATATATGGGCTACCACGCAAGGGATTATACTTTTTTATTTTCAATCGTACTCCTTCTACTGCTAGCAAAGCCCATGTACAGCCTTTTAGCTCAGATTCTTCCATTTCAGCAGTTAAATTTGTAAATTGTGTTTCCAAGAAACTACTTGAGTCTGTTTCCAAAAATAGGGCCTGATTTCGTGTTTGAGCACGATCTGTAATTTTGCTAGTGGACGTATGAATGAATCTACATTCAGCCACAAGATTATCTTTAATCGACTTGTGTTTTGCTAGTTCTTTCTGCAAAGCTTGTATTATTTGCTGTTTGGACTCTTTAATGTATGAATTTAAATCCTTACACGAATCACAACGTATAAAATAGGATTTAAGACGACCTTAAAAACACGTTTCATATTCATTAAGTCTATTATTATCAGGAACCATTGAGAGCAGGTAATGTTTTGTAGGCTCAGTTTTTTGTCTTTCAGCTGCTGACACATCATTACAACATTCTTCATGGCGACGTCCATTGTAGGCATTGCTGAATTTACTGCCACACGTTTTGCACCCATAAAATATACCACACGATACTTCGTGACGCTTTCTATCATAGTATCGAAGAAAAGTTTTTCCACACTCTTTACACATATAGCTTGGAATAGTTTCTTCCATTATGGATGTCTTTTTTTTCCAACAGCTGCTTACTGCAAATGACAAGGCTGTACACTGGTAGGTGAGACAGTCTTTCACGATGTGATCAGTGGCGTACGCAGGATTTCCTTCTGGGGGGGGGTTCATTCATAGTGATGTCCTGTAATAAAAATGATAATTCGAATATAATTCATAAAAAGCTACAACTCAGTTAAATAAACACTACCGGACCAAAGCGAAAAATCTCGCATGTTCATAAACCACCCTTCCCCAATAGGTTTATAACGAGAGAATTAATTGCAGCATGTTAGAGCTCCAGTAATTGCAAATCGCACTCTTCTAACTAAAATTGATATTTATGAAATTAGAATGGAATTCGTCACTGCTAATGTCATTTGTGTGCTGAGTCCATTGATTTATCTTAGCTGTAACACTCACCAGTTATTCGATATTTTTGAAATTATACGATGTGAGTACTCATTCCTTTGACTTACTGTTTCTGAAATCCATGCAAAATGATAAAGGAAAGACCTCATAATGTTAAAATGACACGAAACAGGCGTCACAGCGTCCAAAATGTGAAGTGGACAGCAATTACGGAAAATATTTTCCTACAGCAACAGTATCGACAAATCTCACACTTCGTACATTTTTTAAAGTCATTTTTTTAAGAAATTATTGATATTTATGAAATTAGAGTGCAATTCGTCACTGATAATGTCTATTCTCTTTCATTTGAATGCTCATTTGGCACGATCGGTCGCTTGTGAGCGCCACAGGAGGGATCTATACTAATGAAAGAATATATGTATGATGATTCTCTTTGCATGAAAACTATTTTAACTATATTTTTCAGCACTTTAATCAATATTACAAACACAATTGAAAACATAAAAGATTAATTAAAAATACGGAAAACAGTTTAGCCAATATAGATATTGCACTACATACAAACGGACAAAAAGAAATGTCTAAATTGTCAATCGGGCTCAACCAAAGAATCTGATTAAGTAGATATTTGCCCTGGAATTTGTTGAAGGACTTAGACAAGTCTACTTCAATCGTATATCAAGCCTTCTAGGTTTGACAGACAAGTCATTCAGTACTTCCTCAATTGAAACATCAACAGTATCATGAATGAACATCAAAGCTAATCCATTAAGGCGTTCTTCACTAGTTGAATTCCTTAAATAGTTCTTCAAGAATTTTAAGGACGAAAACGATCTTTCACACGAGCAGGTTGTGACAGGTAAGGTAGCCATGATGACAAGCAGGTTATACACAACTGGAAACATGTTCTTATTGCATATTGACAAAGCATCTATAGCACTCTTGGGCTTCTTTTCAATAGATTTCAGAGTTTGTTTCCAGAGAAGTAGCTCGCCTCTATTATTAAGGGGAAGTCCATAAAATTCAGCTACATTTTCTACTTCAGCTATGCTTTGGTTGGATAGTTCGTCTTCAGTTGTGGTAACTAGCGTTTGCAATGGCTGAAGAGTTTCTTTATGGGAGACAAATTTATCATCAAGTGATGAAATAGTTTCTTCAAGAAATGGGATGAGAATAACCCGCCTATAATATTCTTCCGGATCGTTAGATGAAACGTTGTTCCTCATCGTTTGTCGAACAATAATTCGAGGCTGAACTACAGGCACTCCAAATTCTTTGCAGAACTCTAAAACCGAATTATATGCACACAAAAACCTTGCGTCTGCACTGCCCTCATTTCTTCAAGAGACCTCTTAACATTCATGGAGGCGTTGATTGCTTGACTGAGATCCAAATTTTCAGTTTGAAGGTATTTGGTGAGAGGAAGTGTGATTTGAAATGCTTCATGAATGACAAATACACTTATCAAGAACTCAAATTTGCTGATAGCGCACAGAAGAAGTTGCGCATCTGTAGCTGCCTTCTTATCAACCCTTGCTGCTATTTTTTCTAATGCCAACAATAACGGTTTCAGAAGTTCAATGAATGAACGAACAGACTCGTGCTTTTCAATCCATCTCATTGCACATAACTCCTTGAGTTTACTCACTTGGGGTTTCTCTTCCATACTTTCAACTTCATTTGTCAACACAGCCTGCCTCTTTGGTGAAGTACTAAAAAAGGCATAAGCTCTTTCAATTGTACCCATACAGTTCCTAATCTCTGCAACACTACACCCTTCAGAAATTGCCAGGTTTAGACAGTGAGCACTACAGTGAACATACTGGGCTTTGGGAAACTGTTTTCGTACAATGGCCTGAGCACCTCTGTAGGATCCACTCATGGCACTAGCTCCATCATAACCTTGGCCTACGAGATATTCTGCATCCAGTCCCACACATTTCAAACCAGACAATATGCTATTCGCAAGGTCTAACCCAGAAGCATCATTGATAGCAATAAATTGCAGAGACTCCTCATGTACGGAATTTTCTTGTACGAAACGGACACATATTGACATTTGCTGCACACCGCTGATGTCTGTGGTCTCGTCAGCAAGAACAGAAAAGTATTTAGCTTTTTCACCTGATCGACTAACCTTTTCAATATAATGTCATTCAAAGATGAAATAATTTCATTCTGAATCCGTGGGCTTAAGTATGTTGCATTTAAGGATGCTGTCATCAAATGTTCCTTTAGTATTGTATCACCAGCTTCTGCTCGAAACTTGAGAAGAGACCTGAAATTTCCCTCCCCTTTCTTGAGAGGCTCATCTAAATTTACAGGTCCCGAATCCCTGTGACCAAGGAAAGCAATGCCCATTCGAGCAAGGAAAATCACAGATTTAATTATTGGTATGAGTTTCTCCCTGTTGCATAATATGTTGGATTGAACACCCCTATCCCAGCTTACGTCAACAGCAGGTTCTGTACCTTTAAATATGGCGAGAAAGTTCGCAGCCTTTTCGTACATGCCATATGATACTTGGTTTCTTGGTGTTTTTTGAAATCCTCCTTCGCATTTTTCCAGTTCATGTAAGGAAATTTTACTAGTTTACCTGGCGATGAAGGTTGTTTCCCAACAACGGTGCAAAACGACGAACAATATTTACAAAAGTCTCCGTTCTTTGAAGGAGAATAAACTAGCCATTTCCACTCTGATAACCAATTCAACTGAAATTTCAGATTCCTTGGACCCGATAAAGGGAAATTAAAATTGCTTCCAGGTGTCCAGGCATTTTCCAACAGTTCATTTATCAGATATTCATCAATCTAAAGAAGAAAGTAAATCACAACATTGAAATAATTAACATGTACCGACACATACGTAGGCCAAGGCCATACAAATACCGGTATAACATAATAGGTAAAGCATCGAAATGCAAATCAGTTACAGAAATAGCGATTATCATGAATCATATTGTAAACACACCTGTTGGCCAGCATAACCTCCTAAGTCTGTTCGATGTATTTGGTCGGTAGCTGGCATGGTAATAGCCGATAATTCTTCAAGTTCATTTTCAATTCTTAAAGATGAACTACTTGCAATGGCAGTGTTGCATGTAACATCTACTCTTGTTGTTTTAATAATAAATCGATCCATTACGCATTACAAATAAACTCGGAAAAATGTGCGACTCACGATCTGGCAGTTCACAGATATGCACGTTTAAAGCAGCACGAAGCTGCGTTACGATAGTTACCAATCGCACACGTTAACAGTAAAACGACAATTTTGATATTTCGCCTAGTGTAGTTAGTTATTATTGCTTCAAGTGGAAGAACAGCGAGGTCATCTGCCCCTCTTGCCCCGTTTAACATGTAGTTTAAGAGTGTTTACCCCAGGCCATAACCAGTAGCTAGCGCCAAAGCTGGAGAAGTCTCGTTGCAAGTTGAGTGAAGGTCATTTACCACGTGAAGAACGTGTTCACATTAAAAATATATTACAAAGGAGTAGCCTAAAGAAGCCTCACTGGCAGCAATTCAAAACATTTTCCAGGTGATAGATGGGACAATATAACGAGTCATGTAAACTAATGTCTCTGGGGGGGGGGGGGGGGTAAACCCTAAACCCCCCGTCGGTACGCCACTGGATGTGATCACTGTGAGAGGTAGTAGTTAACTGACGATATTCTTGGAAAGGGTCCTCTAGTATACTCTTGTCAACACCAACGGCTGTTTACCACGTAGTACAAGGCTGTGCAATGGTCGTTGAGATGGTCTTTCACAATGTAATCACTGTAAAAAGTAGTAGTCAACTGAAAATATTTTTACACCCTACTCAAGTTTATCAGGTACTTACTGCATATCAAAAGGCTTTACACTTGGGAGTTAGACACTCTTTCTTGCTAAGGACCCGTATATTCCCTACACAAGGCTATACATGTTAGTTCTAATCACTTAGTGGTTAATTGTATATTACATTTATATACACAGCTTATACAAACACGTTTTTCACGTGGTAATACTTTGTCAAATAGCCACATGTGACACGCAATGAATGTTTCCGTTATCTAGCGGTGACTATGAGAACTACATGAACGACCAGCATGATACCTTGCACTCGATATCAACATAACTGAACGACCAGCATGCTATCTAGCGGTCGATATCAACACTCACTCAACTACCAGCATGCCACCTATCGGTCAATATGACAACTCACTCAACTACTAGTATGCATTCAAATAATGAACACATTTGTTCATACCACTAACAATACACACAGCGGGATTGCTTTATCGTTTAATACAAATATATCTTGTTTAAATAATGTAAAAAGTTAAATGGCGTAATTGTATGGGGAATGTTGAATTGCCTTAAATGTAATACTATGCTAGTGTGTAACATTTTACAAATTAGGTTATGTATTAGTTTATGTGTGGGGTCTTATGTTGGCTTTTTGTGTTGGCTTATTCTATATATTGGCTTTTATGTTGGCTTTTTTCTTGGTTTTTGTGTTGGCTGTTATTGTTGGCTTTTATGTTGGCTTTTTGTGTTGGCTTCTCTGTTGGTTTATAGTTTGGCTTTTGTGTTGGCTTATTTGACAGGTTACTGTATTTTGTCAATGCATTTAGTGGATTTTTATCTTGGTCATGGAAAGTATATCAGTCCATTTTTCACAACATAATGCTTACTGCCATGTTTGTAAGCAACAACATCAACGCACTAAACATTCAAAAAATCCAAAGTACTCTAAGGTACTCTCAACTCTTACTCTTACCTCTATCCCACGCCTAGTCATGAACATTATATTTCTCAATTTTTTTCAAAAAAGGTGAATGGGGAAAGTAGGCTATATGTTTAACTACAAAAATCATATAAAGTCATATATTACCTCTAACACCTACGTTTATCCCTCTCTCAGTCGAAAAATATTATATTTTTTTAATTTTTCTAAAAAATATTTGGAAAGTAGGCTCTATTTTGAAAGCTAATCATCCTAAAAAGTCATATATAGACTCAAACCATTGGCTTTTATGTCCTTCATCGTTAGAACAAAACATGGAATTTTTGACATTTTACCAAAAACGATCAATAAAAAAGGGCTATATTTTGGTAACTAGGAATTTTACAAAAAAGGTGTATTTGACATAAATGACAGGTCCTTACCCCCTCTACCCAAAAACCAAGTGCCAGGTCTCTGGGACAAAATCCAAAAAAGTTCAATTATGAAAGTAGGCGATATTTTGAAAACTAATCATCCTAAAAAGTCGTATATAGACTCCAACAAATGTTCTTTAGGCCATTTATCGTTAGAACAAAACTTATCATTTTTCATTTTTTCCAAAAAAGTCAAATTTCCAAAATTGCCTATATTTTGGAAACTAAGAATTTTACTTGGTTTGTAGTTAGAGTGGGTAAGGACCTGTCAATTATGTCAAATACACCTTTCTTGTAAAATTCCTAGTTTCCAAAATATAGCCCAAAATAAATTGCAGGTCCCTAGGACAAAAGCCAAAAAAGTTCAATTTTGAATGTATGCGATATTTTGAAAACTATTCATTCTAAAAAATCATATATAGCCTCAAACAAATGGTCTTTAAGTCCTTATCGTTAGAACAAAACTTAACATTTTTCTCACTTTTTCCAAAAAAGTACAATTTTCAAAATTAACCATATTTTCGAAAATAACAATTCTTCAAAAACGTGTGTTTAACATAAATAAAAGGTTATTACCCCCTCTACCATGTGCCCGTTTAGACCGAAGTCCGGACGACGACATATGCATTTCACCAAAAATCAGTCAGCAAGAAAAGCAAATTATTCCAGGGCGCCAGGTGGGTTAAAACAAAAAAAAATGCTTTACTGATTATCGCCTCGATGCAACAATAAGGATAGAAGGAGATTTTCTGAAAACAACACCACCTGTAAAATTATCTCATTTTATTTAAAACGTTAAAAATTACTGAAGGTATGCCAAAAATGGCATAATAGATGTATGACGAATAATACGTTATGTACAAGATTTACAATTCCACCAACACATGAAAACTTGGTAATTGAGACGTAGGTCAAATTAATAGTCCTGCTGACTTCGCTCAAAAGAATTATTTACAGTAAAAAGTTTTGTCAGTGCAAATTTAATTGTCCTTCCTGATTCCTATCTTGTTTGAGTATTCACATATTAAAATGAAAAAAATTATCATTCGTTGAAAAATATATCACTGTTCACATTTTCAAAATTATCGTACCAAATTAACTCACACTTCAGGATTCAGTTATCTCAAGATTTGTTCAAATACAAAGTTATTAACAAGAAATACAACACATTATCATTTACATGGACATTCGAGCATTTGGATTCGACGAACTTCGATAAACAGAAAATATTTATTGAATCATCTGTTCTCGATCCACAATCTATTCAGAGCTTTTGACTCAATCATCAATATAATGGTCAAAATATTATTATCAACAAAATATAAATTCAATTCAATATGGATTCAACCATTTAATCAATTAACTATCACTTGGAAATATTATTTAGAAAATTTATCATAAAACAATATCATTTGTTATTATCAATATTACAATAATTTGACAAAATGTCAAATATGTTAATCATCAAACTTATTTGCAAAATGATTATATTTTTACAGGATCACAAAAATCCTCTCACTTTGTCGTGGTTGTTAAGAAGTAACAGTTTTATATAATTTACAGCATCGGCCCATTCGATTTAAATGCGTCAAAAATCACATAATCATAATTAGCATTTGGAAAACGGTAAAGTCTTTTCATAATGAAAGGTACAAGTTTAACCATAACAATTCTCGGGCAAGCAATTACTAGGAAAACTTCTAGAACACGTGGGTAAACTGTGGTGGCTCAACAAAATAACCTTTGGTTATATCTCGACGAAAGTGTGGATAAATTCAACTCCTCTACTAATTTCAAAGACATCCAACCTACAATATGGTTGATGCTTTATTTCAACAACCTCGTTCCTGCGACTTAATTGCACAATCAGAATGGCATATTTAACTCTTTGCACACACAACAATTATTTCTTCCCAATTTTACAGAATAATCAAGCCTTTGCTTGTTATGACAACTGGAAGATTTATAAGATAGTAAACTCCCCCAATGAGTTTACAATAATAATTTTACCATCAATTTGAAAGATGAATAACTCCACACCATGTCTTTTTTTAGCCAAACGTTTTATCAAAAGACGTTGCTCAATAGTGATTTTATCTTTATACAAACTCTAGCAAAACCCTGTTCTATACATGCTTTTAGCTTCTCGTATCATTACTTTCCGTGTCTTCTCAAAGATTTAAATGCATAATGCAAGCGTGAAATACTTCCACTGAATTAATATGTTATTTGTTTGTGGGCATGCGTTAACCACTAACCTTCGGAATCAACAAGTATCCGATCTTAGAAAATCGTTTTAAATGTCAAATGTATAAATCACACTACATGATAATGATTACTAGAAATCACAAATATTATTATTATCTCAGAAAATTGAAAATAATAATAATTATTAAATCAACATTATTATTATTATTCCCTCAAGAAATGGATTTAAGGTTGTTAAACTGTTCGTGGAATATCATCCTCGACTTCTAAATAATGGATAAATATCCATTCCTCAACTTATATTTATTATTAAAGTTTCAGTTACGACGGCTAATGACCGTCATTAGAAAATATCAAAATTAAATAAATGCTCGTTCTCCTCGTCCATAAATTTCGAATCATTGACTTCTGAGTGTAAAAACTGCTCAGATCAAAGCTTCCATTGCAAAAAAAAAATATTTGCGACAGCAAAAACATCGATGAAAAAAAATATGTGTTGGTAAGACTGTAGAAAAATTGAGAAATTCCAGCTAACTACGCATAAAAATAATGCAAATTGTAGCTTACATTCCTGTAGATCTTGATGCTGGTAATCTGGTCTGAACCAGATTATTTCAGTCTTCTTGTCCCCATTAGGAGACGTATTTATAATCTTGTATCGGCCTCCATTTTATACCCGCAATGGTCTTTCTCAGACATAGCGGTATTCATACTTGTAGCCTGAATATCTTGATGAAAATAGTTCGTAAAATATGCTGCTTCAATAGCTGAAGTAATCTTGACTGGGGTTAGATCGAAAAGATCCATGATGAAAAATTGCCAGTTTTAACTCGACCCTACAGTAATGACTTCAATACTGTCACTACTCTTACAATCTTATGCAACACATGTTCGAGTTCTGAAGATCAGTTCCCTGGGCAGAGCTTCTCACTCTCCAGACAATGCAAGCATGCTGGTATTCCCTATGTCGGCTAGTGAACTGAACTGTGCAAGACTGGTAAGCGAACAGTAATGAACTATTTAGGTTGGTCGAATGTTATCAAGTCCAAGACTTATTCTGGTTGTTTGGATGAAATAATCCAAGTTAAATTTTAATGGACAGTGGAAATCAAAATATAGACTAAGTCTATTCTTATGTCCGTTGTAGCAGTAAATAATTACCAATGCCACAACGTTTATCAACTCGGTGATAACTTTTGAAAAGTTCGAAGATCACTATAATGTTAAACACTTTTATAAGACCAGTAACGATGTACTGTCGAAATCACTAAGTCCCAGCAACTGTGCTGGTATTAACGTAGATTTTGCAACCATGTGCATGAAGATTATAACAGTGTTCGGAGCGACGTAGAGTGTTTAGCGGCTGAGCGCTTACGAAGGAATGAACATACTTAGCTCGGGCATGCGTGCCTTATATACTCCTCAAGCGGACTTCTCGAGGTCAATGCGTGAAATATGCTGAAACTAAAACATCTCATATCTCAGCTTCCGCTCAATCAATTTCCTCGAAATAAAGCACATTCTTCCTCCCTTGTTCGTGCCCTTAATCTGATGTTAGTCTCAAGATTGTACTCCATCGGGAAAAATTTAATGTCAAATTAGCCTCGACTATGACGCTCTCGCCTACGTCACTTAACCATTTCTTGGCTGCTAAAAGCTTCCAATTCCTTCTAAGAAGGTTCGGCGCGCGCTATTCAAACTTTCAATTCTGGACTTAGCATTGTGGCCTGTGCTCTCAAATCCAGGCAACTGGATTTGGGCACATCCACCCCACACATAGCCAAAAATAAAAATTGAAAGATTTTTATTTCTGCTATTCACACTTCAAGCTACCTGGTTCTTGGATAATAAATCTTCAAACTCGAAGAATTGTAATTTCCCATGATGTTAACCAGTTCGTGTGTCGGCTATCTTGTCATTACATTCTTCGACTCGAAAAGTTTAAAAAATATCTCAGGCAAAAGTTTCAATAGACCCCCGGATGTTGCTTTCTGCATTTAATCTATCTTTTCGTCCCTTGTGGTGTTCTTCAGAAAGTATCGAACTCTCTGTCTTCCTCTTCGAAATTACGATCTTCCTCAAAATTATAATCTGTTAAGAAAAAAGTATTGACTTCAGCAGTCATTTCTTTGGTCTTATTTATTCCGGAAATACTGGTTTTTTCCTGCTGTTTCAAGCAATCTAGTTATTCTTGACTTTCCTGTACTCTATAATCCAGGTTTTTCCTTCTTTCCTTGTCCTCATTCAACCATCTTGAATTTTCGTTTCTTTGGTAGAAGCCATTATTCCTTCCAAAGTACCTTCTCTCTTGGTATCGTCCTTGGTTTCCCCTTGGTCTTCCCCATCGACTTCTATAATTGTTCGTACCTTCAGGTCTCGTATATGATTTATTCTCATGCGACCGATAATCATTTTGGTTCCATCTTCTTTGTCCTGGATCATCCCTCGGCGTTATCTCTTCTCTACCGTCTCGAGGTGTCTGAGAATATCTATCAGCCATCACTGCAAATACCGCGTTGTCATTCATTCCGGCTTTCTGATGAAAGAATTGACCGTTCGTGTGATCCAACTTCTGTATAACTTCATCAAATTGTTCCATGTTGTAAATGTCCGCTGCTATAAGTGTTCTTTGGACATCCGCAGGAAATTGCCTGATCAATGCAGTAATTAATTCGTTGTCGGGCATAGGCGGATCTAAATGTTGAAGTTTAGATAGTTGCCCTGCGAAATAAGTCGAATAACGTGTGGGTTTAGAAGTGGAGTATCTTTTAGAGTTTAGCTCCACTCTCACTTGTTGTTGAGTTTCTGGGGATCAGAATTTCTTCAATAATCCTCTAGCGAATTCCTCAAAGTTGTTTAGAGTAGATCTAAAGGCCCTAAACCACGTAAGTGCGGGACCATCCCAAAATTTCCCTATCACTCTTATTTCCCTTGCTTTGCCAATCTTGGAATCCTGGAGGTAATCTCCCACTTCCCTCAGGAATTCTACGGGTGTAATACTTCCACTTCCAGAGAATTTAGAAGGTTTATCTTCTACGTTTTGATAAAAGGTTATAGGAGTGGATTGCATGATTGTCCTAACCTCTTCCTGTTTATGGGGATTTCCTACTCTGTTTACTCCCTCAATATCCATATCCTTACTCATAATTGTAGTTTTACCATGAGGTTCAACAACACTCTTTGCTTGCCTTTGGTAATCCAAGAATTTGTTACTAAGTGCTTTGATAGTTTCTTTGAGTTAAGCATTCTACTCGCCCACTAATTTTTTTAACTCTTCGGTACTGCTTTCATTATGCGAATAATCACCCTTTTTTTTGTCTTTAACCTGACTCTTGATATCCTCAATTTCCCTCTGGTACTCTTCAGATCTTTTCCTGATTTCTTCAGTATCTCTCTTGATCCCTTCTGTTTCCTTACAATTCTCTTTTATATCTGTAGAAATTTTGTTCATAATCTCTCCGTGATTCATTAACGAACTTGTCATATCCACAATGTCTTTCTGAGCTGTCTGGATATCCTTAATAATAACTTGAACATGTGACGTCAAAGTTTCTCTGATCTCTTTGATTCCGTCTTGAGTCTCCAGTTAAAGTGCATCTCTGACTGCACTGATGACTGTCGTATTTATCTCAGTTGTCAACTCTTTGACTACGCTTTCATGAATTTCTCCAACAACAAGTTCCTGGAATTGCACGGTCAAACGTTGTATGACGTTATTTGCCATGTCACTATTCTCTTTTTGGACTCGAATTTCTAGACTTGTCATATCCTCTCCTACTTTTCTGATACCTCGCTCGATCCTATCAGCTAATGACTGAGACTTTTGGTTGGCATCGCAAAATCTATCCTCCATTTTACTCGTGTTCAAAGCTAATGAAGTTTCGAGTTCATGAGTTTTTCCAAAAGTTTAGACATTTTATCTTCTAAAGAAGTGGAATGTTCTTTGATTTTACTTTCTAACGAAGTAGAATTTTCTTTGAATTTATTTTCTAAATGTTCCTTGAGTTTATTTTCTAATGAGGCTCCTAATGAATCTGAATTCTCTCTCATTTTAGCTTTTAAGTTTACTGTATTTTCCTCTAATCTAGCCTCCAAAGAATTGGTTAATCTAATCTCCATAGAATCAGAATTTTCTTTTAGCCTGCTTTCTAATGAATCGGAGTTTTCCTTGAATTTATTTTCTAAAGAAATTGAATTGTCTTTAAATTTATTTTCCATTGAGTTTTCAAGATTAACTTTTAAAGAAGTGGTCAATCTATTTTCTAGAGTATCTGAATTTTCCCTTAATTTTTCCCTTAATTTTTCAGAATTTTCTTTAAGTCTAACCTCCATTTTGTTAGTATTCTCTATAATTTCTGCCATTTGCAGTTCTGCACATTTGGAGCTCTCCTCCATACGATTTAAGATCCTGATGACCTCATCCATAATTATCACAATATAATTCAAAGTTAGGGTTATAAATGTAGGCAGACACAAAGATTTAAAACTAGAACAAGAATTATGCGTAGCTACTTGGAATTCTCAAAATAAATTGAGATATGCCCTAATATCGACGTTATGAAAACAAATTCTCTAGTATTAATTACATTTAAACAACAACATAAAAATGCAAGGTCAATATCCTCCACCTGGATTCTAATAAATTGTGTATTTCCAGACTATCGAACGTATACTACAAATTTTACTTAACACCCTAACGGATAAGCCATTATACAACAATTAAAAACCACACTAACTATTTAAAATTTAATTTGAATGAAGTTTCCCACTAATTGGGTTTTGTATGAATTTATTTATCCATACCAGACATCTTCCAATTCCCCAAAATATCTATTGAAAAATCACAATTAAATCGGTATGCAAGCAACCGTATAGAAATCGGGCCCCACGTTCGAAGCAATTTCTCTTTTCTATCTTATTTTATATGCCCGTTTAGACCGAGGTCCGGACGACCACATATGCATTTCACCAAAAATCAGTCAGCACGAAAAGCAAACTATCCCGGGGCGCCAGACGGGTTAAAACAAAACAAAAATGCTTTACTGATTTTCGACTCGATGCAACAATAAGGATAGAATGAGATTTTCTGAAAATAACACAACCTGTAAAATTATCTCATTTTATTTAAAACGTTAAAAATTACTGAAGATATACCAAAAATGGCATAATAGATGTATGACGGATCATACATTATGTACAAGATTTACAATTCCACCAACACATGAACACTTGGCAATTGAAACAAAGGTCAAATTAATAGTCCTGCTGACTTCGCTCAAAAGAATTATTTACAGTAGTAGGGTTTTGTCAGTGCAAATTTAATTGTCCTTCCTGATTCCTATCTTATTTGAGTACTCACAAATTGAAATGAAAAAATTTATCACTCGTTGAAAAATATATCACTGTTCACATTTTCAAAATTATCGTAGCAAATTAACTAACACTTCAGGATTCAGTTATCTCAAGATTTGTTCAAATACAAAGTTATTAACAAGAAATACAACACATTATCATTTACATGGACATTCGAGCATTTGGATTCGACGAACTTCGATAAACAGAAAATATTTATTGAATCATCTGTTCTCGATCCAAAATCTATTCAGGGCTTTTGACTCAATCATCAATATAATGGTCAAAATATTATTATCAACAAAATATAAATTCAATTCAATATGGATTCAACCATTTAATCAATTAACCATCACTTGGAAATATTATTTAGAAAATTTATCATAAAACAATATCATTTGTTATTATCAAAATTGCAATAATTTGACAAAATGTCAAATATGTTAATCATCAAACTTATTTGCAAAATGTTTATATTTTTACAGGATCACAGAAATCCTCTCACTTTGTCGTGGTTGTTAAGAAGTAACAGTTTTAAATAATTTACAGCATCGGCCCATTCGATTTAAATGCGTCAAAAATCACATAATCATAATTAGCATTTAGACAACGGTAAAGTCTCTTCATAATGAAAGTTACAAGTTTAACCATAACAATTCTCGGGCAAGCAATTACTAGGAAATCTTCTAGAACACGTGGGTAAACTGTGATGGCTCAACAAAATAACCTTTGGTTATATCTCGACGAAAGTGTGGATAAATTCAACTCCTCTACTAATTTCAAAGACATCCAACCTACAATATGGTTGATGCTTCATTTCAACAACCTCATTCCTGCGACTTAATTGCACAATCAGAATGGCATATTTAACTCTTTGCACACACAACAATTATTTCTTCCCGAATTATACAGAATAATCAAGCCTTTGCCTATTATGACAACTGGAAGATTTATAAGCTAGTAAACTCCCCCAAAGAGTTTACAATAATAATTTTACCATCAATTTAAAAGATGAATAACTCCACACCGTGTCTATTTTTGGCCAAACGTTTTATTAAAAGACGTTGCTCAATAGTGATTATATATTTATATACAAACTCTAGCAAAACCCTGTTTTATACATGCTTTTAGCTTCCCGTATCATTACTTTCCGTGTCTTCTCAAAGATTTAAATTCATAATGCAAGCGTGAAATACTTCCACTGAATTAATATGTTATTTGTTTGTGGGCATGCGTTAACCACTAACCTTCGGAATCAACAAGTATCCGATCTTAGAAAATCGTTTTAAATGTCAAATGTATAAATCACACTACATGATAATGATTACTAGAAATAACAAATATTATTATTATCTCAGAAAATTGAAAATAATTATTATTATTAAATCAACATTATTATTATTATTTCCTCAACAAATGGATTTAAGGTTGTTAAACTGTTCGTGGAATATCATCCTCGACTTCTTAATATTGGATAAATATCCATTCCTCAATTTAATTTATTATTAAATTTTCAGTTACGACGGCTGATGACCGTGATTAGAAAATATCAAAATTAAATAAATGCTCGTTCTCCTCGTCCATAAATTTCGAATCATTGACTTCTGAGTGTAAAAACTGCTCAGATCAAAGCTTCCATTGCAAAAAAAAAAATATTTGCGACAGCAAAAACATCGATGAAAAGAAAATATGTGTTGGTAAGACTGTAGAAAAATTGAGAAATTCCAGCTAACTACGCATAAAAATAATGCAAATTGTAGCTTACATTCCTGTAGATCTTGATGCTGGTAATCTGGTCTGAACCAGATTATTTCAGTCTTCTTGTCCCCATTAGGACACGTATTTATAATCTTGTATCGGCCTCCATTTTATACCCGCAATGGTCTTTCTCAGACATAGCGGTATCCATACTTGTAGCCTGAATATCTTGATGAAAATAGTTCGTAAAATATGCTGCTTCAACAGCTGAAGTAATCTTGACTGGGGTTAGATCGAAAAGATCCATGATGAAAAATTACCAGTTTTAACTCGACCCAACAGTAATGCCTTCAATACTGTCACTACTCTTACAATCGTATGCAACACATGTTCGAGTTCTGAAGATCAGTTCCCTGGGCAGAGCTTCTCACTCTCCAGACAATGCAAGCATGCTGGTATTCCCTATGTCGGCTAGTGAACTGAACTGTGCAAGACTGGTAGGCGAACAGTAATGAACTATTTAGGTTGGTCGAAAGTTATCAAGTCCAAGACTTATTCTGGTTGTTTGGATGAAATAATCCAAGTTAAATTTTAATGGACAGTGGAAATCAAAATATAGACTAAGTCTATTCTTATGTCCGTTGTAGAAGTAAATAATTACCAATGCCACAACGTTTATAAACTCGGTGATAACTTTTGAAAAGTTCGAAGATCACTATAATGTTAAACACTTTTATAAGACCAGTAACGATGTACTGTCGAAATCACTAAGTCCCAGCAACTGTGCTGGTAATAAATTAGATTTTGCAACCATGTGCAAGAAGATTATAACAGTATTCGGAGCGACGTAGAGTGTTTAGCGGCTGAGCGCTTACGAAGGAATGAACATACTTAGTTCGGGCATGCGTGCCTTATATACTCCTCAAGCGGACTTCTCGAGGTCAATGCGTGAAATATGCTGAAACTAAAACATCTCATATCTCAGCTTCCGCTCTATCAATTTCCTCGAAATAAAGCACATTCTTCCTCCCTTGTCCGTGCCTGTAATCTGATGTTAGTCTCAAGATTCTACTCCATCGGGAAATATTTAATGTCAAATTATCCTCGACTATGACGCTCTCGCCTACGTCACTTAACCATTTCTTGGCTACTAAAAGCTTCCAATTCCTTCTAAGAAGGTTCGTCACGCGCTATTCAAACTTTCAATTCTGGACTTAGCATTGTGGCCTGTGCCCTCAAATCTAGGCAACTGGATTTGGGCACAACCCCCAAAATAAATTTCAGGTCCCTAGGACACAAACTGTGCAGTAGTGGGTTTTGGGTGGTACTGGTACCTCCGCCACCGCTCCACCGCCAAGATGGCAGCCGTAGATTAACTTAACCTAGCCTAACCTACCCAAACCTAACCTAACCAAACCTACCCTGGCTTGGTTAAGTTAAGCTACGGCCGCCATTTTGGAACTTTTTAATCACACCTCGTAGGTTAGGTTAGGTTACATTAGGTTAGGTTACGCCAGGTTAAGTTAAGCTATGGCAGCCATCTTGGCGGTGGAGCGGTGGCGGAAACTACTGCACAGTTTGTGTCCTAGGGACCTGAAATTTATCTTGTGGGTAGAGGGGGTAATCACCTTTTATTTATGTTAAACAAATGTTTTCCTAAACTTCTAAGTTTCCAAAATATGGGCAATTTTGAAAATTGTACTTTTTTGGAAAAAGTGAGAAAAATGTTAAGTTTTGTTCTAACGATAAGGACTTAAAGACCATTTGTTTGAGGCTATCTATGTCTTTTTAGGGTGAATAATTTCAAAATATCGCCTACCTTCAAAATTGACCTTTTTTTTGGCTTTTGTCCTTGGGAACTGAAATTTATTTTTGGGGTAGAGGTGTAAAGACCTTTCATTTACGTGAAACAACCTTTTTCGTAACATTCCTAGTTTCCAAAATTTATACAATTTTGAAAATTTGACTTTTTGGAAAAAAAAAAGAGAAAAATGATAAGTTTTAACGATAAAGGACTGAAAGAACATTTGTTGAAGTCTATATACGACGTGATAGGATGATTAGTTTTCGAAATATCACCTACTTTCAAAATTGACATTTTTTTGGATTTTGTCCCAGAGAACTGGCACTTGGTTTGTGGGTAGAGGGGTAAAGACCTGTCATTTATGTCAAATACACCTTTTTTTGTAAAATTCCTAGTTTCCAAAATATAGTCTTTCTTTTAATTGATCGATTTTGGAAAAAATGTGAAAAATTCCATGTTTTGTTCTAACGATGAAGGACATAAAAGGCATTGGTTTGAGTCTATATATGACTTTTTAGGATGATTAGCTTTCAAAATATAGCCTACTTTCCAAATATTTTTTAGAAAAGTTTAAAAAATATAATATTTTTCGACTGAGAGTGGGATAAACGTAGGTGTTAGAGTTAACATATGACTTTATATGATTTTTTGTAGTTTAGACATATAGCCTACTTTCCTCATTCACCTTTTTTGAAAAACACTGAAAAATATAATGTTCATGACTAGGCGTGGGATAGAGGTAAGAGTAAGAATTGAGAGTACCTTAGAGTACTTTGGATTTTTGGAATGTTTTGTGTGTTGTTGATGTTGCTTACAAACATGGCAGTAAGCATTATGTTGTGATAAAACGGACTGATATACTTTCCAAGACCAAGAGAAAATCCAATAAATGCATTGACAAAATAACTTGTCAAATAAGCCAACACAAAAGCCAAAATATAATCCAACACAAAAAACAACATAATAGCCAACATAAAAGCCAACACAAAAGCTAACAAAAAATCCAACATAAAAGCCAACCTAAAAGCCAACATAAAAGCCAACACAAAATCCTACATAAAAGCTAACATCAAAGCCAACATAAAAGTCAATATACAGAATAAGCCAACACAAAAAGCCAACATAAGACCCCACACATAAACTAATACATAAGCTAATTTCTAAAATGTTAAACACTAGCATAGTATTCCATTTAAGGTAATGCAACATTCCCCATACAATTACGCCATTTAACTTTTTTACATTATTTAAACAAGATATATTTGTATTAAACGATAAAGAAATCCCGCTGTGTGTATTGATAGTGGTATGAACAAATGTGTTCATTATTGGAATGCATACTAGTAGTTGAGTGAGTTGTCATATTGACCGATAGGTAGCATGCTAGTAGTTGAGTGAGTGTTGATATCGACCGCTTGATAGCATGCTGGTCGTTCAGTAATGTTGATATGGAGCGCAAGGTCGTTCATGTAGTTCTCATAGTCACCGCTAAATAGCGGAAACATTCATTGCGTGTCACATGTGGCTATTTGACAAAGTATTACCGCGTGAAAAACGTGTTTGTATAAGCTGTGTATATAAATGTAATATACAATTAGCCACTAAGTGGTTAGGACTGACATGTATAGCCTGGTGTAGGGAATATACGGGTCCTTAGCAAGAAAGAGTGTCTAACTCACAAGTGTACAGACTTTTTATATGCAGTAAGTACCTGATAACCTTGAGTAGGGTGTAAAAATATTTTCAGTTGACTACTACTTTTTACAGTGATTACATTGTGAAAGGCCGTCTCAACGACCATTGTACAGCCTTGTACTACGTGGTAAACAGCTGTTGGTGTTGACAAGAGTATATTAGAGGACCCTTAGCAAGAGTATCGTCAGTTAACTACTACCTCTCACAGTGTTCACATCGTAAAAGATTGTCTCACCTACCGTTGTACAACCTTGTAATTCGGAGTAAGTAGCTGTTGGCCTTGACAAGGGTATATAAAAGGACCCTTAGCAAGAATATCGCCAGTTAACTACTACCTCTCACAGTGATCACATCGTGAACGACTGTCTCACCTACAAGTGTACAGCCTTGTCATTTGCCGTAAGCAGCTGTTGGAAAAAAACATCCATAATGGAAGAAACTATTCCAAGCTATATGTGTAAAGAGTGTGGAAAAACTTTTTTCGGGACTATGATAGAAAACGTCACGAAGTACCGTGTGGTACATTTTATGTGTGCAAAAAGTGTGGCAGTAAATTCAGCAATGCCTACCATGGACGTCGCCATGAGAATGTTGTAATGATGTGTCAGCAGCTAAAAGACAAAATCGGAGCCTACAAAACATTACCTGCTCCAATGGTTCCTGATAATAAAGGACTTAATGAATATGAAACACGTTTTGAAGGTCGCCTTAAATCCTATCTTATACGTTGTGATACGTGTAAGTATCTAAATTCATACCTTAAAGAGTCCAAACAGCAAATAATTCAAGCTTTGCAGCAAGAACCAGCAAAACACAAGTCGATCAAAGTTAATCTTGTGACTGAATGAAGATTCATTCATACGTCCACTAACGAAATTACAGATCGTGCTTTTAACACGAAATCAGGCCCCATTTTTGGAAACAGACTCAAGTAGTTTCTTGGAAACACAATTTACAAAGTTAACTACTGAAATGGAAGAATCTGAGCTAAAAGGCAGTAATTGGGCTTTGCTAGCAGTAGAAGGAGTACGATTGAAAATAAATAAGTATAATCCCTTGCATGGTAACACATATATTCCATTACCATCAGCTATACAAGCAAGAAAAGCCTGCATAAATCCTCAAAACTTGAAGGAAGAGAGGTGTTTTTTGCATGCCATTTTAGCAAAACTGGTTAAAACGGATGCTAAACGCATTAGTAAATACAAGGATCTGGAAAACAACAAGGATTTTCCAGTAATATCGTTTCCTACATCACTAGCTGGCATTCCCAAATTTGAGACCGCCAACGACTTATCCATTAATGTATTTGGACTGGAAGAAGACATCAAACTGTTTCCTCTAAAGGTTGTGGATCAAGAGCTACAAGACCATCGTGACTTCCTTCTGCTAAGTTCTTTATCTGGCCAGAACTACTACGTCTTTACTAAATATTTTGATAAACTAGTAAGACATCAGATTACCCGCTATGAACAAAAGAAATATACGTGTAA
This sequence comes from Meconema thalassinum, assembly GCA_946902985.2. Classification (NCBI taxonomy): domain Eukaryota; kingdom Metazoa; phylum Arthropoda; class Insecta; order Orthoptera; family Tettigoniidae; genus Meconema; species Meconema thalassinum. Next base: position 41,006,577 of record OX336388.2, read on the forward strand.
ACGGTGTTTTACTCATTTCGATAATCGATATGGTCAACGAGGAAAGGAAAAATTGAAAGAACATAGAGCTTTGTGTGTCCTGCATGACATTGCTAGGGTTGAAATGCCTATTAAAAACCAATTTCTGAAATTCTTAAATGTGGAAACTATGCTTAGAATACCATACGTTATCTATGCAGATTTTGAAAGTATACTCTTACCATATCAAACATGTCTACCTAATCCTGAGGCAAGTTATACAGTGCCATACCAGAGTCATGTTAATATGAGCTTTGGTATATAGGTTACGTTAAACCCTCACCAGCTGTGGAACACATAAAATCAAACGTTCCAAGCCAACCTCTTATTTATCGTGGACCTGATGCTGCAGAAAAGTTTATGGACGGTTTGATCTCAATAGCTAATGAAATTGATCGCCTGAACAGCTTAAATGTTCAAAATGCCTTAACTCAGGATCAAGAAGCAGAGTTCCAATGTTCCGAAACCTGTTATTTGTCTTATAAACCATTTACCAAAGAGGACTGGAAAGTTCGAGACCATTGCCATATTACAGGGGTATGCCGTGGAATTGATTAAAATAACTGTAATTTGAGGTGTAAAACACGTAATGCCGTTCCTGTATTTTTACATAATATGAGTGGCTACGACGCAAACTTCATTGTAAAGCAATTGGGATGTACTACTGAGAGAGTGGATGTTCTCGCTAACTCCAAAGAAAAGTACATTTCCTTCACCAAATATGTTACAAATGTTAAGCTTCGATTTGTGGACACGTTTCGCTTAATGCCGAGTAGTTTGGAAAACTTAGTTTCCAACTTAATATCATACCCTGAAACAGACAAGTATTTTGGGAAAGAAAATGCAACGCTCATGACTCGTAAAGGGGCATTTTGTTATGACTACATTAATGCTTAGGAAAGTTAAGAGAAACGTGTTTACCTTCAAAAGAGGCATTCTTTAACAAATTAAGTCAAGAAGATGTTAGTAAGGAAGACTATGAACATGCCAAAAATGCCTGGAATCAGTTCAAAATTGAAACTCCAAAACCTAACTTCAGATGTACTCCATCTTGCAGACAGCTTTGAAACTTTTTGAAACAAAACATTAGAAACACACCGAGTGGATGCTGCACACCTTTTTACTTCGCCTGGTTTAATTTTCGAGGCAATGCTCCTTTACACAGGAATTGAACTGGAATTGCTCCAGGATTACAATCAGATTCTTTTAACCGAGTCTGGAAAACGTGGAAGCATATGCCAGGTGTCTCATCTGTATGCTGAAGCTAACAATAAATACATGGAAACCTATGATTCCGAGAAACCGTCACAGTTTATTACCTATGATGATGCCAACAACCAATATGGATGGGCTATGTGTCACTCTCTTCCTTACGGTGGATTTGAGTGGGTTTCTCCAGATACTGTCGGTTTAGAAACGCTAAAGGAAGACGACCCTGTGGGATACATTTTAGACGTTGATGTTTTTTATCCATCTGAACTTCATGATCTACACAACGATTTACCTTTCCTAATAGAGTGTACACAACCTAAGGATTCGCCTCTGAAAAATCTAATTCCACACCTTGGAAATCGAAGGCGATACGTTGTTCATTACATGGCACTTAAACAGGCTCTAGATCATGGACTAACATTGGTAAACATTCATCGTGTGTTAAAGTTTAAACAAAGACCTTGGCTAAAGACATACGTTGATTTTAATAACAACCTTAGAAAACGAGTCAAAAATGATTTTGAGAAAAATCGGTACAAATTATTTAACAATGCAATTTTTGGGGAAAAAATGGAAAATATTCGTAAAAGAATAGACATACGTCTTGTGACTGACAGCAAAAAGGCGGAAGAGGGTATAGAAAAGCCGACAGTTATTGACAGAATAATTTATGGTCCTAACCTAGCTGCTTTCCACATGGCTAAACGTAACATTGTATTCAATAAGCCTATATATATTGGAATGTGTATACTGGATATTTCAAAAACTCTCATGTATTCTCACCACTATGATGTCCTGCTACCCTATTATGGCATGGACAATCATAAACTCGTGTATATGGATATCGACTCGTTCATTTATTTGGTTTACACCCAAGATGTTTATCAAGACAAGTTGCATTTCCTAGAACACCTGGACACATCTGATTATCCTACTAATCACATATGTTACTCTACATCAATCAAGAAAACGTTGGGGAAATTTAAAGACGAGAGGTGCGGACAAATTATAAAAGCATTTGTTGGACTTAGAGCTAAAATGTACGCTTTAGACATAAATGGTAAAGAAATCAAAAAGTTTAAAGGTATTAGCACAGTTGTTGTCAAGAATTGTATAAGCTTTCATGATTATAAGGATTGTAATATGAAAAACGAGGTAAAAAGAATACCAATGAACATTATTGCTTCTAAACAACATGACATATCATCTATAAGACTAAACGATACTGCTTTGTGTCCTGGTGATGACAAAAGAGAAATAGATTCGGATGGTATAGGTACATATGCCTACGGTCATTACTCAATTATTGACCACGCTTAAAGGGTTAAGTTATAAATATCAAAATCCTCTACCTGTATATAGCGAAACAAATAATTTCGGATATAAAACAATAGCACTAATAATAGAAAACAGTACCAAACAAGCAACAAGAAAAGAAAAAAAGGTATTCATACTTCAGAGTAAAAAAATAGAAAACAAATAAAAACCAACTCTACAATTTTTAACAAAAACAATGTATTAGGTGTTATTATTGTACATGTAAATAAAAATGAATAAAAATATTGTATGGATACTGCTTGTACATTTTAATTACTACTCACCTCTCCCCACTCCTAATGCAAAATGAACTTTGTACACGGACTAAATCAAAAACATGTAAACAACAAAAAAGGAAAATCCATGTTTCTATATTGACAAAAATCAAAACCGTAGAAATTACATTTTTTAAAACTTTAAATTGTAAATTGGTAAATGGCAATGTGTGAAATATGAAAATGAAAAAAAAAATATATAAATAAAAGCTTTTACTTTTAAAACTTAACTGACTTTGTAATCCTAAACTGGTTGTGCGTAGCGAACATCTTGCCCAATAGCCACAGTGCAGGTGTTAGCTTTACCTTACTCCCTATGCGTGTGCCCTTATATACTTTGGGTGTATGTATTAGCCTTTAACTTAGCTTTAATGGTTAGGTTAGGTTAGGTAGAGTTAAGTGAGGACATGTTTGTAAAGGAAACTGAGGTCAGGTATGTGACCTTGTAGTTTACTCTTTTCGGAAAATTTAAAATCTAAAATTTAAATAAAAAACTTAAGTCTAAAATGTAAAATCTAAAAATGTAAAAATAGAAAATCTTACAAGCATTATTTTAAATCTTTAAATGACTTTTCTATGGGTTAAGTGGGGTTAGGTTAGGTAAAGTTAGGTTAGGTAAAGTTAGGTTAGGTTAAATTATATGAGGTCATGTTTGGTTAGGTCAACTGAAGTTAGGTGTAGTTTGGTTAGGTGAAATTATATCAGAAAATGTTTGGTTAGGTCAACTGAGGTTAGGTGAAGTTAGGTTAGTTGAAATTATATGAGGACATGTTTAGTTAGGTCAACTCAGGTTAGGTTAGAGAAAGTTAGGTAAGGTTAAGTTCGGCTAGGTAAAGTTAGGGTAGGTAACGTTTGGTTTGGTTAGGTTTGGTTAGCTAAAGTTAGGTTACGTTAAGTTAGGTTAGCATGCCATATGTGTAAGTGGTTGTGTGCAGTGACCATTTTGTGTATTAGCCCTGTGTTAAAAAAATAAATTAAATATTAACTAATATAATAAATAAATCATTTTTCCCTCACCATCCCGCTAGTCCCCACTTTTTTGGTTGACCGACTAAAGATACTTGCACTCAGCTACCCTGTAGCTATGTTAACTGTTCTGCATTGTCTTTGACCGCCTGTTAGAGGCATTTTGCGCATTAGCCCCATTTATACAACCAGTATGGGGTTGGACTCATACGGCCGCCATCTTGCGCATTAATCCCTGCCCCAGAACCGCTCTATATATCCTACTGACGTGCGAAGCGTTTCAACAAAGTCGCGTATGCGTTCGTATACCATTCGTCCGATAGCGATGAAACGTGGGTGAGGTGTTGTGTACTTTCCAGGAAAGGTTTCTGGCTTAGCAAATCCATATTACAATAGTTAGCGCACGTGTAGATTCAACAAATGAGAGCCGACACGCGAAGCGTTTCAACGAAGGCTCGTATGCATTCATATACCATTCGTCCGATAGCTATGAAACTTGGGTGAGATGTTGTGTACACTTCAGGGAAGGTTTCTGGCTGAGTAAATACACTTTTCACTACACAGCACACGATTAGATACAACTAATGAGCGACGACGAGCCAAATGTTTCAACAAAGTCACGTATGCGTACATGTACCATTCGTCCGATAGCGATGAAACGTAGGTGATAAGTTTCGTGCACTCCAAAAGTTTCTGGCTTAGAAAATTCATTTTACAATAGGTAGCACACGAGTAGATTCAACAAATGAGGGAGGACGAGCGAAGCGTTTCAACAAAGTCCCGTATGCGTTCGTATACCATTCATCCTATTGCGATGAAACTTGGGTGAGATATTGTATACCCCCACGGAATGTTCCCGGCTTGTTAATCCATATTACAATAGGTAGCGCACGACTACATTCATCAAATGAGCGCCGACACGCGAAAAATTTCAAAAAAAATCTCGTATGCATTCATATATCATTCGTCCGATAGCTATGAAACTTGGGCGAGATGTTCTGTACCCTTCAGGGAAGGTTTCTGGCTTAGTAAATACACTTTACAATAGGCAGCGCACGAGTAGATTCAACAGATGAGCGACGACACGTGAAGCGTTTCAATAAAGTCCGGTATGCGTTCATATACCATTCGTTCGTTAAGGATGAAACGTGGGTGAGGTGTTGTGTACACTCCAGGAAAGGTTTCTGGCTTAGTAAATCAATATAACAATAGGTAGCGCGCTAGTAGATTCAACAAATGAGCGCCGACACGCGAAACGTTTCAGGAAAGGCCCATATGCATTGATATATCATTCGTCCGATAGCTATGAAACTTGGGTGAGATGTCATGCACACTTCAGGGGAGGATTTTGGCTTAGTAAATACACTTTACAATAGGCAGTACATGAGTAGATTCAACAAATGATCGATGACGCACGAAGCGTTTCAACAACGTCCGGTATGCGTTCATATACCGTTCGTCCGTGGGTGAGAAGTTTTGTGAACTCGATGAAGGTTTCTGGCTTAGTAAATCCATTTTACGATAGGATGCGCACGAGTAGATTCAACAAATCAGTGCCGACGCGCGAAGCGTTTCTCGGAAGTCCCGTATAAAGTCATAAAACATTCGTCCGATAGCAATGAAACCTGGGTGAGATTTTGTGTTCACCCCACGGAAGGTGTCTGGCTTTTTAAATCCATTTTACAAATGTTGCGTAGGAGTAGATTCAACAAATGAGCACCGACGCGCAAAGCGATTCAACAAAGTCCCGTATAAAGTCATAAACCATTCGTCCGATAGCTATGAAACTTGGGCGAGATGTTGTGTACCTTTCAGGGAAGGTTTCAGGTTTAGTAAATACACATTGCAATAGGCAGTGCAAGAGTAGATTCAACAAATGGGTGACGACGCGCGAAGCGTTTGAACAAAGTCCTTTATGCGTTCATATACAATTCGTCCGTTAGCGATGAAGCGTGGATTATATGTTTTGTGCATTCCAAGGAAGGTTTCTGGCTTAGTAAATCCATTTCACAATAGATAGTGCATGAGTAGATTCAACAAATGGGTGACGACGTGCGAAGTGTTTCAAAAAGTCCCGTATGCCTTCATATACCATTAGTCCGAAAGCAATGAAACTTGGGTGAGAATTTGTGTACACTGCACGGAAGGTGTCTGGCTTTGTAAATCCATTTTACAATAGGTAGCGCACGAGTAGATTCAGGAAATTAGCAACGACGCACGAAGCGTTTCAATTAAGTCCCGTATAAGGTCATATACCATTCTTCCGATAGCAATGAAACTTGGGTGAGATGTTCTGTACACTTACGTGAAGGTTTCTGACTTCGTAAATAAATTTCACCATAGGTAGCGCACGAGTAGATTGAACAAATGAGTGACAGCGCATGAATCGTTTAAACAAAATCCCGTATGCGCTCATATTCCATTCATCCGATTGCGATGATACTTTGGTGAATTGTTGTGTACACTCCAGGAAAGCTTTCTGGCTTAGTAAATCGATTTTACAATAGGTAGTGCACGAGTAGATTTAACAAATGGGTGATGGCACGCGAATTATTTGCTTTGATATGCCATTCATCCGATTGCGATGAAACTTTGGTGAATCGTTGAGTACACTCCAGGGAAGGCTTCAGGCTGGGTAAATATTTTTACAATAGGTATTGCACGAGTCATTCAACAAATGTGTGACAGCGCACGAATCGTTTAAACAAAATCCTGTATGCGTTCATATGCCATTCATACGATTGTTGTTGAGAGTTGTTGTGCATGATCCCACGAATATTATTAAATGAGTAAATCATTTTTACGATAGTTGAGAGGCAGTTAACGCAAACCAAAAAAAGTAGTTCCGTGAAAAACTATACAGCCTCTTTTCATAATTCCTACTCTTGTTAATTGCCTCTATCAACATACAAAATTTCAGTTTGATTGATGTGATAGATTCATAGATATTGAGAACCGTCCAAATATTTCAGTTGGTCGCCAGGTTGGATTTTTATTTGTGTACTATTACATGAAGATTATTGTGTACGTGTGGTATTCATACTTCAATCACATGATTAGTACACAAGAAGTAATACATACGAGATTTTAAAATTTCGCACAGCTGCCATCTTGTGGTTATGAAAACAATTGAAATACATTAGATGCCAGTGGATTAACATTTGTATAAGCATTTAACGTGCAAAGTTTCACTGCACTCGGATGGCTAAATCGCGAGATACGTCCATTTACATATTTATATTACGCGTCGCCGCCATGTTGGATTTGTGCTCACCAGGTCACTGAAGGTCCTATAGGTGAACTTATGTTAATAGCCTCTATGAACATTATAATTCAGTTTGATTGCTGTAAAAGATTGGTAGATATTGAGAACCATCAAAATATTTTGGATGCTCACCACTTTGGATTGTTACAGTATATGTATAGGCCATAGAGTTATGTACTATTAAAGGAAAATTATTGCGCAGATTCATTATTCAAACTTTCACTTCGATCGTAGATTACAACACAAGAAATAAAAACTTAATTTTTAAATTTCGCACAGCCACCAATTGAGGTTTTGTACAAAAATTGAACTAAATTAGATACCAGTGCATTACAATATGTATAATTATTTACTGTACCACATTTCACTTCGCTCAGGAGGTTAAATTACGAGGAAAGTCTATAAAAATGTTTTAACTTCGCTTGGCCGCCATGTTCATTTTGTACTAAAAAAGTTTTGAAAGTTACATAGATAAACTTGTAGCAGTGCCCTTTATCACCCTACAACATTTCAGTGACATATCTGTAATAGTTTCGGAGATATAGAATGCCAGTGAAATATTTCGTACAGCCGCCATTTTGTTGTTATGTAAACAATTGAACTAAATTATACGCCAGTGCATTACAATGTGTATAAACATTTGCTGTACCAAGCTTCATTACGTTTGGATGGTTAAACCGCGAGAAAAGTCTATTTAAAAGTCTCAAATTCGCTTAGCCGCCATGTTGGTTTTGTAGTTACCAGGTGTTTGAAAGTCTCATAGGTGAACTTCTAGTAGTACCATTTATCACCGTACAAAAGTTCAGGGTGATGTCGGTAATAGTGTCGGAGATATTGAATGCTGGTTAAATATTTCGAACAGCCGCCATGTTGGATTGGTGAGTCACAAAAAAAACTTGAAGGGCACGGTCGAGGTCGGCCAGAATGGTGCTAGGATCTTACATTGAAATCGCTCCCGCCGTTTAGAAGTTATTAGGGACACACACACGAATCACACACACGCACACACAGACAGACACACGGACAAAGGGTGATCTCATAAGCCTATTTTTTTTTCATAAAATGAAAATAGGCTAAAAATATTGTTTGTCCAAAAGCACTTCAAGAAACAAAATTACAATCCCAACACTTTCTTTGATTGGCATTGCAACGCATGCCGGGCACAGCTTGTAACTTATCAAAATAACAAGTAGTTCCGTGAAGAACTAAAGCCTATTTTCATATATCCTACTCATGTTAATTTCCACTATCAAAATACAAAATTTCAGTTTGATTGCTGTAATAGATTCGTAGATATTAAGAACCGACTAAATAATGCGGATGGTCGCCATGTCGGATTTTTATATATGTAGGTCAGAGGGTTATGTACTGTTACATGAAGATTATTGTGTACGTGTAGTATTCAAACTTGAATCGCATGATTAGGACACAAGAAGTGAAAACGAGATTTTAAAATTTCACACAGCTGCCGTATTGTGGGTATGAAAACAATTGACATAAATTAGACTCCAGTGGATTGCAATTTGTATAAGAATTTACTGTATCAAGTTTCACTGCATTTCGGAAGTTTAAATTGTGAGAAACGTCCATGTAAATATTTATAATTCGCGTCGCCGCCATGTTGGATTTGTGATCACCAGGTTATTGAAAGTCCTATAGGTGAACTTATGTTCATAGCCCCTATGAACATAAAATAATTCAGTTTGATTGCTGTAATAGATACGTAGATATTGAGAACCACCTAAATATTTCGGATAGGCGCCATGTATAGGCCATAGTGTCATGTCCCATTGAAGGAAAATTATTCTGTAGGTTTATTATTCAAACTTTCACTTCAATCGCATGATTATGAACAAAAAAATAATCGCACAGCCGCCATCTTGAGGTTATTTAAACAACTGAAGTATATTACTTACCAGTGTATTAACATTTTCTGTACCAAGTTTCATTGCGTTTGGATCATTAAATCGCGAAAAAAGTCTGTTTAAAACTTTCAACTTTGCTTGGCCGCCATGTTCTTTTTGTAGGTAACCGGTTTTTGAAAGCCTCATAGATGAACTTCCAGTAGTGCCCTTTATCTCCGTATAAAATTTCAGGGTGATACCGGTAATAGTTTCAGAGATATAGAATGCCTGTGAAATATTTCGCACAGCCGCCATCTGGAGGTTATGTAAACAATTGAATGAAGTCAGATGTCGGTGCATTACAATGCGTATAAACATACAGTATACTGTACAAAGTTTCATTGCGTTTGGTTGGTTAAATCGCGAGAAACGTCTATTTAAAATTCGCAACTTCGCTTGGCCGCCATGTTGGTTTTTTAGTTACCAGACTTTCAAAAGTCACTAAGTAGTTCCCTCTCTCTCCGTACAAAATTCCAGGGTGTTATCGGTAATAGTTTCGGAGATATTGAATGCTGGTCAGATATTTCGCACAGCCGCCATGTTGGATTTGTGAGACGTAACAAAATTTGAAGGGCACGGTCGGGGTCGTCCGGAATAGTGCTATGAACTTACCGAGTTTCATTGAAATCGCTCTAGCTGTTTATATTTTATTAGGAGACACACACACACACACGAATCAGACACACAGGCACACACAGAGAGACACACGGACAAAAGGGGATCTCATAAGCCTATTTTATTTTATTTCTTTTTCATAAAAGAAAATAGACTAAAAATGTATAAAATGGACCTGTATATCTGTATGTTATGTCTGTCCGCGATTAATAGACTCCAACACCGTTTAACCGATTGCATTGGAATTTTGTAGTGATGTAGTGCACACCCCCAGGAAGCTCTTTGTCAACAATAATTTTAGATAGCCCTCTCCATTCCCTTCATTCAGGCTCTTTGGCTCAAATTAACACCGTTTCACCAATCTGAACCTAATTTTACGTACAGTACTTACCCTTTGGAACCCGACGAGTAACACTGTCGACTTGATATTTTGGACAGCCTGAAATGTTTCCGGAAACGATTAATGGAACTGTTTATATATTAACCTGTGTAATTGCGATGTGCTATGAGAAAGGGAGGTGATGGTAGCAATCCTAAGAAGATCAATAGATGTAGCTTACTTGTATTGGTATCTTAGTATCTGCATTCTGATTTGTATGCATGGAGTAAAGAAACTCTAGAGAAGGTATCAGAATGGATGCGCAACAGACTTAACATAGGCTACAGGAAACAGGCAAGATGGCTGCTATTTTGGAACGTTGGAGAGTGGAGATTTGGCGAACTACAGGATATATATATCGTCTTAAAAAAAGAGATGAGAATCTATTCTAATTGTTTTTGGTTTGTCTGAAGGCGAAGATATAAGATATTTGCGAGGAAATTCAAGATTAAAAGATTTAAAGTGAGTTGCCAGTAATCATATAATGAATAGTATTCAAAGAGGAATGTTGAATGCAGAAGCGTTTAACCCTAGAACGGTAACGTGAGTTTTCTGTACGCATATTTAGGGTAGTGGTAGTATAATATATTTTATTGGATTAATTGCAATTTAATTACACTCAAGTGGTTACTTAATTTCTAAAATAGAAAAAGAAATCAAGAAATTGAATTATTAATTGAATTTTTGTCCAAATTACACATATTTCACTATTGGTGGTAAGTTTCTCTGTCGTTATTAACCCAGGCACGTTTTCTTTTGATGCTCCCCACAAATTGGCTATTGGCACTCCAAACAATAGGTAGTAGTGTGATTTCTCTTGGTGTAACAACAGTACGCACAATATTTTGCTCGATCCTTTTTGAGATGGAAGTTCTTTCCAATCTGCAACTTCTTTCTTTTCACGAGCCACATCTTGAATCATATTCCTTAGTTCCTTGCTGAGTGTCGGTGGATTTAGCCTTGGATCTGCCATTCATTTGTCAATTTGGTGTCCAAATTTAACATGAACTGCAATCTGGATAGTGGTTTACTTCCATATTTTTTCTTCTTGTAGAAATTATGGACATACATCACGTAGGCATTGACTGAGGCCATGACCATCATATTGAAGAAGAATCACAGTGACCATCGTTTAGTTTTACGGTACAGTTCATATTATGATTCATCTGATCATATGTATCTACCTACACCTCCTTTGGTGTCATTGTAATGAAGTACCATCACTGGCTTTTCAGTGCTTTCATGAATAGCTGAATCATTGTGTGCAGATGATATCAAAGTGACATGTTTCTGGGCGTTTGGTTTGTACGGTAGGAAACAACTGTCAAGTCCTCATGGAACAAGAACATGGATGCTCCAGGTTTCCTGTTTTCAAACTTGGAGTCAATAAACCGAGATGGAAACTCTCTTTTGCTTTTCTTCATAGTAACTTTATTAGTAAGTATGTCCTCTTTCAAAAGTGACTGGACAAGTCGTATGCTGCAGAACCAGTTACCCATTGCGATAGAAACCTCTTATAGATGCCACCAAAATCTTAACAAAGTAGTCAGCAGAAGGCCGGCCATCTGAGACAATTCCTTTTCCTAAGTAAGGCATAGTATCCGCAACATACCCGGTTGAATGCATATTCTTTACTCATAAATATTAACAGGCATTGGTAATGATGCGTAATACTTACGCAGTGACTTCTGCGTATGCCTGTCTGCTGTTTGAGAGGGAAGCTAACACAGGCCTCACGATGACTATCCAGGGGTAGCATAGCTGTAAGCTCAGCAAGCTAATCCCCTCCATTTGGTGAAAGGTCACGTTGTTATGCGCCATATGCGTAAAATTTACTCACGTTAGCATTCTAGGGTTATAACTAAAGTACATTCTGATATAACGTCCAGTAAGGGTGTTTGCCTTCATCCCAGGAAGTAATAATAGCTGCTGTTGATGAAAGTGTCATCTCATTCGTGCAGGAACTACAGTCAGCTCAATTCTTATAAATCCCAGATCCACCATAAGTCATATGGTTTCAACTCATTTGTAAGTTTATAATAAAATATATATTGCAGTATATTGTATCTTGCCTCTTGCTGATGATCCTGGTTGGTAATAAAATTACACCACACTAGATTTCTGCATGTGCTCTACCAAATATGACCTACAACTAATTAGTTCACAAGCTATCTGCTTATGAGCTGGCACCTATCCAAGTTCTATATTATATTAAGAGAAAGAGCTTCAACATAATTAAGAAACATTACATATTGGTCGCCCAACTGTGGAGCGAATTTAAAAACATTACAAGCCCTCTCCATTCCCTCCATTTAGGCCCTTAGACACTAATCTATACCGTTTCACTGATCTGAACCAAATTGTACGTACACTACTTACCCTTTGGAACCCGACGAGTAAAACTGTCTACTTGAAATTATACAGCACTATCAATTCCCTAGATTTAAGCCGTCCGGTACATAGACAAAATATCGAATTTGTCGAAGAAGGACCAATCTAGGCTCGCGGGACGTAAACTTTGGTTCAGTTTGGCGAAACGGAGTAGATATCAATAAATAACAACTGGGTAAACGCATCAGTAGTGTATTTGCAGGGGTTCTAAATCCTCCTCCTCCTCACCCTCCTCACAAGATGGCGGCAGCCCGATAACTCCCGAACGCATGGTCGGATTTAGACGAATGAGGTGTCATTGAACTCGGGCTGATACCCCCTTTCCTACGGACAACATATTTCAACCCCAAAAATAAAACCTACCCCTACTAGGGGGTGAAATTGTATTTTTTTTTTAGAATCTCTCTTTCCAATTGCAACATGTGAGAGTTTGAATGCTAATATGGACTGAAACGTTGTTCTACATAATGTGCATATGTTCGGTGGAAAGCCACTATGAATTAGCATGCCCACTCATGGCTTTTGAAGAGGGTGGGGGAGCGGATCCCTGTGGACGGGTCCTTGTTGACAGGTCCCTGTGGACGGGTCATTGTTGCCGGGTCATTGTGGACGAGTCCTTGTGGACAAGTCCTTGTTGACAGGTCCTTGTGGACAGGTCCTTGTTGACAGGTCCTTGTGGACGAGTCCTTGTGGATGAGTCCTTGTTGATGAGTCCCTTTAGACCGGTCCCTTTGGACTGGTCCCTATGGACTGACCCATGGTCTCTAATGCTATGATGAAATTAAACGTTGTTCCACATGAAACGCATGTAAAGAGCCGATTGCTATTATGAATTAACACGTTTGTTTTTTTCTTTTTTACGCATGCGCACTTGGGGTTTTTGTAAGCGGGCGGGCTTTTTGAATAATGATTTATAGATGAGTTATTTTTTTAAAAATTACCAAAAGATACAAAACTAATAGGTCATTAGCTTTTTAATATTTCATGAATCAATAAGGCTAGGGACCTGTATGAGAGGTCGTTGGACTTGAGGTGACATTCTGATTTGAATATATTATTTATTTATGTCAAAAGGGCCTAACTGCACATTTGGTAATATCTCGCTAACTAATAATCAGAGAGGGTCAAGTGAGGTGTCATAGGACTCAGGATGGTCAACCCTTTTCCATGACCAACGAATTTACCCAAAAGATCTAAGGTCATTAGCTTTATAATATCTCATGAATCAATAAGGCTAGGGACCTGTATGAGAGGTCGTTGGACTTGAGGTGACATTCTGTTTTTGAATATATTATTTATTTATGTCAAAAGGGCCTAACTGCACTTTTGTTGATATCTCGCTAACTAATAATCAGAGAGGGTCAAGTGAGGTGTCATAGGACTCAGAATGGTCAACCCTTTTCCATGATCAACGCATTTACCCAAAAGATCTAAGGTCATTAGCTTTTTAATATCTCATGAATCAATAAGGCTAGGGACCTGTATGAGAGGTCGTTGGACTTGAGGTGACATTCTGTTTTTGAATATATTATTTATTTATGGCAAAAGGGCCTAACTGCACTTTTGTTGATATCTCGCTAACTAATAATCAGAGAGGGTCAAGTGAGGTGTCATAGGACTCAGGATGGTCAACCCTTTTCCATGACCAACGAATTTACCCAAAAGATCTAAGGTCATTAGCTTTTTAATATCTCATGAATCAACAAGGCTAGGGACCTGTATGAGAGGTCGTTGGACTTGAGGTGACATTCTGTTTTTGAATATATTATTTATGTCAAAAGGGCCTAACTGCACTTTTGTTAATATCTCGCTAACTAATAATCAGAGAGGGTCAAGTGAGGTGTCATAGGACTCAGGATGGTCAACCCTTTTCCATGACCAACGAAATTACCCAAAAGATTCAAAACAGCAAGGTCATTGACCTAATATTTTATAAACTAATAATCGAATATCAACATGTGAGGTGTCATAGGACTTAGAATGGTCAACCCTTTCCCATGGCTAATGAATTTACCCAAAATACCCAATACATCAAGGTCATCGACCTGAGATTTTATAAACTTATAATCGGATATGGACATGTGAAATGTTTACAGTGAGAGATGAAACATAGCTAGGTAGTGTAAGACTTATTGTAGGCTACATGTATGGTGACTGACAAACCTTTCACCATTGGAACTTGTTTTCAGATCAAACTGCAGTACAGAGAGAGTATAGGTTGTAGGTATGGGATAATAAATGACAAATGGTGTATACAAAATCGGATTTATCGATTCAAGAAATAAGAGTAGACAATCTTTAATTGATTGGTGAAAGAGGATAGCTAAAATCCAAAATGGTGACTACATTGAACTAAACTGAACCAAGTTGAATCAAACCCAACCAAACCGAACCAAACTTAATCAAAAACAAGCCAATAATTTAAGTGTAAAACTTGTGGGTGAATGTGGTCATTGGTAATGTCAGATGGGAAAGGGATAACGCTCTACCTATAGAGGGTAAGGTAAAGCTAGTGCATGATGCTAATGCACTCACAAGTACATGAACCACACACAACTATCCTATGCAGTTATTATGGGTTGACTGTTAAAACTTGCTCAGTGGTTACTGGGACAAGATGGTCGCTACACACAACAAGCTTTAAATACCTGAGGCTAATAATCTATACACACACTCACACACACTTGTTCTAAACTAAACTGTCTTGCAGGCAGAGCTCACACAGTAGGTAAATGACAGAAATGCTTGGCTAACAGAAATACAATCATTTTCAGTTGTCTAATGTTACCAGCTAAACATTACGTGCTATAGTGGTGAGCACATGTGCCTCTTTCACTGGAGATCTTAACTCGATTTCTAGCTCTAAGGCCTAGAACGAATCAAACTAAGAAAAAAGGGTATGGTGACGCAGTGGTTAAACTATTAGCCTTTCACTGAGGTAGACTAGGGTTTGATTTTAGGTTAATATGCATGTCATAAACATACAAATAAAAGCAGAGATAATGTTTAAAAACTGATTACACTTGTCTCTTTTCAAATTATTACTTAGATTACAAATACAAACGTGGACTGGGTTTGACATACAGTTAATGCTTCGTATCACATACTAGACTGTAAGAAAGCCAAACAAGCAAAAGGCGTAGGTAGAGCAGTGGTAAATTCGCTATGTGTAGAGAAATACCTAACGGTTTTATGAACTGGCAAAGGTATGTCGCATAAACAGTGCAGGATACAATCCAGCAACCATAATTTTTATCTCGTGGACAAGAGAAAACATATATATAGAGAGAGATATATAGAAAGCTTGTGTGTGTGTGTGGGTAGCATTGGTTGTTTGACCAGAGAAAATACGGTGTGGTAGGGTGGGGGGAGGGAGAATTAGCACTTATATATGAATGGAAAATAGATTTTTTTCAATCGTTTTGTTTTTTCAAATGCAGTGGTAGATAATCGTTTTTTGTAAAACATTCTTACTTGCAGTAGTAATAAGCCTCTATGGTTCCGCTAACACACATAGATAGACTGTATTATTGCCATGGTCAAGCACACACATTAAGATCATTTACAAAATAATAAAATGAAAATTAAAAAATCTAGTTTTGGAAATATCGTTTTTCAACATACACACAAAATAAATATATAAAAAATTTGTAAACAACAAAATGGAAAATCCATGTTTCCATATAGACAAAATTTAAAAACCTTAAACGGACATTTAAGAAAATATATGCAAATGGGAAATTGACAAATGTGTAAATATGAAAATGGAAAAATCCATGTTTCCATATCATGAAATTGAAAAACATCAAACTGTCATTTTAAAAAATGCAAATGTAAAATTGACAAATTGCAATGTGTGAAATGTGAAATTGAACAAATGGCTATCATTATTTAAAATAAAAGAACATGGTGCTCTATGGTTGAGGTGTGAATCAAACCCTCTCTACTTATTTGGACCACTCGAGACTGAGTAGACTAGTTTTAGTTGTCATACCACTTTTAAAAGTTTGTGTTAAATGTAGGAATTGAACCCATGAGCTTGTAGGGGGGATCCAAGGTTATAATATGTTAAACAGATAGCCTTGAATGTAGGGTGTGGTAGTTATATAGAGATGAGACGTTTCGCTCAGGGCAGGGAGGCATGGAGATCTGCATGAAACCAGTCAAAAGACTGACGACTCAAACAACAACATGTAGAGCTCACCAACATAATGTTGTGTAACGGTAAATGTTCGTCAACGAACAGTAATGCATTACTAAAACCCATGACACGATACCTAAGAGCTTTTCTAAACTTATTTTAAAATGCCTTCAACCCTATATTAAACACCCAGTTCACAAGACTCATAACTGCAATGTTATGGTCAAACAAAACAAAATCTATATTTCAAAACAAACAAGTGGTTTAGTCAATGTATACTGGAAAAAGTTTTATAAACACTCAAGTCCACAAAAATAATTAAATTAGTAACTGTTAGGTTGACCGAGTGGTTATGGTGTTTGACTTAAGTTCAAATTTTCTGTACAAGAAAGTAAGGGTTCGAATCCCTTACCTGATATAACTATTACCTCAACATGGCTTGACCACACCGTATTATTGTGTACTCGGTACACAAACCATAGATAGAGTGTATTGTTTAAGGTCACTCTCTTTGCGAACATAGTCAGAGGCTGTTGATGGTTAACAATTGCATTAATAGTGGGACATAGGGATAGCAATTAAGAAAAACAGACAATACCCATACACTATTTTTATTTATTTAATGTAAGTACTTGTACAATAGTTATATACAAACTACAACTCTCTTTTGTCTATTACTATCTAGTCCTTTTCGATCCACTTGCATAACAAGGCAGATGACTTTGTAGTTCAGCTCCTTAAAACAACAACAACACTACCTCTTGCATAGTCTGTGATATTGATGACTCTTGAGGCGTGGAAGATGGATACAACATAACTTTTACAACAGGGGTTAAACGTTGCTCAACAAACAATGCACTATTTTGAGTAGCAACATCTTTCTCTTGTACTAACTTATTAGCATTCTGATGATTTTTTGCCAGCACCATCAGTGTTTTGTCTGGAGCACATCATTGATGATCACTCACACTTAAAACCACACCATTTCTACTTTTCATATTACCTCGAAATCTTGTTGACCTCTGTTTTGAGCATCGTCAGAATATTATTCCTTTTACATTTTGTCGTCTATAGTTATAAGAGTAGCCTTTATAGAGTACACGTTGTTTACCTCGGTTAGTTGTAGTAAGTTCCATAGTAGTAACTAACCTGTTAGTATCATTTGCACACTACAAAGGTTATCTCTGTTCTGGTAATAGAATTATTTAGCGTTGGCTATTATATTTAATATGTACAGTTAAAAGTGATAGAAAAGTGGTAGAAACGTGGTAGCAAAGTGGTAGACAAGTGGTAGACAATTGGTAACATAGTGGTAGAAAAGTGGTAGCAAAGTGGTAGCAAAGTGGTAGAAAAGTGGCAGAAAAGTAGTAGAAAAGTGGTAGCAAAGTGGTAGAAAAGTGGTAGCAAACTAGAAAAGTGGTAGAAAAGTGGCAGAAAAGTAGTAGAAAAGTGGTAGCAAAGTGGTAGAAAAGTGGTAGCAAACTAGAAAAGTGGTAGCAAAGTGGCAGAAAAGTAGTAGAAAAGTGGTAGCAAAGTGGTAGAAAAGTGGTAGCAAACTCGAAAAGTGGTAGCAAAGTGGTAGCAAAGTGGTAGAAAATATTACATGTATTGATAAGAAATAGTTTAAGCGGTTACATGGATTCATTACACTATAATTTTAGCATCACGAAGCTCATTTTCTGTATCCAAAAGTTCTTCCTCATATTTAGTATGACCAGCCTGTTTACAGGTATGCAAGTACTGAAGCCGCTGGATTAGCTTATTGGGATTGTTCCAGTAAACAAATTTAACAAATGATTTTTTTGGGTGTAAACCTTTATCATCATCATCATCATAATCATCATCATCATCATGGTTATCATCATCAATATAATTATCATCAATATAATCATGATCACTATTACTATCTAATCCTTTTTGTTCATCTTGCAATGCAACAACCTTTGGCATAGTTTGTGTTGTCTTTGATAGTGTTAGAGGTTTCTTAGACGTTAACGACTGTCCTAACATGTCTTTTTCAGGAGATAATAAATGCTCTTTAACAAACAGAGCACTATCTTGAGCCACACTATTTTTTTCTTGGTCTTGTTTTTTTTACCTTGGTTAGAGTATTTTGTCCATTTAAATGAGTATTATTTTGAGATTTACAATGATGATCGATTGAAATAAGTATGTTGGAGCCTTTTGTTTTAATCATTCCTCGACACTTTTTAGATCGTTGTTTCGAACAGCACCAAATAACAGTTCCATTTTTATTAGTTCTTTTTACAATATATGCATATCCTTTATAGTAAGCACATGGCTTACCATAGCTAGTCGTTGATACTTCCATGTCAACTGTTAAGCATAAACTAATCTCTAGTAAAGTTAACTCGATAATAAAAATGATTGTAGTATGTGCAGTTTAAAGTAAGAGCAAAAGTGAGAGTCAAATGGTAGAAAAGTGTTAGCAAAGTGGTGGAAGAGTGGTAGCAGTTTATAGTAGTCATGATCTTTTTTTTTTACCAGAATGTGATTTGAGTAAATGTAATTTCTAAACCTTAGCAGTGAGTAGTCAGTTAGTCTTGGTTCAGACAAGCGTAAACAGTTCTCCAATGAATCAGAGATCAAGATTTTCATTATGAAACAGTTGTGTAACCAATTAGGTATCGGTACTTGATAGCTTCACACATGAACAAAAATTCCAACATATCTGACATGAATTACATGATTTGAAAGTTGACAAAGAATATCCAATCAACCATTGTAGTTGCAATGTCAAACACAAAGACAAAATCAGCATGAACATAAAGTTACAGGAAATTTCTATGAAATAGACTATGCAGGAAATTTGGAAATACACAACAGAAGTTTGCAACACCATCCTTCTAGCCTATATAAATTATCGACATTTAAAGTGTGCACTGCCCCTAACATTAAACCAATTTATCAATAACGCAAGTCAACAATCAAAACATTTTGTGTTGAGTCTATCATTTAATGCATATATTCTGTCTACATTGAACAGTAACAAAAAACGCCATTCATAATTAATTAAGTTTGCTTTAATTCTTAATGTAATGATAAATACATATTTAAAGTTTTGGCTGACTGTTCAGGGTGAATCGGCTTTGAACACATAAGAGAGGGAATATTTTAAGACTTAACCTCAGCTCACCTAACATAACCTAAATTTACCTAACCTAACCTTGTCATATAGGTAAGAAACGGGTCAAGCTATGCTTTCGACTACCGAGTTTCAGCTACTTTTCAAGGTTACTCTCCCGAACATTGCCGGAGACTGCTGATAAACACCTATGTTCCCACGGCGGCGGCGCGCAACGACTTACATGACGCGCTTCCCCCTTTTCATTGATCTCTGTTGATTTGTCCCTTTGGACTGATCCCTGTTGACTAGCCCCTTTGGAAGGGCACTTTTTGAATGGAGTAATTTTGACGGGTCCCTGTGGACAGGTCCTTTTGGCTGATCCCATTGGACCGGTCCCTTTGGACTGGTACCTATGGACTGGCCCATGCAATTATCCAAATTATGTCAAAGGGTCCGGTCCAAAGGGATCAGCCAAAAGGACCTGTCCACAGGGACCCGTCAAATATTACTCCATTCAAAAAGGGCCCTTCCAAAGGGGCTAGTCAACAGGGACCAGTCCAAAGGGACAAATCAACAGGGATCAATGAAAAGGGGGAAGCGCGTCATGTAAGTCGTTGCGCGCCGCCGCCGTGGGAACATTGGTGTTTATCAGCAGTCTCCGGCAATGTTCGGGAGAGTAACCTTGAAAAGTAGCTGAAACTCGGTAGTCGAAAGCATAGCTTGACCCGTTTCTTACCTATATGACAAGGTTAGGTTAGGTAAATTTAGGTTATGTTAGGTGAGCTGAGGTTAAGTCTTAAAATATTCCCTCTCTTATGTGCTGAACAGTCAGCCAAAACTTTAAATATGTATTTATCATTACATTAAGAATTAAAGCAAACTTAATTAATTATGAATGGCGTTTTTTGTAACTGTTCAATGTAGACAGAATATATGCATTAAATGATAGACTCAACACAAAATGTTTTGATTGTTGACTTGCGTTATTGATAAATTGGTTTAATGTTAGGGGCAGTGCACACTTTCCATGTCGATAATTTATATAGGCTAGAAGGATGGTGTTGCAAACTTCTGATGTGTATTTCCAAACTTCCTGCATAGTCTATTTCATAGAAATTTCCTGTAACTTAAAAGTTCATGCTGATTTTGTCTTTGTGTTTGACATTGCAACTACAATGGTTGATTGGATATTCTTTGTCAACTTTCAAATCATGTAATTCATGTCAGATATGTTGGAATTTTTGTTCATGTGTGAAACTATCAAGTACCGATACCTAATTGGTTACACAACTGTTTCATAATGAAAATCTTGATCTCTGATTCATTGGAGAACTGTTTACGCTTGTCTGAACCAAGACTAACTGACTACTCACTACTAAAGTTTAGAAATTACATTTACTCAAATCACATTCTGGTAAAAAAAAAGATCATGACTATTATAAACTCCTACCACTCTTCCACCACTTTGCTAACACTTTTCTACCATTTGACTCTCACTTTTGCTCTTACTTTAAACTGCACATACTACAAGCTATCATTTTTATTATCGAGTTAACTTTACTAGAGATTAGTTTATGCTTAACAGTTGACATGGAAGTATCAACGACTAGCTATGGTAAGCCATGTGCTTAGTATAAAGGATATGCATATATTGTAAAAAGAACTAATAAAAATGGAACTGTTATTTGGTGCTGTACGAAACAACGATCTAAAAAGTGTCGAGGAATGATTAAAACAAAAGGCTCCAACATACTTATTTCAATCGATCATCATTGTAAATCTCAAAATAATACTCATTTAAATGGACAAAATACTCTAACCAAGGTAAAGAAAGCAAGACCAAGAAAAAAATAGTGTGGCTCAAGATAGTGCTCTGTTTGTTAAAGAGCATTTATTATCTCCTGAAAAAGACATGTTAGGACAGTCGTTAACGTCTAAGAAACCTCTAACACTATCAAAGACAACACAAACTATGCCAAAGGTTGTTGCATTGCAAGATGAACAAAAAGGATTAGATAGTAATAGTGATGATGATCATATTGATGATAATTATATTGATGATGATAACCATGATGATGATGATGATTATGATGATGATGATGATGATGATAATGGTTTACACCCAAAAAATCATTTGTTAAATTTGTTTACTGGAACAATCCCAATAAGCTAATCTAGCGGCTTCAGTACTTGCATACCTGTAAACAGGCTGGTCATACTAAATATGAGGAAGAACTTTTGGATATAGAAAATGAGCTTCGTGATGCTAAAATTATAGTGTAATGAATCCATGTAACCGCTTAAACTATTTCTTATCAATACATGTAATATTTTCTACCACTTTGCTACCACTTTGCTACCACTTTTCTAGTTTGCTACCACTTTTCTACCACTTTGCTACCACTTTTCTACTACTTTTCTGCCACTTTGCTACCACTTTTCTAGTTTGCTACCACTTTTCTACCACTTTGCTACCACTTTTCTACTACTTTTCTGCCACTTTTCTACCACTTTTCTAGTTTGCTACCACTTTTCTACCACTTTGCTACCACTTTTCTACTACTTTTCTGCCACTTTTCTACCACTTTGCTACCACTTTGCTACCACTTTTCTACCACTATGTTACCAATTGTCTACCACTTGTCTACCACTTTGCTACCACGTTTCTACCACTTTTCTATCACTTTTAACTGTACATATTAAATATAAAAGCCAACGCTAAATAATTCTATTACCAGAACAGAGATAACCTTTGTAGTGTGCAAATGATACTAACAGGTTAGTTACTACTATGGAACTTACTACAACTAACCGAGGTAAACAACGTGTACTCTATAAAGGCTACTCTTATAACTATAGACGACAAAATGTAAAAGGAATAATATTCTGACGATGCTCAAAACAGAGGTCAACAAGATGTCGAGGCAATATGAAAAGTAGAAATGGTGTGGTTTTAAGTGTGAGTGATCATCAATTAAGTGCTCCAGACAAAACACTGATGGTGCTGGCAAAAAATCATCAGAATGCTAATAAGTTAGTACAAGAGAAAGATGTTGCTACTCAAAATAGTGCATTGTTTGTTGAGCAACGTTTAACCCCTGTTGTAAAAGTTATGTTGTATCCATCTTCCACGCCTCAAGAGTCATCAATATCACAGACTATGCAAGAGGTAGTGTTGTTGTTGTTTTAAGGAGCTGAACTACAAAGTCATCTGCCTTGTTATGCAAGTGGATCGAAAAGGACTAGATAGTAATAGACAAAAGAGAGTTGTAGTTTGTATATAACTATTGTACAAGTACTTACATTAAATAAATAAAAATAGTGTATGGGTATTGTCTGTTTTTCTTAATTGCTATCCCTATGTCCCACTATTAATGCAATTGTTAACCATCAACAGCCTCTGACTATGTTCGCAAAGAGAGTGACCTTAAACAATACACTCTATCTATGGTTTGTGTACCGAGTACACAATAATACGGTGTGGTCAAGCCATGTTGAGGTAATAGTTATATCAGGTAAGGGATTCGAACCCTTACTTTCTTGTACAGAAAATTTGAACTTAAGTCAAACACCATAACAACTCGGTCAACCTGACAGTTACTAATTTAATTATTTTTGTGGACTTGAGTGTTTATAAAACTTTTTCCAGTATACATTGACTAAACCACTTGTTTGTTTTGAAATATAGATTTTGTTTTGTTTGACCATAACATTGCAGTTATGAGTCTTGTGAACTGGGTGTTTAATATAGGGTTGAAGGCATTTTAAAATAAGTTTAGAAAAGCTCTTAGGTATCGTGTCATGGGTTTTAGTAATGCATTACTGTTTGTTGACGAACATTTACCGTTACACAACATTATGTTGGTGAGCTCTACATGTTGTTGTTTGAGTCGTCAGTCTTTTGACTGGTTTGATGCAGATCTCCATGCCTCCCTGCCCTGAGCGAAACGTCTCATCTCTATATAACTACCACACCCTACATTCAAGGCTATCTGTTTAACATATTATAACCTTGGATCCCCCCTACAAGCTCTTGGGTTCAATTCCTAGATTTAACACAAACTTTTAAAAGTGGTATGACAACTAAAACTAGTCTACTCAGTCTCGAGTGGTCCAAATAAGTAGAGAGGGTTTGATTCTCACCTCAACCATAGAGCACCATGTTCTTTTATTTTAAATAATGATAGCCATTTGTTCAATTTCACATTTCACACATTGCAATTTGTCAATTTTCCATTTGCATTTTTTAAAATGACAGTTTGATGTTTTTCAATTTCATGATATGGAAACATGGATTTTTCCATTTTCATATTTACACATTTGTCAATTTCCCATTTGCATATATTTTCTTAAATGTCCGTTTAAGGTTTTTTAAATTTTATCTATATGGAAACATGGATTTTCCATTTTGCTGTTTACAAATTTTTTATATATTTATTTTGTGTGTATGTTGAAAAACGATATTTCCAAAACAAGATTTTTAATTTTCATTTTATGATTTTGTAAATGATCTTAATGTGTGTGCTTGACCATGGCAATAATACAGTCTATCTATGTGAGTTAGCGGAACCATAGAGGCTTATTACTACTGCAAGTAAGAATGTTTTACAAAAAACGACTATCTACCAGTGCATTTGAAAAAACAAAACGATTGAAAGAAATCTATTTTCCATTCATATATAAGTGCTAATTCTCCCTCTCCCCACCCTACCACACCGTATTTTCTCTGGTCAAACAACCAATGCTACCCACACATACACACAAGCTTTCGATATATATCTCTCTCTATATATATGTTTTCTCTTGTCCACGAGATAAAAATTATGGTTGCTGGATTGTATCCTGCACTGTTAATGCGACATACCTTTGCCAGTTCATAAAACCGTTAGGTATTACTCTACACATAGCGATTTTACCACTGCTCTACCTACGCCTTTTGCTTGTTTGGCTTTCTTACAGTCTAGTATGTGATACGAAGCATTAACTGTATGTCAAACCCAGTCCACGTTTGTATTTGTAATCTAAGTAATAATTTGAAAAGAGACAAGTGTAATCAGTTTTTAAACATTATCTCTGCTTTTATTTGTTTGTTTATGACGTGCATATTAACCTAAAATCAAACCCTAGTCTACCTTAGTGAAAGGCTAACAGTTAAACCACTGCGTCACCATACCCTTTTTTCGTAGTTTGATTCGTTCTAGGCCTTAGAGCTAGAAATCGAGTTAAGATCTCCAGTGAAAGAGGCACATGTGCTCACCACTATAGCACGTAATGTTTAGCTGGTAACATTAGACAACCGAAAATGATTGTATTTCTGTTAGCCAAGCATTTCTGTCATTTACCTACTGTGTGAGCTCTGCCAGCAAGACAGTTTAGTTTAGAACAAGTGTGTGTGAGTGTGTGTATAGATTATTAGCCTCAGATATTTAAAGCTTGTTGTGTGTAGCGACCATCTTGTCCCAGTAACCACTGAGCAAGTTTCAACAGTCAACCCATAATAACTGCATAGGATAGTTGTGTGTGGTTCATGTACTTGTGAGTGCATTAGCATCATGCACTAGCTTTACCTTACCCTCAATAGGTAGAGCGTTATCCCTTTCCCTTCTGACATTACCAATGACCACATTCACCCACAAGTTTTACACTTAAACCATTGGCTTGTTTTTGATTAAGTTTGGTTCGGTTTGGTTGGGTTTGATTCAACTTGGTTCAGTTTAGTTCAATGTAGTCACCATTTTGGATTTTAGCTATCCTCTTTAACCAATCAATTAAAGATTGTCTACTCTTATTTCTTGAATCGATAAATCAGATTTTGTATACACCATTTGTCATTTATTATCCCATACCTACGACCTATACTCTCTCTGTACTGCAGTTTGATCTGAAAACAAGTTCCAATGGTGAAAGATTTGTCAGTCACCATATATGTAGCCTACAATAATTCTTTCACTACCTAGCTATGTTTCATCACTCACTGTAAATATTTCACATGTCCATATCCGATTATAAGTTTATAAAATCTCAGGTCGATGACCTTGATGTATTGGGTATTTTGGGTAAATTCATTAGCCATGGGAAAGGGTTGACCATTCTAAGTCCTATGACACCTCACATGTTGATATTCGATTATTAGTTTATAAAATATTAGGTCAATGACCTAGCTGTTTTGAATCTTTTGGGTAAATTCGTTGGTCATGGAAAAGGGTTGACCATCCTGAGTCCCATAACACCTCACTTGAGCCTCTCTGATTATTAGTTTATAAAATAATAGGTCAATGACCTTGCTGTTTTAGATCTTTTGGGTAAATTCGTTGGTCATGGAAAAGGGTTGACCATCCTGAGTCCTATGACACCTCACTTGACCCTCTCTGATTATTAGTTAGCGAGATATTAACAAAAGTGCAGTTAGGCCATTTTGACATAAATAAATAATATATTCAAAAACAGAATGTCACCTCAAGTCCAACGACCTCTCATACAGGTCCCTAGCCTTATTGATTCATGAGATATTAAAAAGCTAATGACCTTAGCTCTTTTGGGTTAATTCGTTGGTCATGGAAAAGGGTTGACCATCCTGAGTCCTATGACACCTCACTTGACCCTCTCTGATTATTAGTTAGCGAGATATCAACAAAAGTGCAGTTAGGCCCTTTTGACATAAATAAATAATATATTCAAAAAACAGAATGTCACCTCAAGTCCAACGACCTCTCATACAGGTCCCTAGCCTTATTGATTCATGAGATATTAAAAGGCTAATGACCTGAGATCTTTTGGGTAAATTCGTTGGTCATGGAAAAGGGTTGACCATCCTGAGTCCTATGACACCTCACTTGACCCTCTCTGATTATTAGTTAGCGAGATATTACCAAAAGTGCAGTTAGGCCCTTTTGACATAAATAAATAATATATTCAAAAACAGAATGTCACCTCAAGTCCAACGACCTCTCATACAGGTCCCTAGCCTTATTGATTCATGAAATATTAAAAAGCTAATGACCTATTAGTTTTGTATCTTTTGGTAATTAAAAAAAATAACTCATCTATAAATCATTATTCAAAAAGCCCGCCCGCTTACAAAAACCCCAAGTGCGCATGCGTAAAAACAAAAAAACAAACATGTTAATTCATAATAGCAATCGGCTCTTCACATGCGTTTCATGTGGAACAACGTTAAATTTCATCATAGCATTAGAGACCATGGGTCAGTCCATAGGGACCAGTCCAAAGGGACCGGTCTAAAGGGACTCATCAACAAGGACTCATCCACAAGGACTCGTCCACAAGGACCTGTCAACAAGGACCTGTCCACAAGGACCTGTCAACAAGGACTTGTCCACAAGGACTCGTCCACAATGACCCGGCAACAATGACCCGTCCACAGAGACCTGTCAACAAGGACCCGTCCACAGGGATCCGCTCCCCCACCCTCTTCAAAAGCCATGAGTGGGCATGCTAATTCATAGTGGCTTTCCACCGAACATATGCACATTATGTAGAACAACGTTTCATTCCATATTAGCATTCAAACTCTCACATGTTGCAATTGGAAAGGGAGATTCTCTAAAAAAAATACAATTTCACCCCCTAGTAGGGGTAGGTTTTATTTTTGGGGTTGAAATATGTTGTCCATAGGAAAGGGGGTATCAGCCCGAGTTCAATGACACCTCATTCGTCTAAATCCGACCATGCGTTCGGGAGTTATCGGGCTGCCGCCATCTTGTGAGGAGGGTGAGGAGGAGGAGGATTTAGAACCCATGCAAATACACTACTCGCATCAACTCTATCAACTCTGATCTTCAATTTTTACACTACAGCTATAAATGAATACTGATGGACATTTTAGAAGCAAGATTTCAGTAAATAACATATAGCCTACTTTCTCCTAAATGTATGAGTATAGTTATAACTCTCTGTATTTATCAAAGAGTATAATAGAATCATTTCTTGGTAGAAGATCTTGGAAACTATTTACCTCTACCAAACACCAGAACCTCGGAAATCGTCTACAATCATTGAAGAAAGAAAGAAAGAAAGAAAGAAAGAAAGAAAGAAAGAAAGAAAGAAAGAATGAGAAGACATATTTCAAGAATTTGATGGAACTGGAGACATAACCGATCGAACGTGGGCAACATCCAACTTTGAGTTGAGGCATGTGTTTACACGTCTGTCTGTCCATGGTTTTCACCACCTTAATTGCATTAACAAATCTTTCTATGACCCTACAGTGACGCCTGTATGCCGACTATGTGGTAAGCATGTGAACGCCACCATTTAGAGCTCTGTAGTAACGGAAAGAATCAATCAAAGACTATGCAATTCAAATCCCCAGAGCTCAATTTTAGTGTACATGTTCATTCTTAATTTTCGACTGCTATTTGGCTACAATAAGTGTATTATAAATATGCTGAACTAGTACCAACAGATATAGCACAGGTACTATGTGAGATAGTTTTGTCTTTAGTTCAAATAACACACAATAGGCTGTTACAAAAGCTTTAAAATAAAAATGTATCGTACTTTTCATTCTTCAAATTCGATGGGTATAGAATGCCAACCAGTGCAGTCCCACGTAGAATAGTCATGACATCTGGAGGATAAGATAATCCTAATAGGGAGAGTATATTCTAGCGGCCATAGAAAGAAACGTTTCAATTAAAGCTGAAATGTAATCTGTGGGCCGGTGCGCAATAACTTGGCCACGATAGTTCTCCTGGCTGCTGTTAGATGTCTCATGCAGATCAGCTGGCGAATTCTGTTTTATATATTTTGCATTGTAATATGCACAATATAACGCTTAATTTTAAAACGACTGAGTAATTACAAAACAATAAATATAAAAAACAAGCAAAAAAACCAACTCTGGTAGGATTAAAACCCCAGTCATACGTGTGAAAGGTTAACGCTTTACACCGCAGTCAAACAAGTGAATCAAAATTCACCGAAATCAATTGAATTACATACAATGTCTTAGCAAATAATGATTTTGACTAAAAGATTTCTTCAGTGGAGTATACTTTTTATGCTAAAAAGCATTTCACACAAAAATTATATAATTTCTATCAGTAGGCTATATTGCCTGCAATACTCAAACTAGTGAAATATAGGTCGTGCACAAGATATCAGCTGCCATCTTGTCTTCTAACTGAGACGGCTGAGCTTTTTAAAGTCACTTCTGCTCTATAATATTACAAGATACACTTTTAATTTTGAACGGGCCACGTCCTTTAGAACAGTTTAAACGATTCTCGGTTCGATAATCGGAACTGCTGGGTCCCATGTTGTGGATTATAAAGTTTGCATAATTTACACGGCCGCCATCCTGAAATGGTAAGGCTGATGATCTTGTAGTTTGGGCACATGACGCGTCCTATATGAACGTATGTTGTTACAAAATTTGGTAGAGATCGGATAATTAGTTTAGTCGTTATTTGATTTTACGTTTTGAACGTTTGAGTGGCCGCCGTCGAATTTGGTAAAGATGGCAGCGATATAAAACATGACACTGAGGTGCCCTTTGCTAGTGCTACCTCTGTACCAAATTTCATTCAATTCGGATTCACCGTGTTTGAATTGATTGGAAGGCAAACATACAGAGTACACATACTCACACTTAGACAGACACACAAATTTTTTGGCCCTGTAATGGATCCCATAAGTCAACATTCATATTTTGCAGAAATCGAAAGTAGGGTAAAAATGGAAATATGAATATATCAAAAACATAACCCTACCTGAAACATAAATTAAATAATACTAGAAAATAGCTATGTTTTTTCAAATTAGATCTCGTATGAAATAGAACTGCATTCAAATAATATAACAAGATATTCAGTAAAGAACATTACTTTCTCCTAAATGCTGGGTATAGTTATAACTCTGTGTATTTTAATTGAATGTTGGTTGTAGAAGCTTGTAGAAATACAACGTGCTATACGGATATTAAACGGGTGCCCTACGATATTACTTGATAACAACTGGTTTAGTATAACTGTATCATATTTGGTGTTCAAATCAACGATTTCATTAGCGTTTTCTGGCGTTTATATAAACCATTTGATACTAAATATTTATTATTTTGTTCAGTACATTGCTAATAGGATATAATCTTAGGAAATTACGGACATATATGCATTTACGAGCAAAAATAGCGGCCATGTTGGCAACAGGACGGCACGGGCCCACAACGATATGGCACGGTCAGCCTAACATGTTAGTCACTTCTACGGTTACATATTCTATTATAATATGCTAATATCCTACCGGTCACCTCCTTGAGGACAGATTAAACCTCCCTAAGTACGATAAACAATTGTTGAGGCCAGGCCTTGTTTAATCGTAAGTTACGGTTCGGCTATAATACTTGCCTGATTCATACATCAACCACCTTGAAACTATTAGGCAGATGACCTTGTAATTTGGCCAAAAGACGCTTACCACATAAAGGTATGTTGTTGCAAAATTTGGTAGAGATGAGATGATTATGTAAGTCGTAATTTGATTTCAGCTTTGTACATTTGGGTAGCCGCCATTACGTTTCCGTCAAGATGGCGGCAATATGCAAGATGATACTGAGGGGCCCTGTGCTAGTGCTACCTATGTACCCAATTTCCCTCAATTCGGTTCCACCATGTTTGAATTGATAGGGGGAATCGAGTTGCACACATACATGGCGTCCATCTGCAAACTATTGGGTTGATGACCTTGTAGTTTAGTCAAATGATGCTTCCTAAATAAAGGTATGCTGCTGCAAAATTTGTATAGATGACGCTTCGCATATAAATGTATTTCGTTGCAAAATTTGCTAGAGATGAGATGATTAGTTTGGTCGTAATTTGATTTAAGCTTTTAACATTTGGTTGGCCGCCATTACGTTTCCGTCAAGGTGGTGGTGGCAGAATACATAACACTAAGGTGCCCTTTGCTAGTGCTACCTCTGTACCAAATTTTGTTCAATTCGAATTCCCCGCGTTGGAATTGATAGGGGGAATCGATTTGCACACACACATGACCACCATCTGCAAACTATTGGGTTGATGACCTTGTAGTTTAATCAAATGATGCTTCCTACGTAAAGGTATGCTACTGCAAAATTTGGTAGCTATCAGATGATTAGGTTGGTCGTAATATTATTTAAGCTTTGAATATTTGGGTGGCCGCCATTACGCTTCCGTCAAGATGGCGGTGATATAAAACATGTAACTGAGGTACCATTTACTAGTGCTACCTCTGTACTTAATTTCGTCTATTTGGTTTTCTCGTGTTTGAATTGATAGGGGGAATCGATTTACACCCATAATGTACATGTCCGGCATCTGCAAACTATTGGCCTGATGACCTTGTAGTTTGGCCAAAGGTGCTCCTCACATAAAGGTATGTCCTTGCAGAATTCGGTAGAGATCAGTTGATTGTTGTTTGTTGTTTGAGTCTTCAGTCTTTTGACTGGTTTGATGCAGCTCTCCATGCCTCCCTGTCCTGAGCTAATCGTTTCATCTCTACATAGCTACCACACCCTACATCCGAGGCAATCTGTTTAACATATTCTAACCTTGGTCTACCCCTACAGTTCTTGTCCTCGACCCTTCCTTCCATAACTAAGCTTGCTATTCCTGGGTGTCTTAGTATGTGTCCTACCAACCTATCTCTTCTCTTCATTAGCAGTCGCCAGAAACATCTCTCCTCTCCCACTCGCCTTAATACCTCTTCGTTTGTAACTCTATCTACCCATCTGATCTTCATCATTCTCCTGTAACACCACATTTCAAATGCTTCAATTCTCCTCTTTTCTGCTGCACCAATAGTTCAAGTTTCACTTCCATAGAGCGCCACGCTCCAGACAAAGGCTTTCAAAAATGACTTCCTAATACCTAAATCTATATTCGATGTCAACAGATTCCTTTTTTGTAGAAAGGCTTTCCTTGCCTGAGCCAACCTACTTTTTATATCCTCTTTCCTTCGTCCATCACTGGTTATTCTGCTTCCTAAGTAACAGAAGTCTCCTACTTCCTTCAGCTTTTCACCTGCCAATTTGATCTCCATAGAGGTTTCTGATTTATTTCGGCTGCATTCCAGTATTTTTGTTTTACATTTATTAATTTTCGTCATGAAGTCCTTCCGTAAGACGGAATCCATACCATTCAAAAACTCATTCAAATCCTCAGGCTTGTCGGCCAAGATGACGATGTCAACAGCAAATCTCAGAGTTGAAATTATTTCTCCTTGAATCTTCACTCCCACTTTAAATTTTTCTCCAATTTCCTTCATTGCTTGTTCAATGTAAAGATTGAAAAGGATGGGTGATAAGTTGCAGCCTTGCCTTACACCTTTCATAATACCAGCTTCTCTCTCATATCCTTCAGCTCGAATGACTGCTGTCTGGTTTCTGTATAGATTGTATATCACCCTCCTATCCCTGTACTTTATTCCAATAGATTTCAAAATGTCAAACAATTTTGTCCAATCAACGTTATCAAAAGCCTTTTCTAAGTCTACAAATGCCATGAACGTTCTCTTATCTTTCCTTATTCTACCTTCCAAAATCAGCCTAAGACTTAGTACAGCTTCCCTTGTTCCTACATTTCTCCTGAAACCAAACTGGTCTTCACCCAACTCCGTTTCTATCTGGCTTTCAATCCTCTTGTAAATTATTCTAGACAGGATCTTTGAAGCATGAGTAATCAAGCTGATTGTACGGTAATCTTCACATCTGTCAGCTCCCACTTTCTTTGGTATAGGGATGATAACATTCTTCTTGAAATCAGGGGGTACCTCACCTGTCTCATAAATCCTACACACCAAGTGAAATAACCTGATCAGACCTTCATCTCCTATGCAGCGTAGCAACTCAACTCAATCGGTCCTCTAATGCTCTGTCAAATTCTGATCTCAATATTAAATCTCCTTTTGCATCCTCATCAATTTCCTCCTCCCTTTCCATTACATGATTCTCAATCTCCTTTCCCTTATACAAGCACTCTATGTAAGCTTTCCATCTCTCAACTTTTTCTTCCCTATCTGTTAGAGGCTTTCCATTTGTGTCCCTAATATTACAGCACTTAGTCTTCTTTTCCCCAAAAGTATTCTTAATCCTTCGATGAGCTGTGTCTACTTTTCCTAATTTCAGACACTTTTCTATACCTGTACATTTCTCTTTCAACCATTCTTCTTTCGCTTCCTTGCACTTCTTGTTAACCTCATTTCTCAGACGTCTGTATTCTGCTTTCCCCTCTTCATCTCTTAGATTCTTGTGTCTCCGCCTTTCATCCATCAATTCTAGTATAACCTGAGTGATCCACGGTTTTCTACCTATTCTTTCCTACCAATGTTTTCTTCTGCCGATTTTGTTATTTCATTCTTCAAAAGTGCCCATTCGTCTGCAATTGAAGTTTGTTTAGGGGTTTTGATTAGTCCTTCCTTTATACTCTTCTTGAATCTTTCGTTCACATCTTTTACTTTCAGTCTGTCTATTGCCCACCTTTTTGGCTTTTGACTTTTCTTCAGTTTCTTCAACTTTAATCTGCATTTCATTACAACCAGATTGTGGTCAGAGTTTATGTCAGCACCAGGATATGTTTTACAATCCAAAATCTGGTTTCGAAACCTCTGCTTGACCATAATGAAGTCGATTTGGTAACGCCCTGTATCTCCTGGTCTCATCCATGTGTATATTCTTATATTGTGGTTACTGAATAAGGTGTTAGCTATGACCAACTCATGTTCGGTGCAGAATTCCATCAGCCTGCTTCCTCGATCATTCCTTTCACCTAATCCGAAATCTCCTACTATCTTCCCTTCCCTCCCTTTCCCTACCACAGCATTCCAATCTCCCATTACTATAACATTTTCATCACCCTTGATATACCTCAGAATTTCGTCTATTTCTTCATAGACCTTTTCAACATCCTCATCATCAGCTTGACTGGTAGGCATATAGACTTGTACCACTGTGGTGCACGTAGGTTTAGTATTGATTTTTGCTACAATAATCCGTTCACTGTATTGCTCATAATATTCCACCCGCTGTCCAAGTTTCCTACTCAATATGAGACCAACCCCTGCTTGGCCATTATTTGATTTAGTGCTAATGACCCTATAGTCTCCTGACCAAAAGTCCTGTTCTTCCTGCCAGCGCATTTCACTAATCCCAACCAAATCCAACCTCAACCTATCCATTTCCCTTTCTAAGTTTTCTATCTTTCCACTTCCTAGCAGAGTTGATTAGGTTATTCGTAATTTGAGTTAAGCTTTGAACATTTGGGTGGCCGCCATTACGTTTCCGTCAAGATGACGGCGATATAAAACATTACACTGAGGTGCCCTTTGCTAGTGCTACTTCTGTATCAAATTTTGTTCAATTCCGTTTTACCGTGTTTGAATTGATAGGGGGAATCTATTTGCACACACACATGGCCGCCATCTGCAAACTATTAGGCTGATGACGTTGTAGTTCAGTCAAAGGATGCTTCCCACATAAAGGTATATTGTTGCTAAAATTGGTAGAGATCATGTGATAAGGTTGGTCGTAATTTGATAAGCTTGGAGCATATCGGTGGCCGCCATTACGTTTCCGTCAAGATGGCGGCGATATAAAACATGACACTGAGGTACCCTTTGCTAGTGCTACCTTTGTACCAAATTTCGATCCATTCAGTTTCATCATGTTTGAATTGATAAGGGGGAACAGACTTGCAGAGTACACACACTCACACACACATACACACTCACAGACACACAGACACACATTTTTTGGCCCTGTGATGATGTCATAAGTCTTCTTTCATTTATTACAAAAAAGAGTTTTGAACATTTTGGTAGCCACCAGTACGTATCCGTCAAGAGGGCGGCGTTATAAAATATGACACTAAGGTGCCCTTTGCTAGTGCTACCTCTGTACCAAATTTCGTTCAATTCGATTTCACCGTGTTTGAATTGACACGGGGAATCAATTTGCACACATACATGGCCGCCATATGCAAACTATTGGGCTAATGACCTTGTCATTCATTTCCGTATCCGGTCAACATTTCCAAAAATTGCAGCTGCGATGGCCTTGTTACTTCCTCTTAAATCATCTTCCATTGTGCATGGGTTGTCCAGGAGGGGGAAGATAAGTAGGTGGCTTGGGTCTTGTTCAGCTCCACATTCACAAGAGGTGTCTGCGTCTGCTGGAAGGATCCCCCATTTTTGCAGGTTGGTCTTGCATCGAGGGACACCCACTCTTAAGCGGTTGAGGGACCTCCACACAAGATAAGGTAGGTCGGCACCAGGAGCCAGTTCTTCCTTTGGTGTCATGTCTGTGGGCAGTGAGCTCCTCCATCTGTTAAGACGAGTTGTCTCTGGTGTTCTCTCCAGCGGCGTATTCCTAGCAAGGAAACTATTGCGGGATCTGAGGCGAGACCTTGCTGCCTGGTGACCATATAGTGGATGTCGATAGTCATTCTCCTGCATTGCTCTCTCGACCTCCGCAGAAGTGGCTCTCCGGATGTTGGGTGGGGCTATTCCAACAATAGGGTATATTTTGTGCACTGGTGTTGGTTTCAGGCATCCCGAGATTATCCTTGCAGTGTCGTTGACAGCAGTATCAACCTGCTTAGCATGTGCTGAAGCGTTCCACACAGGAGTGGAATACTCAGCGGCTGACACACACAGTGCAAGTCCGGAAGTCCTCAGGATGTGCGGCCTGGCTCCCCAGGTGCTGCCGATCAGCTTCTTGAGTATGCCATTGCGAGCACTGACCTTCTGTTTCGTGTTCAGACATTGCTGTCTATATGTTTAAAAATTCCTCTCGGCACGCCGGAAGGCGGAGGTAGATTTCACCGGGCAAACTAGGGGATAGGCTATAATAGGCAAAATATGCAGGTTTTCGTAGGAGGATGAGACCTCATTTATTGCGAGAAAGTATTTTACAATTGGAGGTTAGTTAACATTTTGTCGTCTTTCTATGCATATTTTTTACATTTTACTCTCTTATGGGGATGGTTACCTTCTTGTCATTTGGGGTTCATTTTTAGCCTATTTTCAATTTTGAAAAAATAGGCTTATGAGATCACCTTTTGTCCGTGTGTGTGTGTGTGTGTGTGTGTGTGTGCGTGTGTGTGTGTGTGATTCGTGTGTGTGTCCCCCCTAATAAAATCTAAACGGCTGGAGCGATTTCAATGAAACTCGGAAAGTTCATAGCACTATTCCCGGCGACCTCGACCGTGCCCTTCAAATTTTCTTACGACTCACCAATCCAACATGGCGGCTGTGCGAAATATTTCACCAGCATTCTATATCTCCGAAACTAATACCGATATTACCCTGACATTTTCTATGGTGATATAGGGAACTACTATAAGTTCACTTATGTGACTTTTGAAAATCTGGTAACTACAAAACCAACATGGCGGCCATGCGAATTTGCGACTTTTAAATAGACGTTTCTCGCGATTTGACCAACCAAACGCAATGAAACTTGGTACAATATATGTTTATATACATTGTAATGCACCGACATCTAACTTCGTTCAATTGTTTACATAATCACAAGATGGCGGATGTGCGAAATATTTCACCGGCATTCTATATCTCTGAAACTATTAGCGGTAAAACCCTGAAATTTTGTACGGAGATAAAGGGCACTACTGGAAGTCCATCTATAAGACTTTCAAAAACCGTTTAACTACAAAACGAACATGGCGGCCAAGCGAATTTGAAAATTTTAAATAGACCTTTCTCGCGATTTAATGTTCCAAGCGCACTGAAA
The DNA here is from genome assembly GCA_946902985.2 of Meconema thalassinum. Classification (NCBI taxonomy): domain Eukaryota; kingdom Metazoa; phylum Arthropoda; class Insecta; order Orthoptera; family Tettigoniidae; genus Meconema; species Meconema thalassinum. The sequence goes on from OX336388.2 coordinate 41,042,892, forward strand.
CCTGGCACAGGAAATATTTATACACATTGTAATCCACTGGTATCTAATTTAGTTCAATTGTTTACATAACCTCAAGATGGCGGCAGTGCGAATTTTAAAATTAAGATTTTATTTATTGTGATGTAGTCATGCGATCGAAGTGAAAGTTTGAATAATGAACCTACGCAATAATTTTCCTTTAATGGTACATGACTCTATGTCCTATACATTTAACAATCCAACATGGCGACCATCCGAAATATTTAGACGATACTGAATATCTACGAATCTATTTTAGCAATCAATCTGCATTTTTTAATGTTCATAGGGGCTATGAACTTAAGTTCACCTATAGGACTTTAAATAACCTGGTGATCACAAATCCAACATGGCAGTGACGCGAATTATAAATATTCACATGGACGTTTCTCGCAATTTAACCAACCGCGTGCAGTGAAACTTGGTAGAGTAAATCCTTATACGAATGTTAAACCACTGGCATCTAATTTATTTCAATTGTTTCCATAACATCAAGATGGCAGCTGTGAAAAATTTTTAAATCTCCTTGTTTTTTCTTGTGTCCTAATTATGCGATTGAAGTTTGAATACTACACGTTCACAATAATTTGCATGTAACAGTACATACCTCTAGGACCTACATATATAAAATCCAACATGGCGACCATCCGAAATATTTAGTCGGTTCTCAATATCTACGAATCTATTACAGCAATCAAACTGAAATTTTGTATGTTGATAGTGGCAATTAACATAGGATATATGAAAATAGGCTGTATAGTTCTTCACGGAACTACTTGTTATACTTGTGATCACACTGTCCTTATGCAAGGTTTGGAACTAATGTGTAACTATCTAACAGCCTGTTACTTCTTCACGCAAAATTTTATCTCCCGCAGAGATGTTGGTTAGTTCCTCTGTTTAGGGGCTGCGACAAGGTGGTCATGTAACCCCGTGTACATTGGGTGTGTGTAGAATCTGTCTGATAAACGGTGTTATTTGTGATGACTGTATTAGTCTGTAATTCAGGTAAGGTCTGCAGACGGTCAATTTTAAGTAGTAGTACCTAATTTTGTACCAAATACTAACGTCAACGACACCTAGCTGTGAACTTGGCTGCTAGATGCCACCACAACCAGCAACTTGCAACGAACGTTGTAACTTCCCCTCCGAAGGAAAGCATGCTGACGGATTTTTAGCGCTCTTAGAATATCCGGCGACTTTGGCCGGCTTTGAACCAGCGACCTTAGGCATAGATGTTCAGCATGCTACCAGTTAGCCGCTTCCCTAATAGTCAGATGGAACAAGAAGTTCCGTGACGAACTAAAGAGCCTACTTTTCTTAAAATTAAGATTCATGCCATAGATTAATCTACAGTATATGAACCTATCTAGAATAATGACGAAATTAAGTGGGTAATATCGAAATGTCTTAATTAGTTCGAAATAAGGTATACTAGGCACAATGTAGCCTAATAGAGCAATGCAGTTGGCAGCTCTGGTGACTGAATATATTCTTACTTCCATCTCCTAAGGTACAGAATACAAAATGTGGTTGAAGTTCAAAGGACGTTACATGGATTTAGACATTGGATCTATTAGTACAAGTAAAAGCATGTTGGCAACAATGTCATGCGAGTGCTGGTCAGAAATAATATGAAATATTATATCTTTTTGTACCAATTTTGGATGAAATCCATTTGTTGGTATAGAAGTTACACGTATTTAAAAATTGGTCCTATCAGCAGGCTTAGAATCATGTTGGTAGAACTGACGTATATAAGTTACTCCAAATTAATGTAAAATGTCAGCTAATTTACGTGTGCATAGTTTAAACCTGTCGGCTTGCATACATTCAGATATATTGGTATTTGGATAAAATAATAGAGATAACATTTATTGAGAGTTGGCAGCCCTGGTGGCTCTTAAGAATACACTCAGTCATATCTGGTTATGTACATACAAAATTTGTTTGAAATCCAATTGATAGTGTAGAAGTTATATGCATTTAAATATTGGACTTATCAGAAGGCTTAAAAATATTTTGGCAACGCTGTCATGTATGGCCACCTGGAAATTAAACTGAAATAGTATTATCTACATGTGTGCCAATTTTATAATAGCTCCCATGTATACCTTCCAAGATATCCAACATGGAGCTCAAATTTCTAGTGCGTTTTTTTAGCAGTTGGTAGCACTGGCATCTTTTTCAAATATGGGCCTGAGATATTCCGGTATACAACTTTACTCATATTAAATTTGGTTTCGATTGCTGCAGCCGTTTAGGAGTTGATAGGGGGGGACTCACGCACACAGCCAGACAGACAGAAGGACTGACAGACAGAGAGAAGGACAGACACATTTTCCCGGATCGATCTCATAAGTCTACTTTTTCCTCATTTTTGAAAAGTGTGAAAAGTAGGCTAAAAATGAATGTGATCTCGTCAATGGCGTTGTCTTGGCAACCTCTGATAGATCATCCCTTATCAATTTAAAAGCGTTGTTATGGTAACCTCTGATGGCACTTGGCATTTTTTTAAATTCCGAAATCATTTTTCTCATCCCTTGGCGTAATGGTGGGTCATATCAAAAATTCTTTCAGACAAAAGTTTTAGGTAATTATTAGGGGAATATTTTCCATTTTGTACGGTTTTGATATTGTGCCTATTAAGAGAGATATGATTAATGTTTCCCGAAAAACCCACTTTTTTCCACCCCTTTGGTCAATGGTTGGTGCTATCAAAAAACTTATTTGACATAAATTTTTTGCACTTATCCGACACATATTATGAACTTTTAATGGATTCGATATTTCACGTATTATGAGAGTTATAGCGAAATTTCACTTTTTAGAAAAAAGCCCCCCATTTTCACCCCCTTCGACCGATTTTGACCATTAACGAACTCGACCGAAATTTTATAGGGATACATATTATGTAAAAAATTCAAAGTGATTGGTACAAAATTACGGCAGTTATCGTGTCCACAAGAAACTGATATATATATAGATAGATAGATACATATATATATACATAAATTATATATAAAATTTTGAACTGACGGTGGTTTTGGGGTCTGGGGGATGTGAAACGCGAAGATATGTCGAAATTTTCCGGAAGTCGAAACATGGTACCCATTGCAATAGTTAGCTTTCTAATGAAATCTACCTAAAAGCATGAACTAGTGTGACACCTAGGTAAACTGGTGTTGGGCAATGTTTCAGTCGCTCACCTCGCCATGTGATGTCCAGCTGTCGCCGTGCTTCCCTGTTTCGTGGATGGAACGCACACACTTGTGTCATATTAGGGTTCGGCTTCAGATAGTTGGCATCATACTATTTCGAGAGTTCGTCCATCGCTAAAGTCAGCTTTCCTTCCACTTCTTCAAAGGATGAGCTCTGAGCAGCTACTGCTGTGACGTCGGCATAGATGAAGAGCCTAGTACTTGCTGGAATTGACTGATCATTTGTTTAGATGTTGTACAGCACTTGAGCCAGCACGCTACCCTGAGGGAGACCGTTCTTCTGGGTTCGCCATCTACTCCTTTTACCCTATTGCGAGACTTGTAGTTTGGTCAAAAGACGCTTCCCACATGAATATATGTGGTATCACCATTTGGCAGAGATCAGATGATTAGAGAAGTTGTAATTGGATTTAGGCTTTGAACATTTGGGTGGCCGCCATTACGTTTCCGGCAGGTGGTGGCGACATAAAACATGACACTGTGGTGCCCTTTGATAGTGCTACCTCTGTATCAAATTTCGTTCAATTCGGTTTCACCGTGTTTGAATTGATAGGGAGAATCGATTTGCACTCATACATGGCCACTATCTGCGAACCGTTGGGCCGATGACCTTGTAGTTTGGTCAAAAAATGCTTCCCACATGAAGGTATGTTCTTGCAAAATTTGGTAGAGATCAGGTAATTAGGTTGGGCGAGATTTTATTTAATCTCTGAACATTTAGGTGGCCGCCATTACGTATCCGTCAAGATAAAATATGACACTGAGGTGCCCTTTGCTAGTGCTATCCCTGTAACAAATTTCGATCAATTCGGTTTCACCGTTTTTGAATTGATAGGGGAGGACCGACATGCAGAGTACACACACATACACTCAGACAGACACACACTTTTGGTCCTGCGTTGATCTCATAAGTCTACTTTAATTTTTTTTTTTGCAAAAAATCGAAAGTAGGCTAAAAACAACTTAACGAATGGTATGTACTTAGTTCAGCCTTTTATAATGAGTAGACCTGATATACAGTACATTCTTACATTAATTAACACTTGGATTGAATAATAACAGCGACCTAACTACGAAAATAAACTTTACTATGAACTCGAAGTGCATTGAACAACAAGAGACGATATCAACATAATAAACCATCTACTAAGGACACACATACTTACATTCAAAGAGTATGAAAACAACTAAACGAAAGGTATGTTGAAAGTTCAGTCGTTTATAATCAGTAGACCTGATATACATTAATACTTTGAATGTATATTAACAGTATGGCAAGAAACCTGAACAAGACGAGACATTTACAATCACTAACGCTCGAACATATTAAGCTGGAACTAATATTCCTACAAATTACCAAGTGTAATACACTTACAACAATAGTTTCAATAGAGACTCATGCCTTCTGATATAACATTCTTAGTATGCAGACTATGCACATTGGGGCAGACGACCTCGTAGTTCCACCCCTTAAAACAACAATAACTAACTAGACTATGAACACTAAGTGCATTGAACAACAAGAGACGATATCAACATGACAATTCATATACTAAGGACACATATAATAACATTCATCAGAAGCAATAAGTGCAATCTAATTATATAAAGCTGGATGTTGGCCTGCCTGTTATTTATACAAATCCACACAGAATCACCGACCTGAACCATTTTTGTGTACTTGCCTATTAGAACTCTGCTGGTGCCACTGTCCACATGAAATTTGGACAGCTCTGTTCATTCCCTAGAGTTAGGCCGTTTGGAACACGGACAAAATATCCAATAGCACTGTGTGGCGATAAACGGCACTATTGCTCCCTCAGGAGCTCCGGATAGCTGAAGTTTTCCGAAGTGCTCCAAATAATTTTCTAAAGCGTTATGCGGCCAAAGACAATTGCTCTCTAGTTTTCTAATAGCCAATGAGATATAGGCAGCGTCTTTTATTTCACTTACTCCTCTTTCTAATCAAATTTTTCAATTCATTAGTATATTACATGTTCATTATTATCATTATCATTAAGATTTTTATTGATGGTCCAATCTTACGAACTTGACGGTCCTGAGAAGGGCCAATTCGAGACAAAAATGTAATATGAATCCCTTTTTATATCACTACTTTTAATGTAGAATTCCAGATGTGAATTTTGGCGCAGGTACAGTATTGCCAATCCCACGCATACAGTACTAATTCTTCTTCTTCTTCTTCTGCTTCCTGCCATTGTTCCCAATCATTTTTTGGGGTCCGCCACCCTGCGCCTTGCTCTCCATTAGTAGCGGTTTGCTGCATCTATAGGACGAAGAACTGCGATGCGCATATCGTCGTGTAGGGTATCCATCCAACGCCTTTTTGGTCGTCCTGGAGGTCTTTGTCCATCAGGCTCGAAATCAAGTGACTTGCTTACAATGGACTCTGTATTTGCTCGGGCTACATGCCCGTACCAACGCAACCGAGTCTCCCTCATTTTGGCTGGAATAGGGGCAATTCCAAGAGTATTGCGGACGTCTTATTTCTTAATATGATCCAGCCGTGTAATTCCCAAGGACCATCGTAGCATCTGCATCTCCATTGAGTGCAAGGCTTGGTCATGTTTATTTGTATTAGGCCAGCATTCGGCTCCATACAAAGCTACAGGACGGACGACTGTTTGATAGATCTTAGTTTTGAAGCGCAAAGGGATCTTGCGGTCACAAAGAACGCCTGTGACTTGGCACCACTTCATCCATGCAGCGTTCACTCTTGCACGGGCATCCGAGACTGTGTCTCCATAAGGTCTCACAACGGAGCTAAGGTATCCGAGATGTGAAGCCTTTGGTAGAGGGGTGCCATCTACTATGATGGTCCCATCTCTCTGGGAACTACATTCAAGGTACTCAGTCTAAGTAAGGATGAGCCGTAGTCCAAATTCACAGAGTCTCGCATTCCAGAGGTTGACCAAGTGTTCTAGATCATTACGGGTCTCGCTTGCAAGCATATCATCGTCGTACGGTAATGTCCATGGTGGTTGCCTCTGCAAATCGTCAATCACTGTATCCATACATAGGATAAACAGGAGTGGAGATAGTGCAGATCCCTGTTAAACCCCAACTCGAATATCGAACTGTTTGGTGAGGCCAGCAGCACTGCGTACAGAGCTAGTTGTATTACTGTAGAGGAGTTGGACCCAGCGCACATAAGCTTCTGGTACGCCATGAGATCGAAAAGAATACCATATAATCTGATGCGGAACCCGGTCGAATGCTTTCTATTGATCCACGAAAGCCATGTGAATTGTCCTTCTTTTCTCCATATACTTTTCTATCAGAAGCCGCATCAGTTGTTCCGCAACCTTTCATGAACCCACACTGGTCAGGTGAGATTGTAACAATGCTACGTAAGCGAGTGTCAACCTCACTTTCTAGAATCTTCATTATGTGGCATAGGAGACGAATAGGACGGTAATTGGCACAGAAGTTACATAGCCCTTGCCTTTCCATGTTGGTACTGTGACGCTAGTTTGCCAAGCTGACGGGATCTGGTGGTTCGCAAGGCATTTGTTAAAGAACTCTGCTAGGAACTCTGCATGATCCATATCTCCGCAGGGATATCATAAGGGCCTGTTGCCTTGCCTTTTTTCATGGTGTGGATCGCAGTATTGACCTCGGCGGGTATGATAGGTTGAACTGCACCCTGTACAGGTTCGGCTAATGGAATCGGTGGATGCGGGAACTCCTCATTGCAGATAGTGTTGAAGTGTTCATGCCATCGTTGAAGTATCTCTGTTGGTTCTATTAGAAGATGCCCGGACTTATCCTTGATATGCCTGACATGTCCTATGTCAACTGTAGCATGATGGCAAGATCTGGCTAGCTTGTAAATATTATTGACCCCAGTAGATTCCTCTAATTGTTCATACAATGTATTTAGTTGCTTGGATTTAGCAACTGCAACAGCGTGTTTTGCATCGGATTTGAGCTGACGATATTGAGTTAGATCAGCATCGGTTCTTGTTCTAAGCCACTTTTTGAAAGCAGTTTTCTTAGATTTCACAGCTCGTTGCACGTCTTCATTCCACCACCAAGTTTGTTTATCAACAAATTGTCGTCCCGGTTTTGTCATACCCATTACTTCCTTTGCATTTTCCTGGATGTTTGAGGTGAATTCATTCCATGTTAGTTGATCAATGCTGTTGGGAAGAGGACCATTAGAATCTAGAAGTTGCAATTCATGGCCAGGTAGTTTCCACCACTTTATACGTTCAGTGTTGGTGATGGGCGGAGGAATGACCTTGGAGTCCTTCACCAATTGTTTTTGTAAAATTCACATTTGCCTACACCAATAATTATTAGGTAGCGGTTAGTCATAAATGCACCTCTGGTTTTTGTCATGCACAGTGGAAATACTGTAGGTACACATAATCTTTCTCTAGAAAATAATTACTAGGTAGCGCGGCCCATCCCTACTTTTTGTCGTGCACAGTGGAAATAGCCACGCATTGTTGGTGTATTTTATAACTTCCATGTTGGCAACACTACCATGACGTCAATGTGTTCGCATAGGTAAGGTCATGCGCTTGAGGAACACGGCTGCCGTCAATAAATCAGCAAGAAACAAACACACATATTTACGTAATTTAGCGCATATTTGCAGTGCACAAGAAAGGTACGATGATGATAACATCTAGGTTATCGGCCCAGAAAGGTATGATGATGATAGCATCTAGGTTATCGGCCCAGAAAAGTACGATGATGATAGCATCTAGGTTATCGGCCCAGAAAGGTTGTATTATCCTTGTTAACGAAGTTGTGTGTGACTGTTAATAATATGTATCCTTTCTAATATTTTATATTTGTATTTCTTCTTTTCAGAAAATGGTTGAACAAATGAAAAAAATTGGGAAAATGAAAAAGTCAAACAAAAGAAACAATTGTGTGAGGAAAAAAGGGAGCAGATGAGGACTGGTGGCGGGTCTCCAAACCATGACCAAGCTGTGGATGTTCGACCTTTTGCCCTGGATAATGGCAGATAGGCAGGAGAGAGGGGCACGTATATGAAGAGCCCATCACCGAGCTGGTCGAAGAAATGGATAACGATGGCATCGTCGGTACACTGAAAGATAAAAACCCAACAGGTTTGTCAAAGAGATAGTAATGATTCCCTACCCGTTATTATTCCCATTTCTATGGAGTCTGGGATTTTTAATACAGAGAGCCATGTTGGTTATACGTTATGTGATCACAAGTATCTGGACACTCGCATGTGAATGACGGTGAAGTTTGAAACAACCATCGCTATTAGCTGTGGGTGTTAAAATGCTGTTTGCAAACATCTTTCCCTTTTTGACAGCCTCCAATCTAGCAAGCTTACTTTCAATCAGGTGGTGGAAGGTCTCCTGGGGGAATGGAGCACCGACTGGACGAGAGATACGGATGTGATTTTTGTGGCCTGTCATGAAGTTTGAATTCAAAAACATCCCAGAAATGTTCGATGGCAGCTCTCATGTGATTGCTCGCTGTAGAATAGCCTTACTTTCCATGTACACTGTAACTTTCACTTGCAGTCGAGGCTCAGAGGGAGGGTGTATCAGGGGGAAGTGTGTCCGAACAAGAACCGGAAGTTAGGAAACTCAGTGCTAGCAGTTACTTCGCCATGGTACATTTTTGCCATGATATATATAAGATTCTTTTAAATCTTCAACTTTGACTTTCTACCTAACACATACCAAGTTTCTAGCTTCGCTGGAAGTATTCCTTCAAGAGCACCATGACGAATAGGAATAAACAGTGTCATCACTCCGCTCTCTAAGCATTGTCCTTCATGGTCCCGGTAGTTTGTCTCTCCGAACCACAAGCGCATGCGGCAACAAGCCCACTGTAACACTGTGTGCGCAAGAAGTCATACATGTGAGGAAATTTGTGTCTTTGTCATATTTTACGAATGTCTGTCCAGTGCTTTTTTGTGTGCAAACAAATGAATTTTCTACAGTTTAGAAATAATGCCAGCCTACTGTTCTGTTCCTGGATGTAAATCGGGTTACGGAAGAAAAGCTGATGGTAGACATTTCTTCTCACCGTCAAAGAAATGGGTGAGAGTTATTTCACGGGAAGATAACCCATTGTCGATCAAAAGTAGAATCTGTGACGTGCATTTTTCGGAAGATTTAATTATAAATAGTCTCCGATACAGTCCTCCTGATCAATATTATGGTCAAGATTCGAGTCACCAATTTCTTTGAAATTATCATCAACTAGCGATTCGCTATCTTTCAGGAGAAGACACACTCACATCCGTAGTTTTTAATAAGGCGAAATATCTTTACTGATATTCACTAAAGCAACGGCTGCGTGGCTCAGCAGTAACACTCTCGCCTGCTGTCCCCAAGGCTGCAGGATCGAATCCTGGTCCAATCAGGTGGCATTTGAGGGAGCGCAAATGCGAAGGAGCCGTTTCATTAGATGTACTGGCATGTTAAAGATCCCATTTGGGGTGAAATTCCAGCACCTCGGTGTCTCTAAAAGCCACAGTAGTTAAAAGGGATGTAAAACCAATAACATTATTATTATTATTACTTTATTATTTTCCATTATTTCTTGTAGTATGTAAATTATTTGTATGTGCAGTGTGATTCATATAGCACATGATTTTCACTTCATTTGAAAAGAAGGATGCTATTGTATCTTAAATGTGCGGAATATCTGGGTGATTACTTTGCCGTTGAAGGTTGTCAGTACATGTATCATTCTTCTTTAGATGGTCCAGAGTCCTTGGGTGTGTAGCGCAGATAAATTCTGCCGGGGTCAAGTTTGGTGATCTCTGTGACCACACATTCTTGGAGATTATGCAGTCGTCAAAGTAACTTTGGTTGAGCGCCACTCACGAGACATACGGCAAGTGGCACCGTCCTATTGAACGTGCCCTTGACGCCGCTCATTGTCATCCAATTGCTCAACGAATTGACTGGACATGTGGCTGTACACTTTGGTGTTCACTATTCTCTCTGCTGATAGTGCACATCAAACGTATTTGAATGAGTGCATAGGTGTTTTTGTGCACTCTATGTGATTTTGTGCTCACCAAAGTATGTGTTCTGCGGTTTTACGTAACTGATTAGGTGAAACCATGTATTGGACAGTATGCCAGGATTATGAACAACTGTCGTCTGAAACTAACGACAATATTCCACCCATTTTAGCCTTGTCTGGGTCAAGCAAACTCTTGAACAGACTCGGACTTCTCCGCATCTCTCAAACACATCTCATGAATACCAGTCCACTGCGACAGACACCTTAAAGACATACGGGGTGATCGCTGTAGTTGCTCCTGAACATCCACAGCAAGTCTACACAAGCAATGCTGCCAGCTTCACTTGTTTTCAAATTGTTTACCAATGTCAATATTGTGTCCCTGTGTGGGCGACTGTGAACACCAAATTCCATCTGGTATGCCCTGAGTGGCTAAAGTTTTTAAATTTCATCTACAAGGAGTCTTATGTACTGTACTCTGAACGGAAGAAGGAGGTCGTTCATATTCCACGCATTTTGTTTCGAAAACATGAGAGGCAGAATATCGATAATATAATATGTCTTGGCTTTGCTGTTCCACTCTTTAAAACAACAGAAACTCAGTCACAGACGCGGCCGAAACCCCAAGCAAAGTTGTGGACACGGGGTATGGTGTTAGCTTCTAGACCACTACGTGGTGTGTTCGATCCCTACTAAAGAGGAATATTTTTGCCAACAAACTATTTCTGTATATTTTTGCTCATTCTGTCAATTGTTTAGTTGTAAATTTATTTTAAGGGCTAGGGACATCTTTGTCATCAGCCCAGTGTATTTGGATGTATGTTGTCTGATAGCCTGTGTTTGTGTGGTGGCAAGTGGTGTGTGTAGCTGAAAAGGGTAAATAATTTGTGGTGTCCCGGCAATTGCCTTGAGGGTGTGTGGAAAGTACACAGTTAGCGATGGGATTCGAACCAGACTTATGGAATACACTATGGTTACCAGGGATTCCCCGCACTGCCAAGGAAATGAATTATGGTCTGAGGGTTGGATCGGGGTGCACTCAGCCTCATGAGGCCAAACTGAGGTGTTGTGTTAGATTCTCACTTCAGTCATCCTGGATGAGGTTTTCCGTGGTGTCCCCCTTCTCCAGGCAAATGCCAGGGTATTTCCAATCTTAAACTGAACTACAAATACACACCACAATAAAATAGGTTATCAGACAGGGCTAAATGACCACGATGTCGAAGCAAGTCTATTGTGTCTCAGTTTACAGTAGTTCCGTAGCACTACACTTACTTCATTGGTGTAACAAGTAAGAGGGGTGTACACAAAAGTTTTAAGCTGTTTTATTCAAGAAATTGGTTAATTTAGTGGAGAGGTCACCTTCGAGAAAATTTCAAATTTTAGCCTATTTATTATAGACTCTCTTACCTGTTATCGTGGCTACAGAACCTGGAAATCAGGGAGAATAGTCTCTCTGCAAATATCAGGGAAAAGTCAGGGAATTTCGCAAAGGTGTAGAATAAATCAGGGAGATTTTAAAAACTAAAAAAAAGCAAACTAAAATTCAACACATTTTGTGTCGAGCGAGTGAGAATTATTTTGCATCAACTATGTCACAAGGTTTCGTGGGTCTCGCCAAATGGTAGGAAAAGAGGCCATGACAAAAGTGGTTAACAGTTGGACGAGGATCAAGAACACATTCCTGAAGGCCAGTGAGAAGGTGTTGGCATTTTCATTGGTGAACGTGCTTGCAATATATTCCCTTAATTTGGCCTTAAATACAGTTTTCGGAATAACATAAAAACATAACTAACTTTCGTCGGTTTTCCCAACTAATTGGGGTCGTCGGAGCAAACCAGGCTCATTTAGGTTTAGCGGGGATTTAAGACCGGATGCCCTTCCTGACGTCACGTGATATTTCAGGTGAAAATTCCTCCCTTCGAACCACGGCCGTCCGGGTGAGAGACGAGCAGCCATCACGCTCCCCTCGGAATAACACAAGTACAATTAAAATGTTGGCATGCTTGTGTTGAGGTGCGGGACACACTCTTCAACAGATAACAGGCATTTAATTAGGCTATACGGAAGAAACTTGTGAATCGACTGTGCAGCGGTAACGCTCTCGCCTGCTTTTTCATGGTTGCAGGATCGAATCCTGGCGCTGTCAGTTGGCATTTGAGAGTGCGTAAATATATGTGTAGTATATTTACCGGCAAGTTAAAGATCGCCATTGGGGCGAAATCTCTAGAACCTCAGTATATAAAGGGGACAAAATACCAATAACAATATTATTATAGTCTTGTGAACCAGGGGCTTCAACTAGGGAAACAGGATTCATAATCTAATATGATTATTTTGGCTGTTGTTTCCCATAAGTGACGCACGACCAAACTATACTGCAAGTCCGTAAAATACCCAACTGCAAATTTCAGAGAATGCCAATCATCTTCATCATCACGTTACAGTTCCTGTTTCCCGGGCACTGTTGATAAGCCTCCTCCATTCCAATCTGTTCATAAACACTTTGCTCTCCATGATGTCTTCAAGTGTTCCTCCCATAAGTGTGATGTCACAGTTCCTGTTTCCCGGGCACTGTTGATAAGCCTCCTCCATTCCATTCTGTTCATAAACACTTTGCTCTCCATGATGTCTTCAAGTGTTCCTCCCATAAGTGTGATGTCACAGTTCCTGTTTCCCGGGCACTGTTGATAAGCCTCCTCCATTCCATTCTGTTCATAAACACTTAGCTCTCCATGATGTCTTCAAGTGTTCCTCCCATAAGTGTGATGTCACAGTTCCAATTTCCCGGGCACTGTTGATAAGCCTCCTCCATTCCATTCTGTTCATAAACACTTTGCTCTCCATGATGTCTTCAAGTGTTCCTCCCATAAGTGTGATGTCACAGTTCCAGTTTCCCGGGCACTGTTGATAAGCCTCCTCCATTCCATTCCATTCCATTCATAAACACTTTGCTCTCCATGATGTCTTCAAGTGTTCCTCCCATAAGTGTGATGTCACAGTTCCAGTTTCCCGGGCACTGTTGATAAGCCTCCTCCATTCCATTCTGTTCATAAACACATTGCTCTCCATGATGCCTTCAAGTGTTCCTCCCATAAGTGTGATGTCACAGTTCCAATTTCCCGGGCACTGTTGATAAGCCTCCTCCATTCCATTCCATTCTGTTCATAAACACTTTGCTCTCCATGATGTCTTCAAGTGTTCCTCCCATAAGTGTGATGGTACAGTTCCAATTTCCCGGGCACTGTTGATAAGCCTCCTCCATTCCATTCTGTTCATAAACACTTTGCTCTCCATGATGTCTTCAAGTGTTCCTCCCATAAGTGTGATGTCACAGTTCCAATTTCCCGGGCACTGTTGATAAGCCTCCTCCATTCCATTCCATTCATAAACACATTGCTCTCCATGATGCCTTCAAGTGTTCCTCCCATAAGTGTGATGTCACAGTTCCAGTTTCCCGGGTACTGTTGATAAGCCTCCTCCATTCCATTCTGTTCATAAACACATTGCTCTCCATGATGTCTTCAAGTGTTCCTCCCATAAGTGTGATGTCACAGTTCCAGTTTCCCGGGTACTGTTGATAAGCCTCCTCCATTCCATTCTGTTCATAAACACTTTGCTCTCCATGATGTCTTCAAGTGTTCCTCCCGTAAGTGTGATGTCACAGTTCCAGTTTCCCGGGTACTATTGATAAGCCTCCTCCATTCCATTCTGTTCATAAACACATTGCTCTCCATGATGTCTTCAAGTGTCCCTCCCATAAGTGTGATGTCACAGTTCCAATTTCCCGGGCACTGTTGATAAGCCTCCTCCATTCCATTCCATTCCATTCATAAACACATTGCTCTCCATGATGCCTTCAAGTGTTCCTCCCATAAGTGTGATGTCACAGTTCCAGTTACCCGGGTACTGTTGATAAGCCTCCTCCGTTCCATTCTGTTCATAAACACATTGCTCTCCATGATGCCTTCAAGTGTTCCTCCCATAAGTGTGATGACACAGTTCCAGTTTCCCGGGCACTGTTGATAAGCCTCCTCCATTCCATTCTGTTCATAAACACTTTGCTCTCCATGATGACTTCAAGTGTTCCTCCCGTAAGTGTGATGTCACAGTTCCAGTTTCCCGGGCACTGTTGATAAGCCTCCTCCATTCCATTCCATTCCATTCTGTTCATAAACACTTTGCTCTCCATGATGCCTTCAAGTGTTCCTCCCATAAGTGTGATGTCACAGTTCCAGTTTCCCGGGTACTGTTGATAAGCCTCCTGCATTCCATTCTGTTCATAAACACATTGCTCTCCATGATGTCTTCAAGTGTTCCTCCCATAAGTGTGATGGCACAGTTCCAGTTTCCCGGGCACTGTTGATAAGCCTCCTCCATTCCATTCCATTCCATTCATAAACACTTTGCTCTCCATGATGTCTTCAAGTGTTCCTCCCATAAGTGTGATGGCACAGTTCCAATTTCCCGGGCACTGTTGATAAGCCTCCTCCATTCCATTCTGTTCATAAACACTTTGCTCTCCATGATGCCTTCAAGTGTTCCTCCCATAAGTGTGATGGCACAGTTCCAGTTTCCCGGGTACTGTTGATAAGCCTCCTCCATACCATTCCATTCCATTCATGAACACTTTGCTCTCCATGATGTCTTCAAGTGTTCCTCCCATAAGTGTGATGGCACAGTTCCAATTTCCCGGGCACTGTTGATAAGCCTCCTCCGTTCCATTCTGTTCATAAACACTTTGCTCTCCATGATGTCTTCAAGTGTTCCTCCCACAAGTGTGATGGCACAGTTCCAGTTTCCCGGGCACTGTTGATAAGCCTCCTCCATTCCATTCCATTCATAAACACTTTGCTCTCCATGATGTCTTCAAGTGTTCCTCCCATAAGTGTGATGGCACAGTTCCAATTTCCCGGGCACGGTTGATAAGCCTCCTCCATTCCATTCTGTTCATAAACACCTTGCTCTCCATGATGCCTTCAAGTGTTCCTCCCATGAGTGTGATGGCACAGTTCCAGTTTCCCGGGCACTGTTGATAAGCCTCCTCCATTCCATTCTGTTCATAAACACTTTGCTCTCCATGATGTCTTCAAGTGTCCCTCCCATAAGTCTGATGTCACAGTTCCAATTTCCCGGGTACTGTTGATAAGCCTCCTCCATTCCATTCTGTTCATAAACACATTGCTCTCCATGATGTCTTCAAGTGTTCCTCCCATAAGTGTGATGTCACAGTTCCAATTTCCCGGGTACTGTTGATAAGCCGCCTCCATTCCATTCTGTTCATAAACACTTTGCTCTCCATGATGCCTTCAAGTGTTCCTCCCATAAGTGTGATGGCACAGTTCCAATTTCCCGGGCACTGTTGATAAGCCTCCTCCATTCCATTCTGTTCATAAACACATTGCTCTCCATGATGTCTTCAAGTGTTCCTCCCATAAGTGTGATGTCACAGTTCCAATTTCCCGGGTACTGTTGATAAGCCGCCTCCATTCCATTCTGTTCATAAACACTTTGCTCTCCATGATGTCTTCAAGTGTCCCTCCCATAAGTGTGATGTCACAGTTCCAGTTTCCCGGGTACTGTTGATAAGCCTCCTCCATTCCATTCCATTCCATTCATAAACACTTTGCTCTCCATGATGTCTTCAAGTGTTCCTCCCATAAGTGTGATGTTACAGTTCCAGTTTCCCGGGCACTGTTGATTAGCCTCCTCCATTCCATTCTGTTCATAAACACTTTGCTCTCCATGATGTCTTCAAGTGTTCCTCCCATAAGTGTGATGTTACAGTTCAAGTTTCCCGGGTACTGTTGTTAAGCCTCCTCCATTCCATTCTGATCATAAACACATTGCTCTCCATGATGTCTTCAAGTGTTCCTCCCATAAGTGTGATGACACAGTTCCAGTTTCCCGGGCACTGTTGAAAAGCCTCCTCCATTCCATTCTGTTCAAAAACACTTTGCTCTCCATGATGTCTTCAAGTGTTCCTCCCATAAGTGTGATGTTACAGTTCCAGTTTCCCGGGCACTGTTGATAAGCCTCCTCCATTCCATTCTGTTCATAAACACTTTGCTCTCCATGATGCCTTCAAGTGTTCCTTCCATAAGTGTGACGTCACAGTTCCAGTTTCCCGGGTACTGTTGATAAGCCTCCTCCATTCCATTCTGTTCATAAACACATTGCTCTCCATGATGTCTTCAAGTGTTCCTCCCATAAGTGTGATGACACAGTTCCAGTTTCCCGGGCACTGTTGATAAGCCTCCTCCATTCCATTCCATTCCATTCATAAACACTTTGCTCTCCATGATGTCTTCAAGTGTTCCTCCCATAAGTGTGATGTTACAGTTCCAGTTTCCCGGGCACTGTTGATAAGCCTCCTCCATTCCATTCTGTTCATAAGCACTTCGCTCCCCATGATGCCTTCAGGTCCATCCAATAATATCTCATAACTCACTCTTGGCGCTCCACTGTCTGTCTGGACGAAAATTACTGTTGTACTAAAGTGGTGTGAGACAAAGCCATTGGTCGTTACTTTGTTAGTTGATGGTCTGGAGAAAACCATTGGTCGCTACTTGGTTAGAAGACTGTCCGTCCGGACGAAAATTACTGCTTGCACTACAAGAAAAGGAGTCTGGGGTTAGGTTTGTGATTGTATGTGAAGCCTTGTTGCATGTTCACCACTTTCGAACTAAGCATCAAAAGCAGCGCCAAACAATAACCTAATGTTAAAATGTTCAACTTCTGTATCTTGGTCACATTACCTATTACTGGATTGTGCCCGTATGTTCCACTCTCACAATATAAATATCTCAGGTCTCTACAGAAAATAGTATTGTGTTGGTACCTTTTCATCCCATTTGCTAGTGTGTGCAACGTCGTGGCGCGTGCGCATTGTCAAAGCTACGGACTCTGTCCAAATCCTGCCAGCCTTCCTGAAAACATTTTTCATTTATTTTTACTCAAAAACGTGAGGAACAGATGCCTAAGACAACATTCATCATCATATTTGATTAAATGTATTTGCTATTCTCATAACTGAGCAATGCTTTTACAATAACAATATAACCTTGTAGAAGAGAACACTTACCTAAGCTGATGGGAGGCTGTTAATCTCCTGCGATAGTGTCTAATGTAGTTGCTATTCTATTTACTGAGCAATGCATTCAACATAACAATATAACCGTGTAGAAGAGAACGCTTACCTAAGCTGATGGGAGGCTGTTAATCTACTCTGATAGTGTCTAATGTAGTTGCTATTCTCATTACTGAGCAATGCATTCATCATAACAATATAGCCTTGTAGAAGAGAACACTTACCTAAGCTGATGGGAGGCTGTTAATCTACTCTGATAGTGTCTAATGTAGTTTTTTATTCTAATTACTGAGCAATGCATTCATCGTAACAATATAGCCTTGTAGAAGAGAACACTTACCTAAGCTGATGGGAGGCTGTTAATCTACAGTGATAGTGTCTAATGTAGTTGCTATTCTATTTACTGAGCAATGCATTCATCATGACAATATAACCGTGTAGAAGAGAACGCTTACCTAAGCTGATGGGAGGCTGTTAATCTACAGTGATAGTGTCTAATGTAGTTGCTATTCTATTTACTGAGCAATGCATTCATCATGACAATATAACCGTGTAGAAGAGAACGCTTACCTAAGCTGATGGGAGGCTGTTAATCTCCTGTGATAGAGTCTAATGTAGTTACTATTCTATTTACTGAGCAATGCATTCATCATGACAATAAAACCGTGTAGAAGAGAACGCTTACCTAAGCTGATGGGAGGCTGTTAATCTACAGTGATAGTGTCTAATGTAGTTGCTATTCTATTTACTGAGCAATGCATCCATCATGACAATATAACCGTGTAGAAGAGAACGCTTACCTAAGCTGATGGGAGGCTGTTAATCTACTGCGGTAGTGTCTAATGTAGTTGCTATTCTAATTACTGAGCAATGCATTCATCGTAACATTATAGCCTTGTAGAAGAGAACACTTACCTAAGCTGATGGGAGGCTGTTAATCTACAGTGATAGTGTCTAATGTAGTTGCTATTCTATTTACTGAGCAATGCATTCATCATGACAATATAACCGTGTAGAAGAGAACGCTTACCTAAGCTGATGGGAGGCTGCTAATCTCCTGTGATAGAGTCTAATGTAGTTACTATTCTCATTACTAAGCAATGCATCCACCATAACAATTTAACCTTGTAGAAGAGAACACTCACCTAAACTGAAGGGAGGCTGTTAATCTACAATGATAGTGTCTAATGTAGTTGCTATTCTCATTTCTGAGCAATGCATTCATCATAACAATATAGCCTTGTAAAGAGAACACTTACCTAAGCTGATGGGAGGCAGTTAATCTCCTGTGGTAGTGTCTAATGTAGTTGCTTTTATCATTACTGAGCAATGCTTCCATCATAACAATATAGCCTTGTAGAAGAGAACGCTTACGTAATCTGATGGGAGGCTGTTAGTCTACAGTGATTGTGTCTAATGTAGTTGCTATTCTAATTACTGAGCAATGCATTCATCGTAACAATATAGCCTTGTAGAAGAGAACACTTACCTAAGCTGATGGGAGGCTGATAATCTACTGTGATAGTGTCTAATGTAGTTGCTATTCTCATTACTGAGCAATGCATTCATCGTAACAATATAGCCTTGTAGAAGAGAACGCTTACGTAAACTGATGGGAGGCTGTTAGTCTACAGTGATTGTGTCTAATGTAGTTGCTATTCTAATTACTGAGCAATGCATTCATCGTAACAATATAGCCTTGTAGAAGAGAACACTTACCTAAGCTGATGGGAGGCTGTTAATCTCCTGTGATATAGTCTAATGTAGTTGCTATTCTCATTACTGAGCAATGCATTCACCATAACAATATAGCCTTGTAGAAGAGAACACTTACCTAAGCTGATGGGAGGCTGTTAATCTACAGTGATTGTGTCTAATGTAGTTGCTATTCTATTTACTAAGCAATGCATTCATCATAACAATATAGCCTTGTAGAAGAGAACGCTTACCTAAGCTGATGGGAGGCTGTTAATCTCCTGTGATAGTGTCTAATGTAGTTGCTTTTATCATTACAGAGCAATGCATTCATCATAACAATATAACCTTGTAGAAGGGAACACTTACCTAAGCTGATGGGGGCTGCTAATCTACTGTGATAGTGTCTAATGTAGTTGCTATTCTAATTACTAAGCAATGCATTCATCATAACAATATAACCTTGTAGAAGAGAACACTTACCTAAGCTGATGGGAGGCTGATAATCTACTGTGATAGTGTCTAATGTAGTTGCTATTCTCATTACTGAGCAATGCATTCACCATAACAATATAACCTTGTAGAAGAGAACACTTACCTAAACTGATGGGAGGCTGTTAGTCTACTGTGATAGTGTCTAATGTAGTTGCTATTAGCATTACTGAGCAATGCATTCACCATAACAATATAACCTTGTAGAAGAGAACACTTACCTAAGCTGATGGGAGGCTGTTAATCTCCTGTGATAGTGTCTAATGTAGTTGCTTTTATCATTACAGAGCAATGCATTCATCATAACAATATAACCTTGTAGAAGGGAACACTTACCTAAGCTGATGGGGGCTGCTAATCTACTGTGATAGTGTCTAATGTAGTTGCTATTCTAATTACTAAGCAATGCATTCATCATAACAATATAACCTTGTAGAAGAGAACACTTACCTAAGCTGATGGGAGGCTGATAATCTACTGTGATAGTGTCTAATGTAGTTGCTATTCTCATTACTGAGCAATGCATTCACCATAACAATATAACCTTGTAGAAGAGAACACTCACCTAAACTGATGGGAGGCTGTTAGTCTACTGTGATAGTGTCTAATGTAGTTGCTACTCAAATTACTGAGCAATGCTTCCATCATAACAATATAACCTTGTAGAAGGGAACACTTACCTAAGGTGATGGGGGCTGCTAATTTACTGTGATAGTGTCTAATGTAGTTGCTTTTATCATTACAGAGCAATGCATTCATCATAACAATATAACCTTGTAGACGAGTACGCTTATCTAAGCTGATGGGAGGCTGTTAATCTCCTGTGATATTGTCTAATTAGTTGCTATTCTCATTACTAAGCAATGTATTCATCATAACAATATAGCCTTGTAGAAGAGAACGCTTACGTAATCTGATGGGAGGCTGTTAGTCTACAGTGATTGTGTCTAATGTAGTTGCTATTCTAATTACTGAGCAATGCATTCATCGTAACAATATAGCCTTGTAGAAGGGAACACTTACCTAAGCTGATGGGAGGCTGTTAATCTACAGTGATAGTGTCTAATGTAGTTGCTATTCTATTTACTAAGCAATGTATTCATCATAACAATATAACCTTGTAGAAGAGAACGCTTACGTAATCTGATGGGAGGCTGTTAGTCTACTGTGATAGTGTCTAATTTAGTTGCTATTCTCATTACTGAGTGATGCATTCACCATAACAATATAACCTTGTAGAAGAGAACACTTACCTAAGCTGATGGGAGGCTGTTAATCTACTGTGATAGTGTCTAATGTAGTTGCTACTCTAATTACTGAGCAATGCATTCATCCTAACAATATAACCTTGTAGAAGAGAACGCTTAAGTAATCTGATGGGAGGCTGTTAATCTACTGCGGTAGTGTCTAATTTAGTTGCTATTCTCATTACTGAGTGATGCATTCATCATAAAAATATACACTTGTAGAAGAGAACACTTACCTAAGCTGATGGGAGGCTGTTAATCTACTGTGGTAGTGTCTAATGTAGTTGCTATTCTAATTACTGAGCAATGCATTCATCGTAACAATATAGCCATGTAGAAGAGAACACTTACCTAAGCTGATGGGAGGCTGTTAATCTACTGTGATAGTGTCTAATGTAGTTGCTATTAGCATTACTGAGCAATGCTTTCATCATAACAATATACACTTGTAGAAGAGAACACTTACCTATGCTGATGGGAGACTGTTAATCTACTCTGATAGTATCTAATGTAGTTGCTATTCTAATTACTGAGCAATGCATTCATCGTAACAATATAGCCTTGTAAAGAGAACACTTACCTAAGTTGATGGGAGGCTGTTAATCTACTGTGATAGTGTCTAATGTAGTTGCTATTCAAATTACTGAGCAATGCATTCGTCATAACAATATAACCTTGTAGAAGAGAACACTTAGCTAAGCTGATGGGAGGCTGTTAATCTCCAGTAATTGTGTCTAATGTAGTTGCTATTCTAATTACTGAGCAATGCTTTCACCATAACAATATAACCTTGTAGAAGAGAACGCTTACCTAAGCTGATGGTAGGCTGTTAATCTACTGTGGTAGTGTCTAATGTAGTTGCTATTCTAATTACTGAGCAATGCATTCACCATAACAATATAACCTTGTAGAAGAGAACACTTACCTAAGCTGATGGGAGGCTGTTAATCTCCAGTGATTGTGTCTAATGTAGTTGCTATTCTAATTACTGAGCAATGCATTCGTCATAACAATATAACCTTGTAGAAGAAAACACTTACCTAAGCTGATGGGAGGCTGTTAATCTCCAGTGATTGTGTCTAATGTAGTTGCTATTCTAATTACTGAGCAATGCTTTCAACATAACAATATAACCTTGTAGAAGAGAACGCTTACCTAAGCTGATGGTAGGCTGTTAATCTACTGTGGTAGTGTCTAATGTAGTTGCTATTCTCATTACTGAGCAATGCATTCACCATAACAATATAACCTTGTAGAAGAGAACGCTTACCTAAGCTGATGGGAGGCTGTTAATCTACTGTGATAGTGTCTAATGTAGTTGCTATTCTAATTACTGAGCAATGCATTCTTCATAACAATATAGCCTTGTAGAAGAGAACACTTACCTAAGCTGATGGGAGGCTGTTAATCTACTGTGATAGTGTGTAATGTAGTTGCTATTTTTATTACTGAGCAATGCATTCATCATAACAATATAACCTTGTAGAAGAGAACACTTATGTAAGCTGATGGGAGGCTGTTAATCTACTGCGATAATGTCAACAGGTGTCATTTCCTCTTCGGTGAGAGCATTCTCACTAAATATGGTTAAGTTATTTATAGATATTTGTCCCATAAATACTGTGGCTCAAAAAGGGCATGGCATAGGTGACGCAGCAGATATAGTTTCTCTGAGGAAGTTAAAACAGATCAGTATTACCACAATTCAGGACCAATATCTGACACCTACGAAAAATAATAAGTATGAAAGATATGCGCACATCCATAAATCCTTGATCCCTACCTGCTTTAGACTATGGAGCCTGGAATCCTGACACAGAGGAAGATCATGTGTGAATGCTACCGTTAGAAATTGTACGATTATTATTCTGTGGTTTTCAGAACAAATTCACGAACGAAACATTATAATAGATCACTTACTCAACAAGGTTAATAATCGCAAACATTTCTCAATGTGTGACAGATTGCTCAATTACACCAAACACCCCTCCACCCACTGTGTCAGATATTTGCAAAGACAACATCGAAGGAATGGCTTCAAATTTTAGATGCGTGTCTACCTCATCCACTGTAGGGATATCAGCATCAGTGGTAGTTTGTCCATTGAACCCTATTTATCTGCATATCAGGCGTCGGGAATGGCACCCGGCTGTACATTTGTCTTTTCTCCGAACGTATAGAAATGTAAATGTGTGTTGAATACATTCTACCCATCAGTTGGTGGATATTGGTCGAAAATATCCAGGCTAGCTCACCTTACTTTCCGACATGACTAACACATCATAACATATAAATGCTCTATGTGAGCGGTCCTGAGGGCATTAAAGTCGTGCCTTGTGACAAGGTGATGATAATTTAAAGTATACAAAAAAGCACGTACTACTGTATCCCTCGGGGGCTCGCCAATGCGATGTTAACACCGCACTTGCAACTGCTTATGTTGCAAGACTGTACTAAGATTGCTCAAACTTTCAGTTGTCTTTCGTATTCTTAGACAACTATCACCGCTACTAGAATGCACTAGTATGGACATGCTACCAGTAGTATTTGAATTATGACGCAGTTGTCTGTTCAAAAACGTATTTGCTAAAAATAATCTACCTGTACAGAGACGCTTCAAATTAGAAAGATATCGTCCTACGCTGATCTAAAATCTGCTTTTCATATGTCAATCATAAAACCGTGTTTCTTCCTAGGAAATATCGGAGAATATGCTAATGTGTTTGTCATGAATTCCTTTGAGTATAAAAATAAACACAGCCTTGAAGCCATTCTACAGTGTTGCCATATTAACAATTAGTATTGTATCTTCCAGTCGGTCAACATAAAATCATTGCAATTACTAAGATACGAGAAAAGAAACTGAAATAAATTAGAACGGTTTACAGTTTATACATTTTATTGAAGACTCTTGAAGAAGAAAGCACAGGAGAGCATCATCAGATCCAAATATGCACAACAAATAGCTCTACAGTGACTGTTTGTCCTCTGAAAACCAAATACAAGAATACCGGTCAGAAAAGAATGTGAGTGTAACTATTACTGAAACATATTAGGGCATATAGCTGAAAAAAGAACTATTCATTTTAATGTCGCAAAACTTAGATATGACTATACCATCAACAAATATAGTATTCTTCCCACAAACTAATCAATCTTCGTAGATTACAGATTCTCGCCGCTATGGATTAGCCCTTATTGTACCGATATATCGGCCGAGGGAGCATCTGATAAAAATGCCACCGGCCGAACAATAATTTTTATGTTTTATTTCCAGACACACAGAGCTTAATATAACGTAGCGAAGACAATGCGGATACATTTCCTTCTCCGATTTTATCTCGATAAGTTTAAATTCCATGAATAACTGCATAAGTATTCTTTTAACATGCTGCAGTCAACTGACTTCCCAAGTGTGTTATCTTCTGAAGTATATGATCTTTCTCGGAGCTAATTAAGATACGTGGGGATAAATATGGCTATCTCTTTCAGCGAAGGGGAAATAAATAAGGTTTAAGTGCTAAGTGAAGTGGGTGAGAGTGAATTTCCTACTGATGGCGACGGCTTTAAATTTACTGACGAAAATCCACCTAATGCCGGAGGACTGTAAACGTATGATTGTAGAAATCGATCGTACTCTGAACCAATTTGATAGAATTACTCTTAGCTTGGGATATTTATAAACAATTAGATAACTATTAACATTTTCATCACAAAAGATACTATTTAGATTGTGTAGGCAGTCAAATTTATATTAAAATTTCCAATTATTTTCTTTCCCACAGGATTATTTTTACAGATTTTATTAGTACCCAAATGAAGGAAATTGTAAATATTCAGCTTCTATTTCTTGAATAATTTGTTTACCTGCTAGAGAAAAAATACCAACACACTACCTTGAAAAATATTGGTGGGAGATAATTTTTAACACTTGTAATTTCACTAATCTCGGCTTGGTATTTTAGCATATTCACTTATTAATTGCATGGCATCAAAAGGGATAAGATGTCTCACATCAAATATTAACCCTTTTGGTGTCAAGCAATTAATGAATGCCCCTTCTCAATACATTTTGCAACGCACATGGTATATGGAGAAGGTTAAGGGTTAATATGTGCGCCTTGAAAACTCCCTTGAAGGAAAAATTGGCTTCGCATATGCTACATTCGAATAGTACCTATCGCCAAGACTTCACACTGGTGTCTTCAAAGGTTTTCTGTTAACAAATTTGGCTTTTGCAGCTATGGATTAACACATGTGCTTACAAATACCTTCCCTTCAAATATCCCTTATAAGTAAATTTGGCTTCGCATATGCTACACAGGTATGGGTAAAGGTGTATCATCAAATGTCCCAACCAATTTGGTTCGGCATATGCTACTTTGTCTTCTCACCACTATGGGTTAAAATGTGTTTCTTCAAAACATCTTTGTGGGCAAATTTGGCTCCGCATGTGCTACACGAAAATGGTATCTCACCAGTATGGATTAACTTGTGTTTCTTCAAAGAACACTTGTGCGCAAACTTGGCATTGCATGTGCTACACGAAAATGGCTTTTTCCCAATTTGGGTTGAAATGTGGGACTTCAAATGAGTTCTCTGAACGAATTTGGCTCCGCACGTGCTACACGAGAATGGCTTCTCCCCAGTATGGGTTAGCATGTGTTCCTTCAAGTGACTGTTCCGACTAAATTTGGCTGCGCATGTGCTACACGAATAACGCTTCTCTCCAGTATGGGTTAATATGTGTCTTTTCAAAGTACCTTTGCGACTAAAGTAGGCTTCGCATGTGCTACACGGAAATGGCTTCTCCCCAGTATGGGTTAACATGTGCGGCTTTAAACTACCTTTCACGCTGAAGCTGGCTTCGCATGTGCTACATGAGTATCGCTTCTTAGCACTATGGGTTATCAGGTTAGTCTTCAAATTCTGTTGATTTGTAATATTTCTTTCAGATATAGTGCTAGTATTCTGTCCTCGAGTATTACATAAAACGTTTATCTTCTTTACAGCTGGATCCGATGTATCAGGACATCCCAGCCTGAAATCATTGGTATTAATACAATGCAGTTCGCTCATAATTATGTAGAATCATCGCAGAATAGTGAATAAAACTTCCAAAATCCAGAGATCTAACTTATGAAATGATAACTTGACCAACATTCATTAATATCACTACCAGGAATACTGTCCTTATCTAATACCTGGAACTGATCTCGTGTTTAATATTCAATGCTATGCTTTTCATACAGTCTGAATATTTTCAAATTACTTATATACTATGCAAACAAAAATGGTGTGTCACATCGGAGCATTTGGATTAATAGGATTCCTTGATTAATATCAAATATGGAAATGGCAAATTATTTCCCGACACATTCTTTTTGCCAAAAGTCAACTTTGTCCTTGATCAGTTTTTAGGTACTGTGATTAGGTACTTTAATAATAATACATTTTATTTGATGCTGGCGACTGGAAACCTTTTATTCTATCTTGCAAACCTTTTATTCCAACAGAAAGAAAAGCACCCAAAACTCGCACAGAGTAAAAGAGCTCTTCGTTCATGGCCTCCACACACTCCCTCCCCAGTGGTAACGCTAAGGAAGCGACAAGGGAATGTCACTCGTCTGCCAACTCTTGTGGTGACACTGGGACGAGGCTCAGGATGTTTCAGAGGAGTAGCTGGATCCGGTGGTGGAGATGTTGCGGCAGTGTCCGTTGTCAACTTTGATTGGGGTTTCTTAAGAAGGAATGCTGGCTTAAGTCGATCTATGGACACTGTTTGTGAGCCTGATGGAGTCTCGATATTGAAATGTTTGTTATTCCTTGACTGAACACGATATGGTCCGTTGTACACTGGTTGCAGAGGGCGTCGGTATCCATCCTGCCGAATAAACACGTATTCGCACTTCATTAGTTCTGGATGAACAAATATCTTGTTGCCAGAATGGTGCTCTGATTGCGCAGGTTGAAGTGTCCTGGTTTGTTCTTTCAGCTTGTATAAGAAAGTTGGAATATCTTCTGTATTTGAAGGTCCATTGAGGAAGTCTGAATGTAGTTTAATTGGTGTTCCATAGGTCATCTCTGCTGGAGTTGTGTTGTGATTGGGGATGATGTAGGATCTCAGTCCTAGCAGAACTAATGGAAGTTTGGGGACCCAGTCGCATGTTAGGTGAGCTTTCAGAGATGATTTCAATTGCCGATGCCAGCGTTCAATCATCCCGTTTGCTGCCGGGTGGTATGCTGTAGTTTTGATATGTTAGACGCCAAGTGATTGCGTGAGACCTCTGAAGAGTCCACAGTCAAATTTTCGTCCACAATCAGTAGTGATTGTATTGGGAACTCCGAAGCGGGCAATCCAGTTTAAGAGTACGGTGGATGCAATTGTTTCTGCGGTAATGTATTTTATAGGAACTGATTCAGGCCACCGTGAGAACCAGTCGATCATGGTGAGTACATATGAGTAACCTTGGGATGATGGAAGAGGTCCAACAATGTCAATGTTGACATGGCTGAATCGTTCCGTCACTTGCTCATATAGGCCGATAGCGCTGTGTGTATGACGCCAGACTTTTGGTCGCTGGCAAGGGACGCATGATGATGCCCATAACTTGATATCCTTTTTCATCGACAGCCATACGTATCGTTGTTGGATGAGTTTGATCGATCTTTTTACCCCAAGATGTGACAGGTTGTGGATGGACTCAAATATGCGAAGACGAAATGCAGTAGGGATGATTGGTCTGAGCTTGCCGATGGAATTGTCACAGATAAGTTCATGGTTATTGGGTAAAGGAAACACCTGGAATTTCAGAGAGCATGCGCTTGATTGCTGCAGATGTTTCAATTCCTCATCTGTAGCTTGAGCTTTGGCAATCTCCTCCGTAGTAAAGCGTAAAGGAATACTGATGAAAAAAATTCGAGAACAAGTGTCAGCAGCCGAGTTATTTGTTCCTTCCACGTACCTAATGCCAGTGGTGAACTGCCCTATAAAGCTCATGTGGCGTAGTTGCCGAGGGGTAGCTTTGTCGGGTCGTTGATTAAACATAAACGTCAAAGGTTTATGATCCATGTAGATTGGGAATTCTCTACCTTCTAGCATATGTTTGAAATGTTTGACAGCTGAATACACAGCAAGAAGTTCTCTGTCATAAGTCGAGTAGTTTTTCTGTGTGTCGCTGAGTTTCTTTGAAAAGAACGATATGGGTTGGAGAATACCTCCTCTAACTTGGAGAAGTGAAGCACCCATATCAAAGTCAGAAGCATCGACCATCAAAACCAACGGTAAATTATAAGAAGGATGCGCGAGAAGAGCTGCATTAACAAGACTGATCGTCAAATCTGAGTATATCGTTTGAAGTTCATTTGTCCAAGTAATATTTCTTTTGACGTTCTTCTTTGCTCCGTGAGTGATGTCAAAGAGTTTAGCCTGCATATTGCCTGCATGAGGAAGTGCTCGACGATAGAAGTTGATTAGTGCTAAGAAACGACGCAAGTCTTGGATTGTTACCGGTAGTGGATAGTCTTTGATTGTTTGTACGCGATCTGGCAATGGAAGAATACCATTGGCAGAGATCAGGTACATAATGTCGATTTCAAAGTTAGAGATCAGGTAACCAAGAAATGGCACTTCTGTCACTCCAATGATGCATTTGCTAATATTGATGTTAATATTGAACTGACTGAGGCGCTCAAATAATAAATACAGGTGCCGTTTATGTTCATCTTCACTGGTGGAAGCTATGGGTATATCATCGATGTAGCAGTAGGTGGAATCAAAATCTCGTAGAATGTTATCCATATATCTCTGAAAGGTCTGTGCTGCATTGCGTAATCCAAACGGTAGGGAAATAAATTCAAACAGTCCGAATGGGGTTATTACTGCAGTTTTCGGAATATCGTCAGGATGAACTGGTATGTGATGGTATGCGCGTAGGAGATCGATCTTGGAAAATACTTTTTTCCATCCAGCTGACTGTTGAAGTCTTGTATATTGGGTATTGGGTAGCGATCAGGTTGGGTGATGTTGTTCAATGCCCGATAATCACCACAAGTACGCCAAGATCCATCTCTTTTGGATACAAGGTGGAGAGGACTTGCCCAACAGCTGTTCAAAGGTCGACAGATTCCCATATCGATCATCTGCTGAAATTCTGCCTTGGCAGCTGCAAGTTTCTTTGATGGTAATCGCCGTGCCTTAGCTGAGACTGGATGTCCAGTTGTTATGATGGGGTGCATCACACTGGAATGAGGACTTGAAAAATTGATTCGTTCTTTCAGGAGATCAGGGAACTCTTTGATAATTTCGGCGTACTTTTGATCTGGAGGGATGGTATGGAATGATTCGACCACTTCTTTTTTGGTGAGGAGAGGTTAGTCGTACTGTCTACGACACATCTCTTTTTCAGGTCGATTAGCAGGTTGAAATTGTGGATAAAATCAGCACCAGTTATAGGTGTTTGTACTTCTGCTATCAGAAAATTCCACCAGAATTGTCTGCGTAAACCTAAATCTAGTTTGAGAAGTCGCTCACCATACGTTTTGATTGGACTGCCATTGGCTGCATACAGTTGCCTTTTTGACACTTGCCCTTGTTCCTTGAAAGAAGTAGGGAGTACGGAGATATCACCTCCTGAATCTATGAGGAATTTGTAGCCAGTTAATTTATCAATAATAAACAAGTGGCGCGATACCAAGTTCCGATCACATGCCGCGTCCAGTGGGGAGCGAGCTAGTTTTCCGGCACACTGACATTGCAACGATAGGAGCAAGGGCTAGTGCATTTCTTAGCTCAATCTCCAAACTTAAAATGATACCAGCAAAATGATTTGTTTGGGTTATATCTACTTGTTGGTGTTTTGGAACGTGACCTTGAGTCTCGCGATCTAGGATGAGATCTGGTTCTCAGTTCGTTGACACTTAAAGTTAACTGAGAAATCTGCGCTTCAAGGCGTGAAAGTCCGCCTGTTTCTAAGTTGAGGTTAGGTTGGTCTCTAAAACTTTGCTGCGTGGCTTGGGTACTGTATATATTGTGTGTGGGAGCTGAAAATTCCATTATTCTGTCGGCCATTATTACCAAATTGTCCAACATATCACTACTAGACGCTAATATAGAACGCACATTGACGGGTGGCCGCGGGATACATATCGTGCGTAACAGGGGGATGAAACTACTATAGATCCTCCGCTTTCAAAGCCTCCCGGCCAACTGACAGGTTCACTGCCTGAGCACTCGCTGCGCTGCCATAGCGCTGCTGTCCAACTCGATTGCTATTGGTTGAAGCTTATGAGGGGTGCATTCGCCGGTTACATTTTAACATGTCGCTGGCAACTGGCTATCCTACTCATGATCGTGTGTGTTTGTGCTTTTGAGGCTTCCAACATGACATTCCTTCGTAGGATATTGCATTAATACGGTAGGTATTTATTTATTTATTTATTTATTTCAATAGTTACTTTGCAGTTTTGCTGGCAGGATATGATTTTAATATCTACCCATTATGATAGTGTTTCTGTTTACGAATTGTGGGCTTTATCGTGATTACTTCGTTCAGTGTAGTATTCTCAATTCAAAATGATTTTAGCTAGATGGCATATTAGAATGATTTTGTGAAGTATTGTGAACTATATGAATGGCTTTACATAGCCTAACCCTACTTTATTGAAACAGAGCTAGGCCTACAGTATGTGCAGAATGGTTGTGAACTGGTTGCCTTATTGTGTTTCTTTTCTCTTCTCAGGTAATGAGGCACTTCAAGGAAAGCAGATTATATACTACATTTGTCCAATAGCCTATAGACAGGAGTTGCCGGATTCTATTGTCCGAACAGTTGTATACTAATCCTATTTCAGCAAAGGTAAGTTACCATATTGATGAAACTTTGATCTATTAATTTTACACCAGTACCGGTATAGGGTAGGCCCAGGTGCTATGTAGGTTTTGATTAGCAATACACTTAGGTCATGCCCCCCTCAGATAAATTCATATAGCCTATTGCACCCTGGCATACTGTTAGATGTGTGAGAAAGTCACTTGAGGAACTGGAATGTGCCCTACTTCTTTTGATAGTGCCTGCCACGTGTCCTTATCTGTGAATGGCGCACAGTAAACCTAACTGGAATCATGACACTATTGCAGGGAGATAATCAAAATATACAGGTGACGTTATTAGGAATAGTTGCAGTCTTTGCTTCATTTAGGGCTTTTAGACATAGTGAACATCAGCCTCGTATACTGCTTGATTGTGTGTAATCTGCCTGATAATATGTGCAATTATGATGAGATAAAGACTAGGTTGGAAATGAAATGCTATATGAAGCTGTTCGTATGAGCAGACTCGGATGGGTCATGCAAAGAGAATGGGGGAGGAGAGATTACCTAAGAGGTTAATGAGCTCGGAGGTAGAGGATACGAGAAGCAGAGATAGACGTAGGAGGCTATGGTTAGTTAGTTTCAGTGTTTAACGATTTATTAAAGTGAGAGGTGTAGAAGCAGGGGATCATAGAGGTGACTTGTTTGCAAACAGAGGCTTGCAGACTGGACTATAAAAGGCTACATGTACAGTATATAGCCTATATAACATTGCAGTGAATATAATGACTAGGCCTATCGGTTCCCCTTAAGTCAATCACAAAATTGAATTCAATGCATGTTGCATCAAGAAATGCTTCAATCGGTTTACTGATTGGTAGGCTATTTGTGTAACAAATGAATTAATCCACAAATTAATATTGTTCATTAGAGATTTTTTCTTGTTTTTTCTTTCTTCTATGGATGTTTTTGGATGGGCTATATAATATCACAGTAAGAGGGGGGCATACACATAGATCTTACTGCTTACTGTGCTTGGGGGTAAATTGTGAACTTCCGAGATGGTGGATTTGTTCTGATGTAAGTTACTGGCTAGTGGCATTCTCCACTTCAAATAACATCTAATATTAGTTCCAGTTTATATATTTATCCTAAATGCACTTCTGTGCATTCATTAAAGCAGCATTATCCTAATATCGAGGCTACAGTGGCATTCACCCAGGGGGTGAGGCCTGTTACACACATCCAGGCCAATTAGGAAAGTAATAATGTTGTATTATTAGTATTAATAACAATGGAATTAAAGTGATCGGGTACCGGTAACTTAGTTTATCCACACTGCACTTGTCCCCTCCTTCTATGAGCAGCAAAAGTTCTATATGTGCATGCTTAACATTGTAACCTAGAGAGTAGCTGTTTACTGTCCTTGTCACAAGTTGTTGCTTCAACATCTTTATTATGAGATGTATGTGTAACGACTATTTAGGTACACAATGTAATTTGTTGTAAGGAATTCACCTTCTGTGGTCTCGGGGTATAGATGTGCCGTGCGAGCCATAGAGTAGCAGCGCTGCACAGTCAATTGGCTACATCTGTTCATATTGAAACTTCATATCCCGAGGTCCTGGCTCTGCCAAGACGTTTAATTTTAGTCTGAGGGTTAAAACGGGATACACTCAGCCTCGTGAGGCAGAGCTGAGGAGAGATGTGTTCAAAGTCTCATCTCAACCATCCTAGAAATGGATTTCTGTGGTTTCCCTCTTATACCCCAGGCAAATGTTAGGATATTTCCTAAATTAAGGTCACAGCTGCCTACTTCCAAATTCTAGTCTCCATTACAAATACACACACACCTACAGCCATCACAATGTCATGGGTAATCTGACATATCCCATATACACTTTCCAAGTACCATAAAGCCACATGACCACGATGTCGCAAAGCCCCTACAACATTATTAGGATTTTAATTGTATTTTTCTCTTACAGATTTGCAATATGCGTGGCTCTACCATGTGATGACAATTATCTACTGGGACAATGACCTGATGAAATTAAATATTACTCTTTTCATGAAAATTTTCTGTGGATTTTATATCTGTAAAAACTAAGAAAGAAGAATATAATATGAACATATAAACATACTTATTTTTGTCCTCATTTTTTCCTTCAGAATTCTGTTTCCTTCCAGTATCGTATCTCATTCAATAGTGGTTAATAAGTTCATATTTTATAGGGTGTGCATGGTTTGTATTGGTTTATTACATTCTTCTTAGATTACTGTGCTCCCACAGCACTGCTCGCAACTAAACCTCTCTTCTACCTGTCTGATATTATAACTTATAGTACTGTGTAGTAGGTGAATGACTTTCTAGTGTTACAAGGCCATGGGTTCAAAGGCCGAACTCAGCTGAGACTCATGGAAGGAAATCCCGAAGACACCAGTTCATCTCGCATGACATCCTCTGCAAAAGTAACCTTTAAGCACTGCCATTAAAAAATTATAAACTATAAAAGAAATGTTAATGATAGAAAAACTATCATGAATAAAACATATAATACTAGAAAAATTAAGAGAGGGGACATGGGGAGAAAAGTGGGGGGAGTACTACGCAACTGCCGTGGTACAGGTTTCAAATAATAATAATAATAAAGGATATCCTGCGTCCTATCCTTCACCCTGACCCTCTTTTTAACTACATGTAGTAATATGATTTATGTCATTGAAATGTATTTATTCACTGTTCCTAATGTTCTGTTTTATGCAAGATCAGATATCAAAACTAAAGATTTCAGGCTGGTATTGTCTACTATATTGTAAGGTACCTGTGAGGGTTGCCTGTACAAAGAATTAACCTAAGGGATGAAATTAGTGTGTTTAGGGGGAAAGCTTGGCAATTAATTGTAAGAGGTATGGATTATCTAGTGGTTTGCGATCGTCAGTACGATCTGCAAGGAGAACTCCCCAATGTGCTGCTTAGCGGGGTAGTTCAAGGTACGAGTGTGGAAAGAAGGGTAGTTTAATTGGTAATCTATGCGCGATGACTGTACCACGCGGTCTGCTGCAAGTCGTGAGCAGGCGAGCAAACAGGGAACCTGCTTGTGTCAGCGCTGTGCGGTGACGCTCTGCTGACGTCACGAAACAATTAAGTAATAGTGCTAATTCTAGATCCTACCTAAAGGGGGAAGCTAAGAGGGTAGGATCTTATCAGCTAATTAAATAAAGGAAAAGACCAGTGACTTCTATTATGTTTAAATTTAATGTGTACCTCGATTTTGAGGTACGCTTGCAAATAGCAGTTCAGTTAATAGAAATAGATAATTATTACAGTCCAAGCACAGGGGGATGGGAGTGTAGTGTGATTGTGCGTGTAGTGATCGCTTGAGTCACTTACCCTTCAGCTAGCGGCAGCGGTTCGTCACGAAGGTAGCACTTAGACAGACTGATCCTGGCGCATGACCTCCCGGAGTTCATATAGAAGCCTCATGCTACGTCTGCGGAATCCGTACATTTCTCCTAAGTCATAGCCCTCTCTAGGGTCGTTGGCTGGGACACGAGGCTACTTGAGTTCATAGAGGTGATAATTTATTGGTTTTATAATTCTGTAACTGTATTTGTAGATTTCTAAAGTAAGTGTTTGGAATTTGGATTTGTCGGGAATATTAGTATTAGGGGATGATGGTGGCGTACCCTAGGGGTACAACAATATTAATAGTAATAATCCATTTATATGAGCCTTTGTTTTGATATCTGCTCTTAAATAAAATAGAACAAAAGGAACAGGAATAAATAAAATACGCCGACATCAATCATATTACTACGTGTAAATACAAAGGGAGCGGTACAGGGTCAGGGGGGGGGGGGCGGGGGAGCGGGGGTACCAGTACGCGATTAAATAAAATTCAAATCGCCCGTGCTTAAAATTTAGTACGCTGCCTCACCGCCAGGTAGCAGGCTAGGCTGGTGGATGACGTAACCCTGACGGTTGTAATCGGAATCAAATTTTAAGCCTGAATAACCTTTCTCCCCTATATTCTTTGGTGCGTAAGAAATCGTCCTTAACTTGTGTTCCAGTCAAATTTCTCATTTCCCTCAGCAATTGGGACGGTTTCTTGTCTGCTAAGTCTAATTCCGTCAGAAGCTTGTTAACTTTACGTCCCTCCGATTCTTCGAACTCTTGGACCAGCCGTTTTTTCAAGTCGGAGAAAGGCGTACTGGATAGGGGCTTGCACAAAAAATCAGATATTAATTCAGCTACATCGGCATCTAACGCACCTAGCACATGACTGAGCTTCTTAACGTTCTTGCGCCAGATAGGAGGATTTTTTACTGCTACACGGGCTATATCCACGTCGTATAGAGTCCCTAGTCCTATCTGTAATGACTGACCTGGTAATTCTTCTTCGTTGCACGTCGGGGTCACCAATTTAGGTACTGTGATTAGGTACTTTAATAATAATAAATTATATTTGATGCTGGCGACTGGAAACCTTTTATTCTCTCTTGCAATCTTTTTATGCCAACAGAAAGAAAAGCACACAAAACTCACACAGAGTAAAGAATCAATCAAAGAACTCTAAGTTCTCCAAAAAGCTCTTCGTTCATGGCCTCCACAAGTTAAATACTTGAAATTATTGAATGGTTACGGAAATTGTGTGCTAATTCAAACTAGCAGTGAAAGTGTTCAACTTATTTTACACCACATTGGCCGCTTTAACAACATGGATGTACGGGGATATGACTATTTAATACCCCCGCTGGCACTATACAGCCCATGAATGGCCTAGGCCAACCAAGCGACCGCTGCCCAGCCATTTGGCCTGCAGATATTGGGGTGACGCGTGATCAGCGCATCGGATCCCCTCGGCCGTTAATCTTGGTTTTCATGATCGGGGCGCTGCCTCACTGTCAGACAGCTACTCAATTGTTCTCACGAGGCTGAGTGCACCCCGTTCCAACCCTCACGTCAGTTTTAAAATCCCTGACGGAGCCGGGAATCGAACCCGATACCTCGGGGTGAGAGGCAGGCGCATTACCCCAACACCACGAGGCCAGCTATGACTATTTAATAGAATCTGGATAACTGAAATCAATCTGACTTGGGAAGTGCGTGCTCGTACAGGTGACAGAATAATCCATATTATATTCCCTACAGAATAGCCATGCTGGCATTTGGATTAAGATGGGAATTTTGGATATGCAAATCATGTGATTTCGAAACCAGATGGGCTATTATGCTTCACTCTTGAATAAATCGCGGATGAATGGTTCCTTAGAGCTACATAAATTGTGTGGAGGTGAGTGATTACCTTTAGGTCCAAGAAAATATCAGATACTATATATAACGGTGGCTTGTTATAATATACAGAAAGTGGTAACTCCTTAACATTAATCACTCCATATAGCGAACATTTATCCAAATCTTGGCTCACCGCAATGTGACTCCCGTCTAACCACGTACTGTAGCTGGCAACATAAAATAAGCAATGTTCCCCCCAACGATTCAATATCCCGACCTTCTATTTAGACGTCAACAAATTCACACTTTGTACACTGTTATTCTAAATTAATAATCGACGTTAAATTCCGTGTTTCAAAATACCTGACATAAGTATCTCAGAGGTTTGTTAAACATGGCACAATATCCTAAAAGCGATGACATAGAGTAAGAGATTTCACTTCTTGCACAAATCGATGAATATGCTTAATTAAATCTGTATACGCGCGTGCAAAAGTGGCTGAGCTTTCGCACGGGCGGCGTATATGTTGAGTGACGCCACTCATTCTGGAGGTTACCATTCTATCTCCGCAGAACCTACACACCCTACATCCGAAGGAATTCGTTCAAAATAAATTAATCTTGGTTATCCCCTAGAGTTCTTGTCCTCCACCTGTCCTTCCTTAACAACTGTACGGTTTCAATGGCAGTTGCCTTAGTATGTGCCATACCAAAGCATATCTTTTATTCATAACCACACGTCAGACTGATTTACCCTCCCCCACTCGTCCTAATACCCTTCATTAAGTACTATATTTAATCTTCTAATTATCACTATTTTCCTACAACACCACAATCAAATATTTCTATTTTTATATATTCTGCAGCAAACACAATCCAAGTTTCGCATCCACATTACGCCAAGCTCCAGGCAATGGCTTCAAAAATGACTTTCTAATACCTAGATCTATATTTCAATTAAACAGATGTCAACCCAATCTTTATATCTTATTTGCTTTGTCCATTCTGTGCCCAACGTCTCTTAGTGTTCAACAGCCAATCGATTTCAATATTTTTATTTTAAATCTTCCTGTTGCATTTCGTTTATTCTGTTTCAAATAAAACGATTTTATTATGAAATCTTTCCTCAACACCTAGTACACGCCGTTTAGAAACATGATCAAATCCTCTCGTGATGAGGCTAAGATGGCATTGTCGTTAGTAAGTCACCGAGTCGAAATTACTTTATCTTTGTCCTCAATTCAATTTTAAATTTCATTGTCATTTCCTTCGTTACTTGCCATGTCTATAGATTGAAAAGTACGAATGATAAAATGCAGTCTTACTTTATATCATTCTAAATACCAGTCTCATGTCTATCGAATCTAATAAATACCTGCTGGTTGTAGACACACTCATAATCCTGAATTGTATTCCGAAACTTTTCAAACTGTCAAACAATATCTCCAATGAACATTATACACAGCTTTATTTATACTAAATATGCCACGAACGATTTCCTCTCGATCTTTATTCTACCAAGAACGGTCTAATACTTAATACAACTACCCTTGTTCCTCAGATTCTTGTTCATTGAACTCTGCTGTCTTCCCATCCATTTGTTTCATCATCATCATCGGCTTCTAAAGGTTAAAGCCTTGTCGTTGCAGCTATTTCTTACGGTCTTCAGCAGTCATCTTCATATTGGCATACGAGTCATATTCCATCTCTTTGACAATTATCTTGAGACACGATTGTCTTGGTCGTCCCCTTAATTTTCCCCAAAGTTTTTCCTTAAAAAATTACCTGGAGGAGAGTGCCATGTCTGAGTATGTGTCCCATGGATTTTACTTTTCTTTTCTTGATGGTGTTCAACAGGCATCGATTCTCCTGAATTTGGTTCAGAACAATTTCATTTCTGTTTCTTTCCATCCAGCTTGTTCGGGTCTTTTGTCTCCAAAACTACATTTCAGCTGCCTCAAGTTCTGATTCTTCTCTTTTCCCAAGTGTCCATGTTTCACAACCATAGGTCAACACACTCCAAACAAAGGTCTTGAGAAATGACTTCCTTATCTTCAAGTTGAGGTGGCCATTGAGCAGCAAATTCTTCTTATTTTGAAAGACTTTCTTCGCCAACGCCATTCGTTTCTTAATTTCTGGGATGAAACTGTTGTCATAATTAATCGAACTTCCTAAATAGCAAAGTTCTGTTACTTGTTCAATGGCACTATCATTTAACACTATATAAGCTAAAATTGGTTGTTTCTTTTTATCAACCACCATTAATTTTGTCTTCCGAGAATTAACCCTAAGCCCGAATTTTCCTAAGCATTTCTGAAACACTTTTAACATTCTATTCACTTCACATGCGAAGTTTCCTAAAAGTGCAATATCATCTGCAAAGCGAATCCTATGAACCTGTAATCCATTAATTTTAATCCTTTAGTTTTCAATCTCATTTAATTTATTTACTGCAGCTTTTACATTGATATTAAAAGATATGGTGATAGAGTACAAGCCTGCCTTACACCTCTTCTAATTTTCTTCTCTTTTATTGGCATCAACTGTTATTTCGGTAGTTTGATTTTTATATAAGTTCAGAATAAGGCACCTGTCTTTCTAGTCAATCCCGACTTTGGCAAACGGGTATAAGAAATAAGGTTTACCAATTGACATTATTAAATGCCTTTTCTATATCAATGAATACTAGATAGGTTTTTCGATTAACTTCCAGTCTTCTTTCTAAAATCTGAGGTAACGCTAGGATAACCTCCCTAGTCCCTTTCCTTGTTCTAAATCCATACTGATCACTAGCCAGGTGTTGGTCAATTTTCTTGCTTAGTCTATCTTTGATGAAGATCAATACTATCTTTGATGAATGTGAAAGAATGGCTCAAGTTCTATAATTAGAACATTCACAAGCATTTCATTTCTTGGGTAGGTGTGATGATTCAAATTTTAATAAAATTAGGAGGTACAATTCCGTTCTCATAGCATTTAGTAATGATCTGAAAAAGGCATTCCTTAATGCTTACATCACAACATTTTAAGAGCTCTGCAGGAATGTTATCTACACCAGTTGCTTTATTTCCTTTCAATTTAGTGAGTGATGCATAAAACTCTGCTTTAGTTTTAGTTGGACCTTTATCATCTTCTTCAATTAGTTCTTCATCTTCTATATAAATACTATTGCCGGTAATCTCTGGTCCATCATACAAAACTTCAAGGTATTCCTTCCATCGCTCACATACCTTTTCATTTTCAAACAATAGCTTCCCTTTGGCATCCTTAATTACGTTGTTTGTGATGCGTTGTTGATAGCTCAAAGATTTCACTTTAAAATAAGCTTTGTCAGGTTTCCCATTCTTCAGGTCATCCTCAATACCCACGCATACCCGCTCCATCCAATTTTCTTTCTCCTTGCGCCATTTCCTTGTTATTTGATTCTTTAGAGTCTAATACGCTTGAGTGTCTATATTTCTAAATTTGTTCCTTTATTCAATATGCTCTAGGATTTCGGGGTTATCCATTTCTTTTTCGGTTCCAATTCCCTTTTGCCTAGTAATTCCGTTGCAGCTGTTTCTAAGCCATTTCTTATAACATCCCATTCTAAGTCTCATCCTTAACCAATTATCTAACAATTTAAATTTTTGTACTATATTAGGATCCTGAAGCTTATTTAAACACCATCTCTTTTGTCCAAATGTGTCATTCCTCTTGAACCTTATATCATATTTAGCTGCAACTAGGATGTGATCACTATCAATTTCCGCCCCATGGTAACTATGGCTGGCTTTCCCTTGGTTCCTATATCTTTGTTTAACTATGATGTAGTCAATTTGCAACCTTCATCTATCCTCAGGTGTTATCCAGGTGTAACGTCTTCTCTTGGGAACTTCGAAACAGGTATAAGTTATTACCATCTCATGTTGCACACAGAATTCGAGTAATCTTTCTCCTCTCACATTGACATCATCCACGCCAAACTTACCAGCATACTTAACTTCATTTTGAGAGCCAATGGAAGCATTAAAATAACCCATTAAAATAATGCTTGAATTCTCCTTTACTATGTCAAACAATTCTTCTATTTGATCATACATTTCTTCAATTTCTTCATCATCAGCATTTGTTTATCCTCCTAATAAAAACTTCGAAGCGTTATTCATCACACTCATTGTAGGAGAACCTTCTCATCTGTAGGCTCCTGCTTTCTTCAGTATAGAGGCAATGGCATACTGTTCATAACAAGTTTTATAACCCATCACAAAACTGTCAAAGATCCAAAGTATTAATAAGCGAAATAAACTGACCTGATCTTCAGCGCCTATTCATCGTAGCAACTCAGTTGGTACATAACCGATGTCTGGTGGTCCCTAGTTATGTAGGTCTTCCAGCGGCCATCCAATTCTGATTCAAATATTAAATATTCTCTTTTATGCTCAGTGGTTTCCCCTCCTGTTTCACTTCATTATTCTTGATATTCTTAGTCCTATACAAACGCTCTATGTGATCATTCAATGAGTTTACCTTCTAATCTATATCTATTAAAGGTCTTCTCCCCAGTCACTAATATTAGAGCACTTAAGCCATCTTTACCCGAAAGAGTTCTTAATCTTTCGATAAGCTGCATAAACAATTCCTACTTAGAAACAATTATGTACATTCGGATATTTCTGTAGTTTCATTCAAAGAGCATGTACATCTTGGTCATTTAGCCCCGGGTATTTTGGTTGCATTTTGTATGTTTGAATATTTCTGATAACCTGTGTATTCTGATGTCTGTATTAAATTGTGTATTTGGAATCAAGTCTAGGATTGGGAAGGAGGTGGGTGTGGCCTGAAGTTAAAAACAATCCCCGTGCTTGCCTGGAGTAAAAGTAGGAAATCCAAAATGAACAGTTCGAGGATGGCTGGTAGGAATTCGAGCCCACCCCTTCTCAATTTTGCCCCATTGGCAGGACCAACAACCAATTCCAAACCTCCGGGTCAACAGCCAACTATGCTATCCACAACACCTTGAGATAATCATTGCTCATATTTATTCGAACCATTGTCTTTAGCTTTATTGTACTTCATCATTTCGTCAGTTTTCAGACGCCTGTTTTCTGCTTTCGCTATTTCATGTCGTACGCTCTTGTTCTTCCATCTTTCATTCATATTGTAGTATATCCTGAGTGAATGTTCTACTCATTCTGCATCTTCTTTCCTCTCTGACAATATTCTCTTCTGCGGATTTCTTTTTCAAAAATTCGAGTTCCTTGCATTGTAGGTCTCATCTACTTCAGAACTACCAGATTGCAGGTAGAATTTGTGATGGCCCCAGAGTTCGTTTTGTTATCCCAAATCAGATTTCGGAATCTATCCTTGATTATAATGAAATCAATTTATAAACGTCCTATACCTCCTGGTCCAATTCAAGTGTTTATAGTTCTGTTGTGTTTGTTAGAAACGTGTTAGGTATGGCCTATTATTGATCGGTGCAGAATTCTACCAGCCTGCTCAATCGTTCGTATTTTTCATGCATTCTACCCAGTATATTTCACCGCTATCTTTTCTTCTCTTCCGCTTCTTAACACGGCATTTCAATCGCACTTTACAGCATTTACAATCTGCAGAATTACACCTAGTGAATTTGTTAGTAGAATTTTATAACTTCTTTATTATCTGTTTGATTGGTAGCCTGCTAGACTTATATAACTCTAATGCACGTAGTTTTCGTTCTAATTTTAACTACAATAAGCCTATAATGCTCATAATGTTCTACCCACTGGCCTAGTTCCCCAGTCAATATGAGACGTATTCCCCATTACCGTTAGTTGATTTAGAGCTAAATATTCTCTAGTCCCCTGGCCAGAAGTCCCATTCTTCCTGTCTGCATCCGTCACTTATCCAACACAAATCCAACTTCAACCTACCTATTTCCTATTTCATGTTCCTAAACCTTCCTCTGGATATCACACTTCTAATATCCATTTTTCGACGAGTAGAATGCCAGACATCCCATTTGTCACCTTTGTGATGTTAACCCCCTCTCGAGTAGCCCCCGGCTGGAGATTAGAAAGTGAGACATGTTTACCACATGATTGAAATTTCACAAAAGAGAAGGGGAACATTACGTAGAATTATGCATAGACAGCTGCTTTTTCCTCGGGGAGAATATTATGGCAGTAGTTCCCCGCTGAATTGGGACAGTGGGGGACAAAGTGTGGCACAGGCAAGCAGAGGGAGGCAAAGGGTGGTGATTGGGGGCATTATTTATTATTGTTATAGATGTCCTCACCATCTATGGGACCGGTAAAGGATGACTCCTTCCGTGCTGCTACACCCCTTTTATAATGTAATATAAACCAATCAATCATGCATCATATCAAGTTTCTACTCTTAGTACACACAATCCACAATGTTAGTAAAATGTATTACGTACATATTTTCATGGACGCTGCCGCACGCTGAATGAACAAAGAACCATATAACATTACATGAAGTATCTGCAAAGCTTCTGTATGAAATATTAAGATACTGTCAGTCTTCCGAATAATTTATTCAAAATAATTATATTATATGGTGGCAAATCCACCATTTTGTCTTACTTCCGTCTCCTGAACTCTTGATCCGTCAGTTTACCCCAACACCTGACAGAGCGCGGTGGGCAAATGATTTGAGGGTGGACGGCGTTCGTAGGTGGTTTCTACGGGAGGAGGAACGCGTCAGAAGAAGCTCCGAAAGGTCTCAAGAGCAGGCGTGGGAATCTCAAGAAAGTCAAAAAGCTATTCCTATGTCTCATAAAGTCTAGAATTTCGGATCCAACTGGAAGAGACGATACTATTCCTCCAACTATGTATGTAATGAAACGCAGTAGTGTTCAGTGACACGTGTACGACGGTGTAGTCAGTCAACAATGTGGGCTACAGCGAATCAGCGAGTCAGTCGAGTGTGACATAGCAGTTAAGTACACATATTTGTATTCGAGAAGACAACCGACTGACTGTTAATGTTTCAGCTTTGTGCAGCAATATTCCGTGAAAGGCAGAAGGCCGAGGTCCTACTTTCGGCGTGGATAGGATAAGAGAACACGAGAGACTACCACAGCGGGGTACCGTGGCTCTAGTGGTCAATCATTATGCGACAAAGCGGTAAGTAGTTGCGTTCTGCCAGCTCTGTAAGTTACCACCGGAACCAGCTACTACTCTGTGGCGAACTCTCGGACTCCTCCCTAAGCTAACCTGCGCGTTACCTGCTCGCAGACGGGTTTGCACAGGCACAACCCAGGTATTTTCCAGATCCTTTGTCGTTCAGTTTGCACCTCTTCTTCGACTAGGTCTCAACAACCACCGCTACAGCCTTGGTCCCGGGTTATAGACCCCCACAGCCACCTCGACATGGCTCCTGCACCACCAAAGTCCTCCACCACACTTGCTGGACACGTGACCACTACAGCCTTGGTCCCGGGATATAGACCCCCACAGCCACCTCGACATGGCTCCTGCACCACCAAAGTCCTCCACCACACTTGCCGGACACGTCAGCGCTACAGCCTTGGTCCCGGGTTATAGACCACCACAGCCACCTCGGTATGGCTCCAGCGTCCAGTCTAGTTTGCAAGCCTCTACAGGGGAAACAAGTCACCACCATGTTCCCCTATTAGCAGTTAGCACTGCGGCCGCCTCTGCTTCTGCTCCTCTCACTTTGAAATCAATAAACACTGAATCTAACCATCGCCTCCCAGGTCTACCTCTGCTTCTCTTACCCTCTACAGCAAAAATCATTAACCTCTGGGTAATCTCTACTCTCCCATTCTCTACATACGACACCTCCATCTGAGTCGGCTCATACGAATAGCTTCATCTAGAATGTTGATTTCTAACTTAGCCTTTATCTCTTCATTACTGTCATTGCTCCCATCTATTTGTCCCAGAAATCATTCATGCTACACTGTTATCAGTTAACTCTAGCTTATGTGTCAGCTCTCACTTCCATACAGCAAGGGCGGTCTAAATGCTGAGCGATGTGGGGAGAGTTTCATTGCTACACTAACAGAATGCTGTGCATCGCAACTGAGAACTCCCTGCATTGGCTGTTCTACATCTCGACAATATTACCTTCACCATACAGTACTACCAACCTGAGCGATTACACAGCCCAAGTACTTAAAAAGTTCAGTTGCACAGAATGAGATACCAACCAACGATAAAAT
This sequence comes from Meconema thalassinum, assembly GCA_946902985.2. Taxonomy (NCBI): domain Eukaryota; kingdom Metazoa; phylum Arthropoda; class Insecta; order Orthoptera; family Tettigoniidae; genus Meconema; species Meconema thalassinum. Next base: position 41,086,880 of record OX336388.2, read on the forward strand.
GTTCTACAGTACATAAAATAGCCAAATCACCTCAAATGATGAAAAATAAATCAGGAAATGGAGCAACCCACACTTAGTCCCCCTTTAGATCACGACTTTTATAGGTAAAAGTCTAACTGTGTCCGCCATTATGCGCGTTATTTATCGTCAAAGACAGCATTGCCAACCACGCACATTCGGTACTACGTCATATCCGGTATCGTAACACAAAAGAGCGCCGTCAAGTGTCGGTCTTACGTTAGACATGGATTGTGCGTGTTGCGAGTTAACAATTTTCATCACAACAAGACCAGATGTTAATCTCATACACAGAGAGTTGCTGGCATCTGCTGTGCTAATTTATATTTAAATAGCTTCATTAGTGTTTGAGTTATTGAACATTTCTGTATTAAAAAGTGGTCCAATAAAAAAGTCCCTCGAATTAAAGGTTTCGTTTGATCAAGTTAATTCTTTTTCTACATGCAGTTAAAATGAATAGAAATAATAACTGCTCTGGGGATAGGTGTTAGTTAGATGGAAACTGTTCTTTCCAGAAATATTTTAACTCTAATTTTAAATATTTTTGAAATTCGGCATTATTAATTAAAATCTACCTATCAAAATTACATTAAAACTCAAAGCAGCTCAAAACCAAAATCATATTTCCAATACTGTACCTTTAGCAACTATTGTACCAAGTAACAACAATGTGTAATAAGAATTGCATCACAAGGAGCATATTGTACACAGCAACACATTGGAAAAGAGCTATGCGAGAAAGAGGCAAGTTAATATTTACTGCCCTCCTCCTTATGCTTCCCCTTCTCATCTCCTGGCTTTTTCTTCCCGAGATATTTTCTGCCATTTTACAAGTCTCCTTGCCATTTCCCATCTTCTGTATTATTGTTATAATAAAAGCAGCTCAAATGTTTAAATGTCATGCGGGCTCATACGAAGACCGCTCTACAAGCTTAACAATAGCCGGAATGACTAAAATAACATCATTTCCTGGAAGAGAAAGAATTGGGCTATTTTTGTATGAATAAAACAATCATAAAACAGTTATTGCTTCAAAATCCGCAAAATTCAGTCACACCTCCCCTTATGTGGTAGTTTGTTACTATATATAAAAGTTGGTGACCCTTCCAGATAAACCACACCACAAAGCGCAAGCTAATCCAACTCTTGGCACACCACCGCAAGCCTCGCTCTAACGTCCCACACATTTACTGGCACAATTATTCCGAATGTTTACTTTTCAGCAACCAACAGCTTAATCCCACTCCTCCGAAATAGTATCATAAAATATTGACCTGGATTTGCACTCCCAACATGTTTACATTATGTACACCTATATTCCAATTATCATCCGGTAATGGAAATATTGCTACACCAATTTCGGGCCTCTGTTAATGTTTGTTCGGTTTAAATGCGAGTTTAAATGTGTGTTTCGGTGTCGATGATTATTGCATTAAGGAAATTATCCTTGTGTTTCGGAATAAAGTTGTAGCCTAGTTGAAGTGATTTTGTTGCTATGTGAATTAAAATCGTTGATGGCTCATGAAGTAACATTGTCGTGATTTGGCAACCTGGGTTACAACTGGTCAAAACAGGTTGAGGACACATAAACATACAAGGGGAGGTTTAAAGTAGCAGATGTCCCTTACAAAACGCATTGATTATCTTATCACTGCAGCATATGTACTGTATTTTCTTCAAGCAGATGAGAGCATTTTCCCCAAGACAAACTGTCATCAACAGGATGACTAACTTTTCTTACCCCTGGACCTCACACTGGGGCACTGGGTGCCCAAGTGAATTTTCGATTCGCTGTGGGTTTGTGTTGGCAACCCTTCCAGCCTGCAGCCGCCATGACTTTTATTTGTCTTTGACCGTCTTTCAGTTGCCATATTAGTCACAGTTGTAGTGGACCAATTCTTTGCCAAAGATCCGTTTTGGTTCACTGAGTACCCCAGTGTAGGATAGTGTTACGTTTCTTGTTGAGTACTTTTGGCGAACCAAGGACACCAAAAGCACTATGATATGTGCAGAGTATAAGATGTATGTATGCTAAAGTCATATCGTATCTGTTTGTGTCAATTGTAGAGATCACATTCAGTAATACACTCTAAAATATGAGGTGTTGCAAAATGTTGAAAAAACCTGTATGTTTTTTATTATTATTTTATTTTTAGTATAGAATGATTAAGTGTAATATAAACTACCTTTTCCGTAAGTCTAATCAAACCAAACTAACCAGTTGTTATACTAAGTTCAATAAATATTGGCTTGTAATATGTAAATTAAGCTTATTAATCTTGGGGCACTCAGTAAGATTAGTGTAGGGGTCCTGGGTTGAACACAGTGAGAACACCGAATGATAATTTGTGGGCTAGTAAAGATGAAGTTAATATTAATAATGTATCTATTTTGACGAGGCAAGCAGTAACGACACACAAAATGCGAAAACTTATTAATTTCCAAAACATTCAGTTATGCATACACAAAAGTTAAGAAACATGCTTCCTCATATGTTGTACACTTACTCATTTGGATGATTTCCCCTTGCTTCACTTTCCCCATCCTGGGTTTCTTCCTGCATGTCCTAGGAATAAAGTGAATTAATTAATTATTTTATTTATTTGGCATCACTAATACTTTTTACACAAATAGCAAACTATGTAATTGTAAATCACAGCCGAGTTGAAGTGAAGCATTACACAGATGTAGTTATGTCTTCCCTAGTTCTAAAACTTATAATACACAATCTCCCCAAGATAACAAGTAAATCTCTGTGCGACACAAAATGCTGACTCAGTGCCTAAATGGAAGTAATAGCTTTAAGGATTGAGGACAAATGAGTATGTATTTTTTCTTTTTAACTGGAAGGCCATAAGAGGTGTTAGGATCTAAAACGTCCACCTATCATTAAGTAAAAAGCGACTATACCCTTAATATTTGTACTAGCACATCTTTTGAGAATGAAGGTCAGAATATTATACAACACATTTCTCACAAAACACTGCAATTAAAGCAAATTTTCAAAAGAATTTAATGTAAGTACGTAAATTAAATGCCTCTATTGTGGAGTATGTTGCAGCTAATATCAAACATTATAAGTCTACTGGTGAACGGTAGCACATAGTTTGCAAGGTAGATACAAGGCAAGGAAGAAATTGGAGTATAAATAGGGGAAGTCAATTCCAAATGCTTTTAAGAATGTAGTCACAGGTCACTTAGAATGCTTTCAAGAAGGGATTTCCTGGCATCGTTGGTATTAATTGACATTCGTCAATTTATCAATGCAAGTTTGAAATACATATACCAATCCAACGTTTATACAGGGTCGTTATTTTTGCTTGGCAAGGACATTCTCGCTCACGCGCTCCGCCAGTGACAGCTCAGTTCCCGGCTGCCCCGCGCGCGTATATACGGCAGAATACTGTGATTAAAATCAGTATCATGCATTTTTACTCACCATGCTTACAGTAGATGCTGAAAATGTTCCCCATCCGCTGCCAAACATAACCGGCCCATCCTTATGAAGTTTCCGGTTACTCCGGTTAATTTAGCTTCAGTAAGGAAATAACGATATTTACGTCTATTTTTATTGTTTACTGAACCTGTACATTTGAATCTCTTAGCCAGTTGATTTATTGTCCGATTTATAGGATGGGTCTCTCTGGAAATGGCATTCGAACCTTTTGTCTTGGTTTAGCGCACGTTTTATACGGCACGTAAGTAGATATAATAAGCCGAAGCTGGGCCAGGGGCTAATGTGCAAGATGGCTGCCGCGCGAGTAGGATATAAAGGGCGGTTCTGGGGCAGGGGCTAATGGGCAATATGGCTGCCGCGCGCAACCGCCCTATGTTATTCTTATAGAGGGGTCAGTCATAGCTGGGGCAGGGGCTAATGGGCAATATGGCCGCCACGCCCTGAGACCGTTAATGACGTCACAGGGAGAGGTCGGCCGTGTAGTTGCTAAATGGAATATTTATTATTATTATTATTATTATTATTATTATTATTATTTTTAGGTAATTATTGATTGATCGTGTACAATCAAGACCAGCCTTATATTGTCCACTTCTTGGTGTAGTGGCTAGCATTCTTGGCGGTCATTCCTGAGGTTCGAATCCCGGCTCTGCCAAGAAATTTAATTTCTGGTCTCATGAGTGGAACGGGGTACACTCAGCCTTGTGAGGCAAAACTGACAGGATCTGGCTTTTGATTCATACCTCAACCATTCTGCCTAACCCAACTTCACCTAACCTAACCTAACCTAACCTAACCTAACCTAACTTCAAAGTCAGAGCAAATATGAGAGCAAATGTCAGAGCACACATAATAACCTAAGTTATAACCTAACCTAACTTCACCTAACCTAACCTCACCTAACCTATCCTAACCTAACCTAACGTAACCTACCTAATTTAAAATTGCAAGCGAAAAAAAATTAGCAAAAAGTGAGAGCAAATGTGAGAGCACAAATAATAAACTTAGTTATAACCTAACCACACCTAACCTAACCTAACCTAACCTAACCTAAACTAACTTAACCTAACCTAACCTAACCCAACTTAACCTAACCTAACCTAACCTAACTTCAAAGTGCAAGCAAAAAAAGTGAGAGCAAAAATTGTAATGAAAAAATTAAGAGCAAATGTAAGAACACAAATAATAAACTTAGTTATAACCTACCCTAACCTAACCTAACCTAACCTAACCAAGCATTTCCTCACCTAATTTCACCTAACCTAACTTCAAAGTAAGTGCAAATATAAGAGCAAAAAGTGACAGCAAAAAGTGATATCAAATAGTGTATGCAAGAAAGTAAGAACAAATGAGAGAGTACAAATAATAAACTTAGTTATAACCTAACCTAACCTAACCTAACCCCAGAAACCTCATTTTAAGATTTTAGATTTTACATTTTAACATTTTACATTTTAACATTATAGATTTTTGATTTTTTCATTTTACTTTTTTAGATTTCACTTTTTTGATTTTTTTTATTTCAGTTTTAATTTTTTTTATTTTACATTTTAAATTTAATATATTTTGATTTTAGATTTTACAATTTCCATTTTCCGAAAAAAGTCACTTACCTAACCTCACTAAACCTAACTTTACCAAACCTAACTTAAGCTAATCCAAAGGGCTAATGCACATACACAAAGTATATAAGGACACATGCAACTCTCCTTATGCTAGTCTTATTGGCTACTGTACAACATGATCACTATCCAACCGTTTTTTTTTTCATTTTGTTGTTTACTCATTTGTCAATTTTCCAATTTCCCATTTTCAGTTTTTTAAATGTCAGTTTTAAGTTTTTTTTAATTTCATAATATGGAAACATGGATTTTGCATTTTGTTGTTTACACATTTGTCAATTTTCCAATTTCCCATTTTCATTTTTTTTAAATGTCAATTTAAAGTTTTTCAATTTCATGATATGGAAACATGGATTTTGCATTTTGTTGTTTACACATTTGTCAATTTACCAAATTCCCATTTACAGTTTTTAAAATTTTAATTCAATGTTTTTTCTATTTTGTCAATATGGAAACATGGATTTTCCAATTCGTGTTTTACATGTTCATTTTGCATTAGGAGTGGAGAGAGGTGGGTAGTAATTAAAAATGTACAAGCAGTGTCCATACAATATTTTTTATTTGAAATACATGTACACTATTTACACTTAAATACATTTTTATATATAGTCTATTTTTTGTTATAAATTGTACAGTTGTTTTTATTTTGTTTTCTATTTTATTTATTTTTGATTATGAATACTATTTTTTTATTTTTGTAGTGCTATTGTTTTATTTCCTAAATTGTTTTGTTTTATGTATTTGCTAGTTGCAGGCAGAAGATTTTGATATTCATAACTTAACTCTTTAAGCATGGTCAATGATTGAGTAATGACCATAGGCATGTGTACCTATACCATTAGCATCAATCACTCTTTTATCATCACCAGGACACAAAGCAATTTTGTTTAGCCTTATAGATGATATGTCATGTTGTTTAGAAGCGATAATGTTCATGGGTATTCTTTTTACATTGTTTTTCATGACACAATCCTTATAATCTTGAAAGCTTATACAATTTTTGACAACACCTCTGCTAATACCTTTAATCTTTTTGATTTCTTTACCATTTATGTCTAAAGCATACATTTTAGCTCTAAGTCCAACAAATGCTTTTATAATTTGTCCACAAGCCTCGTCTTTAAATTTCCCCAACGTTTTCTTGTTTGATGTAGAGTAACATATGTGATTAGTAGGATAATCTGATGTGTCCAGGTGTTGTAGGAAATCCAACTTGTCTTGATATACATCTGGGGTGTTAACCAAATATATGAACGAGTCAGTATCCATATACATGAGTTTAAGATTGTCCATGCCATAATAAGGTAGCAGGACATCATAGTGGTGGGAATACATGAGAGTTTTTGAAATATCCAGTATACACATTCCAATATATATAGGCTTATTGAATACAATGTTACGTTTAGCCATGTGGAAAGCAGCTAGGTTAGGGCCATAAATTGTTCTGTCGATAAATGTCGGCTTTGCTATTAGCTTTTCTGCCTTTTTGCTGTCAGTCACAAGACGTATGTCTATTCTTTTACGGATATTTTCCATTGTTTTCCCAAAAATGGCATTGTTGAATAATTTGTACAGATTTTTCTCAAAATAATTTTTGGCTTGTTTTCGAAGGTTGTTATTAAAATCAACGTATGCCTTTAACCAAGGTCTTTGTTTAAACTTTAACACACGATGAATTTTTATCAATTTTATTCCATGATCTAAAGCCTGTTTTAATGCCATGTAGTGAACAACATATCGCCTTCGATTTCCAAGATGAGGAATTAGTTTTTTCAGAGACGAATCCTTAGGTTGTGTACACTCTGGTAGGAAAGGTAAATCGTTGTGTAGATCATGAAGGTCAGATGGGTAATCAACATCAACGTCTAGAATGTATCCCACAGGATCGTCTTTCTTTAGTTTTTCTAGATCAACAGTATCTGGAGAAACCCACTGAAATCCACCATAAGGAAGGGAGTGGCACATAGCCCACCCGTATTGGTTGTTGGCATCATCATAGGTAATAAACTGCGATGGTTTCTCAGAATCATAGGTTTCCATGTATTTATTGTTAGCTTCAGCATACCGATGAGACACCTGGCATATGCCTCCACGTATTCCAGACTCGATTAAAAGAATCTGATCGTAATCCTGTAGCAATTCCAGTTCAATGCCTGTGTAAAGGAGCATTGCCTCGAAACTTAAACCAGGCGAAGTAAAGAAGTGTGCAGCATCCACTCGGTGTGTTTCTAGTGTTTTGTTTCTAAACGTTTCAAAGCTGTCTGCAAGAAAGAGTACATCTGATGTTAGGTAGAGGTCACTATATTCCCCTAGAGTTTTAATGTTGAACTGATTCCAGACATTTTTGGCATGTTCATAGTCTTCTTGACTAACATCTTCTTGACTTAATTTGTTAAAGAATGCCTCTTTTGGAGGTAAACACGTTTCACTTAACTTTTCCCATGAGTCAATGTAGTCATAACAAAATACCCCTTTACGAGTCATGAGCATTGCATTTTCTTTTCCAAAGTACTTGTCTGTTTCAGGGTATAATGTTAAGTTGGAAACTAAGTTTTCCAAACTACTCGGCATTAACCGAAACGTATCCACAAATCTAAGCTTAACATTTCCTACATATTTCGTAAAGGAAATGTACTTTTCTTTGGAGTTAGCGATAACATCCACTCTCTCAGTAGTACACCCCAATTGCTTTACAATGAAATTTGCGTCGTAGCCACTCATATTATGTAGAAACACAGGAACGGGGTTTCGTGTTTTACACCTCAAATTACAGTTATTGTGAGCACTTCCACGGTATTCCCCTGTAATATGGCAGTGGTCTCGAACTTTCCAGTCCTGTTGGGTAAATGGTTTTTGACACAAATAACAGGTTTCAGAACATTGGAACTCTGCTTCTTGAGCCTGAGTTAAGGCCTTTGGAACATTTAAGCTGTAAAGGCGATCAATTTCATTAGCTATTGAGAGCAAACAGTCCATAAACTTTTCTGCAGCGTCAGGCCCACGATAAATAACAGGTTGGCTTGAAAGATTTGTCTTTATGTGTTCCACAGCAGGTGAGGGTTTAACGTATATACCAAAGCTCATAGGAACATGACTCTGGTATGGCACTGTATAACTTGCCTCAGGATTAGGTAGACATGTTTGATAGGGTAAGAGTATACTTTCAAAATCTGCATAGATAACGTAAGGTATTCTCAGCATTTTTTCAACATTTAAGAATTTGACAATGGGGTTTTTAATAGGCATTTCAACCCTAGCAATGTCATGCTGGACACACAAAGCTCTATGTTCTTTCATTTTTTCCATTCCTTGTTGTCCATATCGATTATCAAAGTGTGTAAAACACCGTTTACACGTATATATTTTATGTTCATGGCGGGTAATCTGATGTCTTACTAGTTTATCAAAATCTTTGATAAAGACGTAGTGGTTCTGGCCGGATGATGAACTTAGCAAAAGGAGGTCGCGATGGTCTTGCAGCTCTTGATCCACAACCTTTAGAGGGAACAATTTGTTGTCTTGTTCCAATCCAAATACATTAATGGATATATCGTTGGCTTTTTCAAATTTGGGAATGTCAGCTAGCGATGTAGGAAATGATATTACTGAAAAATCATACTTGTTTTCCAGATCCTTGTATTTACTAACGCGTTTAGCATCAGTTTTAACCAGTTTTGCTAAAATGGCATACATAAAACACCTCTCGTCCTTAAAGTTTTGAGGATTAATGCAGGCTTTTCTTGCTTGTATAGCTGCTGGTAATGGAATATACGTGCTGCCACGCAAGGGATTGTACTTATTTATTTTCAATCGTACTCCTTCCACTGCTAACAAAGCCCAATTACTGCCTTTCAGCTCAGATTCTTCCATTTCCGTAGTTAACTTTGTAAATTGTGTTTCCAAGAAACTACTTAAGTCCGTTTCCAAAAATAGGGCCTGATTTCGTGTTTTAAAAGCACGATCTGTAATTTCATTGGTAGATGTATGAATGAATCTACATTCAGCCACAAGATTAACTTTTATCGACTTGTGCATTGCTAGTTCTTTCTGCATAGCTTGTATTATTTGTTGTTTGGACTCTTTAAGGTATGAATTTAAATCCTTGCACGTATCGCAACGAATGAAATAGGATTTAAGTCGACCTTCAAAAGATGTCTCATATTCAATAAGTCCATTTTTGTCAGGGACCAATGACAGTAGGTAATGTTTTGTAGGCTCTGCCTTTTGTCTTTTAGCTGCCGACACAACATTACAACATTCTTCATGACGACGTCCATTGTAGGCATTGTTGAATGTACTACCACAGGTCTTGCACTCATGAAATTCACCACACGATACTTCATGTCGCTTCCTATGATAGTCTCGAAGAAAAGTCTTTCCACACTCTTTACACATATAGCTAGGAATGGCTTCTTCCATTATGAATGTTGATTTCTGCAAACAGCTGCTTACTGCGTATCACAGGGCTAGAGGTTGGTCGGTGAGACGGTCTTTCACGATGTGAACACCGTGAGAGGTAGTAGTCAACTGGTGATATTCTTGTGAAGGGTCCTCTAATATACCCCTAGTCTAGACCAACAGCTCTTTACAGCGTATGACAAGGCTGTATACTGGACAGTGAGACGGTCTTTCACGATGTGAACACTGTAACAAGTAGTAGTCAACTGATTATATACTTGCTAAGGGTTCTCTAATATACAATAGTCAAGACCAACAGCTACTTACTGAGTAGTACAAGGCTGTACAATAGTTGTTTTAACAGTCTTTCACGATGTGGTCACTGTGAATGGTGGTAGTCAACTGATGATATTCTTGATAAGGGTCCTCTAATGTACCCCTGGTTAAGGGTAACAGCTGCTCACTGCTTATGACAAAGCTAAAGACTGGTTGCTTCAACGGTCTTTCACAATGTAAACACTGTGACAGGTAGTAGTCAACTGAAAATATTCTTATGGCCTACTCAAGGTTATCAGGTACTTACTGCATATCAAAAGGCTGTACACTCATGTGTGTTAGGCACTCTTTCTTGCTAAGGACCCCAATATTCCCTACACAAGGCTATACATGTTAGTTCTAAACACTTAGTGATTAATTGTATATTCAATTTTTGTACAAAGCTTATACAAGCACGTTTTTATGAGGTAAAACTTTGTTAAATAGCTGCATGCGACACACAAAGTATGTTGCCGCTATCTAGCGGTGACTATGAGAACTACTTGAACAACCAGCATGCTACCTAGCGCTCCATTTCAACACTCGCTCACTGAACGACCAGCATGCTATCTAGCGGTCGATAGCAATACTCCTCAACTACCAGCCTGCTATCTATCGGTCAATATGACAACTCACTCAACTACCAACATGCTACATGGCTTTTTTGGTCAGTTTTTTGTTGGCTTTTTTTGGTCAGTTTCTGTTGGCTTATGTTGGCTTTTATTGGCTTTTGTTGGCTTTTGTTGGCTTTTGTAGGCTTTTTTGTTGGCTTTTGTTGGCTTTTGTATTAGCTCTTTCATATTTGCTCTTGCTTGTGGGGGCTTATTATTTGGTCTTGGAAAGTATGTCAGTCCTTTTTTTATGGCTGCAAAATGCTTACAGCCATGTTTGTAAGCAGCAACAACAACAACACACAATATTCCAAAACAATCCAAAGTACTCTAAGGTTTATCAATGACTCTCAACTCTTACACTTACCTCTATCCCATGCCTAGTCAAAAATAGTGTATTTTTCAAATTTTTCAAAAAATATTTCGAAAGTAGGCTATATCATTAAACTAAAAATCCTAAAAAGACATATGTTAACTCCAACACCTACCTCTATACCATTCTTAGTCCAAAAATAGTGTATTTTTAAATTTTCCAAAAACATATTTCCAAAATGGGTTATATTTCCAAAATTAAAAAGTTTACAAAAATGTTTGTTTGACAGAAATGAATGGCCTTTACCCCCTCTACCACGGTACCAAGTCCCAGGTCTCTAGGACAACAAAAATAAAATTTTGAAAATGGGCTTTATTTCCAAAATTAAGAATTTTACAAACAAGTTTGTCTAACGTAAATCAATGGTCTTTACCCCTTCTATTCCCATACCAAGTCTCAGGTCACTAGGTAAAGAAAATAAATTTTTTAAAAAATGGTCACTATTTTGGAAACTAGGAATTCTACAAAAAAGTTTGTTTAACATAAATGAAAGGTCTCTATCCCCTCTACCGGTAAACCAAGTTACAGGTCTGTAGGACAAAAATGAAAAACGTTCAACTGGGAAAGTAGGCGATTTTTCATAAAACCAAACATTCAAAAAGTGTTCTATGGGCTTAAAATAATGGCCTCTATGTCCTTTATTTTTTATAATAAAACTTTTTTATTTTTTACATTTTTTTGAAAAAAGTTCAATTTTGAAATTTTTATATTTTGGAAACTAGAAAGTTTACAAAAATGTTTGTTTGACGTTAATGACTGCCCCTGACCCCATCTACCCCCAAAATAAATTTCAATTCGCTAGGACAAAAAATAACAGTAGTGGAGTGGTGGTGCTTCCAAGCCACCCGGCGTTGCTCGGGCGGCGTTCATGTTAATAAGTGGATATCTCGCGAACCCATGATCGGAATTTGACATGCAACATATCAAATTATTCAGGCTGACGCTCTCTCGATCATGGGTTCGCAAAGATATCCACAAATTCAGCGTAGCCGAGCGCCACCGGGTACGTTGGAAGCACCACCACTCCACTACTGTTATTTTTTGTCCTAGCGAATTGAAATTTATTTTGGTGGTAGATGGGGTCAGGGGCAGTCATTTACGTCAAACAAACATTTTTGTAAACTTTCTAGTTTCCAAAATATAAAAATTTCAAAATTGAACTTTTTTCAAAAAAATGTAAAAAATAAAAAAGTTTTATTATAAAAAATAAAGGACATAGAGGCCATTATTTTAAGCCCATAGAACACTTTTTAGAATGTTTGGTTTTATGAAAAATCGCCTACTTTCCCAGTTGAACGTTTTTCATTTTTGTCCTACAGACCTGTAGCTTGGTTTACCGGTAGAGGGTATAGAGACCTTTCATTTATGTTAAACAAACTTTTTTGTAGAATTCCTAGTTTCCAAAATAGTGACCATTTTTAAAAAAAATTATTTTCTTTACCTAGTGACCTGAGACTTGGTATGGGAATAGAAGGGGTAAAGACCATTGATTTACGTTAGACAAACTTGTTTGTAAAATTCTTAATTTTGGAAATAAAGCCCATTTTCAAAATTTTATTTTTGTTGTCCTAGAGACCTGGGACTTGGTACCGTGGTAGAGGGGGTAAAGGCCATTCATTTCTGTCAAACAAACATTTTTGTAAACTTTTTAACTTTGGAAATATAACCCATTTTGGAAATATGTTTTTGGAAAATTTAAAAATACACTATTTTTGGACTAAGAATGGTATAGAGGTAGGTGTTGGAGTTAACATATGTCTTTTTAGGATTTTTAGTTTAATGATATAGCCTACTTTCCAAATATTTTTTGAAAAATTTGAAAAATACACTATTTTTGACTAGGCATGGGATAGAGGTAAGTGTAAAAGTTGAGAGTCATTGATAAACCTTAGAGTACTTTGGATTGTTTTGGAATATTGTGTGTTGTTGTTGTTGCTGCTTACAAACATGGCTGTAAGCATTTTGCAGCCATGAAAAAAGGACTGACATACTTTCCAAGACCAAATAATAAGCCCCCACAAGCAAGAGCAAATATGAAAGAGCTAATACAAAAGCCAACAAAAGCCAACAAAAAAGCCTACAAAAGCCAACAAAAGCCAACAAAAGCCAATAAAAGCCAACATAAGCCAACAGAAACTGACCAAAAAAAGCCAACAAAAAACTGACCAAAAAAGCCATGTAGCATGTTGGTAGTTGAGTGAGTTGTCATATTGACCGATAGATAGCAGGCTGGTAGTTGAGGAGTATTGCTATCGACCGCTAGATAGCATGCTGGTCGTTCAGTGAGCGAGTGTTGAAATGGAGCGCTAGGTAGCATGCTGGTTGTTCAAGTAGTTCTCATAGTCACCGCTAGATAGCGGCAACATACTTTGTGTGTCGCATGCAGCTATTTAACAAAGTTTTACCTCATAAAAACGTGCTTGTATAAGCTTTGTACAAAAATTGAATATACAATTAATCACTAAGTGTTTAGAACTAACATGTATAGCCTTGTGTAGGGAATATTGGGGTCCTTAGCAAGAAAGAGTGCCTAACACACATGAGTGTACAGCCTTTTGATATGCAGTAAGTACCTGATAACCTTGAGTAGGCCATAAGAATATTTTCAGTTGACTACTACCTGTCACAGTGTTTACATTGTGAAAGACCGTTGAAGCAACCAGTCTTTAGCTTTGTCATAAGCAGTGAGCAGCTGTTACCCTTAACCAGGGGTACATTAGAGGACCCTTATCAAGAATATCATCAGTTGACTACCACCATTCACAGTGACCACATCGTGAAAGACTGTTAAAACAACTATTGTACAGCCTTGTACTACTCAGTAAGTAGCTGTTGGTCTTGACTATTGTATATTAGAGAACCCTTAGCAAGTATATAAACAGTTGACTACTACTTGTTACAGTGTTCACATCGTGAAAGACCGTCTCACTGTCCAGTATACAGCCTTGTCATACGCTGTAAAGAGCTGTTGGTCTAGACTAGGGGTATATTAGAGGACCCTTCACAAGAATATCACCAGTTGACTACTACCTCTCACGGTGTTCACATCGTGAAAGACCGTCTCACCGACCAACCTCTAGCCCTGTGATACGCAGTAAGCAGCTGTTTGCAGAAATCAACATTCATAATGGAAGAAGCCATTCCTAGCTATATGTGTAAAGAGTGTGGAAAGACTTTTCTTCGAGACTATCATAGGAAGCGACATGAAGTATCGTGTGGTGAATTTCATGAGTGCAAGACCTGTGGTAGTACATTCAACAATGCCTACAATGGACGTCGTCATGAAGAATGTTGTAATGTTGTGTCGGCAGCTAAAAGACAAAAGGCAGAGCCTACAAAACATTACCTACTGTCATTGGTCCCTGACAAAAATGGACTTATTGAATATGAGACATCTTTTGAAGGTCGACTTAAATCCTATTTCATTCGTTGCGATACGTGCAAGGATTTAAATTCATACCTTAAAGAGTCCAAACAACAAATAATACAAGCTATGCAGAAAGAACTAGCAATGCACAAGTCGATAAAAGTTAATCTTGTGGCTGAATGTAGATTCATTCATACATCTACCAATGAAATTACAGATCGTGCTTTTAAAACACGAAATCAGGCCCTATTTTTGGAAACGGACTTAAGTAGTATCTTGGAAACACAATTTACAAAGTTAACTACGGAAATGGAAGAATCTGAGATAAAGGCAGTAATTGGGCTTTGTTAGCAGTGGAAGGAGTACGATTGAAAATAAATAAGTACAATCCCTTGCGTGGCAGCACGTATATTCCATTACCAGCAGCTATACAAGCAAGAAAAGCCTGCATTAATCCTCAAAACTTTAAGGACGAGAGGTGTTTTATGTATGCCATTTTAGCAAAACTGGTTAAAACTGATGCTAAACGCGTTAGTAAATACAAGGATCTGGAAAACAAGTATGATTTTTCAGTAATATCATTTCCTACATCGCTAGCTGACATTCCCAAATTTGAAAAAGCCAACGATATATCCATTAATGTATTTGGATTGGAACAAGACAACAAATTGTTCCCTCTAAAGGTTGTGGATCAAGAGCTGCAAGACCATCGCGACCTCCTTTTGCTAATTTCATCATCCGGCCAGAACCACTACGTCTTTATCAAAGATTTTGATAAACTAGTAAGACATCAGATTACCCGCCATGAACATAAAATATATACGTGTAAACGGTGTTTTACACACTTTGATAATCGATATGGACAACAAGGAATGGAAAAAATGAAAGAACATAGAGCTTTGTGTGTCCAGCATGACATTGCTAGGGTTGAAATGCCTATTAAAAACCCCATTGTCAAATTCTTAAATGTTGAAAAAATGCTGAGAATACCTTACGTTATCTATGCAGATTTTGAAAGTATACTCTTACCCTATCAAACATGTCTACCTAATCCTGAGGCAAGTTATACAGTGCCATACCAGAGTCATGTTCCTATGAGCTTTGGTATATACGTTAAACCCTCACCTGCTGTGGAACACATAAAGACAAATCTTTCAAGCCAACCTGTTATTTATCGTGGGCCTGACGCTGCAGAAAAGTTTATGGACTGTTTGCTCTCAATAGCTAATGAAATTGATCGCCTTTACAGCTTAAATGTTCCAAAGGCCTTAACTCAGGCTCAAGAAGCAGAGTTCCAATGTTCTGAAACCTGTTATTTGTGTCAAAAACCATTTACCCAACAGGACTGGAAAGTTCGAGACCACTGCCATATTACAGGGGAATACCATGGAAGTGCTCACAATAACTGTAATTTGAGGTGTAAAACACGAAACCCCGTTCCTGTGTTTCTACATAATATGAGTGGCTACGACGCAAATTTCATTGTAAAGCAATTGGGGTGTACTACTGAGAGAGTGGATGTTATCGCTAACTCCAAAGAAAAGTACATTTCCTTTACGAAATATGTAGGAAATGTTAAGCTTAGATTTGTGGATACGTTTCGGTTAATGCCGAGTAGTTTGGAAAACTTAGTTTCCAACTTAACATTATACCCTGAAACAGACAAGTACTTTGGAAAAGAAAATGCAATGCTCATGACTCGTAAAGGGGTATTTTGTTATGACTACATTGACTCATGGGAAAAGTTAAGTGAAACGTGTTTACCTCCAAAAGAGGCATTCTTTAACAAATTAAGTCAAGAAGATGTTAGTCAAGAAGACTATGAACATGCCAAAAATGTCTGGAATCAGTTCAACATTAAAACTCTAGGGGAATATAGTGACCTCTACCTAACATCAGATATACTCCTTCTTGCAGACAGCTTTGAAACGTTTAGAAACAAAACACTAGAAACACACCGAGTGGATGCTGCACACTTCTTTACTTCGCCTGGTTTAAGTTTCGAGGCAATGCTCCTTTACACAGGCATTGAACTGGAATTGCTACAGGATTACGATCAGATTCTTTTAATCGAGTCTGGAATACGTGGAGGCATATGCCAGGTGTCTCATCGGTATGCTGAAGCTAACAATAAATACATGGAAACCTATGATTCTGAGAAACCATCGCAGTTTAATACCTATGATGATGCCAACAACCAATACGGGTGGGCTATGTGCCACTCCCTTCCTTATGGTGGATTTCAGTGGGTTTCTCCAGATACTGTTGATCTAGAAAAACTAAAGAAAGACGATCCTGTGGGATACATTCTAGACGTTGATGTTGATTACCCATCTGACCTTCATGATCTACACAACGATTTACCTTTCCTACCAGAGTGTACACAACCTAAGGATTCGTCTCTGAAAAAACTAATTCCTCATCTTGGAAATCGAAGGCGATATGTTGTTCACTACATGGCATTAAAACAGGCTTTAGATCATGGAATAAAATTGATAAAAATTCATCGTGTGTTAAAGTTTAAACAAAGACCTTGGTTAAAGGCATACGTTGATTTTAATAACAACCTTCGAAAACAAGCCAAAAATTATTTTGAGAAAAATCTGTACAAATTATTCAACAATGCCATTTTTGGGAAAACAATGGAAAATATCCGTAAAAGAATAGACATACGTCTTGTGACTGACAGCAAAAAGGCAGAAAAGCTAATAGCAAAGCCGACATTTATCGACAGAACAATTTATGGCCCTAACCTAGCTGCTTTCCACATGGCTAAACGTAACATTGTATTCAATAAGCCTATATATATTGGAATGTGTATACTGGATATTTCAAAAACTCTCATGTATTCCCACCACTATGATGTCCTGCTACCTTATTATGGCATGGACAATCTTAAACTCATGTATATGGATACTGACTCGTTCATATATTTGGTTAACACCCCAGATGTATATCAAGACAAGTTGGATTTCCTACAACACCTGGACACATCAGATTATCCTACTAATCACATATGTTACTCTACATCAAACAAGAAAACGTTGGGGAAATTTAAAGACGAGGCTTGTGGACAAATTATAAAAGCATTTGTTGGACTTAGAGCTAAAATGTATGCTTTAGACATAAATGGTAAAGAAATCAAAAAGATTAAAGGTATTAGCAGAGGTGTTGTCAAAAATTGTATAAGCTTTCAAGATTATAAGGATTGTGTCATGAAAAACAATGTAAAAAGAATACCCATGAACATTATCGCTTCTAAACAACATGACATATCATCTATAAGGCTAAACAAAATTGCTTTGTGTCCTGGTGATGATAAAAGAGTGATTGATGCTAATGGTATAGGTACACATGCCTATGGTCATTACTCAATCATTGACCATGCTTAAAGAGTTAAGTTATGAATATCAAAATCTTCTGCCTGCAACTAGCAAATACATAAAACAAAACAATTTAGGAAATAAAACAATAGCACTACAAAAATAAAAAAATAGTATTCATAATCAAAAATAAATAAAATAGAAAACAAAATAAAAACAACTGTACAATTTATAACAAAAAATAGACTATATATAAAAATGTATTTAAGTGTAAATAGTGTACATGTATTTCAAATAAAAAATATTGTATGGACACTGCTTGTACATTTTTAATTACTACCCACCTCTCTCCACTCCTAATGCAAAATGAACATGTAAAACACGAATTGGAAAATCCATGTTTCCATATTGACAAAATAGAAAAAACATTGAATTAAAATTTTAAAAACTGTAAATGGGAATTTGGTAAATTGACAAATGTGTAAACAACAAAATGCAAAATCCATGTTTCCATATCATGAAATTGAAAAACTTTAAATTGACATTTTAAAAAAATGAAAATGGGAAATTGGAAAATTGACAAATGTGTAAACAACAAAATGCAAAATCCATGTTTCCATATTATGAAATTAAAAAAAACTTAAAACTGACATTTAAAAAACTGAAAATGGGAAATTGGAAAATTGACAAATGAGTAAACAACAAAATGAAAAAAAAACGGTTGGATAGTGATCATGTTGTACAGTAGCCAATAAGACTAGCATAAGGAGAGTTGCATGTGTCCTTATATACTTTGTGTATGTGCATTAGCCCTTTGGATTAGCTTAAGTTAGGTTTGGTAAAGTTAGGTTTAGTGAGGTTAGGTAAGTGACTTTTTTCGGAAAATGGAAATTGTAAAATCTAAAATCAAAATATATTAAATTTAAAATGTAAAATAAAAAAAATTAAAACTGAAATAAAAAAAATCAAAAAAGTGAAATCTAAAAAAGTAAAATGAAAAAATCAAAAATCTATAATGTTAAAATGTAAAATGTTAAAATGTAAAATCTAAAATCTTAAAATGAGGTTTCTGGGGTTAGGTTAGGTTAGGTTAGGTTATAACTAAGTTTATTATTTGTACTCTCTCATTTGTTCTTACTTTCTTGCATACACTATTTGATATCACTTTTTGCTGTCACTTTTTGCTCTTATATTTGCACTTACTTTGAAGTTAGGTTAGGTGAAATTAGGTGAGGAAATGCTTGGTTAGGTTAGGTTAGGTTAGGTTAGGGTAGGTTATAACTAAGTTTATTATTTGTGTTCTTACATTTGCTCTTAATTTTTTCATTACAATTTTTGCTCTCACTTTTTTTGCTTGCACTTTGAAGTTAGGTTAGGTTAGGTTAGGTTAAGTTGGGTTAGGTTAGGTTAGGTTAAGTTAGTTTAGGTTAGGTTAGGTTAGGTTAGGTTAGGTGTGGTTAGGTTATAACTAAGTTTATTATTTGTGCTCTCACATTTGCTCTCACTTTTTGCTAATTTTTTTTCGCTTGCAATTTTAAATTAGGTAGGTTACGTTAGGTTAGGTTAGGATAGGTTAGGTGAGGTTAGGTTAGGTGAAGTTAGGTTAGGTTATAACTTAGGTTATTGTGTGTGCTCTGACATTTGCTCTTATATTTGCTCTGACTTTGAAGTTAGGTTAGGTTAGGTGAAGTTGGGTTAGGCAGAATGGTTGAGGTATGAATCAAAAGCCAGATCCTGTCAGTTTTGCCTCACAAGGCTGAGTGTACCCCGTTCCACTCATGAGACCAGAAATTAAATTTCTTGGCAGAGCCGGGATTCGAACCTCAGGAATGACCGCCAAGAATGCTAGCCACTACACCAAGAAGTGGACAATATAAGGCTGGTCTTGATTGTACACGATCAATCAATAATTACCTAAAAATAATAATAATAATAATAATAATAATAATAATAAATATTCCATTTAGCAACTACACGGCCGACCTCTCCCTGTGACGTCATTAACGGTCTCAGGGCGTGGCGGCCATATTGCCCATTAGCCCCTGCCCCAGCTATGACTGACCCCTCTATAAGAATAACATAGGGTGGTTGCGCGCGGCAGCCATATTGCCCATTAGCCCCTGCCCCAGAACCGCCCTTTATATCCTACTCGCGCGCAACTTTCTTATGTTATTCTTATGGGAGGGAGAGTCATAGCTGGCGCAGGGGCTAATGTGCAAGATGGCCGCCACGCCCTGAGACCGTGGATGACGTCACTGGGAGACGTTGACAGTGTTACGTTGCTAACTGGAATATTTATTATTATTATTATTATTATACCGGGTGAGTAAGCCGTGGTCGTTACGGCATAACTGATGGCAGTCACTCACATCCGGGAGACCAGGAGGTTCGAATCCCCCCGCCGGCAACCTTGAAGATGGTCTTCTGTGGTTTCCCATCTTCCTTCCAGGCAAATGCCGGGGTTGGTCCCTAACTATAGGCCACAGCCGCTACCTTCCAACTCCTCGTCCCTACATTCCAACTTTCCTTCCCAACGGTACTTGTAGCTCACCCATTGGGTGTCCGTCTCGAAGCAGCTACAAAACTGGCGAGCCGAACATGCCCTCGGACACTCCCGGCACAAAAAGCCATGCGCTAAATATATATTATTATTATTATTATTATTATCATTATTATTAGGTAATTATTGATTGATTATGTACAATCAAGACCAGCCTTATATTGTCCCCCTCGTGGTGTAGCGGCTAGCATTCTTGGATGTTATTGCAGAGGCCCGGGTTCGATTCCTGGCTCTACCAAGAAAATTAATTTCAGGTTTCAGGACTGGAACGGGGTACACTCAGCCTTGTCAGACAAAACTGACAGGCGCTGGGTTTGATTCCTACCTCAGCCATTTTGGAAGTGTTTCTTTTACGGTTTCACACTTTAATCCAGGCAAATGCTGAGATATATCTTAATTAAAGGCCTTGACTGCCTCCTTCCCAGGCCTTATCTGAATTACAAATACACACACTAATACAGCCATCACAATAACACAGGTTATCAGACAGTTTTGCATACACCCCAAGTTCACAGGGCTACATGACGACGATGTCACTAACCCCCATCAAATGAAACAACAACAACTACTTGTCCACCTTGTGGTGTAGTGGTTAGCATTCTTGGCTGTCACCACTTAGGCCACGATTTCATTCCTGGCTCTGCTAAGAAATTTAATTTCTTGTTTGAGGGCTGGAATGGGGGTACACTCAGCCTTGTGAGGCAAAAGTGTAGAAAAGCGGGTTTGATTCCTACCTTAACCATTCTGGAAGTATGTTTTTTTTTTTTTTTTTTTTTTTTTTTTTGTGATTTCCCACTTTTGCTCTAGGAAAATGCTGTGATTGTTCTTAACTTAAGGCCACGGCCACTTCCATTCCAATCCTCACTTGAATTATAAATACACACACTAATACAGTCATTACAACGACGCAGGTTAGCAGACAATATTCAGCACTCACCAAAGTACACGGGGCTAAATGGCCATGTTGTCCAAGTCTCTCAAATGAAACAAAAGAAAAACAAACAGCTTCCTACCCAAATCCTTCCTCGTTTAAAAGTACACACACAAACATCACAGTGACACAGGTTTTCAGACAACTTGTACGCATATCTAAGTACACAGGGGCGATGATAATACTGTAAACTGTAACTTAAGAGCACCAACAACAATAAGGTGTGTGGTGGTGCAGCGGTTAAGCTGATAGCTTTTTACTAAGGATTCAATTTTTGGTTAATACACATGTCATAAACAAAAAAATAAAAATGTTTAAGACCGACCACACTTGTCGCTTTTTCAAATTATTACTTGGATTACAAATACAAAGACAGACTAGGTTCGATTCCTGGTTAAAGCATGTGAGATTTTTCAAGTGAAATGTCTTGTACTGTGGTTTGGATTTCACATAGAAAGGAGGTTCCATGGCTCATAAACACAAGATGACGGTTAATTTAAATTTAAATTTTCGTTATTGTTTTCTACCCAGTGGACTTACAACTTGTTCTATAAGGAATTGCATATAGAAAAGTTTAAATTTGAGAATTATAAGGGATACCTGAGCTGGGTCCAATTTGTTTTATTTTCGTAGACTTTGAAATGTATACTTTAAATCAGGTAATTTCAGTGCATTGCATACGCATTTTTGAATAGTTCAAGAGTGTACAATCAATAATAAAAAGATTTACAGTTTTTCTGACTGTTTTCAGAAACTTAGTAACACAGTAGCCTACAGGTAAGACTCATACAAATAAAGCCTATCTACCACTGCTTTCAAAACTATTATTAAGACTATTGAATAAAAATTTGAAATAATTTTAGTGTGTTGCAAAACATTTCTACTGTATTAAGTCTCAAAACGTATAAAGTAAATATTAGAAAACTATCATCAATTCTAATAATTTACGCACCTCTTTAAACTTAGCATAGTGTGTTCAGTAACCATACAATATTTGAGGTTGACAGTAGGGTTATAATCCTACCACTGCATTCAGTAGGTGTCCTTTAAATATAATGAGGCTGGAGACATCGTACCAGACCATACCATTGCTTTTATTGCTGACAGAGTAATGACCATTGGCATGTGTAGCTATACCATCAGAATCAATTACTCTTTTATCATCACGAGTACACAAATAAAAGAAGCTAGTACGTTCTCTCTATATATGGAACCAAGAGAAGAGATAGGTTGGTAGGACACTTAGTAAGACATCTAGGAATAGCAAGCTTAGTTATGGAAGGAAGGGTCGAGGACAAGAACTGAAGGGGTAGACCAAGGTTAGAATATGTTAAACAGATTGCCTTGGATGTAAGTTGTGGTAGCTATGTAGAGATGAAACTATTAGCTTAGGACAGTGAGGCCAAGTGCACACACTCTTACAACCATCACAATAGCACAGGTTATTATGGTGTTTTAGCATATTCTAACAGAACACAAGAGATAGGTTGGTAGAACACATACTAAGACACCCATGAATAGCAAGCTTAGTTATGGAAGGAAGTGTTGAGCACAAGGAAGGAAGGAAGGAAGCTTGTAGTTTAACGTGACCGTTAATCTCGCGATCATAAGCCACGGGACCTCCGTTTTACGTGGAATCCGAACCACAGGACATGGCATTTCACATCGAAAATCTCACATGCAGTGACCGGGAATCGAACCCGGTCCGCCTTGGTGAGAGGCATACAGCTTGACCGCTGAGCCACCACGCCCCATTGAGCACAAGAACTGTAGGGGTTGACCAAGGTTAGAATATGTTAAACTGATTGCATCGGATGTAGGTGTGGTAGCTATGTAGAGGTGAAACGATTAGCTCAGGACAGGGGAGGCTTGGACGCTACATTAGCCCAGTCAAAGACTGAATTGGTATTACTTACCTGTACAGATTTAATGTTATGTGTCGATCTCTCTTGGTCAACTCTTGTTCTTTTCAACCCGATGGTATTAGGGTATCTGAGGCCTAGGATATCAACTCTACGACAGCATTTTAGCCTTTTAACCCAATATAATATAACGGTAGATGTTAGTTAACCAGCGCTGGCAACTTACACACCCAAATATACAGGGCAAATAGCTACTGTAAGTACTATACACACGACTGATGCACACGATACTATACTGGGATAATGACTGAGATGGTTTTTCAAAACCTCAACACACATACATGCAATAACGCGTGATGATTGAATTTTGTTACAAGTTCAAACAATTCACTTGCGAGCGAACACTATATGAGTTGAAAGGAAACTGCTCTTTCAAGCGTGCTGTGAGAGCTACAGTAGAAAGATGCAAGTTCGCTGATATTTTATAGCCTACACTACATTGTGTGTTATCACTGAGGCTGAAGGCTTGGTTCTTGGCTGCAGGAGGTCCTTTCTATGCATTTTGATGCCAGAATTCAACCTTGGTTGTCTTAAAAAATTGTTTTTGTGGTTTCCCACTTCTACTCCAGGCAAAGGTCAGAATGGTTCCTAAATTAAGGCCATGGCCGCCTCCTTCCCAATCCTTACCTGAATAACTAATACATACACTCAGTAGTGTGTTTTGGACAGTTCTGGCCCCTCCTCCTCCACACCCTCCACACAAGATGGCGGCAGCCCGTTAACTCCCGAACCCGTGGTCGGATTTTGACGAATGAGGTGACATTGAACTCGGGCTGATACCCCCTTTCCTATGGACAACATATTTTAACCCCAAAAATAAAACCTACCCCTACTAGGGGGTGAAATTGTATTTTTTTAGAGAATCTCTCTTTCCAATTGCAACATGTGAGAGTTTGAATGCTAATATGGAATGAAAAGTTGTTCTACACAAGAGACATGTGTGCAGTGGAAAGCCACTATGAATTAACATGCCCACTCATGGCTTTTGAAGAGGGTGGGGGAGCGGTTCCCTGTGGACTGGTCCTTGTTGACAGGTCCCTGTGGACGGGTCATTGTTACTGGGTCATTGTGGACGAGTCCATGTGGACAAGTCCTTGTGGACAGGTCCTTGTGGACAAGTCCTTGTGGACAGGTCCTTGTGGACGAGTCCTTGTGGATGAGTCCTTGTTGATGAGTCCCTTTGGACTGATCCCTTTGGACCGGTTCCTACGGACTGGCTCATGAATTTATTTAAATTATGTCAAAGGGCCTAACTACATTTCGCGTGTGTTGAACTGACGTTGTTCACTAATCCCCGACTACTATAATGGGATAACGATATGAAAGGAAAGTGATGAAATACATGTAAACACGTGCGAGATGTCATTATTAGCATTCTCCTTGTGAAACAAGTCACATTCTGTTTTGTTTCATACGTGAGAAAATGCAATTTCATGTGTAATATGACCTAAAACACAGGTGTTCACCTGTGCACGTGCACGATAAGAGCTAACAAGTCACAACCTGTTTTGACAGTGGTGAGATGTGAAGGGGGGAGAGTCAGTGTAAGAGAGAACACAGGTGAAGAGAGAAAGAAATATGTATTGCTCATCTCATGAATCAATAAGGTTAGGGACCTGTATGAGAGGTCGTTGGACTTGGGGTGACATTCTGTTTTTGAATATACTATTTATTTATGTCAAAAGGACCTAACTGCACTTTTGATAATATCTCGCTAACTAATAATCAGAGAGGGTCAAGTGAGGTGTCATGGGACTCAGGATGGTCAACCCTTTTCCATGACCAACGAATTTACCCAAAATATCTAAGGTCATTAGCTTTTTAATATCTCATGAATCAATAAGGCTAGAGACCTGTATGAGAGGTCGTTGGACTTGAGGTGACATTCTGTTTTTGAATATATTATTTATTTATGTCAAAAGGGCCTAGCTACACTTTTGTTGACATCTCGCTAACTAATAATCAGAGAGGGTCAAGTGAGGTGTCATAGGACTCAGGATGGTCAACCCTTTTCCATGACCAATGAATTTAACCAAAAGATCTAACGTCTTTTGCTTTTTAATATCTCATGCATCAATAAGGCTAGGGACCTGTATGGGAGGTCGTTGGACTTGAGGTGACATTCTGTTTTTGGATATATTATTTATTTATGTCAAAAGAGCCTAACTGCACTTTTATTAATATCTCGCTAACTAATAATCAGAGAGGGTCAAGTGAGGTGTCATAGGACTCAGGATGGTCAACCCTTTTCCATGATCAACGAATTTACCCAAAAGATTCAAAACAGCAAGGTCATTGACCTATGATTTTATAAACTAATAATCAGAGAGGCTCAAGTGAGGTGTCATGGGACTCAGGATGGTCAACCCTTTTCCATGACCAACGAATTTACCTAAAAGATTCAAAACAGCAAGGTCATTGACCTAATATTTTATAAACTAATAATTGAATATTAACATGTGAGGTGTCATAGGACTTAGTATGGTCAACCCTTTCCCATGGCCAATGCACTTACCAAAAATACCCAATACATAAAGGTCATTGACCTGAGATTTTATAAGCTAATAATCGGGTACGAACATGTGAGATGTTTACCATGTGTGATGAAACATAGCTAGGTAGATAAAGAATTAGTGTAGGCTACTTGTATAGTGACTGACAAGTATTTTACCATTGAAAGTTGTTTTCACATCAAACTGCTGTATAGAGAGAGTATAGGTTGCAGGTATGGGTTTATAAATGAGAAACGGTGTACACAAACTCTGATTTATCGATTCAAGAATTAAGAGTAGACTATCTTCAATTGATTGGTTAAAGAGGATAGCTAAAACACAAAAATGCTCAGTGGTTACCGGGACAAGATGGTCGCTACACACACAACAAGCTTTAAATACTTGAGGCCAATAATCTCAACACACACACTCGCTTGTTCTAAACTAAACTGTGTTGCTGTCAGTGCTCAGACAGTAGGCTGATGACAAAAAATGCATTGCTATCAGAAATATAATCATTTCCGGTTGTATAATGTTACCAGCTATCCATTTTGTGTTGCAGTGTTAAGCACTTTTAGCTCTTGTACTGGTGGTCTTAACTCGATTTCCAGGTCTGATGCCTAGAACGAGTCAAACTAAGAAACAAGGGCAGGTTGGTGTAGTGGTTAAGCAATTAGCCTTTTCACTAGGGTTCTATTTCAGGTTAATATGCATGTCATAAACATATTAAACAAAACAAAACAGAGATAACGTTCAAAACTGATTACATTTGTGTCTTTCCAAATTATTACTTGGATTACAAATACAAAGGTGAACTGGGTTTGATATACAGTTAATGCTGTCTATCACACACTAGACTGTAAGAAAGCCAAAAGAGCAAAAGGCGTAGGTAGAGCAGTGGTAAAATTGCTATATGTAGAGAACTACCTAGCGGTTTTATGAACTGGCAAAGCTATATCGCATAAACAGTGCAGGATACAATCCAGCAATCAAATTTGTATCTTGTGGAACAGAGAAAATGCACTTTTACCTTGATGGAAAGCAAATGAGTGCAGATGAATGACCTATGCATTAGCCTACCATAGGGTTATAACCACGAGGTGGAGGTGTGATTCTATATTTTATTGTTTAGAGACATGGCTTTTTTGTAACCAGTAGATTTAGTATTTAGTAAATATTCATTTTTGTAATTGTAAAATAGTGGAAACATTTTTTTATAATAGTAAATGTTAAATGTATAACTAAAAGTTATTTGGGATAAGTGTGAATGTCAAGGATAAATAGCGTGGTTGTATTTGTTTTTCAAAGACAGGTATGGTTGTGTGAATGTATGACTAGATAGAATGATAGAGAGAGAGAGAGAGAGAGTGTGTGTGTGTGTGTGTGTGTGTGTGTGTGTAGCATTGATTGTTCAACCAAAGCAAACACGGCAAGGTAGGATGGTGGGGTAATTAATGTATATAGCAAATGGTAAATAGCATACTGTAGTTTTTTTAACACTTGTGTTTATTTTAAATGCAGCGGTAGATAGGTGTTATTTTGCAAAACAGTCTTACCTACAGTAGTAGTATTAGTAGTAGTAGTAGCAGTAGTAGTAGTAGGCCTATACGTTTTTGGAAACAAACAGAAAGAGAAGGCACTATTGCCATGGCCAAGCACTTCCATTAAAATAATTTCAAGAAAATTTTAATCAGCAAATGTGTGTTTTACAAAACTAAATTTTCAGCATGGACTAAATCATAAACGTGTCGTCTGTGATATGAAAAAAAATAGGAAATCCATGTTTCCATATCAACACAATTTAAAAACTTAAAACTGACATTTAAAAAATGTAAATGGGAAATTGACAAATTTGTAAACAACAAAATGGAAAATTCTTGTTTTCGTATCATGAAATCCAAAAACTTTAAACTGACATTTTCAAATCGTGTACATGGAAAATTGACAAATGGCAATGTGTGAAATGCAAAAATAAAAAAAATGAACAAATGGCTATCATTATTTAAAAAAATAAAAAAACCGTCGTGTTCTATAGTTAAAGTGTGAATCAAACCATATCTATTTATGTGAATCACCCGAGACTTAGTAGACCTGTTATAGTTCTAATATACTTTTAAAATTTTATGTTAAAGCTCGAATTGAACTCAAGAGCTTTAGAGTGCCAGCTAACTATTATAACCGTTACGTCACAAAGACAACTTTACACTACTCTTAATGAACAATAATAAGAAAAAGAATAATAAATATTGAATTTTTTAAAAGAATGAACATGGTGACACTGTTTCTGTTGCACTGTCTGCTAGCTACTAGCCAGCAGCTGGGATCTTAGAAAACGATGCAGTTGACATTTTGCAATGAAATGTGACATGTTTCAAAGTATAGTATTATGGGTTGCTGTTGAGTAAAAACTAATCCTGTACAAGGAAGCAAGGGTTCGAACCCCTTACCTAACATTACTATTGCCTGAACATGGCTTGACGACACTGTATTATTATGATACTCGGTACACAAACCATAGATAGAGTGTATTGTTTAAGATCACTTTCTTTCTGAACATAGGTGGAGATTGTTGATGGTTAACAATGGCATTAATATAGTAGGACGTGGGTATAGCAATTAAGAAAAAACAGACAATACCCATACAATATTTTTATTTATTTAATATAAGTACTTGTACAATAGTTACATTCAAAATACATTTCATTTTTCTCTATTACTATTTAGTCCTTTTTGATTCTCTTGCATATGAAGGGTAGATAACCTTGTAGTTCAGCCCCTTAAAACAACAACAACACAACCTTTTGCATAGTTTGTGATGTTGATGACTCTTGAGATGTGGAAGATGAATTAAACATAACTTTTACAGCAGGGGTTAAATGTTGCTCAATAAACACTGCACTATTTTGAGTAGCAACATTTTTTTCTTGTACTAGCTTTTTAGCATTGTCATGATTAATTGTTGACACCAACAGTGTTTCATTTGGTGCACCACATTGATGATCACTCACACTTAAAACCTTACCATTTCTACTTTTTAGGTTGCCTCGACATTTTTTTGACATGTCTTTTGAGCATTGCCAAAATATTATCCCTTTTACATTTTGACGATTATAGTTATAAGAGTAGCCTGTTAGTTGTAGTAAGTTCCATAGTAGCAACTAACCTGTTAGTATGATTTGCTCACTACAAAGGTTATAACTGTTCTGATAATAAAATAATTTAGCTTTGGCTTTTATATTTAATATGTATATTTGAAGTGATAGCAAAAGTGAGAGCAAAGTGGTAGCATAGTGGTAGAAAATATAACATGTATTGTTAAGAAATAGTTTAAGCGGTTATTTGGATCCATTACATAATAATTTTAGCACGACGAAGCTCATTTTCTATATCCAATAGTTCTTCCTCATATTCAGTATAACCAGCCTGTTTATAGACATGCAGTTGCTGAAGCCGCCGGATTAGCTTACTTGGATTGTTCCAGTAGACAAATTTAACAAATGATTTTTAGGTGTAAACAAAGCATTACCATTATCATTATTATCTTCATCATCAACATCATCATCATCATAACCATTATCATTATCATCATCATCATCATGATCATTATAATCCTCATCACTATTACTATATAGTCCTTTTTGATCCTTTTGCAATACCACATTTTGCACAGTCTGTGTTGCCTTTGATAATGTTGGGAGTTTTTCAGACATTGACAACTGTCCTAACACGACTTTCTGAGGAGATGATACATGCTTCTTAACAAACAATGCACTATCTTGAGCTGCAATATCTTTTTCTGGGACAAGTGTTTTAGCATTTTGAAGAGTTTTTTTTAAACAGCAACGATGTTTTATCTGGTACACTACATTGATGATCACTCATACTTAAGACATCACTATTTTTACTTTTCAGCTCACCTCGACACTGTTTTGAACGATGTTTTGAACAACGCCAAATAACAGTTCCATTTTTATTAGTTCGTTTTACAATATATGTATATCCTTTATAGAATGCGTATGGCATACCATTGCTATTTGTTGATACTTCCATGTCAATTGTCAAGCATGAACTAATCTCTAGCAAAGTTCACTCGATAATATAAATAATAGTTTAAAGTGAGAGGAAAAGTGGGTGCAAGAGTGGGTGCAAGAGTGGGTGCAAGAGTGGGTGTAAGAGTGGGTGCAAGATTGGGTGCAGGAGTGGGTGTAAGAGTGGGTGCAAGAGTGGGTGCAAGAGTGGGTGCAAGAGTGGGTGGAAGAGTGGGTGCAAGAGTGGGTGCAAGAGTGGGTGCAAGAGTGGGTGTAAGAGTGGGTGCAATAGTGGGTGCAAGAGTGGGTGTAAAAGGGAGTGCAAGAGTGGGTGCAAAAGTGGGTGTCGCTTATAGTAGGCATGAATTTTACTAGAATGTGATTTGAGTAAATGTAATTTCTAAACCCAAGTAGTGAATAGTCAGTTGGTTTTGATCTATGCAAGCGTAAACATGTCACATACACTGGTGATGGATACTCAAGGCTTTAAGGTCAACGAAAACAAGTACAGTATATATTTAAAGAGGTGGCTATCATTGATTGCACAACACGCGGGTTACCATTTCTTTTTTCGGACTAGTGTTTTAACATTTGAAGTATTTTTTTAAACAGCAACGATGTCTTATCTGTCACACAACATTGATGATCACTCACACTTAAGACCTCACTATTTTTACTTTTTTGTTCACTTTGACACTGTTTGAAACGATGTTTTGAACAACGTCAAATAACAGTTCCATTTTATTGGTTCGTTTTGCAATATACGTATAACCTTTATAGTATGCATATGGCTTACCATAACTATTCGTTGATACTTCCATATCAATTTTCAAGCATGAAATAATCTCCAATAAATTTCGCTCGATAATAGAAATAATAGTTTAAAGTGAGTGCAAATGTGGGTGCAAAAGTGGGTGCAAAAGTGAGTGTAAAAGTGAGTGCAAAAGTGGGTGCAAAAGTGAGTGCAAAAGTGAATGTAAAAGTGAGTGCAAAAGTGGGTGTAGTTTATAGTAGGCATGATTTTTTCTAGAATGAGATTTGAGTAAATGTAATTTCTAAACCCAAGTAGTGAGTAGTCGGTTGGTTTTGATTTATGCAAGCGTAAACATGTCTCATACACTGATGATGGATACTCAAGGCTTCATTGTCAACAAAAACAAGTATATAGTTAAAGAGGTAACTATTATTGATTGCACAACACTGAATCTATTTTTGAAATTTTGACAAAGGGCCTAAGTGCACTTTGTTAATATCTCGCGAACCAATAAGACTAGGGCATTGTATGAGGTATTGTTGGACTTTTTACCGAAGACTGCTGGTAAACACCTATGTTCCCACGACCTTTTTAAAGATGGCGGCTAACCCACGAGGGGTGATTAAAAAGCAATCCAAGCAGCGCTTGTCGATAAGCAAACCAATAATCAAAGGGGGGTATGACAGAGCTTGAGGAGATAACCCCTTTTGATTGATCCCTGTTGATTTGCCCCTTTGGACTGGTCCCCGTTGACTACTCCCTCTGGACGGGTCCATTTTGAAGGGAATCATTTTTGACGGGGCCCTGCTGACGGGTCACTGTGGACGGGTCCCTGTTGACAGGTCCTTTTGACTAATCCCTTTGGACCCGTCCCTTTGACATAATTTGGCTAAATGCAAGGGTCAACCCATAGGGATCAGTCCAAAGGGACCGGTCCAAAGGGATTAGTCAAAAGGACCTGTCAACAGGGACCCGTCCACAGTGACCCGTCAGCAGAGCCCCGTCAAAAATGATTCCCTTCAAAAAGGACCCGTCCAGAGGGAGTAGTCAACAGGGACCAGTCCAAAGGGGCAAATCAACAGGGATCAATCAAAAGGGGTTATCGCCTCAAGCTCTGTCATACCCCCCTTTGATTATTGGTTTGCTTATCGACAAGCGCCGCCTGGATTACTTTTTAATCACCCCTCGTGGGTTAGCCGCCATCTTTAAGAAGGTCGTGGGAACATAGGTGTTTACCAGCAGTCTTCGGCAAAAAGTCCAACAATACCTCATACAATGCCCTAGTCTTATTGGTTCGCGAGATATTAACAAGTGCACTTAGGCCCTTTGTCAAAATTTCAAAAATAGATTCAGTGTTGTGCAATCAATAATAGTTACCTCTTTAACTATATACTTGTTTTTGTTTACCATGAAGCCTTGAGTATCCATCATCAGTGTATGAGACATGTTTACGCTTGCATAAATCAAAACCAACTGACTACTCACTACTTGGGTTTAGAAATTACATTTACTCAAATCACATTCTAGTAAAAATCATGCCTACTATAAACTACACCCACTTTTGCACTCACTTTTACATTCACTTTTGCACTCACTTTTGCACCCACTTTTGCACTCACTTTTAACTCACTTTTGCACCCACTTTTGCACCCACATTTGCACTCACTTTAAACTATTATTTCTATTATCGAGCGAAATATATTGGAGATTATTTCATGCTTGAAAATTGGTATGGAAGTATCAACGAATAGTTATGGTAAGCCATATGCATACTATAAGGGTTATACGTATATTGAAAAACGAACCAATAAAATGGAACTGTTATTTGACGTTGTTCAAAACATCGTTTCAAACAGTGTCAAAGTGAACTAAAAAGTAAAAATAGTGAGGTCTTAAGTGTGAGTGATCATCAATGTAGTGTGACAGATAAGACATCGTTGCTGCTTTAAAAAATACTTCAATTGTTATAAACACTAGTCCGAAAAAAAGATATGGTAACCCGCCTGTTGTGCAATCAATGATAGCCACCTCTTTAAATATATACTGTACTTGTTTTCGTTGACCTTAAAGCCTTGAGTATCCATCACCAGTGTATGTGACATGTTTACGCTTGCATAGATCAAAACCAACTGACTATTCACTACTTGGATTTAGAAATTACATTTACTCAAATCACATTCTAGTAAAATTCATGCCTACTATAAGCGACACCCACTTTTGCACCCACTCTTGCACTCCCTTTCACACCCACTCTTGCACCCACTCTTGCACCCACTCTTGCACCCACTTTTACACCCACTCTTGCACCCACTCTTGCACCCACTCTTGCACCCACTCTTGCAACCACTCTTGCACCCACTCTTACACCCACTCTTGCACCCACTCTTGCACCCACTCTTGCACCCACTCTTGCACCCACTCTTGCACCCACTTTTCCTCTCACTTTAAACTATTATTTATATTATCGAGTGAACTTTGCTAGAGATTAGTTCATGCTTGACAATTGACATGGAAGTATCAACAAATAGCAATGGTATGCCATACGCATTCTATAATGGATATACATATATTGTAAAACGAACTAATAAAAATGGAACTGTTATTTGGCGTTGTTCAAAACATCGTTCAAAACAGTGTCGAGGTGAGCTGAAAAGTAAAAATAGTGATGTCTTAAGTGTGAGTGATCATCAATGTAGTGTACCAGATAAAACATCGTTGCTGTTTAAAAAAACTCTTCAAAATGCTAAAACACTTGTCCCAGAAAAAGATATTGCAGCTCAAGATAGTGCATTGTTTGTTAAGAAGCATGTATCATCTCCTCAGAAAGTCGTGTTAGGACAGTTGTCAATGTCTGAAAAACTCCCAACATTATCAAAGGCAAACACAGACTGTGCAAAATGTGGTATTGCAAAAGGATCAAAAAGGACTATATAGTAATAGTGATGAGGATTATAATGATCATGATGATGATGATGATGATGATGATGATGATGATGATAATGATAATGGTTATGATGATGATGATGTTGATGATGAAGATAATAATGATAATGGTAATGCTTTGTTTACACCTAAGAAATCATTTGTTAAATTTGTCTACTGGAACAATCCAAGTAAGCTAATCCGGCGGCTTCAGCAACTGCATGTCTATAAACAGGCTGGTTTTACTGAATATGAGGAAGAACTATTGGATATAGAAAATGAGCTTCGTCGTGCTAAAATTATTATGTAATGGATCCACATAACCGCTTAAACTATTTCTTAAAAATACATGTTATATTTTCTACCACTATGCTACCACTTTGCTCTCACTTTTGCTATCACTTCAAATATACATATTAAATATAAAAGCCAAAGCTAAATGATTTTATTATCAGAACAGTTATAACCTTTGTCGTGAGAAAATCATACTAACAGGTTAGTTGCTACTATGGAACTTACTACAACTAACAAAGGTAAACATCGTGTACTCTATAAAGGCTACTCTTATAACTATAATCGTCAAAATGTAAAAGGGATAATATTTTGGCAATGCTCAAAAGACAGGTCAAAAAATTGTCGAGGCAATCTAAAAGGTAGAAATGGTAAGGTTTTAAGTGTGAGTGATCATCAATGTGGTGCACCAAATGAAACACTGTTGGTGTCAACAATTAATCATGACAATGCTAAAAAGCTAGTACAAGAAAAAAATGTTGCTACTCAAAATAGTGCAGTGTTTATTGAGCAACATTTAACCCCTGCTGTAAAAGTTATGTTTAATACATCTTCCACATCTCAAGAGTCATCAACATCACAAACTATGCAAAAGGTTGTGTTGTTGTTGTTTTAAGGGGCTGAACTACAAGGTTATCTACCCTTCATATGCAAGAGAATCAAAAAGGACTAAATAGTAATAGAGAAAAAAGAAATGTATTTTGAATGTAACTATTGTACAAGTACTTATATTAAATAAATAAAAATAATGTATGGGTATTGTCTGTTTTTTCTTAATTGCTATACCCACGTCCTACTATATTAATGCCATTGTTAACCATCAACAATCTCCACCTATGTTCAGAAAGAAAGTGATCTTAAACAATACACTCTATCTATGGTTTGTGTACCGAGTATCATAATAATACAGTGTCGTCAAGCCATGTTCAGGCAATAGTAATGTTAGGTAAGGGGTTCGAACCCTTGCTTCCTTGAACAGGATTAGTTTTTACTCAACAGCAACCCATAATACTATACTTTGAAACATGTCACATTTCATTGCAAAATTTCAACTGTATCGTTTTCTGAGATCCCAGCTGCTGGCTAGTAGCTAGCAGACAGTGCAACAGAAACAGTGTCACCATGTTCATTCTTTTAACAAATTCAATATTTATTATTCTTTTTCTTATTATTGTTCATTAAGAGTAGTGTAAAGTTGTCTTTGTGACGTAACGGTTATAATAGATAGCTGGCACTCTAAAGCTCTTGAGTTCAATTCGAGCTTTAACATAAAATTTTAAAAGTATATTAGAACTATAACAGGTCTACTAAGTCTCGGGTGATTCAAATAAGTAGATGTGGTTTGATTCACACTTTAACGATAGAACACGACGGTTTTTTTTATTTTTTTTAAATAATGATAGCCATTTGTTCATTTTTTCATTTTCACATTTCACACATTGCCATTTGTCAATTTTCCATGTACACGATTTGAAAATGTCAGTTTAAAGTTTTTGGATTTCATGATACGGAAACAAGAATTTTCCATTTTGTTGTCTACACATTTGTCAATTTCCCATTTACATTTTTTAAATGTCAGTTTTAAGTTTTTAAATTGTGTTGATATGGAAACATGGATTTCCTATTTTTTTCATATCACTGACGACACGTTTATGATTTAGTCCATGCTGAAAATTTAGTTTTGTAAAACACACATTTGCTGATTAAAATTTTCTTGAAATTATTTTAATGAAAGTGCTTGGCCATGGCAATAGTGCATTCTCTTTCTGTTTGTTTTCAAAAACGTATAGGCCTACTACTACTACTGCTACTACTACTACTAATACTACTACTGTAGGTAAGACTGTTTTACAAAATAACACCTATCTACCGCTGCATTTAAAAAAAACACAAGTGTTAAAAAAAACAGTATGCTATTTACCATTTGCTATATACATTAATTACCCCACCATCCTACCTTGCCGTGTTTGCTTTGGTTGAACAATCAATGCTACACACACACACACACACACTCTCTCTCTCTCTCTCTATCATTCTATCTAGTCATACATTCACACAACCATACCTGTCTTTGAAAAACAAATACAACCACGCTATTTATCCTTGACATGCACACTTATCCCAAATAACTTTTAGTTATACATTTAACATTTACTATTATAAAAAAAATGTTTCCACTATTTTACAATTACAAAAATGAATATTTACAAAATACTAAATCTACTGGTTACAAAAAAGCCATGTCTCTAAACAATAAAATATAGAATCACACCTCCACCTCGTGGTTATAACCCTATGGTAGGCTAATGCATAGGTCATTCATCTGCACTCATTTGCTATCCATCAAGGTAAAAGTGCATTTTCTCTGTTCCGCAAGATACAAATTTGATTGCTGGATTGTATCCTGCACTGTTTATGCGATATAGCTTTGCCAGTTCATAAAACCGCTAGGTAGTTCTCTACATATAGCAATTTTACCACTGCTCTACCTACGCCTTTTGATCTTTTGGCTTTCTTACAGTCTAGTGTGTGATAGACAGCATTAACTGTATATCAAACCCAGTTCACCTTTGTATTTGTAACCCAAGTAATAATTTGGAAAGACACAAATATAATCAGTTTTGAACGTTATCTCTGTTTTGTTTTGTTTAATATGTTTATGACATGCATATTAACCTGAAATAGAACCCTAGTGAAAAGGCTAACAGCTTAACCACTACACCACCATGCCCTTGTTTTTTAGTTTGACTCGTTCTAGGCATCAGACCTGGAAATCGAGTTAAGACCACCAGTACAAGAGCTAAAAGTGCTTAACACTGCAACACAAAATGGATAGCTGGTAACATTATACAACCGGAAATGATTATATTTCTGATAGCAATGCATATTTTGTCATCAGCCTACTGTCTGAGCACTGACAGCAACACTGTTTAGTTTAGAACAAGCGAGTGTGTGTGTATAGATTATTGGCCTCAAGTATTTAAAGCTTGTTGTGTGTGTAGCGACCATCTTGTCCCGGTAACCACTGAGCATTTTTGTGTTTTAGCTATCCTCTTTAACCAATCAATTGAAGATAGTCTACTCTTAATTCTTGAATCGATAAATCAGAGTATGTGTACACCGTTTCTCATTTATTAACCCATACCTGCAACCTATACTCCCTCTATACTGCAGTTTGATCTGAAAACAAGTTTCAATGGTAAAAGACTTGTCAGTCACTATACAAGTAGCCTATACTAATTCTTTCTCTACCTAGCTATGTTTCATCACACATGGTAAACATCTCACATGTTCGTAACCGATTATTAGTTTATAAAATCTCAGGTCAATGACCTTGATGTATTAGGTATTTTTGGTAAATGCATTGGCCATGGGAAAGGGTTGACCATTCTAAGTCCTATGACACCTCACATGTTAATATTCAATTATTAGTTTATAAAATATTAGGTCAATGACCTTGCTGTTTTGAAGCTTTTGGGTCAATTCGTTGGTCATGGAAAAGGGTTGACCATCCTGAGTCCCATGACACCTCACTTGAGCCTCTCTGATTATTAGTTTATAAAATCATAGGTCAATGACCTTGCTGTTTTGAATCTTTTGGGTAAATTCGTTGATCATGGAGAAGGGTTGACCATCCTTAGTCCTATGACACCTCACTTGACCCTCTCTGATTATTAGTTAGCGAGATATTAATAAAAGTGCAGTTAGGCCCTTTTGACATAAATAAATAATATATTCAAAAACAGAATGTCACCTCAAGTCCAACGACCTCTCATACAGGTCTCTAGCCTTATTGATGCATGAGATATTAAAAAGCTAATGACCTTAGATCTTTTGGGTAAATTCGTTGGTCATGGAAAAGGGTTGACCATCCTGAGTCCCATGACACCTCACTTGACCCTCTCTGATTATTAGTTAGCGAGATATTAACAAAAGTGCAGTTAAGTCCTTTTGACATAAATAAATAGTATATTCAAAAACAGAATGTCACCCCAAGTCCAACGACCTCTCATACAGGTCCCTAACCTTATTGATTCATGAGATGAGCAATACATATTTCTTTCTCTCTTCACCTGTGTTCTCTCTTACACTGACTCTCCCCCCTTCACCTCTCACCACTGTCAAAACAGGTTGAGACTTGTTAGCTCTTATCATGCACGTGCACAGGTGAACACCTGTGTTTTAGGTCATATTACACTTGAACTTGCATTTTCTCACGTATGAACCAAAACAGGATGTGACTTGTTTCACAAGGAGAATGCTATTAATGACATCTCGCACGTGTTCACATGTATTTCATCACTTTCCTTTTATATCGTTATCCCATTATAGTAGTCGGGGATTAGTGAACAACGTCAGTTCAACACACGCGAAATGTAGTTAGGCCCTTTGACATAATTTAAATAAATTCATGAGCCAGTCCGTAGGAACCGGTCCAAAGGGATCAGTCCAAAGGGACTCATCAACAAGGACTCATCCACAAGGACTCGTCCACAAGGACCTGTTCACAAGGACTTGTCCACAAGGACCTGTCCACAAGGACTTGTCCACAAGGACTCGTCCACAATGACCCGTCCACAGGGACCTGTCAACAAGGACCCGTCCACAGGGAACCGCTCCCCCACCCTCTTCAAAAGCCATGAGTGGGCATGCTAATCCATAGTGGCCTTCCACCGCACACATGTCTCTTGTGTAGAACAACTTTTCATTCCATATTAGCATTCAAACTCTCACATGTTGCAATTGGAAAGAGAGATTCTCTAAAAAAATACAATTTCACCCCCTAGTAGGGGTAGGTTTTATTTTTGGGGTTGAAATATGTTGTCCATAGGAAAGGGGGTATCAGCCCGAGTTCAATGACACCTCATTCGTCAAAATCCGACCACGGGTTCGGGAGTTATTGGGCTGCCGCCATCTTGTGTGGAGGGTGTGGAGGAGGAGGGGCCAGAACTGTCCAAAACACACTACTACACTCATACAGACACCACAATAACACAGATTATCGCATACATTTTACATACACCCAAGTAAAAGGGTATAAAAGATCACGATGTCTAAACCCTTCAAAACAACAACAGCAACAACAACGTAAAATGAGACCGTAGGCGATAGACTTTCAGAAGAGTCAACCTCGTTGTGTAGTGACTAGCATTCTTGGTTGTCACCGTGGAGGCCTGGATTTTGATTTTCGGCCTTGCCAAGGAATTTAATTCTGGTCTGAGAGATGGAACGGGGTACACTCAGCTTCGTGAGGCGAAACTGAGAAAAAGTGGGTTTGATTCCTACTTCAGACATCCTGGAAGGGGTTTTCCATGGTTTCCCGCTTGTACTTCAGGTGAATACAGGGATGAATCCTAATTGAAGAGTACACCTGCATCCTTCCCAGTACGCATCTAATTACAAATACACACACTACTGCAGTTATCACAATAACACAGGCTATCACACAAATCCTATACACCACAATGTCTAAACCCCTCAAATGAAATGCATATGTACTTCGAATTGGCAGGGGAAAACCTAAAGGAAGTAGGATACTTTTTGCTAGTAAGGAAACAAAATATCTAGTGATGGACGAAGCAAAGAGGATATATTATGAATTGCAGCCAATGGCCATAGCTGGGCATTTTGGATTTAATAACTAGGGCTCCCAACAAGTTCAATTTCAAGTAGGTCCAACTATGGTTACCAAATGTCACTAACTCTTAGTGGCAAACGTTGGAACTTGATAGAGCGTTCCGACAAAAATATAACTTACAAATTTTGCTACACCCTACCGATTGCAGTGGTAGGTTCTTTTACGTGGATACAAATGTATGACATGAAGCCACCGGCTTGACTTCTTCTCTGAAGGAAGGCGTACTGAAGGATTTAACGCTCTTAAAAATCCGACGACTTGACTGGGTTTGAACCTGCGATCTTGTGCATAGCAGTTCAGTATGCTATTGACTAAGCCACTGAAGCTGAAGAGGATATAAAACGTAGATTGGTTCAGGAAAGGAAAGCATTTCTACAGAAAAGAAATCTGTTGACATTCAATATAGATTTAGGAATTAGGATATCAGTATTTAAATCCTTTGTCTGGAGTGTGGCTCTCTATGGAAGTGAAACTTAGACTATTGTTGTAGCAGAAAAGAGGAGAATAGGAGCGTTTGAAATGTGGTGTTACAGGGGAAGTGATAAAAATCGGATTGATAGAGTAACAAGTGAAGAGGTATTAAGCAGAGTGGGAGAGGAGAGATGTTTCTGGCGACTGCTAATGAAGAGAAGGGATAGATAGGTTGGTAGGACACATACTAAGACACCCAGGATTAGCAAGCTTAGTTATGAAATAAAGGGTTAAAGACAAGAACTGTAGGGGTAGACCACGGTAAGAATATTTTAAACAGATTGCCTTGAATGTACTGTAGGTTGTGGTAGCTATGTAGATGTAGAACGATTAGCTCAGGACAGCGATAGATAAACAATTGTTTTAAACCAGACAAAAAAGAGAAAAAATAAGAACACAACAAAAATAGCAAAGTCAGTAAAAATACATCATTAGTTTACCTTTTATTATCTCCAACAGTCACTCACTGGTCTTATCACTTGGAATATCACTCTTTCACATAGTCCTTGTAATTTAACAAAAAATTATGTAATTAATTTATCAAAATCGTCGTAAAACGTATAAAATTTACAACTCACACACTCAAGCACACGGGGCTGATTACCGAAAATGCGATAAAAATACAGTCTGGTTAATAATATTGTAATGTTCGCTAGCAACTAGCTCCCCTGACCAGCCAGACTGAGAGAGCTGTGTCAGTTGAAATGTTACGCGCTATGATAAGGCACACACTGCTCTTGTAGGAGCCAACCGCATTATGCAAATATTTCAATTACTTTGAATGTAATAACTTATTCATTTTCTTGTCGTTTGCTGTATTGTTGCAAAAAGTCAGGTTTTGACTCCCAACTGTGAGGACTAAAACAGAGCACTGTAAGAAATAGGGGGCATGATGGCGTAGTGGTTAAGCAGTTTCACTTTTACTGTGAAGACTAGGGTTCGATCCCCGACTCTGCTAAGAAATGTAATTCTGGCATGAGGACTGAAACAGGATACATTTAGTTTAAAGGCAAAACCGGGAAGATGTTGATTTGATCCTTACCACCACCATTTCAAAAGAGGTATTGTATAATTTCTACTTTTTACGCCAAGTCAATGCTGGGATGGTATCTAACTTAAGACAATGATTGTGTTCTTTTTACATTTTTGCCTGGATTTTTTTTATCCAAACGTAAGATAGCCCCACAGGCGTTTACTAGAAAGAGGTGCACTCAGCCTCTTAGGAGGTTACATGACAAAACGTTTTGTTTTGTTTTTGCTGTAAGGAAGAGCATTCAGTCATAGAAACCATACACCATATTACATACTAGCAATCCGCCTCAGCGTTTGTCTGGGAACAGTTATTTTAGTAATTGAATGGTGATTGTTGGAAGAAATGAAAATGTAAAATCGCTTAATTTATAGAGGGCGATGTATAAAAGATAGAGATATGCTCTAGCGGAATTTTATTGTAGAACTTTTCATGCTGAACAATTCTTACACTTATAGTATGTATATATTTTTAACTGTTTGCTCAGCGTAAGCTTGAAAAGCTAACGGACGCCAGGCTTTTTTGACTTTTTTACTGAAATCGTTACTGCTTGGCTTTCTTTGATGACAAATAAATAATTTTCAACAGAAACCTTGCTTGAGATATCCTTTCCAGAATGGTGAAAACCTAATCCAAATCCATTCAGTGGTTCTCCAGAATACTTGTAGCATTCAAGAATCGGGGGACTTTGTTTTTTACTAAGTAGAGATTACACCCCAAACCCGGTTGACAACCACCTTACAGAGGTGCACTAAACATGATGATGCAACACACTTAAGTACATGAGGGTAATAGCAATGATATCTAAATATCATGATGGTTATAACGACTTTGATATTGCAAAACCCTATAATATGATTTATACACACTCAAATACACGGGGCTAATAATTGAGATGTCTCTAAACCTTGACACAATAGTTTACCATGAAGCTATTGGGCCTCATGTTATACATTTACGACATGTAAAAGAACCTACCACTACAATTGGTAGTGTGTAATCAAATTTGTCAGTTATATTTGATTGGTTACAAATACGTTTTGCCATTGATACTTCCGTATTAACTGTGAAACATAAACTAATTTTTAGTAAAGTTAACACGGTAATAAGAATAATAGTTTAAAGTGGAACGAAATATGGGAGAAAAAAAAAGAATCAAACCCAAGCGGTATACAGCCTTTTCTTTCCATAAAATGCTCTGTTTTAGCTGTTACAGCTGGTAATCCAGTTAAGAACTCAAGTGCAGCAACCTATCAACGTTTGCAACGTGTTGATGTACCTATAAATCTTTTGGATCATGTTTGCAAAGAACAAGACATTTCTTATTAGCATAGTGAACCTTAATTAAGGCGTGTTGCTAATAAAGTATTAATTTAAGAGCTAGACAACGTTTGACAGCCTGTGATGCGTTGGTAGGGAAATGTTGGCTTCTCTGATTTTGATTATTGCTATAATAGGAAAGTTAATTATGAATATACATGGACATTTTAAAAAAGATACACAAAATATTTTTATTACCGGTAATTACATTTTTACATTAGGTACACACACAGAATACAGCTTTCTTGTTTATGATTGTTTATTATAGTTTTTAAACATATCACTTGACGTTGACCCATTACACAATAATACCAGCATTACGAAGTTCATTTTCTATATTTAATAGCTCTTTCTCATAACCAATATGACCAACCTGTTTACAGGCATGCAAGAGCTGTAGACGTTCGACTAATATATTAGGATCGTTCCATTTGCTATTTTTTATGAATGGTTTCAGAATCTCGGGAAGCAGTTCATCGTTATCACCATCATTGTGATTATCATCCTCATTATTATAATCATTTTCATAATTATGATCATTATCATCGTTATCATTACCATCATAATTTCCACCTGTGTCCACAGTCTGTTCAATGGTTTGAGTTGCCTTTGATAGTGTTGAAAGCTTCTTTTTAGATGTGCTAGAATGCTTTAACATTGTTATGTTATTATTACCACTATTACCTTTCCCCACTAACTTTTTGATGGGGTATATTGTCTCTGATAGGGTTGAGGGCTTTTGAGATGTGGGTGCATGTCTGAACATGTGTTTCACATGAGGTGTTAAAGGTTTCTCATTAAACAACTCGCTAATAGCATGAATGCGTTGTAGTGTATTAAACTTGAGGTTAATATTATCTTGAGCAGCACTATCTTTCTCTTGGACTTGGTTTCTTGCTTTGGTTTGGGTTTTCCTTACATTTAGACTAGCGTGATTATTAAGTTTACATTCATGATTGTTTGAAGAAAGTACGTCCAATTCTTTTGTTTTAAGCATTCCTCGACACTGTTTCGATCGTTGCTTTGAGCGGCGCCAAATAACAGTTCCATTTTTATTGCTTCGTTTCACAATATAAGAATATCCTTTATAGTATGCATAAGGCTTACCATACCTAGTCACTGATACTTCCATATCAACTGTCAAGCACAAACTAATCTCTAGTAAAGACAACTTGGTAATAACAACAATAGTTTAATGTGGGAGCATAAATACATGCAAAAAGTGGGAGCAAAGGTGGGGGGTAAAAAGTGGGAGCAAAAGTAGTAGCAAATGTGGGAGAAAAAAATAACTGTGAGCAAAAAGTGGGAGCAAATATGGGATCAAATGTGGGAGCAAAGCA
The DNA here is from genome assembly GCA_946902985.2 of Meconema thalassinum. NCBI lineage: Eukaryota > Metazoa > Arthropoda > Insecta > Orthoptera > Tettigoniidae > Meconema > Meconema thalassinum. The sequence continues at coordinate 41,130,063 of OX336388.2, forward strand.
AATATAAAAAGTGGGAGCAAATATGCTAACAAATATGTCAACAAATATACCAGAAAAAGTAAATACACAAGTCAAGATAGATTAAAGTGCAAAGAAAATATGGAAGCAAATATGAGACCAAAAATGGTGATCTCTAAAACAACTAGGCATAACAAACTTAGTCATAACCTAACTTAACCTAACCTAACCAAACCTAACCAAACCTAAACTCACCTAACCTCACCTAACCTAACCTAACCTCACCTAACCTAACCTCACCTCACCTAGCCTAACCTAACCGAACCTAACCTAACTTCACCTAACCTAACTTGACTGAACATTACCTAAACTAACCCATCATAACTTCACCTAACCTAACTTTACCTAATCTAACTTCACCTAACCTAACTTTCAACTCTCAGATCAAAATTAAATTCTAGGCATAGTTGAGTTGGAACCCAAGACTTCAGGGATAACACACAAGTATACTTGCCACTACACCGCAAAATGGGCAAATTATCATGCAACACAACATAAAGTAAAAGTTTCCTGTAGTGTAACTCGTTGGCTGTCAACCATAGTTTGGGAAATTCAAACCCAAGACCTCAGGACTTTTGTTTTGAACATTATCAGAAATATTATTCCATTTACATTTTGCTGCTGCTTATAGTTATAAGAGTTGGCATTAATATGGGAAGCAAAAAAAAGTGGGAGCAAATGTGGGAGCCAATATGGGAGCCAATATGGGAGCAAATATGGGAGCCAATATGGGGGCAAAAGTGGGAGCAAATATGGGAGCAAATGTGGGAGCCAATATGGGAGTCAATATGGAGGCAAATATGGGAGCAAAAGTGTGAGCTAATCATCTCTTCCGGATATCGCCAGTGAGTACTCATATCCACCGCTAGGTAGCGGAAACGTACTTTGTGTGTTGTATGTAACTATCTTACAAAGTTTGACTGGATGCAAAACGTCCTTGTATAAGCTGTGCATATAATTTTCATATACAATTAAGACTAAGTGTTCAGAACTAACATGTATAGCCTTGCCTAGGGTATATAGAGGATCCTTAGCAAGAAAGACTGACTAACCCAGGTGTGTAAAGCCTTGCCATATGCAGTAAGCATCTGTTGGCAGAAATGGTTCCTAATAATAACGGACATAATCAATATGAAACGTGTTTTGAGTGTCGTCTTAAATCCTATTTTATACGTTGTGATACGTGTAAGGATTTAAGACGACACACAAAAGACAACACCCAAAAGACGTTTGTGTCGTCTTAAATCCTTACACGTATCACAACGTATAAAATAGGATTTAAGACGACACTCAAGACACGTTTCATATTCATTAAGTCCGTTATTATTAGGCACCATTTCTGCCAACAGATGCTTACTGCATATGGCAAGGCTTTACACTCCTGGGTTAGTCAGTCTTTCTTGCTAAGGATCCTCTATATACCCTAGACAAGGCTATACATGTTAGTTCTGAACACTTAGTCTTAATTGTATATGAAAATTATATGCACAGCTTATACAAGGACGTTTTGCATGCAGTCAAACTTTGTAAGATAGTTACATACAACACACAAAGTATGTTTCCGATACCTAGCGGTGGATATGAGTACTCACTGGCGATATCCGAGGTGAGATGATTAGCTTACACATTTGCTCCCATATTTGCCTCCATATTGACTCCCATATTGGCTCCCACATTTGCTCCCATATTTGCTCCCACTCTTGCCCCCATATTGGCTCCCATATTTGCTCCCATATTGGATCCCATATTGGCTCCCACATTTGCTCCCGCTTTTTTTTGCTTCCCATATTAATGCCAACTCTTATAACTATAAGCAGCAGCAAAATGTAAATGGAATAATATTTCTGATAATGTTCAAAACAAAAGTCCTGAGGTCTTGGGTTTGAATTTCCCAAACTATGGTTGACAGCCAACGAGTTACACTACAGGAAACTTTTACTTTATGTTGTGTTGCATGATAATTTGCCCATTTTGCGGTGTAGTGGCTAGTATACTTGTGTGTTATCCCTGAAGTCTTGGGTTCCAACTCAACTATGCCTAGAATTTAATTTTGAAAAGGAAGGAAGGAAGATTGTAGTTTAACGTGACCGTGAATCTTGTGATTATGAGCCACGGGACCTCCTTTTTACGTGGAATCCGAACCACAGGACATGGCATTTCACTTCGAAAATCTCACATGCATTGACCGGGAATCGAACCCGGACCGCCTTGGTGAGAGGCATACAGCTAGACCGCTGAGCCACCACGCCCCCCAAAAAATTTAATTTTGATCTGAGAGTTGAAAGTTAGGTTAGGTGAAGTTAGATTAGGTAAAGTTAGGTTAGGTGAAGTTATGATGGGTTAGTTTAGGTAAAGTTCAGTCAAGTTAGGTTAGGTGAAGTTAGGTTAGGTTCCGTTAGGTTAGGTTAGGTTAGGTGAAGTTAGGTGAGGTGAGGTTAGGTTAGGTTAGGTGAGGTTAGGTGAGGTTAGGTTTGGTTAGGTTTGGTTAGGTTAGGTTAAGTTAGGTTATGACTAAGTTTGTTATGTCTAGTTGTTTTAGAAAAACACAATTTTTGGTCTCATATTTGCTCCCATATTTTCTTTGCACTTTAATCTATCTTGACTTGTGTATTTACTTTTGCTGGTATATTTGTTGACATATTTGTTAGCATATTTGCTCCCACTTTTTATATTTGCTTTGCTCCCACATTTGATCCCATATTTGCTCCCACTTTTTGCTCACAGTTATTTTTTTCTCCCACATTTGCTACCACTTTTGCTCCCACTTTTTACCCCCCACCTTTGCTCCCACTTTTTGCATGTATATATGCTCCCACATTAAACTATTGTTGTAATTACCAAGTTGTCTTTACTAGAGATTAGTTTGTGCTTGACAGTTGATATGGAAGTATCAGTGACTAGGTATGGTAAGCCTTATGCATACTATAACGGATATTCTTATATTGTGAAACGAAGCAATAAAAATGGAACTGTTATTTGGCGCCGTTCAAAGCAACGATCGAAACAGTGTCGAGGAATGCTTAAAACAAAAGAATTGGACGTACATTCTTCAAACAATCATGAATGTAAACTTAATAATCACGCTAGTCTAAATGTAAGGAAAACCCAAACCAAAGCAAGAAACCAAGTCCAAGAGAAAGATAGTGCCGCTCAAGATAATATTAACCTCAAGTTTAATACACTACAACGCACTCATGCTGTTAGCGAGTTGTTTAATGAGAAACCTTTAACACCTCATGTGAAACACATGTTCAGACATGCACCCACATCTCAAAAGCCCTCAACCCTATCAGAGACAATATACCCCATCAAAAAGTTAGTGGGGAAAGGTAATAGTGGTAATAATAACTTAACAATGTTAAAGCATTCTAGCACATTTAAAAAGAAGCTTTCAACACTATCAAAGGCAACTCAAACCATTGAACAGACTATGGACACAGGTGGAAATTATGATGGTAATGATAACGATGATAATGATCATCATTATGAAAATGATTATAATAATGAGGATGATAATCACAATGATGGTGATAATGATGAACTGCTTCCCGAGATTCTGAAACCATTCATAAAAAATAGCAAATGGAACGATCCTAATATATTAGTCGAACGTCTACAGCTCTTGCATGCCTGTAAACAGGTTGGTCATATTGGTTATGAGAAAGAGCTATTAAATATAGAAATTGAACTTCGTAATGCTGGTATTATTGTGTAATGGGTCAACGTCAAGTGATATGTTTAAAAACTATAATAAACAATCATAAACAAAAAAAAGCTGTATTCTGTGTGTGAACCTAATGTAAAAATGTAATTACCGGTAATAAAAATATTTTGTGTATCTTTTTTAAAATGTCCATGTATATTCATAATTAACTTTCCTATTATAGCAATAATCAAAATCAGAGAAGCCAACATTTCCCTACCAACGCACCACAGGCTGTCAAACGTTGTCTAGCTCTTAAATTAATACTTTATTAGCAACACGCCTTAATTAAGGTTCACTATGCTAATAAGAAATGTCTTGTTCTTTGCAAACATGATCCAAAAGATTTATAGGTACATCAACACGTTGCAAACGTTGATAGGTTGCTGCACTTGAGTTCTTAACTGGATTACCAGCTGTAACAGCTAAAACAGAGCATTTTATAGAAAGAAAAGGCTGTATACCGCTTGGGTTTGATTCTTTTTTTTTCTCCCATATTTCATTCCACTTTAAACTATTATTCTTATTACCGTGTTAACTTTACTAAAAATTAGTTTATGTTTCACAGTTAATACGGAAGTATCAATGGCAAAAAGTATTTGTAACCAATCAAATATAACTGACAAATTTGATTACACTACCAATTGTAGTGGTAGGTTCTTTTACATGTCATAAATGTATAACATGAGGCCCAATAGCTTCATGGTAAACTATTGTGTCAAGGTTTAGAGACATCTCAATTATTAGCCCCGTGTATTTGAGTGTGTATAAATCATATTATAGGGTTTTGCAATATCAAAGTCGTTATAACCGTCATGATATTTAGATATCATAGCTATTACCCTCATGCACTTAAGTGTGTTGCATCATCATGTTTAGTGCACCACTGTAAGGTGGTTGTCAACCGGGTTTGGGGTGTAATCTCTACTTAGTATAAAACAAAGTCCCCCGATTCTTGAATGCTACAAGTAATCTGGAGAACCACTGAATGGATTTGGATTAGGTTTTCACCATTCTGGAAAGGATATCTCAAGCAAGGTTTCTGTTGAAAATTATTTATTTGTCATCAAAGAAAGCCAAGCAGTAACGATTTCAGTAAAAAAGTCAAAAAAGCTTGGCGTCCGTTAGCTTTTCAAGCTTACGCTGAGCAAACAGTTAAAAATATATACATACTATAAGTGTAAGAATTGTTCAGCATGAAAAGTTCTACAATAAAATTCCGCTAGAGCATATCTCTATCGCCCTCTATAAATTAAGCGATTTTACATTTTCATTTCTTCCAACAATCACCATTCGATTACTAAAATAACTGTTCCCAGACAAACGCTTAGGCGGATTGCTAGTATGTAATATGGTGTATGGTTTCAATGACTGAATGCTCTTCTTTACAGCAAAAACAAAACAAAAAGTTTTGTCATGTAACCTCCTAAGAGGCTAAGTGCACCTCTTTCTAGTAAACGCCTGTGGGGCTATCTTACGTTTGGATAAAAAAAAAATCTAGGCAAAAATGTAAAAAGAACACAATCATTGTCTTAAGTTAGATACCATCCCAGCATTGTCTTGGCGTAAAAAGTAGAAATTATACAATACCTCTTTTGAAATGGTGGTGGTAAGGATCAAATCAACATCTTCCCGGTTTTGCCTTTAAACTAAATGTATCCTGTTTCAGTCCTCATGCCAGAATTACATTTCTTAGCAGAGTCGGGGATCGAACCCTGGTCTTCACAGTAAAAGTGAAACTGCTTAATCACTACGCCATCATGCCCCCTATTTCTTACAGTGCTCTGTTTTAGTCCTCACAGTTGGGAATCAAAACCAGGCTTTTTGCAACAATACAGCAAACGACAAGAAAATGAATAAGTTATTACATTCAAAGTAATTGAAATATTTGCATAATGCAGTTGGCTCCTACAAGAGCAGTGTGTGCCTTAACATTTCAACTGACACAGCTCTCTCAGTCTGGCTGGTCAGTGGAGCTAGTTTCTAGGGAACATTACAATATTATCAACCAGAGTGTATTTTTATCGCATTTTCGGTCATCAGCCCCGTGTGCTTGAGTGTGTGAGTTGTAAATTTTATACGTTTTACAAGGATTTTGATAAATTAATTATATATTTTTTTGCTAAATTACAATGACTATGTGAAAGAGTGATATTCCAAGCGATTTGACCAGTGAGTGACTGTTGGAGATAATAAAAGGTAAACTAATGATGTATTTTTACTGACTTTGCAATTTTTGTTGTGTTCTTATTTTTCTCTTTTTTTGTATGGTTTAAAACAATTGTTTATCTATCTCTGTCCTGAGCTAATCGTTCTATATCTACATAGCTACCACAACCTACAGTACATTCAAGGCAATCTGTTTAAAATATTCTTACCGTGGTCTACCCCTACAGTTCTTGTCTTTAACCCTTTATTTCATAACTAAGCTTGCTAATCCTGGGTGTCTTAGTATGTGTCCTACCAACCTATCTATCCCTTCTATTCATTAGCAGTCGCTAGAAACATCTCTCCTCTCCCACTCTGCTTAATACCTCTTCACTTGTTACTCTATCTATCCGATTTTCATCACTTCCCCTGTAACACCACATTTCAAATGCTCCTATTCTCCTCTTTTCTGCTACAACAATAGTCTAAGTTTCACTTCCATAGAGAGCCACACTCCAGACAAAGGCTTTAAATACTGATTTCCTAATTCCTAAATCTATATTGAATGTCAACAGATTTCTTTTCTGTAGAAATGCTTTCCTTGCCTGAACCAATCTACGTTTCATATCCTCTTCAGCTTCAGTGGCTTAGTCAGTAGCATGCTGAACTGCTATGCACAAGATCGCAGGTTCAAACCCAGTCAAATCGTCGGATTTTTAAGAGCGTTAAATCCTTCAGTACGCCTTCCTTCAGAGGAAAAGTCAAGCCGGTGGCTTCATGTCATACATTTGTTTCCACGTAAAAGAACCTACCACTGCAATCGGTAGGGTGTAGCAAAATTTGTAAGTTATATTTTTGTCGGAACGCTCTATCAAGTTCCAACGTTTGCCACTAAGAGTTAGTGACATTTGGTAACCATAGTTGGACCTACTTGAAATTGAACTTGTTGGGAGCACTAGGTTGTTGAATTCAAAATGCCCAGCTATGGCCATTGGCTGCAATTCATAATGTATCCTCTTTGCTTCGTCCATCACTAGTTATTTTGTTTCCTAACTAGCAAAATGTCTCCTACTTCCTTTAGGTTTTCACCTGCCAATTCGAAGTACATATGCATTTCATTTGAGGGGTTTAGACATCGTGGTGTATAGGATTTGTGTGATAGCCTGTGTTATTGTGATAACTGCAGTAGTGTGTGTATTTGTAATTAGATGCGTACTGGGAAGGATGCAGGTGTACACTTCAATTAGGATTCATCCCTGTATTCACCTGAAGTACAAGCGGAAAACCATGAAAAACCCGTTCCAGGATGTCTGAGGTAGGAATCAAACCCACTTCTTCCCAGTTTTGCCTCACGAAGCTGAGTGTACCCCGTTCCAGCTCTCAGACCAGAATTAAATTCCTTGGCAAAGCCGAAATTCAAAATCCAGGCCTCCACGGTGACAACCAAGAATGCTAGCCACTACACAACAAGGTTGACTCTTCTGAAAGTCTATCTCCTACGGTCTTATTTTACGTTGTTGTTGCTGTTGTTGCTTAAGGGCTTAGACATCGTGTTCTTTTATACCCTTTTACTTGGGTGTATGTAAAATGTATGCGATAATCTGTGTTATTGTGGTGTCTGTAAGAGTGTATGCATTAGTTATTCAGGTAAGGATTGGGAAGGAGGCGGCCATGACCTTAATTTAGGAAACATTCTGACCTCTGCCTGGAGTAGAAGAGGGAAACCACAAAAACAATTTTTTATGACAACCAAGGTTGAATTCTGACATCAAAATGCATATAAAAGTACCTCCATCAGCCAAGAACCAAGCCTTCAGCCTCAGTGATAACACACAATGTAGTGTAGGCTATCAAATATCTGCGAACTTGCATCTTTTTACTGTAGCTCTCACAGCACGCTAGAAAGAGCAGTCTCCTTTCAACTCATATAGTGTTCGCTCGTAAGTGAATTCTTTGAACTTGTAACAAAATTCAATCATCAATCACGCGTTATTGCATGTATGTGTGTTGAGGTTTTGAAAAACCATCTCAGTCATTAGCCCAGTATAGTATCGTGTGCATCAGTCGTGTGTATAGTACTTAGCTATTTGCCCTGTATATTTGGGTGTGCAAGTTGCCAGCGCTGGTTAACTAACATCTACCGTTATATTATATTGGGTTAAAAGGCTAAAATGCTGTCATAGAGTTGATATCCTAGGCCTCAGATACCCTAATACCATCGGGTTAAAAAGAACAAGAGTTGACCAAGAGAGATCGACACATAACAGAAAATCTGTACAGGTAAGTAATACCAATTCAGTCTTTGACTGGGCTAATGTAGCCTCCAAGCCTCCCCTGTCCTGAGCTAATCGTTTCACCTCTACATAGCTACCACATCTACATCCGATGCAATCAGTTTAACATATTCTAACCTTGATCAAACCCTACAGTTCTTGTGCTCAAGGGGCGTGGTGGCTCAGCGGTCTAGCTGTATGCCTCTCACCAAGGCGGTCCGGGTTCGATTCCCGGTCAATGCACGTGAGATTTTCGAAGTAAAATGCCATGTCCTGTGGTCCGGATTCCACGTAAAAAGGAGGTCCCGTGGCTTATAATCACACGATTCACGGTCACGTAAAACTACAATCTTCCTTCCTTCCTTTCTTGTGCTCAACACTTCCTTCCATAACTAAGCTTGCTATTCAAGGGTGTCTCAGTATGTGTTCTACCAACCTATCGCTTGTGTTCTGTTAGAATATGCTAAAACACCTTAATAACATGTGCTATTGTGATGGTTGTAAGAGTGTGTGCACTTGGCCTCACTGTCCTGAGCTAATAGTTTCATCTCTACATAGCTACCACAACTTACATTCAAGGCAATCTGTTTAACATATTCTAACCTTGGTCTACCCCTTCAGTTCTTGTCCTCGATCCTTCCTTCCATAACTAAGCTTGCTATTCCTAGATGTCTTACTATGTGTCCTACCAACCTATCTCTTCTCTTGGTTCCATATATAGAGAGAACGTACTAGCATCTTTTATTTGTGTACTCGTGATGATAAAAGAGTAATTGATTCTGATGGTATAGCTACACATGCCAATGGTCATTACTCTGTCAAGCAATAAAAGCAATGGTATGGTCTGGTACGATGTCTCCAGCCTCATTATATTTAAAGGACACCTACTGAATGCAGTGGTAGGATTATAACCCTACTGTCAACCTCAAATATTGTATGGTTACTGAACACACTATGCTAAGTTTAAAGAGGTGCGTAAATTATTAGAATTGATGATAGTTTTCTAATATTTACTTTATACGTTTTGAGACTTAATACAGTAGAAATGTTTTGCAACACACTAAAATTATTTCAAATGTTTATTCAATAGTCTTAATAATAGTTTTGAAAGCAGTGGTAGATAGGCTTTATTTGTATGAGTCTTACCTGCAGGCTACTGTGTTACTAAGTTTCTGAAAACAGTCAGAAAAACTGTAAATCTTTTTATTATTGATTGTACACTCTTGAACTATTCAAAAATGCGTATGCAATGCATTGAAATTACCTGATTTAAAGTATACATTTCAAAGTCTACGAAAATAAAACAGCTCAGGTATCCCTTAGAATTCTCAAATTTAAACATTTCTATATGCAATTCCTTATAGAACAAGTTGTAAGTCCACTGGGTAGAAAACAATAAAGAAAAAAAGATTATAGTTTAAATTAACCGTCATCTTGTGTTTATGAGCCATGGAACCTCCTTTCTATGTGGAATCCAAACCACAGGACATGGCATTTCACTTGAAAAATCTCACATGCTTTAACCAGGAATCGAACCTAGTCTGTCTTTGTATTTGTAATCCAAGTAATAATTTGAAAAAGCGACAAGTGTGGTCGGTCTTAAACATGTTTATTGTTTTGTTTATGACATGTGTATTAACCAAAAAAAAGCTATCAGCTTAACCGCTGCTCCACCACACACCTTATTGTTGTTGGTGCTCTCATGTTATAGTGTACAGTATTATCATCGCCCCTGTGTACTTAGATGTGTGTACAAGTTGTCTGACAACCTGTGTCACTGTGATGTTTGTGTGTGTGTACTTTTAAACGAGGAAGGATTTGGGTAGGAAGCTGTTTGTTTTTATTTTGTTTCATTTGAGAGACTTGGCCATCATGGTCATTTAGCCCCGTGTACTTTGGTGAGTGCTGAATATTGTCTGCTAACCTGCGTCGTTGTAATGGCTGTATTAGTGTGTGTATTTATAATTCAGGTGAGGATTGGAAAGGAGGTGGCCGTGGCCTTAAGTTAAGACCAATCACAGCATTTTCCTAGAGCAAAAGTGGGAAATCACACACACAAAAAAAAAGAAACACTTCCAGAATGGTTAAGGTAGGAATCAAACCCGCTTTTTCCCACTTTTGCCTCACAAGGCTGAATGTACCCCCATTCCAGCCCTCAAACCAGAAATTAAATTTCTTAGCAGAGCCAGGAATGAAATCGAGGCCTAAGTGGTGACAGCCAAGAATGCTAACCACTACACCACAAGGTGGACAAGTAGTTGTTGTTGTTGTTTCATTTGATGGGGGTTAGTGACATCGTCATCATGTACCCCTGTGAACTTGGGGTGTACGTAAAAGTTGTCTGATAACCTGTGTTATTGTGATGGTTGTATTAGTGTGTGTATTTGTAATTCAGATAAGGCCTGGGAAGGAGGCAGTCAAGGCATTCAGTTATGATATATCTCAGCATTTGCCTGGAGTAAAGTGTGAAACCATAAAAAAACACTTCCAAAATGGCTGAGGTAGGAATCAAACCCAGCGCCTGTCAGTTTTGTCTGACAAGGCTGAGTGTACCTCGTTCCAGTCCTGAACCCTGAAATTAATTTTCTTGGCAGAGCCTGGAATCGAACCCGGGTCTCTGCAATAACAGCCAAGAATGCTATCCGCTACACCACGAGGGGGACAATATAAGGCTGGTCTTGATTGTACATAATCAATCAATAATTACCTCTTAATAATGATAATAATAATAATAATAATAATAATAATATATATTTAGCGCATGGCTTTTTGTGCCGGGAGTGTCCGAGGACATGTTCGGCTCGCCAGTTTTGTAGCTGCTTCGAGACGGACACCCAATGGGTGAGCTACAAGTACCGTTGGGAAGGAAAGTTGGAATGTAGGGACGAGGAGTTGGAAGGTAGCGGCTGTGGCCTGTAGTTAGGGACCAACCCCGGCATTTGCCTGAAAGGAAAATGGGAAACCACAGAAGACCATCTACAAGGTTGCCGGCGTGGGGGATTCGAACCTCCTCGCCTCCCAGATGTGAGTGACTGCCATCAGTTATGCCGTAACGACCACGGCTAACTCACCCGGTATAATAATAATAATAATAATAAATATTCCAGTTAGCAACGTAACACTGTCAACGTCTCCCAGTGACGTCATCCACGGTCTCAGGGCGTGGCGGCCATCTTGCACATTAGCCCCTGCGCCAGCTATGACTCTCCCTCCATGAGAATAACATAGGGGAGTTGCGCGTGGCAGCCATCTTGCACATTAGCCCCTGCGCCAGCTTCGGCCAATTATATCTACTAATATAATAGGCTATCACTCGTTCTCGAGTAAGATTGTCTTCTAAAGGTGAGTTCTTAGATGGCTATATAGCCCAATACTGGTAACACAAACTCTCCCACAGTAGCGACTCACGTTGTTCGGAGCAGCCACTGGCTCTTGTGGGTGGATCCTCCTATAAAACTCACGCTATTTCCTCGCATTGTACTTCTCAGTCTCACGGCTTCGTCGATGTCGTTCGAAACATAGTGGACCTTGGTGGACGAAGCGACGCCTTACCTGACGATTTGATGCTGTAGTCTCCAATTTATTCGTGTCGATTTGACATTTGTTTAAATTGTATTTTAGGACGTCTTTGAAGCGTTTCCGTTGCCCTCCTTGCTTTCTCTGTCCAATCCGCAACTGGCAGTACATGATTTGTTTTGGAAGACGTCGTTCTGGCATTCGAACAACATGTCCTGCCCATCGAAGCTGATGCTTTAATATGATAGCCTCAATGCTGGTAGTATTCGCTTCCTCCAGGACACTGTTGTTGGTGCGTCGGTCCTGCCACTTAACTCCAAGAATTCTCCTGATGCAACGCTGATGGTACTTTTCCAAACACTTTAAGTGCCTTCTGTAGGTAGTCCAGGTTTCGCAACCATAGAGCAGAGAAGGTATTACAACAGCTTGGTACACATGCAATTTGGTTGGAGTACTGCTGTCATGGTTGTCAAACACTCTTTTTCGCAGACGCCCAAACGCTGCACTGGCACATTTAAGGCGATATTGGATTTCTGCATCAATGTTAGCATTTGCTGAGAGATGACTGACCAGGTAAGGGAAGTGTTCAATGTATTTTAAGTTGTTCCCATTGATCATAATGGGGAAACCAGCAGCATTGCAGTTGAACGTAGCAGGTTGATGGATAATTTGCGTTTTACTGGTGTTTATTTCCAGACCTATGCACTTATACGCGTCATTGAAAGCATTGAGAGCAGCCTCAAGATCGTCTAGCGAGTTTGCCAATATAACATTTTCGTCAGCATATTGGAGTTCGAGAACGGAACCTGTCGATACCTTTGTCTTTGCTCGCAGTCTGCTAAGATTGAATTATCCTCCGTCAGTCCTGTATTCAATATCTACACCATGCGGAAATTTTCTTTGATCAGGTGAAGCATAGCGCCAACAAAAATTGAGTATAATGTTGGGGCGATCACACATCCTTGCTTGACACCTGTTGTGATCTTAAAGGGTTCTCCAGGCCCATTGCTGTTAAGAACTGAGCCCTTCATATTATCATGGAGTATTCTAATGATCAGAATTAATTTTGGAGGACATACAATTCGAGCTAGGATTTTCCAAAGAGCTTCTCTATTGACTGAATCGAAAGCCTTGACGATATCAATGAAGACCATATATAGAGGGCGATCTTGTTCTCTACATTTTTCTTGCATCTGCCTAGCACAGAAGATCATATCAGTTGTTCCTCGATTGGGTCTAAATCCACATTGAGTTTCAGGCAGTGATTCTTCAGCCAAAGGTTTAAGACGATTGGAGAGGATTCTGGCAAGAATTTTTCCAGCTACAGAAAGCAGGGATATTCCACGATAGTTGCCACATTGAGCTCTGTCACCCTTTTTAAAGATTACTACTATCAAGGCATCCCTGAGATCATCTGGGATCGTTTCTGTTTTCCATATCTTGTCAATGAGCTTGTGAGGGTGGTGAACTAGTACAGTGCCCCAATCTTTAAATATTTCAGCTGGAATCCCATCTAGGCCTGCTGCCTTATTATTCTTGAGTTGATTAATAGCAATTTCAACTTCTAGTAGGGAGGGACATTCATCAAGCTGAGTTTGTACTGGTCTCTGAGGAATTTTGCATAAAATGTTATCATTGACGTGGGTATCCCTGTTAAGTAGTTCATCAAAATGTTCTCTCCAGCGGGAGTTGATTGAACATGTGTCTCGGAGAAGTTCAGTATCATCTTTTGATTTTAGAGAATTTACGGTGTGACGGGATGGTACATAGACTACTTTTGTTGCACTGAAGAAAGCATGTGTATTGTTGATCTCAGCTAGATACTCCATTTCATGTGATTTAGATACCCACCAAAGTTTTTTCATGGCTCGAGTTCTCTTTTGGACTTCAGCCTTGGCATCTTGATAAAGTTGTTTTTTTGGACGCAGATTTAGGGTTATTTTTCCATGCATTGAGCGCTTTCCTGTTCCTATAAGAAATTGATTTCTTGGTCATTCTCATCAAACCAGTCTTGATGCTTTTTCTTAGCAAAACCAGCTGATTCTTCGCAGGCTGAGAGTACTGCTGACTTGAACATTTGCCAGTGTTCTTCTATATTTTCTGGATAATCATCGGGCAGCCTATCACCAAGAAGTTTATGTAACTTTGGTTTAACATTATCATCCTTAAGAAGTTCGGTATTGACCTTACGTCTTACGAGCTTTCCCTGCTTTCTACATTTCTGGGGAATTCGTAGAGCCATAACAGATCGGATCAGTTGGTGATCAGTCCAGCAGTCATCAGCACTTGTTAGAGCTCTTGTGATGAGTACATCACGCTGATCACGGGCACGCACTATCACATAATCAATTAGGTGCCAGTGTTTGGATCTTGGATGTTGCCATGATGTCTTAAATTTGTCCTTCTGTCGGAAGAGTGTATTTGTAACGACAAGGTTATATTCAGAAGAGTTAGTTTAGACCTACACGAAGTAGCAGAGCCCCCCAAAAAAGAAAAGAAATCCCCAGTACTTACCTTGCCCAAACAAAACGAATTCATCGTCCGGAGAACATTGATGGAATAGTACCAACCCCCCAAAATAATAACCTTACCTTTCATCGTCACATCTCACAGACCCATACCAGCAATCAGTTAAAATCGAGTAAGCCTGGCCAGACTTCGAACCAAGTAAGATGCCACATTCTGTCCTCGGCACGAACCAACCAGTAGATACCAGAGCGAAAAAAGCACTTGCACACTTGGCTTCGTCTCAAACGATGAAATCTATCGTATAGAATAAAAATACAGCCTAACCTTACATAACCTCACTTGACACCACCCGCAACATAATTCACAACAAAACTAGGTTACCGCTCGTACACACCGATTCATAGTTTTCACACTACAATATCCCAGAACGATCTCTTAGCAAACAAAAGATTTCCAAAACAGAGCATACATCACGTTACACAAACAACCCAGTTCCAAAATAACAATAACATTTACACATGATCGAATTTTAAATGAATCACACCTTGGTCAGATTCCCCTGAATAGTCAATTACGTTTAAGTCTACAAAATTTTGCAGTATGTCCTGAGCGCCCACATACAGAGCACTTAAATGGTCTACCAACATCAGCATCATTAATTTTATCATGGGGTCGCACAGGCCTAATATCAGGAGGTCTAAACTTGGGAGGCGGAACCTTGGCACAAACCCTCTGAACATCAGCTTGACGAAGGCATTCTGCTTCATTATCAACTGCATAAAGATCTTTAATAGTTTTCGGACGATCCCCTACGCTAAGGAGCGACCGATACTCAGGGGTCACACCCACAATTATGTTTCTTACAATCTAACGTTCACATAAATTCAAACCGAAAACCTTTGCATACTTTAGAATATCTTGGGCATACGAATTTAAGGACTCTGTAAAAATATTCGTGCACTATCGGACCCATTAGTCGAGCAGGAATGAAAGCAGAAAGGACCTCTTCCAAAAATACCTCTATACACACGCCACTGGGCATAGCACCGGCAACCATGTTACGTATCTCCCCAGAGGTATGAGGAAAACTCAGTGGAAAATTTAGTGCGTCAGAAAAACCGAAAACACAAGCATATTCATGAATTTTCACCATCTCACGCAAAATCCTGACGTATCCATCAGTAGTATCAGTGGTGAAATCCTTTAGCTTAGAGACTCAAGCAGTTAATGGATGACTTAAATTCCCAAAACTCGAATTCTAAAATTCGGAACCATTATCAGGCGAAAGTTGAAAACGCGGCGAGACACAATTATTACTTGCCCCAGGCCACGAGAGACCACTGGGTGCACAAGAATATCGACGTGACCGTTCCGTGGGAACGCTAGGTTGTCGACAACCAAAAGTAATTGTCATTCTACATTCCGAAAAAGAACAATCACATACTGTTCGAGAACCCGCACGACCATAAGTGCCGTTTACAATCGAGTTAGAATTATTCATGGCCAAAACAGGCATAGAGTTACTGACGGAGGCTATTGGCCTACCAACAGGTATATTCACCCTCGGCTTAGACAAATCAACATAATTATTCAGACTGGTAACATGACTGACACATGGGACGATACAAGTCTCAGAAGAAAGAGATAGGCTAAGTGTCTTGAATATTCCCAATGTAGAGGAAAGTTTGCTTTACTGCACCGCATATTATGTCTAACATATTCACTACAATTCACACGCGAGCCTACATTATGCTGAAAGATAGAACTTACCATACAGCTCATTCTAGGGCTACTATAAACAGCAGAAAAACTAGAAGATGTTACGACTGAATTAGGTATATTAACAGATGATGTTATAAAATTCCGAACAGGTACACTACCGGATGTTCCAGCTGTTATGTTATTCATATTAGCCACATCAACAATGCCACTATCAACATCAGGAATAATATTTTCTAAAACTTTTGAACATTCTATAATCTCAGTACTCACATTAGCAACAAGGCTAGAAATTTCGAAGTTACTACTTGGTTCTCCAAATTAACATCTCGAGCATTATCAAAAATATAGGAATCACACCCCTCGAGTTTCATTTTGCAATCAATTAAAATCTGAATATAATCACTCGAGCGATGACCAGAAACAATTAGCACATCATCAATACGGGTAAACAGATATTTTATCCGAGAGCACATCCTATCATATTGAGCAACACTAATACCGTCCAAAAAGCAAATATTAACTACATTTACAATTGCATCTACATCTGATACAATCTGGAACATACTAGAGTGAAATGTATCATCATCAAGCATTTGGTGAACCACATCCAACTCGGCATTCTCCGAAAGAATTGCCCGGGCCAAAATCTCATCTCCGGGTCTCTCCATGTTACGAATAGAAAGTTCATACTTCACTTCCTCACTCGTCAAAAATTTAATAACAGGTACAGGACGAGCCATTACATGAAATCAGAAGGACAATACAAGGATTTGAATAAAATACACAAGTCACTCCTAACCTAACTAACGTTAAATTACACGATAGATACAACCAAAGATAATTTGAGAAAACGATAACCGCGCGAATGCTACCCAAGTACTGTACCGGTACTAAGAAGACCGTAGTGTGAAAGAGGGCCCTAATCCCAGAACCGAGTTAAATTCTAAACCAATCATATACTGTACTTATCCAAGAAATGAAAGCAACATCTTTTACACAAATATATTAAACAATAACAAGGATTATTACAAACATAAAGGACTGTAACACTTGGAAAAATACAATTAAATTAAGCCAGTAACAGACAAACGGAAAGAAAGAACAAGGGGAAGGAGGCGTGCCCAAATCACCAAATTAAATCAATTACGCAAAAGAAATAATAATAACGCCCAAAATACGTAAAATAAAACGGCAATGGAAAACCTCGTACAAGAGGTAGAGTTAAACCATCTTTAAATGAAAAATGTCGAATAATTACACTGGAAAGGGAGCAATGTTGAGGCAGAAAGAAAGAATGATACACGTTTTAGGAATGGTAACCTAGATACAAAGAAAATCCGTAAAATAATTAGCGTATCTGCTTTACAAATTAGATCCTTCATGCAATGACACGGATTAAACACGTCTACCTCAGGCAACATCAATCACAATACAGAACATTATTTAAAAGGTTTACTTTTTAATTATGGCGACCGTCGCCAGGCAACGACAATAATGGGGAAACAAAAACCTTAATAAACGAAAGTTACCACCGTCAGCAGGCCAAGATTATATAGAATATCAAATAAATTAATAATTTTTATGAGAGCTGTGGATCGCACATTATAAGGTTATAAAACTTGGCACCAGGAACTCGACCACAGCAAAGCCCCCAATGGTCTTGGCAGAAATTGTCCGAGCACCCCCCAAAACACAAGAAAGGCACGAGGACCCAGGATAGGCAAAAGGAAATAAGTTAAAATTAAACCCAAACTTCCACGAAAGAATGAAAGATAAGACACCCAAAATAAAACAAGCTAAATATTCAAACAACACAAAGATAAATAGGAACGACATAATATAAACGTAAGGTTCCGAACCCATTACCAAATCAAGTTGAGAAAATATGAGACAAAAACAGAAAGCATAATGAGTAAAGAAACATGATTCTTGGACATTTCAGCCAAGCCAAGGATCACCTCACCGTAGGGTTAATAATCATATAGGATATTACCTAACGCGGCCACAAAAATATAAAGAAACAATGTTACCAATTTTGATTCAGTATCGCCGAACATAATATAACATTTTCGGGCTCCGACACGAGCCATAACTCGCCCCGATAGAGAACTATAAACATTTTACATCTCTCTCACGAGATCTTCCAAGATGGACTGTCGATGTTTTATTGTTCAAATTGTTGAACTCAATCCTGTGTTGTTTCAGAAGTACCAACCCAACCTCAGACAAGGCCATAAATTTATTCACTTAAGATCTCAAATTTTAATATTTTAAGGTTGTCGACACTTGCCAATAGCCAGTAATTGGTTCGACGGTAATAGCCAATCACCTTCGGCAGGACTGCGATCTCATTAGCCACAGCTGATCATATTTAGAAAGGTTTGTGAAATATATGGAGAGATTAATCTTATTTATGCCGGTTTGATTTATAGGTTAAGTAGAAACTCCAGGCATTGTAACGTGAAAATCACGGTTCACATATCAAAATTATTTGAAAAATGTATAAAAAATCATATTTATCAGTTTTTGAAGAAACACAATTTAAGATCAACTAGACAATTTGGCTTTACAAAAAAATATCAGCACCACTGATGCTATTGGGGAATTAACTAGGCGAGTTTATGGAAATATGAACAGTATGAAACACACCTTGGGCATATTTCTCGACTTGGAGAAGACTTTTGACACCATACCTCACCATATTCTCCTTCAGAAGATGGAGAGATATGGCATCGGAAGCATAGCACTGAAATTGATAGAAAGCTATTTGACTCAAAGGATTCAATACGTTATAATAAATGGAACTACAAAACTACCTATAAGAGTGAAAAGAGGAATACCACAAGGCACTGTGCTGCGTCCATTATTATTTTTGATTTTCATCAACGATATTGAATCATCTATACATGGAATTGCAAATGTTAATGTCATATCATACGCAGATGATGCAGTAGTTTGTGTTGAGGGTAGAACATGGGGAAATGTAAAACAAATTGCAACTACTGCATTGAAAATGTTAAAGATATAGCTAGAAGGTAACGAACTATTTTTAAATATAACTAAATCAAAGTTCGTAAGATTCAGTTTAAAAGCAGTTGAAGATGATTTTAATGAACTAAAAATACACACTTTGAACTGTAATCAGATCTGTGACTGTCCTTAAATAGCTAAAGTGGATACAGTTAAATATCTGGGATTTTCACAGGTAGGAAAAGCCAATTCAAACACCTTACAAGTAAAATAAGAAAAACCATCTATACATTTCACAATTTAAAACATATTGTCAATTACAAATTAAGAAGAGACATCCACCATGCTCTAGTCCAGTCAGTTCTTACATATGGTATTCTTGCCTGGGGAGGCTCCTATGAAAATGTACTAAAAGTGTTCAGATAGTGCAGAATCTCATACTGCGAATAATGTTGAAGAAAGATAGATTTATCCGACTATGAGACTGTATGCTGAGACAAGGGTCTTCAACTTTAAACAATTGTATGCTTTTGAAATATATAAATACATTTTTAAAGATAGAAATAGAATTCAAGTTGTCAGTCACGGGTATTACAGAGAATCACTTTATTTTATGTCAACCTAAGTTAAATATAGCTAAACGATACTTTCTGTATTTCTCACCAAAATTATATAACATTCTACCAATTAAATTAAAAGAATTTAAAGGAAATCACGCAAACCTAAAAATGCATATAAAACATTTTCTCGGAAAAAACAAAATTAAAATTTGACAATATAATTAGTTGAGCCTACAAGTTTATAAAAACACTAATTCAATTTTCCTTCTTATTCATTATTTACGTAGAACGTGTTATTCGCCTAAGCCATTATACAATTTTTAGAAATAGTAATCAATGATAAACACGCCACACACAAGGTTGCACCTTTTAGTGGCATATGTGATATCTCTTCCTGCTCTCTGTGAATTTGATATCCTATTTCGACTTGTTTTTATCATATTGTAACAATATAATTTAATAATTGTAAATTTACAGGTTAAACAATGAGTAGGAAGTGTAAGGAAATTCATAAAATGTGTACAGTTATTCTGAATTTTGCAACATGTGTGTATTTGTGACGATTTAATCAATAAATAACAATACGCCACTACTTGCATATAGCTATTATCCATGATACTGCGTATTTCTTCATACTACAAGAGTTATGTTCCTTTCATTAGGTAACTTCCTATGTTTTAAAATATCAATTGCAAGTGAAAAATGAAAATCCACAGCCTGCTTCCAGTCTCCGACCGGGTCAGGAATGGAATGAATGAAGCCCCCATCAAGCGGCGAGGATATGAACTGTGCCGGCTGCCGAAGCCTGTCGTACTCCTCTGGGGCGATGAGTAATTGAATGACAGATGAAATGAAATGATAGTGGAGAGTGTTGCTGGAATGAAATTTTGACAGGGAAAACCGGAGTAACCGGAGAAAAAACCTGTTTGCCTCCGTTTTGTCCAGCACAGATCCCACATGGAGTGACTGGAATTTGAACCACGGACACAGCGGTGAGAGGCCGGCGTGCTGCCGCCTAAGCCACGGAGGCTCCCATGAATTGCAAGTCCCGGGAGTAATTATATCACGAAAGTAATTTGGCCATGAGGAGCTTTTCATTTTATTAGTTCCCTTCTAATTGGTCAATTGGCAGTATCAAATCAGATAATTTATTTCTTTATAGCGCTCAATTTTCGCGGCAATCCATTGTCTCCATGCGTCAACTCACCTTGCTGGCTCCCATAATGCACCATAATCACGTGACTCGATCTGGCTTCACTGCAGAAACTGGTTCTAGGCACACTTCCAGAGTTCATATTTCAATGCTCTTTACTTAAAAAGGGGACCGAAATTACAACAATTTTCTACGATAATAATTCAAAATCGGGTTCAGTACCTGCCGCCTCCTTCCCACTTCGTTACCTAGCCCTCCCCCTCTTCCCATCCCTTCAACAGGCCCCCGTTCGCTTTGCAGGTGAGGCCGCCTGGGCTTAGTGCTGGTTACACACCCCAGTTGTATCCCAGACTCAGAGTCTCAAACTCCAGGACACTGCCCTCAGTGGCGGTAGAAGTGGGATCCCTCGCTTAGTCCGTGGGAAAAGCGAACCCTGGAGGGTAAAACGATAGCGAAAAAAAAAAAACCTCATTTAGAAGTGTCATCTTGCCATTGACGACACGTCTACGAGCAAGGACATTCTACCGGCTCTTGATCTGGACTTGTTTTGTTTCGTGATTTGTTTAATTTTATCTTATATTTAATTTTAAATTGTTATTTGGTTGATATTTGTACAAGCGCGAAGGGCTAGCATAGCTGTAGTATGTGCTTTGATTTATAAAAAAAAAATATGTCCCTATAGGGTAAATTCTGCCTGGTACTGAACTCATATTAACCCCAGCTTCAGCCAT
The DNA here is from genome assembly GCA_946902985.2 of Meconema thalassinum. Classification (NCBI taxonomy): domain Eukaryota; kingdom Metazoa; phylum Arthropoda; class Insecta; order Orthoptera; family Tettigoniidae; genus Meconema; species Meconema thalassinum. The sequence continues at coordinate 41,151,326 of OX336388.2, forward strand.
TGACTGAGTCGAGACTCGAACCGACCTATGAACTTCTCATGTTAAGAAGTGGAATTTGGAAATATAAATTTTATTTATTCACAGATATGTTGTAGGAAGTGAATAAAAGTATATTGAAAACTTTTGGGAGAATTTTGTAATATTTGAAGATACTTAGATTTGGGAATATTTCAGTGAATGATAATTTAACCAAGGAAGGATCTGATCATTCGATGCTGGAATATGACCATGGCTTCAAGTTAGCACGCTCAAGACCGGTTTTGGTTGGCCGAGTTGACAACAATCAAATTATGCACACGACCCGCTGATATGAGGCTAGACAGGTAGGGTTTTTGATAATAAACCAACAGCCAATCAGTGTGGAACACATAATTTTTGTGGGAATTGCAATTACTTCAAATTTGCTTATATAAAGCGAGATTAGCATTTCTACAGGTAAAGAAGAGCAAATTAAATTAATTTGGTAAAACCGAATTATAAATTTATGGACAGGAGAGGATTTATTAGCGAAATTCCGTATAAAAGGCCTCGACGCGAGGCTACAACCCAGGTCTGGAGGGCCACGCGTGCGATTGTCAGAAGGGGAGATTTTATTCCTACTCAGACGCTTGAAGAGGCCGGACCTGTGTTTGGAAGGTTCAGAGCAAGCCACATAGTAATTGGAAGTACGGTAGGAGATTCAACTACATTGACAAGAGACAGCACGATTGCCGAGGAAGAAATGGAGACGCTGGTAAAACAGTAGAAACATTATTTCACTACTGAAACAAGCAACTTTATAACGCAGCGCTTCATAAGAAGACTTCTCTGCATACAAGTCTCACACATCGAAAGAACAAGCAGATTTAATCTGACAAGCTACAAACGTTATTGCTACAATATTCTGACGTTTATTCTACAAATATTCACCGAGATGACATTCTCAAATCAAAGGGGAAGACTGCATTCGTCTACTATTAAGAAGGCTACAATAACTTACTAAACAATGGAAGGAGGATAGTCTACACTATGGAACGGAGATTCAGAGTTGATCTTACAGACCGGGGACCGCAGTCATCGCAGTAGTGGTTTTTGGATGGTTCTAGGCCCTCCAACTCCACATTCCTCCACACAAGATGGCGGCGGCGCGATATCTCTCAAACGCATGGTCAGATTTTAACAAATGAGGTATCGTTGAACTCGGGCTGACACCCCCTTTCCTATGAACATTTTATTTCCATCCCAAAATAAAAGTTACCCCTACTAGGGGGTGAAATTGTATTTTTTAGAAAATCTTGCTTTCCAAGTGCAACATGTGGGAGTGTGAATGCTAATATAAAATTAAACGTTGTCCCACACAAGAGACATGTGTACGGTGGAAAGCCACTATGATTTAACATGCTTGTTTTTTGTTTTTACGCATGCCCACACACAGCTTTGTAAGAGGGTGGGCTTTTTAATCATGACGGCTGTAGTGTAACCTAACCTAACCCAACCCATGAGGGGTGATAAAAAGTATTCCAAGCGGCGCTTGTCGATTGGCAATCCACTAGTCAAAGAGGGGTGGACTGACCCCTGTTGACGGGTCATTGTTGACAGGTCATGGTTGACGAGTCCTTGTGGACGAGTCCCTGTGGACGAGTCCTTGTTGACGGGTCCCCTTTGACTGATCCCTTTGGACCGGTCCCTTTGGCCTGGGCCCTATGGACTAGCCCATGAATTTATCCAAATTGTGCCACAGGGTCTAACTACATTTATATGTAAAGCAGTGTGTTGAACTGACGTTGTTCGCCAGCCCTCACTACTACAATGTGACAACGATATGAAAGGAAAGTGATGAAATACATGTGAACACGTGTGAGATGACATTATTACAGTCCTCCTTGTGAAAACCACATGTAAGCTAAAAGTCACATCCTGTTTGATTCGTATAAGTGCAAAACCTGATGGATAGAGGACATGCCAAGGGGTTAAGGGCAAAACTTGGTGGATGAATATGTTCTAGTGCTAATGTTAATGAACACACACTAGTACACGGGGCACAGGCAATTTTAGGACAAGCCAAGGGATCTAACTTGGTGGATGGATGTGTCATTTGTAGTTGAAAGAGAATAATGCACATTCTTAAGATATTAAGACTGAGGAGATTGTACGTGCAGTAAGCCGACTTGTTATTTCCTGTGTCATATTGCTGACATGGCAGAGAGCGCACAGTTCTGTTGCTATGACTAACGCTGCAGTAATTTGAAACCGCAGGTGTTCATCAAGACAATGGGTGATGATCATGCAAAGTTAGCAGTCATTGGATATTACACAGGTGTTCCTTCCGGTGTCATGTTGCTGACATGGCAGAGAACGCACAGTTCTGTTGCTATGACTAATGCTGCAGTAATTTAAAACCGCAGGTGTTCATCAAGACAATGGGTAATGATCATGCAGAGTCAGCAGTAATCTGATACCGCACAGGTGTTCCTAGTGTACTTTGGACTGACAGGTGTACAGGAAAGGAATTGCAATGATCTGCAAAACTGCTGACACAAGCAATCTCAGCCTATATAAGGGAGGTGTCATATAATTCCCTACTGTCTGTCTTTATTACTTGCTACGAGTGAACAGTGCTTTATTACTGCTCAACAGTTGTAAAAAGCCTTTTTGGTGGAAAATCATTAAAATATTTTGCAAGGTAAGTACTTATTCTTAATAATGGATTGTAGTCTTTTATTACTAATTGATGTTGAAGTTATTGATTGGAATGTATTTATTGATTGATTTATTTGTTTACAGATAATTGGCGTACCTGTAGGTTAGCATATTCCTGTATCTAGTTGAGTCAGTGGCAGCAGTTGATAAATTATTAAAGGTAAGTACCCCCTCTAATAACTTTTAAAACAGCTAGAGCGATATTTTCCAATGTTCACCGCTAGATGTCAGTGACAATGGTTTATTTAATAGTCAAAGTTGGAACTACTTGACTATGATGTGTGAAGCTAAATTTGTAGGTTAGATTTGATTAGCACTCCATTATGTTCCAACGTTCGCTGCTAGGTGTCAGTGACAATAATATTTGTTAACCAATGTTGGAAATACTCAACAATTATGTGAAGCTGAATTTGTAGGTTAGATTTTATTAACGCTTTATCATGTCTCAACGTTCACTACTAGGTGTCAGTGACAATGGTACGTGATAACTTAAGTTGAAACTACTCGACAATGGTGTGTGAAGCTAAATTTGTAGGTTAGATTTGATTAGTACTCTAACAAGTTCCAATGTCCACCGCTAGGTGTCAGTGAGATTGGTATATAGTAACCCACTGAGAACTACATGAAATTAGACTTGCTAGGAGTTCACAGATGATCGATTAAAATACCCTGTTATGACCATTGACTGGAATGTAATTCAAATATTACTATTTTACTTTGTTTTATCTTTTATTAACATTTATGATTTCTTTCTTTTATAGGTAACTAGCAGAAGTACCCGTTCTTCGAACGGTGTTATATATTAACACCAGACATTATCAATTGAGCTACTGTTGCAATGGTAAGCGGTTTGTCATTCCTATATAAGTTTATCAGAACGAAGTTAGTTTTCTGGGAATATCACACACACTGTTAAATTAAGGGCCTTAAAATGTGGTTTTCGGAGACCCCTTATAGACTCGCGAATTTTGTGTCTCACAATGAGAAGCGCTACATATGCTTTGATCGTCCTTCTAGGATAATTTTTATATTTCTCCTATTTTAGCATGTATTTTGAGAAGTTTTTCCCTATATCCACCCTTCTACTGTATGAAAAGTACGGTGAGGTGTTTTATAAATGATTGGTGTATTGACTCATGTTTACCATACCTAATTTTACGATGCACCAAGCATCCGAAGACGATTTATAGGCGTACATAAAGATACAGAGAAAGACAGACAGACAATTCTATTGTCTACAACATATCACCCAGATATCCAAATATGGGTATATCTACCATACGTATCAAACAAAATCATCCTTACGATGAACCCGTATGTCCACAAAAAAAAAAAAAAAGATTAGTTAAAATGTGCTCTCAAACTAAATTCACCCAACGTGTACTTCCTGACGTGAAATAGATTTGAAAGCCTTGTAGACGAAACGCAATACACCTCACATAAAAAATGACCCTCTACGTTGTGTTAGGTCCCCATAAACAGGAAGACGTCTTTCGTAAATTATAAAGGCTTGTGGGGCATGAAAATTCAGGTTCTTCAGCCTCAAATGGCCCAAATTCCTAAAAGCCGCAAAAAATGCTGATTCAATTCAGGAATGTTTGAAAATAATGTTTCTGTTTGTAGATATAATAGACTTTCTGTACTATATGTCGCACGTGAAATTGCATGAAAAAATTCTAGGTTACCCCATGACCCCCTTAATTGCATTAACGAATTATACAGTCTACATTGGTTCCGTGATAACCTTATAGCCATTTGCAACTTTCACAGAAATGTAATAAATGGAGCAGCCTAATAATAATATCGTGTGTCCTTGGGTGCCGGGTGCAAGCTTCGTAATTTGCCACCCAGAGGGTAGCTTGCATGTCGAAATTTCGTTGTTCCTTGAATCACTATGAAAGTCAAGGAGGGTAGATATCTAAGCTCCTTGAACACTATAGCGCTTTCTAGTAGAGTAATGAGGAACTTAGTGTTGGCGGAAACTCCTGAGGTTAATTTTGCCATTATGAACACGGCCTACTGAATTCAAATGGGTTCTTTGACATGCCAACAGCGTATGACATGCGAGTCGTATTTTTGCCGCCTTTCAAAAATCACGTACAGGCCGGACGTTTGTTTTAGACGATTGCCCTTGACCTTGAAGCCAGCGGATGAGCCTGTACACAGTCACTCTCTCACCCTATCACTTCACATTTGCCACCACCTATCTGATGTAATGGAATTCCAGACTTGAGCAGACAGTACAGTCCACGTCGAAGTATTGTGTGACACGGAAGTACACGTTACGTAGTTACGAACAGAACGTCATTATATTTGCCAGTGACTATACTTCAGCAATAGTGTGAAACTGCTTTATCAATCATCGGAGCGCTTGGAGCAGCTGATAACAACACAGGTACTGTAGTAACTCGCCTCCAGGCTTCCATTAAGAATTTTCACTCGTCTAAAACAAACGTCCGGCCCGTACCACGGCCAGGAGTGCACCTGCAATCTTGGGGTTAGTAGACCGACACGATATCCACTCACCCACCGTGGCAAGGTATAAATGGAGTGATATTGCTTCTTACAAAAATAGATGGAAAGTTGGATGCCACCCCTTGAGATAATGTTGTCATAGTTACCGATTTCCATTCCTTCATTAGTTTGTAAAATTAAATTAAATTAGTTTTCTGGGAATATTTCTGATACTGTTGGTTTTAGAGCCTTATAATGTAGTTTTCGAGGCCCCCAAGTTTTGTTTCTGGCACCGAGGGGCTTTGTCTCCTCGTTGTACGCCATAATATAATAATACTAATAATAATAATATAATATAGGGATAGGAATATAATAGACCTGCCGTACCACACCCGCAGGTGTAAATCGCGTGAAAAATTCGAGTGTACCCCTTGAACCCCTTAAGCGCATTATACGTATTGATGAATTTTACAGCTTAATTTGGTTCCGTGATAACCTTCTAGCCGTTTGCAAACTTTCACACCAATGTAATTAATGGAATTGCATTGCGTCTTACAGCAATAGATGGACCTCTGAGAATCTGTTGCCATGGTTACCGGCTTGTATTCGTTCATTAGTTTATTAAATGAAATTAGTTTTCGGGGAATATCTCAAAAATGGTTGGTTTTAGGGCCTTAAAATGTGGATTTCGGGGACCCTTTAGGGCCCCCGAGTTTTGTCTCTCACATTGAGGGGCTGAAAATGATCTTTGTCTCGTCCTTCTACTCCTATTTCAGCATGTATTTTAAGGGAGTAGGCCCTCTTTTATGAGAGGTACGGAGAAGTGTTACATCAATGATTAGTGTCGGGCCTCGGATGGATATCAGTGCCAAATTTTACGTTGATACACCCAGCCGTTCTCGAGTTATAAGGGAACAAAATTGTCCACAGACAAACAAACAAACAGACAGACAGACCAACAAATTATTTTCGCGCGCATCCATAATAAAACAGTCTGAAACGCATAAATAACTCTAATTTCCGTAGAAATTGCGAAAAAAAACATACAAACTTTACTTTTTATGTACGTAGAGATATACTGCACCGCTCGCTGTTGACCGTGTTTTATTGCACAAATTTAGGTTTTATTCGCTAACCGTTGGAGATACACGAAAAGTGATAAGGACCTTCTGGATAGAAAATTAAATGTTAAATCTCGTGTATGCATCAAAAGTTTGCTATTTCTTAGCGTTCTCTTTTTATTTGAAATGGAAATATGAAATTTTGAAACCTAAGATTGTAGTGACGTCACATATATGGGTTTTACTCGCTAACCGTTGGAGATACACGAAAAGTGATAGGACTTTTTAGATAGGAAATGAAATTTTGAAGCACGCATGTGCCATCAAAAGTTTGCTATTTCTTAGCGTTCTCTTTTTATTTGATATGGAAATATGAAATTTTGAAACCAAAGGGTGTAGTGACGGCACTTAAATGGTCGCCATTTTTAATAGTGCAAAATATCGAAATTAAAAGTATCCTATATGTAAACATGGTAAATCAGCTACATCCATGCAAAATTTCATTTAAATCGGACCAGTGGTTCATGCGTTATTGAGTAACAGACAGACAGAAAGACAGACACACACCATCTCATTTTTATATATTAGAATGATTTGGAAAGTGATCATCATGTTCAGGTGTGGTGACTGTAGGAAACAATTCTCAAGACCTGACAACCTTCAACGCCATGCAAATGCTAAACATAACATTAAAATGTCTGTGTGCAGTCATAGTGCTATGACATTTAACAGACAGGATAGTCTTACACGACATGTAAATTTAAAGCATGTCCGTTCATCACCTTTCTCATGTTCAGTTTGTGATCTTGGTTTTTCTGCTGTAAAGCGATATCAATCCCACATGGTTGAAGTGCATGGAGAACAACAGGAAGTGAAATCTGTAAAACCATCAACTAGCATGGAACCTTCAAACGAATGTGATGCTCAAAAGCGTAAACGTTCTCAAGAGTGTGAAAATAGTTGTGCAACAAAAAGAAAGAAGAATGGTGAACCTTCGATAACACATTGTGATGTATGTAATATTGATGTATCTTCTTCAATGATTCAAGGACATTTACGCAGTATTCATCATAAAAATAATGCTTGCCATGAAAGAAATTCTGCTATTATTCAACAAATTGGTAGTGCGTTTAAAAGTCGAACTGCTAGTTACAGACTTCATAGTGAAGAAAAACTCAATGTATTTAATCATTTTTAAGAAATGTTCAACCTAGTGTGCTTGGCTTGGTAGAAAATGATTTAGTAGTGCATAAATCATCCAAAATGAATTTTGAACTCTTCGGACTATATGTAAAACAAGTAGTTCCGTGAAGAACTATACAGCCTATTTTCATATATCCTACTTATGTTAACTGCCACAATCAACATACAAAATTTCAGTTTAATTGCTGTAACAGATTCGTAGATATTGAGAACCGTCTAAATATTTCACATGGTCGCCAGGTTGGATTTTTATTTTTGTACTATTACATTAAGATTATTGTGTACGTGTGGTATTCAAACTTCAATCGCATGATTAGAACACAAGAAGTAAAAACGAGATTTTAAAATTACGCACAGCAGCCATCTTGTGATAATGCAAACCATTGAAATAAATTAGATGCCAGTGGATCAACATTTGTATAAGCATTTAACGTGCAACGTTTCACGGCACTCGGATAGTTAATTCGCGAGAAAAAACATTTAAATATTTATACTTCGCGTCGCCGCCATGTTGGATTTGTGCTCACCAGGTTCCTGAAAGTCCTATAGGTGAACATATGTTCATAGTCTCTATGAACATTAAAAAATTCAGTTTGGTTGCTGTAAAAGATTCATAGATATTGAGAACCGTCTAAATATTTCGGGAGCTCACCATTTAGGAGTGTTATGTGTATAGGCCATAGAGTTATGTACCATTCAAGGACAATTATTGCCTAGGTTCATTATTCAAACTTTCACTTCGATCGCATTATTACGACACAAGAAATTAAAACTTAATTTTAAAATTTCGCACAGTCGCCATTTTGAGGTTATGTAAGAAATTGAATTAAATTAGATGGCAGTACATTACAATCTGCAAAATCAATTACTGTATCACACTTCACTGCGCTCAGAGAGTTAAATCACGAGAAAAGTCTTTTAAAATATTTCAAATTCGCTTGGTCGCCATGTTCGTTTCGTACTTTACACGTTTATGAAATATGCATAGGTATACCTATATCAGTACCCTTTATCACCGTACAAAATTGCAGGGTGATATCTGTAATAGTTTCGGAGATATAGAATGTCAGTGAAATATTTCGCACAGCCGCCATTTTGAGGTTATGTAAACAATTGAACTAAATTAGACTCCAGTGCATTACAATGTGTATAAACATTTGCTGTACCAAGTTTCATTACATTTAGATAGTTAAATCGCGAGAAAAGTATATTTAAATATCTCAACTTCGCTTGGCCGCCATGTTGGTTTTGTAGTCACCAGGTTTTTGAAAGTCTCATAGGTGAACTTCTAGTAGTGCCCTTTATCACCGTACACAATTTCAGGGCGATATCGGTAATAGTTTCAGAGATATTGAATGCTAGTGAAATATTTCGCACAGCCGCCATGTTGGATTGGAGAGACGTAACAAAATTTGAAGGGCACGGTCGAGGTCGCCGGGAATAGTGCTATAAACTTCCCGAGTTTCATTGAAATCGCTCCAGCCGTTTCGATTTTATTAGGGGGGACACACACACGAATCACACACACACGCACACACACACACACACACACACGCACACACACACGGACAAAAGGTGATCTCATAAGCCTATTTTTTTAAAATTGAAAATAGGCTAAAAAAGGGAGTGAAGGTGAAATTACTGATATCAAATCTTTTAATACAAAAACATAATTGTTAGTGAATCAACTAATATTAGTGATACATACCAAAATATTTCAAGTGCTATCATTGTGAAAAGTGAAGAGGTCCAGGAAAGGGAGTCGGGATGGGCGTTGGTTGAAGTACTTTATTTAGAAACCAACATGAATAAATATAACCCCCTTCGAGCATCATCATACATTGATTTACCAGTATGGATCAAACGGAAGAAAGCGTGTGTAAACGTTATGAATAGTGACCATGCATGTTTTGCGTGGGCTGAACCTCAGCTCTCCATCCAGCAGTGGACCATCTGTATAGAACATCATCTTATTCTCACTATTCCTCAGTGTTAGATTTTAAAGAAATGGAATTTCCTATGGAGATAAAAGATATTAAACATTTTGAAAAGCAGACCAATGTAAGTATTAATGTGTATGGAATTGAAAACAAGAGTATAGTAGGTCCTCTATATTATACTCAGGAAGAAAAAGGATGCCCATGTTAATTTACTATACATAACCGAAGGTGAAAATGCCCACTATTGTTGGATAAAACATTTAAGTAGACTTGTTGGTAGTCAGCTGTCAAAACGTAATAACAGGAAGTGGTTGTGTGATGGCTGCTTGCTATATTTTAGAAAAGAGGACCAACTAACTCAACATCAACAATGGGGTTGTAATCATGTTTGTACGGTATTACCTACTCCTAAAAATAACATTTTAAAATTTAAGGACTTTGAGAAGCAGCTTCGAGTACCATTCGTTATATATGCTGAATTTAAGGCTTTGCTTGAACCTTTTAATACATGTTCATCGAATCCAACCAAACCGTTTACCAACACTACTCACATTCATGAACCTTTTAGCTTTGCATATTCTATTAAATGTAGTTACGATGACTCGTTAAATAAGTTTGAACTGTATAGAGGACATGATGCACCTAAAGTTTTTATGGAAAGACTTGAAAAAGATGCAATCCGTATATCCTCTATTTTAAATACTATCATTCCAATGGAGCCATTATCATCATCACAGCAAACGTGTTTTGAAAGTGAAACTAATTGTTTTATATGTGGTGAATGTTTATATACAGATAGGGTTCGCGATCATGATCATTTAACAGGAATAAATCGTGGTGCTGCTCACCAAGAATGTAATTTAAAGTATAGAGTTACTAAATTCATTCCAGTCATTCTACATAACGGTAGCAAATACGATAACCACTTTATCGTTAAAGAATTTGGAGCTTCAGATGTGAAAATTGATGTGATTCCAAATAATAAGGAGCAATGCATATCGTTTACAAAATACGTCAAAACTGACAATAAAAAAACGATACAACTACGACTTTTAGATTCATTCCGCTTTATGCCAAGTAGTCTCGATAAACTTCCTAGTAATTTAAAATCAGATCAGTTTCGTGAAATTCAACGTGTATTTCCAAACGAAGATGATTTTCATTTGATTCGTCAAAAGGGTATATCCCCTTATGATTATATTAGCTGTCTAGATCGTCTTGAGGAATGTTCTTTACCACCAAGAGATGCATTTTACAGTTCTTTAAACACAAGTCATATCAGTGATGAGGAATATTTACATGCACAACGTGTATGGACACAGTTTGACATTCAAACTTTAGGTGAATTTTCAGATATATATTTGAAGACAGATATTATTAGCAGATGTTTTTGAAAATTTTCGGAATATTTGTATGAAAACTTACGACCTTGATCCTTGTCAGTATTTTACTGCTCCTGGGTTAAGTTTCAGTTCAATGTTGAAAAAGACAAAAGTAAATTTAGAATTGATGACTGATACAGACATGATTAATTTTATAAAATCATCAATTCGAGGTGGATTAAGCCAATGCAGTGGGCGATATTCTAAAGCAAATAATAAATACATGCCTAGCTACAATCCTTGTGAAGTGTCGAAGTATATTGTCTACCTTGATGAAAATAACCAATATGGTTGGGCTATGAGTCAATATCTACCACTGAAAGATTTTCGCTGGCTGACACAACCTGAAATTAATGTTTTACATGTTAACACTTTAAATTATAACGATGAAAAAGGATATATTTTTTAGGTAAATCTTGAGTATCCTAAAGAGTTGCATGATGATCTTTATGATTTACCATTTTGTCCTGAGAATATTAAATCTCCATATATCACATCACGAACAAAAATATTAATTGCAAATGTAAATGAAAAATGTAAATATTTAATACATTATCAAAACTTGAAACAGTGTCTACAGCATGGATTAAAACTAACTGAAATTCATCGCTTATTTCAATTTCATCAATCAGCATAGCTCAAACCATATATTGATCTGAACAATAATTTAAGAACACTATCAACAAATGCCTTTGAAAAAGATTTTTATAAACTCATGAATAGTAGTATTTTTGGAAAGACTATGGAGAATGTTGATAAGCGAGTTGATGTAAAGCTGGTAACAAAGTGGGAGAATGGTGGTAATAGGTATGGTGCGAGCAACTTAATAAGCAAGCCTAACTTCCATAGCTGTTCAATTATTCATGAGGATTTAGTTGTAATACAAATGAAGCGTCTTAAAGTAACCTACAACAAACCCATATATGTGGGTTACGCCATTCTCGAATTGTCAAAAACACTTATGTATGAATTTCTCTATGAATATGTTAAGAAAAACTATCATGATAATGCAAAATTACTCTATACAGATACAGATTCTTTTATTTATGAATTTAAATTGATGATTTTTATGAGGATATCAAAACTGAGCTAAATAGGTTTGATACAAGTGACTATTCCAAGGATAATATCTACCATTTACCTCTAGTAAACAAAAAGATTCTAGGAAAATTTAAGGATGAATGTGCTGGTGTTGTTATAGACACCTTTGAAGGTACAAAATCTAAATCATACAGCTATATGGCGATTGATGATGTAGTAATAAAAAAATTAAAGGAGTTAAGAAGAATGTAGTTTGTAAAGAGTTAGACATTAGTGATTAGAAGAACTGTATAGTCAGTAACCCACCTATATTATATAAGAAAATGTTTGTATTTAGAAGTAAAAATCATCAGCTGCATACCAATTTGCTGAACAAAGTTGCTTTAAGCAATAAAGACAACAACGATTCATTATACCCAACACATTTGATACTCTTGCATGGGGAAACCGTCGCATTGACAACTATTATTTTCCTTAAGTCCAATGTTCACCAAATTGTATCATTTGTAGTGTGTGTTCTATATTGTGATATATTTGTAAAACTGTATGTAGAATGTATAATGTTAGACTACTATAGTTTTAGTTTAAAATAACACACTTTACTGTAAACATTTGCTTTTTATATTATGGTTTAAAAATTATTTAAAAAAATGTATAAAATGTGAAAACTGAACAAGACAATGTAAAAAATGTTAAGTGAAAATTGTAAATATCCATTTGTGAAAAATGGTTAAAAATATTTTTAAAAAATGTAAAAAAAGTAATACTAAACAAGGGCAATGTAAAAATGTAAAGTGGAAATTGTAAATATCCATGAGTGAAAAAATGAAAAAAATCATGAAATGACTATCACCATTAAAAAAATTAAAATACACTGTAATCTGGTAAACCTTGTTTTTATTTCACAACAAATAGGGCTTTACAAAATAGAATACAAAGAAATACCAATTCCTCAATCCTTTTAATGTTCATGTCCACTCATCATTAACTTTCCTTTTATAGCACTAATCACAATGAGGGCTGCCAACCTTTCTCCCACTGAGGCATCACAGGATGTCAAACGTTGTTTAGCTTTTTTTCAGCAATACATTATCCGCCACACGCCTTAATGCAGGATGTCTATGGCGATAAGAAAAGTCATGTTCTTTGCACACTTTATCCAAAGGATTAATAGGCACATCACCACGTTGCAAACGTTGATACAGCTTTGTTCCAGGACCACAAAAACGATAATCGGAAGATATATTTCAAAAGGTAAGTATTGAATGACTTTGTCAATGACGCCATGACCAGTACAAGTTTGACATATCCTTTTCCATAGGTGGAGAAAAGATTTTATTTTCCTCTTCATCTGTAGACGATGCTGATGTTGTTGCTTTTTTCTCGCCATCACACCCGTGGAATGAGGAAACAGTCTTTACACTGACTATTATGACCGTGATAGAGTTTGACCAGCTGGCAAGTAGCACACTGTAGCATAGAGGGTATTTTTGCCATGGCCACTTGCTTATGGAGATCATATTCTGTACATGGTTGCAATTCACTTAGCACAGGGTCTTGAGTCCATGATTTTGGTACATGTTGCCAGATTTCTTTCACTGCATTTGCTGCCACATAATAAATCAACGATTTTGGAAGAGCCAATAATTCTTCTTTGGTAAAACAGTCTAGTTTCTTTTTACACACAAAGAACTTTCCAATCGCTTTATCGGTAGCATCCCCTTTCTCCATTGTATAATGTAGATGTTTACACGTCACTTGTAGGAATCTTACTGGTGTCATTCACAGGTAAACCTAGAGTTTTAATTTTATTTAACAACTTACAGCAGGCATTGGTGGTTAGCTAATGAAACAATTGCCACACCTGTGCCAAGGCATTAAGGGTAATGTTGTCACAGGGACAGCCCAAGTCCATTAAATCGATACATTGACAGTAAGACGCCAAAAATGGTTGTAGCCATTGACGTTTTTCACTACCTTTCACTAATACCACATGGGCAGAAGACAAGTGCGCTTTCATGCCCATGTCCAGGTGCTTATATGAAATGGTTCCTTGGTCCCAGTCTAGTTGCATATGAGTTTCAATCCACTGGGTTTGTTTACGGTCTTTATCACACAACAAATCAAACGCATAGGGTGGTTTAAACACCAAATGGGTAGCTTGCGATATCCAACAAGTGGAACAATCGATGATGGCCACTTCTTTAAATATAAATTTGTTATCTCCTTGACAGTCAACAATCAGTGTACGCAACATGTTCACTCTTGTCTGGATCAAGTCCAACTGACAACAGACTGACTAACATCCAGTAAGGTGTTCCCATGACATTTACTTTCAGGGACACTGGGACTGAGTTTTAAGCATATTTTATTAAAAAATCCAAATTTTCGATTTTGACATATTATTGTACCCCTGACCATACCGAATCAATTAGCGGTATCATTTTCCACATTTCGCCATTTTTTGAGGCACGGCGAGATGTTAAAATGCCGGCCGCATTGCCATTTAAACGCCCCTTTCTCTTGGAACATTAACCTGTACATGCATTTTTATCGGTGTAGTTCGAATACGGATTTGAAATTCCCTCTGTACTACTGGCTCTGCATTGTGCTACTATCCACCAATGAATATTGACACTATTTACTACGTAAGCTTTACAAATACTTTAAATGTTTGAAAATAAATAAGTAAATAAATAAATAAATAAATATCTCAAACGGTCGCCATGATGAAATTTTGCATTTATATTATATTTTCTAATTTCATGAGAGTTTCTAGTCGCTTATAGAATGACAGTAGATGCACAATTTATCTTTATTTGATATCTGTGTTGACTTTAGAAGTGTACGCATGGTCTACCTCTGTTTATAAACAAGTTATTGGACGGTAGGCTAGTACTCTTTCCAAATTTATTGTGTTTGTGAAGTTATTAGGGGGGCATACACACATCACACACGACCACGGTCACAAATATGAAGAAGGAGGCTGCAAGACAGAAGAAGGAAGGTGTTACTTATGCTGCAGGAGAGTTCTAATGGGTAATTTGAGTGGAAATATTAAAATATATGCATGTTTTTAGAAAAATGCTGTTTTCTCAGTTTCACATTTTCTGATGTATAGAATCTAGTACGCGTTACAGATGTAATACAATTTTCTTTTTAAATTAACATGCATGTTCCTAAGTACTATATCCACAAACGTGTGCATTACTTTTTGGATTGGAGTTCTGGTTTGCCTGTAAAAAAATAAACCTTCGAATTTCAAGAATTTTACAAAAAATAAACTTCATTGGGGGAAAAAATATATCTTCATAGTACACAATAAGAATAAGGTACTAGAAAAATAAAAATAAATTGTGCTATCTACATTAGTTTGACGCGCTTGACATTTTGAATATTTGAATAATTTGATTAGAAATATTGGAAAATAATTAATTTCTATGCAGCTAGTGAAGCTACATTGATCAAATTTGGTGCACATGTTTATACTACCGCATACTACCAGCAAACAAAATATCAAGATTGTACCTGAATATTTACAGGAATTAGAAAACTCAGTCCCAGTGTCCCTTAAAAAATAAAACATCACTGACTAGTCACTATTGAGGTTAGGATATGACAGGGGGAATAAGAAATAATATAACAACAACCAATTTTTTATTACATTATTTTATTAACATAACAAGTTTTACATTCTTTTGTCATTCTAGGATAGGGGCGGCACCAACTCATACAACAAAAAAGTATTTTATGTTTATAGCGTCCATAACACCGATGATATCCCAATGTCTCTAAACTGGGTGTTTTTGACTGCGACCTGCTTACCGAAGCATCATTGACACCATAAAGTCCACATGTATCATAACTTTCTTCATCACTCAGAGGCACCAGTGAGGGGTAACTTGAATGAAAGGGTATATTACCAACATCCATTTTACCGATGTAGGGGCAGGTGGGTGACCAACGCTGATGTTCTTTCATGGGTTCATTGCTTTCTTCACATTGGTCTATGATGATGGGACAAAAGGCACATTTCACTTCATCTCTTGTTTTTAAATAATAGAATCCAGCAGCCGCCAAGGCTTGAGGGTTTATGAAAGACACAGGCCACGTCGCAAAGGTCTTGAAACGTTGTTCCTCAGAGTTAAAATTCATAGATGTAACGTCTCGCGATGCTTTAAAGCAAGACATGACTGAGCAGCTGGACGTAGGTTAACCTGTTATTTATACACTTGTCACTTGGTTGGACAGTGGATAATAGTTGACTTGTTTGTGATAAATAATCAAACAGTAGGCCGTCGTAATGGCTGGAACATTATCATGCGTTTCAAAATCTAGTCGAATGTCAATATTGGATGGCTTGACAGACTCTTCCAAGTCGGAACAGTCAAAGACAATCAGTGGGGCCCTCGTCTTAAAAACTTGGAGTGACAACATGGGGCAATTCTCTTTTTGATAATACGACCATCTAAATTTAGAAAACAAGTCGTACAGGGGGCCAAATTTATTTTTTGAAAAATCCAAATCCAGTCCTTCATAGGGAAACACAGCACCGTTGAGGAAAAGACGTGCATTTCTTAATTGCAGGTGATCAAATTGTGTGGCATCTTTGGTTTGTTGATACTTGCGATTTGTTTGAAAACCAACAATCATGTAGAGAGGTCTCTCTGTATAGCGAGCTGTTTTTACAGACCAACTGTGTGTGTTGGTGGTAGGCAATAGCGGGTACTCATGGAGTGCCCAGCTTCTAAATTCCACGGGTAGACGAATATCTCTCTTCACCATTTTGAGTATGTCCAGTTTTTTGCTATCGTCAAGGGTTACATGCGGCACTTTCCATAGCATGCGTTGTAGTTGAATTTTTGAATCTATGGGGGCATTTTTGGCTCCCTTGAGTGCATTATTATCAATCCAATCTCTCACCAAATAAAGCACTTGCCTTGCATTCACCACAATGCGCTGGTGATCTTCGGCAAAGCCTAAAATCAGTTTAAGAGGTAAAAATCAAGTAAATGTGCCATCCGTGTGTACCATCCAGTCATTGGTCGAGTCAGGGCACCAACCCGCCATGCAAAGTGTTTTACCTTCTTCCTCACTATAAGAGGGATATAGTTTTATGACACTGGAAATACCCACATTTCGAGTGATATCCACTACGATATCGTTAATTACATACCGCACCTAAGAAAACAGTAAAGCAAAAGCATGGTTGGTTAACTTGGATGTGGTAGTTGTAGAGCCGTCGGCTTTGGTGAGCCGACCTTCAATCTGAATGACACTTTCATGCGGTAGGGTGTTAATATCTTGGTTGTTGATAACAAATTGAATTTCATCATTGTTATTGTGTCCAGGTGTTTGAGCTTGATAGGAATGGACATCAATTCTAACCACTCCTGGTTGCTCCTCGATGTGGTTCGCTACCTCTAGGATAGAATTCATCATGGGGGTTGACGTGGTAACCCAAATGCTGTAAAATTTGCTTGTTAGCGTGTATTCACGTGGCAAACAACTAACACCATTCCTAGACGGTGTTGTTGCTTTATACACAAACTTCATAGTGGCTTTAGCAACAACTTGTAAGTCACTGGTGTGGTAGAATCTAGATCAATGAGTTGTTGATCTCTATTGATCACTCTTAATGTTATATTATTAATAACATCAACAGTCACAGAATGAAAAAGCACCACTGGAGGGTTTTCACGAATAATATAGCAATTGGGCCATGTTACAATAATGTCATAAAGCGAATGCGATGGTTCTTGATTGGTGTACATTTGGCTAATAATATTACACGTCACCGACACGTCATGGTCCTCAATAAATTTCACTTCATGGTCTGATTCATGTTTTTTGTTGGGCACCAACACTCGTGGTATAAATCCTGTAACGGACCAATGGAATCGGGGTGTGTTTTAAAGTCAATTTTGAATGTAGAAAAAATACTGCAGAGATGAGTGTTGGTATTTCCTACAAGTTCAAACTTGTGCGTTCCATCGAGAAATGACTTTAAACCATATTCATTGTTCAACACCACATAAATGTGTTCATAAATGTCATCTATCGTGTATCCACCAGAGTTCAGGGTGAGCACACAATCATCATAGTAAAACTTGTTGTTCACATTTTCACGTATGTTGTATATTCGATTGTACGTTTCAAGTGAAACAAGTCCTAAACCATAAGGTCTTTCACTCAATTCAATAGGCGGGTAAAAGTCAAGGCTGACTTCAGGTCCACGTCCATGCAGTGTAAACTTCTTACTTTCCGCTGACATACTGTTGACGTTTTTGCTTATGCTGCGTCTTATATAAAAAAATTAAACACAAACGTCCACACTGTTGGCTGTTAAATGTTTGCTCACGTTTCACATTATAATATATCTGGATCCTGTTTCCAAAATAGGTCACTAATTCCATGGGCGGGGGCAAATTCCCAAAACCGTCATAGTACCATACGTTGGATCCCTCTTTGACATAAGCTACATAATGTGTTCCGGGTCCTCGGTGATCGTCCAAATTGACAACAGCACATTCCTATTTCCAGGGTCGTGGGGGTAATTGGTTTCGCATAAACACACCTCGAAAATGAGAAAGCTTTAGTTGTTTAGCATAGCTTTCCACTTGTTGATGCGTCAGGGCATGTCTTGGTATTGCTGAGGTTAAAGATGTTTTTATTTTATTTCGAAAAGGTGAAATTCCAAATCCTTGTTGATAAAGGGTTGGCTTCAAATCAGCATTTCTAGCCCCCATAGCAATGGCTTCCATCGTTTCATTTTGTCGCTGACTTTGATTTAGTTGTTGCTTGCCCTGCTGCGCGGCTTTAATAGTTTTTGCCACCGCACTGGCGCCGCCCAAAAGTGAACCCAGAGCAGCCATACCAGCGAATAATGCAGGTAAAAATCCCGCTCGTTAGGGGACGGGAATCACTCGCCATTTTTATGAATCCTGTCGCCGACGTTTTGGAATAACATGTCTCTGTGCTGCTCGAAGGGCTTTCCTTATGGTCAATACATTATTTTTCTTTTTTTTTCTTTCGCAAGGGCTTGACCACGAATATCTTAAGCCCAGGCTTTGACAAGGACAGAGTCTTATTTTTAGTCTTTCTAGTCTTTCTCACCATATACCTTTGTTTTACCATGATGATGATGACCAACAACCTTTCACAAGAAAGTTTAAGTCACAACTAACGTCAGATTGTTATTTCATGGCTGTATATTCCAATTCCCCATAAAGTGGGAAATCGTTTATGGTTTTCCCGATTGCTTTTCATCCCATGTCAACATGAGATGAAAGGATACTTCGTCTCCTGCATTGACCATTTCATGGTTATGGACCAACATCCTATGACCATTTATCTCTAATTGTAAATGGTTCTCATCAGGTATGGCATATTTGATGTGAATGGTTCCAACAGAGTGTAGTCGATAGTGGTTTAAACCCGAAGCAAGCACATAGGCCAAGTGCAGGTCATGAACTAGCGGTATATGGTTTCTCTCATTCACAGGTTTTACATTTGTCAGATAAACTAAAGATACAGATGGGATAAATTTATAAAGCCTTTTCATTTCATAGGTCACGTAACGCTTGGTACAGATATCGTCTTTGTCTTGCGGGTCTTCCACGTGAATAATACGATGGTGATTAGCGCTATAGCCATCCACCGTAAGCTGAGGCACTTCATCATAAAACTCATACACCTTGTTAACCACATACTTTTTTGCAGTAACGTCTGTAGACACTTGAGGATGTTTTACTTGGGTTAACCGCTTTCCTTTAAAGTCATAATCTCCTTGTTTTGTGCGTGGCACTACTGACCTATCCACATAGTGTTTATTAGCAGGATCTGTTTCTTGTTTAGGATCATTTATGGGAACAGACCTAGCTTTGGTCATCAAATCACGTCCAAAGACATCCATCGTCAACCTGTAGTACACCAACAAGAAGCATCGCATTCGCTTTATGACTTTATTGTAACATCGCCCAATGGCTATATTATTCGTGAAAACCGTCCAGTGGTGTTTTTTCATTCTGTGGCCGTCGGTGGTATTAGTAATATAACAATAAGACTGATCAATAGAGTTCAACAACTCATTGATCTAGATTCTACCACACCAGTGACTTACAAGTTGTTGCTAAAGCCACTATGAAGTTTGTGTATAAAGCAACAACACCGTCTAGGAATGGTGTTAGTTGTTTGCCACGTGAATACACGTTAACATCTAAGGACAGGCAGATTTTACAGCATTTGGGTTACCACGTCAGCCCCCATGATGAATTCTATCATAGAGGTAGCGAACCACATCGAGGAGCAACTAGGAGTGGTTAGAATTGATCTCCATTCCTATCAAGCTCAAACACCTGGACACAATAACAATGATGAAATTCAATTTGTTATCAACAACCAAGATATTTACACCCTACCACATGAAAGTGTCGTTCAGATTGAAGGTTGGCTCACCAAAGCCGATGGCTCTACACCTACCACATCCAAGTTAGCCAACCATGCTTTTGCCTTTCTATTTTCTGACGTGCGGTATGTCATTAACAATATCGTGGTGCATAGCACTCGAAATGTGGGTATTTCCAGTGTCATGAAACTATATCCCTCTTATAGTGAGGAAGAAGGTAAAACACTTTGCATGGCGGGTTGGTGCCTTGATTCGACCAATGACTGGATGGTACACACTGATGGGACCTTTACTGGATATTTACCTCTTAAACTGATTTTAGGCTTTGCCAAAGATCACTAGCGCATTGTGGTGAATGCAAGGCAAGTGCTTTATTTGGTGAGAGACAGGAGTGATAATAATGCACTCAAGGGAGTCAACAATGTCCCCATAGATTAAAAAATTCAACTACAACGCATGCTATGGAAAGTGCCTCAAGTGACCCTTGACGATAGCAAAAAAACTGGACTTACTCAAAATGGTAAAGAGAGATATTCGTCTACCCATGGAATTTAGAAGCTGGGCACTCCATGAATACCCGCTATTGCCCACCACCAACACACACAGTTGGTCTGTAAAAACAGCCCGCTCTACTGGGAGACCTCTCTACATGATCGAGGGTTTTCAAACGAATCGCAAGTATTAACAAACCAAAGATGCCACGCAATTTGATCACCTGCAATTAAGAAATGCACGTCTTTTCCTCAACGGTGCTGAGTTTCCCTATGAAGGACTGGACTTAGATTTTTCAAAAAATAAATTTGGTCCCCTGTACGACTTGTTTTCTAAATTTACATGGTCGTATTATCAAAAAGAGAATTACCCCTTGTTGTCACCCCAAGCATTTAAGACGAGGGCGCCACTGATTGTCTTTGACTGTTCCTACTTGGAAGAGTCTGTCAATCCATCGAATATCGACATTCGACTGGATTTTGAAACGCATGATAATGTTCCAGCCAATACGACGGCCTACTGTTTGATCATTCATCAGAAACAAGTCAACTATTATCCACTGTCCAACCAAGTGACAAGTGTATAAATAACAGGTCAACCCACGTCAAGCCGCTCAGTCATGTCTTGCTTTAAAGCATCAAGAGTCGTCACATCCATGAATTTAAAATCTGAGGAACAACGTTTCAAGACCTTTGCAACGTGGCCTGTGCCTTTCATAAACCCTCAAGCCTTGGCGGCCGCTGGCTTCTATTATTTAAAAATAACAGATGAAGTGAAATGTGCCTTTTGTCCCATCATCATAGACCAAAGGCAAGAGAGCGTTGAACCTATGCAAGAACATCAGCGCTGGTCATCCGCCTGCCACTACCTATGCAAAATGGAGGTGGTAAATATACCCAGTCATTCAAGTTACCCCTCACTGGTGCCTCTGAGTGATGAAAAAAGTTATGATACGTGTGGACTTTATGGTGTCAATGATGCTTCGGTGAGCTCAGAGACAAAAACACCCAGTTTAGAGACATTGAGATATCATCGGTGTTATGGACGCTATAAACAGAAAATACTTTTTTGTTGTATGAGTTGGTGCCGCCCCTATCCCAGAATGAAAAAAGAATGTAAGACTTGTTATGCTAATAAAATAATGTAATAAAAATTGGTTGTTGTTATATTATTATTTCTTATGTCTCCTGTCATACCCTAACCTTAATAGTGACTAGTCTGTTTTTTTACTAGAATGGAATGTAAGTAAATGTCATGGGTACACCTTACTGGACGATCGTCAGTCTGTAGTCAGTTGGACTTGGTCCAGGCAAGAGTCAACATGTTGCACACACTGATTGTGGATTGTCAAGGGTTTAAAGTTGGAGATAACAAATTTATATTTAAAGAAGTGGCCATCATTGATTGTCCAACTTTTTGGATATCGCAAGCTACCAATTTTGTGTTTAAACCACCCTATGCGTTTGATTTGTTGTGTGAAAAAGACCGTAAACAAACCCAGTGGATCGAAACTAATATGTAACTAGAGTGGAATCAAGGAACCATTTCATATAAACACCTGGACATGGTTATGAAAGCCCACTTGTCCTCTGCCCATGTGGTATTTGTGAAAGGTAGTGAAAAACGTCAATGGCTACAACCGTTTTTAACGTCTTACTGTCAATGTATCGATTTAATGGACATGGGCTGCCCCTCGCTGCAAAAACACATGGACCGCTGCCCCTGTCACAATATTTCCCATAAAGCCATGGCACAGGTGTGGCAATTGTTTCATTGGCTAACCACCAATGCCTGCCGGGAGTTGTTAAATAAAATTAAAACTCTAGGTTTATCTGTGAATGACACCAGTGAGATTTCTACAAGCGACGTGTAAACATCTACATTATACCATGGAGAGGGGATGCTACCGATAAAGCGATTGGAAAGTTCTTTGTGTGTAAAAAGAAACTAGACAGTTTCACCAAAGGAGAATTATTGGCTCTTCCGAAATCGTTCATTTATTATGTGGCAGCAAATGCAGTGAAATAAATCTGATAACATGTACCAAAATCAGGGACTCAAGACCCTGTGTTAAGTGAATTGCAACCATGTACAGATTATGATCACCATAAGCAAGTGGCCATGGCAAAAATACCCTCTATGCGACAGTGTGCTACTTGCCAGCTGGTCAAACCCTATCACGGTCATAAAAGTCAGTGTAAAGACTTTGTTTCCTCATTCCACGGGTGTGATGGCGAGAAAAAAGCAACAACATCAGCATCGTCTACAGATGAAGAGGAAAATCAAAACTTTTCTCCACCTATGGAAAAGGATATGTCAAACTTGTACTGGTCATGGCGTCTTTGACAAAGTCATTCAATACTTACCTTTTGAAATCCATCATCCTGGTTATCGTTTTTGTGGTCCTGGAACAAAGCTGAATCAACGTTTGCAACGTGTTGATGTGCCTATTAATCCTTTGGATCAGGCGTGCAAAGAACATGACCTTTCTTATCGCCATAGACATCCTGCATTAAGACGTGTGGCGGATAAAGTATTGTTGAAAAAAGCTAAACAACGTTTGACATCCTGTGATGCCTCAGTAGGAGAAAGGTTGGCAGCCCTCATTGCGATTAATGCTATAAAAGGAAAGTTAATGATGAGTGCACATGAACATTGAAAAGCAAACAAAAGTTTGGTGCTTTTCAGTCGGTCAATACGAATGTACCCAAATAGAGCTGGGTTATGCCCTGATCCTGAAATAAATTACATAAGATTAATAAATACACTAGGATGACCAGTTTCGATCATCAAGCGATCATCATCGAATCCATTACACTTAGGCTATAACATCTATGTTTGAGAATACAGGCGAAAATATATACAATATGTACAATTATTTAGTTGCAGTGTTGGTAATGCAACAGTCGGTGTATGTTAAATGTGGTATATCTAATGTTAGGTTAACTTCTAAAATAGTGATGAAAATCCGGAATTTGTCTGTTAAGGGTGGTTATATGGTTTTACAAAATCAACTATGGTTATACTGAAATAATGCAGGCTTATACTTATCGAGTTGTCTCTTTAACTGGAACTTGAAGCAGTTGCGTGTTGCCATAGACACCAGTTGTAGTCGACTAACTCCGAGTGTTCGCTGGGTGGAACTGGTTTTCCCCTTCCTCCCCCTTTTGTTGCTATGTTCTTCCAGAGGTCAGTGCCATATATATTTGTGTGACTTTGCCAAATCTAGATAAAAGTATATGCTATTGAATGCAGGAGTCTGCAACTACTATAGACCGTGGAACTATCTTCGCCACGCATGGGCTAAAAAGCCATCGATACTGAGCGGTACATGGTCTATTGAAGACGTCCCGGCACCTTTAATACTGCCGCGCATATCGGCCTAGGTTAATTGCAGAAAAATGTACATAGTACACCTGATCCAATTAACATTTACCTATAAACACCGCTATTTCCCCCCTTTTTATCTAGCTTGGCTGTATCGCTAAGTTGTGTCTTGTTTTCGACAGGGTGTGTCTTTAGTAGGGCGTAAAGGAGTGAACTCTCCATAAAAGTGTGTTCATTTAGATTGTTGGGATTGTTTTGTTTGGCTAGGTGAATCTCGATTGCTTCTTTTATGTCGAGAGCTCTGCCTTTCGATTCGTGATGAATTATTTTTATATCAGTCTCGATTTTAGTGAAGCTGTGCCCCGTGTCACACATATGTTCGCATACGGCTGAATGTGTTCCGTATCTTATCGCATTCCTATACTCTATATAACGTGTATCTACTCGTCTTCCGCTCTGTCCAATGTAATTAGCTTGACAACCAATGTCTTGGCATGTAATAGAATATACCCCTGACTTTGAATACGGGTCTTGTTTATTTAGATTGCTATTTTGCAGGTGCCTCCCGGTCGTATTATTCGTTGTGAATGCTATTTTTATGCATTGCTTTTTGAATAGATTAGTGATTTTATTTGTGTTCTCATTCACATAGTTGAAGCGCGCGAATTTCTTCTCATTCATGTCCGGGTTTGGAATCATTTTATCTTTATTTTTATGTTTGGCTACAATTTGGTCTATTTTGCTTGGCGGGAAATTGTTTTCCTTTGCTATTTGTTTAATGGTTCTAATTTCCTTATTATAATTGTCTGTTGACATGGGTTTGTTTAAAGCTCTGTGCACCATTGAATTGAACCCCGCTAATTTGTGCGTACTGGGGGTGATTAGACTGATTGTCGATTACATGTGAGGTGTGTGTGGCTTTTCGGAATATAGAGTATGAAAGCTCGTTGTCCTTACGTTCAATAGTTATGTCGAGATAATTTATTTTTCGATCTGTTTCGGATTCCTTGGTGAATTTTATTGAGTGGTGTAGGCTATTAATGGATTGGAGAATTGTTTCTTCGCTTGTTAATTCAGTATCGTAGATGCAAATTACATCATCTACGTATCTTTTCCATATTACTATTCCCTTTGTTGAAGTCTTTTCTAAAAACTTATTTTCTAGTGCATTGATGAAGATGTCAGCGATTAATCCGCTTAGTGGTGAATCCATCGCTAATCCTTCTGTTTGTGTGTACATTTTATTGTCGAATTGAAACGCGTTTTGGCCGAGAACGACCCTCAGTAGTCGTACGATCTCTTCAGTTTCTTATTCCAAATTGTTGGATTTTAAGTTATTTTCGATAGTGTTGATTGCATCATTAATAGGAATATTGGTGTACATGTTAGTTACATCGAAAGATACAAGCCTCATGATAGGTTTCATTTGTAGGGTGTTCAGTGCTGTTACTAATTCCGTTGTGTTCTTTACAGAGTTGTTTTTGTCGTTCGAAAGGCGGCGATTTAAGATTTTTCGTAACTCTTTGCTGATTTTGTAATTAGGCGCATTCCTACATTTGACTATTGGTCTCATTGGGCACTCATTTTTGTGTATTTTTGGTTGTCCCCTCAATGACGGTATTTTCGGGTTCATGTTTATTAGTTTTGACTTTTGAGCTTTGGTCAATATGTATTCTGTTTCTTTTAATACACTTTTTATTTGTTTTTGGAATTTATTGGTGGGGTCTTTTGCTAATTCCTTGATTTCGTTGTTGTTTAGGAATTCGACTGTTTTTTCAATGTATTCTGTTTTGTTCAAAATTACTGTGGTATTTCCCTTATCTGCTTTTGTGATGATTAAGTCATGTTCTTGAATTTTTTGTTTCAATGACTTTATTTCTTTTAGTTGTTTGTTGTTTTGAGTGTAATTGTTTTTGCCCTCTCGTTTGAGGATTTTTTGACTTCGTTGGTGGCAAGATTTTTGGTTAATTCCCTGTCTTCGGATGGGAGCTTGTGACTGGCTATCACGATATCTGTGATTAACTGTTTTATATTATGGTTCGTGTGTGCGTCTGTGCAGTTGTATTTCAAACCTTTGTCTAGCATATCCATTTCATTTTGGGAGAAGGTCACGTTCGTTCTGTTGTTTACCCTGCTGTGGAAATTGAATTCATTATTATTCGTGTGTTGTTCACCAGGTTGATTATTCTGTGTTTCTCCTAGTTATCTTAGTTTATACTCTAGCGTTTCGTGTTTCCTCGTTGCTCTGATTTTGATGGTGTCATGTAGGTGCTCGGTAAAACTGTCCCATTGGGATGCGTGCCAGAAGTTACTTAGTTGCAATTGAATATCGTATAGTTTTTGGTTGATTTTTTGCTTTCATATGTATGCTTTGGATAAACAACGAACTAAGATTTGCATACTGAACCCTTGCAAAGGAGCTTATGAGACTCAGTTTCGGGGGGTGTAACAGTCCATTTCGTAAGTTGTTGTTAAAGCGCTTCATTAACATGCAGGTTAACACATAACAAAATAACGTGCATGAAGAGGTGAATACCAGGATTATAACAAATGAATTTAATAACAGATCAACTATTTACAAATAAAAATAAACAAACAAAACTCCCAAATGACTCCCAACTGAATAAATTACTTGCCATAACTAGGCTTAATCTGAGGAGAGATTATAAATTAGACCAAATGTCCCAAACACTTCAATGACATTGTGTACTTGTGCGGCTGTTCTACATGCTAAACGATGAGTACAAATAAATGCGATATTCGTCACCATCCGGTAACCCTTCATAGGACGAATCTGCATTGTTTAGAGCTAGACAGACGCGGGGAACCAACTATACACTACTTAGATTAATCTGACACTTCCTACACTAAATAAACAACAAATAATTTCCGCTTGAAATTGGAATCAAGAACTGCCGTAGCAAAAAACATTAATGTCTAAAATTAGGACTTTTCAAAATCAACACAAGTAAATTAACACGTGACCAACAAAAGAAATACACATATGACCGCCTGTCATTTTTACAAGTAAATACAACTACACCGCACGGGTGTCACAACAGACAAACTAACATGACCTGAGTCATAGAAAATCACTAGGCTCAAAGCCAACATTTACATCATTAAAACAATATTCCATCCATACGATATGCGATAATTCGTAACAGACATGGCGAACTCCCCAATTTATTACGGTCCAAATGACCATCACAAAAGAACAGGTTTGCTAATGATAGCTTATAGGGGTCAGTTGGTCAACAGGACTGCCCAACAATGAGTCACCGAACCTAGACGGGCGCTAAGTGGAAATCTGCACATCTCTCAACCCACGTGTCAATACCCTCGACCTAGCGTGGCACGGGTTCGAGTCTCGAAGAAGCGTGCTCCAAAGCACAATATACGTATGTGTGTCAGAATAAAATATCTCAGCATTTCCCCTAGGAAATCCAAGAAAATCAACACTGGACAAGGTACAGTAGCCTCTGAGGAGCGCTCTGCCTTTCCATCAAAATACAACAACAACAACAATATGAGGGCGGTAGCACCACCTACCCCTCATCACGAAGAATCAGTACACACACATGACACATGAACACACACAGAATCACACGTATGAGTTTGACAGAAACCTGAAATAAATGACATAGATATTCTTCCACCAGCTTGCGCTTCCGTTCTAGTCCGTGATTATCGAACCTGAAAAGGACTCAAAAAAATGCTAAAAAAATTAGAACTAAGGTGTTCTACAGTTACATCTTAATTTGTTGCGCTCGGCAACCCTAGTATGAGTAATAACCTATTCATAAAAACATCTTACAATAATTACCTCCCTTTCCTATAACAAAATGAACTTTAATAAAGAACCAGTTATCGAATGTAACGAGTTTCGCATTCGCATGGATAAAATCAAATACACGCGCCGTGTACACTAAATATGACTCCCAAGAAAAATATACAACAAACAAATTTGGCCACGCGCCAACGTACATTTAAAGATGATAGTGTCAGCACAAAACAAAATCTAAACACACGAAAAATAATGAATGAACTATTTACAAAGTTCCCAAGCCTTATCTAACTACATATTGAGTAAATCAATTTTTGTTCATCACCGTTTCAGCTTGCAGAACATTAACCTCCGTCCCGGTGCATTTCCCTACGGGAAATTTAGCTCTCCATCGTCGACGTCGTTGTAGAAGCGATGCACATCAATCCATCACATGACCTAACGTCGGACATCTTGGCGAAGTTTCTTTGACAGAAATGTTCAATGTTAATAATATTGCCTAGCTATAATCGCTGTCAGCTACTACATTCACTCACGAATATGTCCTTATGCGATTACTGATCGTAGACTTGCCCTATCTTAGCATTTGCTTAACACACGCACAAATATCACTCAAAAATATTATACACAAATTTACATAAAATTACACACTTCAAACTCATCGCCACTGGCTTGAAAACAAGTCTTAAACATGTCTATCTTGCAGTCCTTATCTCGCCTAGAGATCTCCACTGCTATACGTGAACATTGCTCCTTTGAGTCCAAAGTAAAATGTTAGTAAAGTACGCTCATTTTCGCTTGAAAATCGTGACGCAGAGTGAGGTGAACCTTGCTCACCAGAGCTCAATAAAGTTGTCCTTGAAACAGCTTCTCACCGATCAATTTATTGGAAACTGACAGAATGAGGTGGAGTGGGGATAATTTGAAAAAATAATCTGGAGTTTTCACCTCACAAACTTGGGACTAGTATCAATCTTCATCATTTTATCCAAACGTCTCAGTGCACTATTGCGGAATTAATTCGGATCGGCGGTTCTTTAGATATGCGTTTTCGTGCGTTTTTCCAGGGTACGCAACTTGCCGCGTGGTTTTGGCGTGGTCTCTTCTGATTGGGTGATTCAATCCTGGGTCGGTTGAAACTTTACTCATGACACTCCCTTGATGACTCTAATTTAGGTGCGCGCTGTTAGAAAATTTGTCCTTGAACTCGGCTTAACCGGTCGTCTTCAGGAATAACTACCAAGCTTGCTTCTGTTGTAATTATTGCAACACACTAACATGGCTCACCCTTTGTCAATTTCAACATGTACTGCCTGGGCATCAGTAATAATAATAATAAAATCATGAATACTTATTCACCGATAGATTAATAAGGGTTAATTTATCCTCAGCAAGGTTTTGAAATTCGAAGCAAGTGATTGATTTGGATTTTAAAAACAATATCCATAGTAGTAAAGATAACATCTCTTAAGTACCTCACTCGTCTGCCTGTGTGTACATTCCACTGACCCAATTGGTGTGCGCGCTCCACGCTGCAATGTCATTCACACGTCTCGCCAGACCTCCCCTCTCTCTCACATGATTACAACTCCTGCCGGACCAGCTGTCTTGTTTACAAACAAAGCTCGCTCCACCCAGGTACTACATGGCCACGTATATTTGAGTGTTGGCTCGCAATAAAATTCTGCAATAATGATCTGCACTCATAGTCCTGATTATTCGTCAAATGGTTCCCTTCTGTAATACGGCTTGAGATTAGCGCTATTGAAGACAGATTTAGCACCAGTGCTCAATTCTTCCAGTCTGTAAGCATTGTTACCCAAATTCTTAATGATGCGGGACGGGCCAATAAATTTTGGACAGAACTTGGCAAATACTTTGTTTTTGGGATCAGATATCGGTGGTCTTCGAACAAGCACTAGTTCCTGTTCCTGTAATTCACAATGAAATTTACTTCCTCTGTATCTCCTCAGTCTTCGGTCCGCTTGGTTCCTCATGTGCTCTCTTGTTCGCTGAATTCGCAGCTCATGTGCTAATGACGGATCCCTTGGGCATGGAATAATCTTGTCCCAAGATCTCTGAGACAACCTGTTGTAGTGTACAACTAGTGGGACTTGACCTGTCAACTCGTGCTTTGTAGTGTTCATGCACATCTCAATATCTCTTACTTTGTCAACCCACTTATTATGATCATTAGGAATCATGACTCGGTAATACTTGGCAACACAGCGAATCGTTCTCTCGCTCGGATTTCCACAAGGATGGCGAATGCTCGACAGAACATGCTTTATCCCTAGGCTCTCTAGACCTCGCCTAAAAAAATTGCTCGTAAAATAAGTACCATGGTCCGATAAGATGAATTCCGGCTTCCAAAGCATCGGAATGACTTTGTTCTAAATTCTGCTGAGGACTTGCTTTGATGTCGTCTTCTGGATTGGACATAATACTACCATCTTGGAAAACACATCGACACATACAGGAAGGTGTCGGCATCCTCGTTTCCCCTTAACTAGAGGGCCAAAACAGTCAATAGCGACCAGCTCGCAGGGTTTTTGAGGTAATAATGGTTTTGGAGGTTGTTTCAACACGAAGTTATTTGGTTTAATGCGCTGACACGTGTCACAAGTTCTGATTACTTCCACAATGGTGTATCGCATCTTAGGCCAAGTAAAAGTTACCCCTATTGTCGCTTCTGTTTTGTCCGTGCCGATATGTGCTAGGCTTTCGTGGACATGCCTCGTCAATCCTCTCTGTAATGATGCTGGAACTAGAATTCGCAGTTTGGTGTGATCCTCATCCACGTACTTGTGCAAAAGGTTATTCATGTAGTGAAATTTCGCTTCCTTGGCACGGGCTTCTCGATATTCATGTGAATCTGGCTGTAGTTCCTTCTATTAAACTTGATCATCATCATCATCCATGGGTCCTTTTCTTGTTCCTTCTGAATTTCTTTCAGCTTGTCCAAAAATCCACGATCCTTAGGTGTTAGTGCTATGTGGTGAACATCCGCTGCTATCTCGTTCTCATCTTCAGGATTCCTGCTTAGAGCATCTGGTATGATGTTCATCCTTCCAGGGCAATGTTCTTTGGTAATGTCGAACTGCTGTATGTAAATGGACCAACGCGTAACTCTTTCACTTGCCATCGTCGTCTTGAATAAGAACGTCAGTGCATGGTGGTCAGTTCTGACAACAATGGAATATCCGAAGATCATCTTGCGCCATCGTTGAAGTGAGTACAAAATCGCTAGCAACTCAAGCTCTGTCACAGTGTAGTTCCTCTCGT
This sequence comes from Meconema thalassinum, assembly GCA_946902985.2. NCBI lineage: Eukaryota > Metazoa > Arthropoda > Insecta > Orthoptera > Tettigoniidae > Meconema > Meconema thalassinum. The sequence continues at coordinate 41,182,384 of OX336388.2, forward strand.
GCTTCCTTAATTTACGACTCGTAAATGCCAAATATGATCGTTTCCTGGGTTCATCAGCGTCCTCATGGTACAGCATGGCACCGATTCCAATCAATGAAGCGTCTGCTTGAATTATAAATTTCTTCTCGAAGTCTGGATACCCTAGCTTCACACAATTCTCCAGTAGATCTTTCGTGGCTCTAAAGAACCTGTCGCACTCCTCATTCCATGACCATCGATTTGATTTCTTTAGCATCTCTTGCATCGGTGCTACTGTCTCCGTGTATCTAGGACAATTCTCCTTTAAGAAACCTGTCACTCCCAAAAATGCTCTCACGTGTTTTACTTTAGTTGGTGTGGGGAATTTCTTGATTGCGTCAATTTTCGCCGGATTAGGTCTCACGCCTTCAACATCAATTATGTGACCCAAATTCAGAATCTCGCTCTGGCAAAAGTGCGATTTCTTCAAATTAATTTTGAAATTCATGGTTCTCAAGTTTTCCAATAGTTTTAGGTTTACCAAGTGTTCCTCCATTGTTTCTGATGCAATAAGTATGTCGTCAACTTACCTCGTAGTGAAGCTCTTGACCTCCTCAGTCAGATTCCTGTCTAGTGCTCTTATCAATGCACATCCAGCTGTTTTTACACCAAAGGGCATGCGAGACCAGATATAGCTTTGGTTATCAAATAAAAACCCCGTCAATAGTTGGGATTTTTCCTCAAGTTCGAGATGGTGGAAACTATTCGTTAGGTCGACGCTAGAATATATCTTCTTCCCACGGAATCCCTTCAATACATCCTTGATCCTTGGTGCTTGGTCATGCTCAACTAGCAGTTTACTGTTTAAAACCCGAGCGTGTAGGCATAATCTAATTGATCCATTTGGCTTGGTCACAGCCAATATTGCATTTAAGTATGGGGTTGCTGCTTTTCTTATCATGCCGGAATCTAATAAGTTACTAATAATGTCCTTCACCTGAGCAAAATGTTTCTCTGGGCTCGGGTACAATTTACTCTTAAATGGGGTCCAGTCGGTAACTTGCATGGCATACTGGAAATTTAAAACTTTTCCAGGAATCGTGTCGAAAGCTCCCTTATGATGTCTCAAAATTTCTTCTAATTTTCTTCTATCAGGTTCCCCTACTATTGCCTCCTTAAGTCGCTCCTGAAGTAAAATTTCAAATTTTGACCCGCTAATTTCTTCTTCCGCCAAATGTACCCAAAGTTCCTGCGAAATATCTCGACTGTCAATTTCAACCACTGCTGTCTGGCTTACTCGTCCCTCCGTCAAGTTCTTATCTTCGATCGCCTCATTAGTGCATTCTTCAATGACCCAAGTATTCGCCTCTCTCTCTAGTGGACTCTCTTCCATGTTCAGACCCACATGACTCAACCCCTCGACTTGTTTGAAACTCACAGTGTTATTATGTAAGTCAATTATAGTATGAAAATCACAGATGAAGTTGGCTCCCAGAATGACATTATAATTCATCTTTGGTATCACGATGAAAGTTTGCGAAAATGTGTGGTTTAATATCTCCAGGTCTAAATATGCTTGGTGCTTGCAAACTATGGGCTTGTCAGGAATGACCCCTCGGACTTTCATTAATGGTACAGGCATAATTGGAACGGTTTGTGTATTTCCAATTTCTTTCAACAATGCTTCCGTGACTAAGCTCACCTGGCTACCCGTGTCGATCAGGCACCTCACTCTAATACCTCCAATACGTGCATAAATAATCGGTAATTGTCTGATTACATTGTCTCGGTCCTTCACCACTTCCTCCAGGCAATCGTCCGGGAATGCTACCCACTCTTCTATGCTTGCAACAATCAACTCCTCCCGTTCCCTTGTGTCCTCCATTCTCATGCTATCTGATTTTGTTTCAATCGTGATTTTTTTTAATCCTGGGACCCATTCGTTGAGTTCCGCCGGTTGTCATCGCGTCTCTCCTGCTGCCGTAATAAGCTTTCCGCCCCCGCTCCTTGGTGATTATCTGGGCTTTGCCTATTCGCCATCGCAAGCCCCCACTTCTCTTTCTCTGTTTCTTCGGCATTTAACTCGTCCAAATATTTCTGTGATTCAGCGTACCGCTCTTTCCAATCATTGCGATAGTCCCTCTGATTATCTTGGCGAAAATTCCTTGTATTGTTCCACCTGCCGTCTCCGTTCCTTTGGTAAGGTCTACCATGCCTTGGGTTTCCCCTCCAGTTGGTATACTCTCGCTGGTACTTCCACTGATTGTGATTGTTCTGATTATTATTATTATAATTATCACGGCGATTCTGAAAGTTCCTATTGTTGTTATGGTATTGGTTTCGGCCATCGAACTCCTGCCGTCTGGGCGTAAATTGCGTTCCGGTAGACTGTGTCTTCGTTTGATTATTCTGGTTGCGATTAGTTTGATGCCCTTGAACAATCTCGGCTGTGTTTACACACTCCATGTTCCGTCTCCCTGTCTGCGGACTGACCATACTCGTCTCATCCAAATGGCGGAGTATCTCCTCGGCCTGAACTGCGGTCTTGATATTACCGGCCACTAAAAACTGCTGAATATTCATTGGAAGCTGCTTCCCGATGGTTAAAACCATGTTTTCTTCTGAAGGCTGGTCGTCAAAATCACGGAATTTAACCAGCTGTTGGCTAAAGAACTCGGAAAACCTGGTGGGATATGTGCTGTGATATTTCCTAGTGTATAAATCCATCCTCAACCCCTGCTGCAACGAAGGACCCCAAAACTTTCTCAAGAATGTCTCTCTAAACTGGGCCATGTCATTAAATGTGTATTTGAAACTCTGGAACCAAATTAAACTTGGGCCCTCCAAAAATTTCTCAACCATCCGCAGCTGTTTTGCGGGACTGACGTGTTGGTCGTTAAAGTAGTCATCCAGCTGACGTAAAAATGCTTTAGGAGTGGATCCTGAGTTCTCCCTGAATTTGTCGGGTTTAAAGTCGTTCCCCCTAATTACTTGTATCACTTGGTCAGGTGCCAAGCCGGGTTGTGGAGTTGATGTCTCCCCTCTGTAGTGTTGGAATGTGTCGCTCGTTATCTTCGGACTCTGACCTCGGCCTGTATCCTCAGCCAGCTTCGAGCCCACCGGACTTCCAATACTTCCCTGTTTGCCTACTGTGTTTTCTGCAGAGAATAAAGTAGCGTTTTCTAAGGACCTTATCTCGTTCTTAATTATGAGATCTGTGGGTTCTTGGAGTTTGCACTTCATATTTTCCTCCAAAGCCTGCACTCTAGAATTGTACTCACCTAGCCGCTTTAAGATCGACAGCCTATCTCCTTTAGTTTCGTTCACCTGCTGTTCCCAATCTTTCCGGATCCTGTTCTTCAAACTACTAATTTTTTGGTATATTGGCTTTCACGGCCGGTGAATTAAAACTCAGCAATTCTTCTAGGTTTGTGCCGTGTCTTGTGTGGGGTTTCGCCTAGGACACCAAGCTGGCGGGGACACCAAGAGCCCGCCGATGAGCGAGCTTGGTTTCCCAGGCGAAACCCCACACAAGACACGGCACAAACCTAGAAGAATTGCTGAGTTTTACTAATTTTTTCTTCACCACTTTCCTGATTCTTCTCAAGCTCTTCTCGTATTTGCTCTTGTATCGACTGCTGGGTTTTTATTAATTGTTCCCCTACCTCTTCCTGATTCTTACTTAGCTGTTCTCCTATTTCTTCTCGTATTTGCTCTTGGGTTTTAATTAATTGTTCTCTTACCTCTTCTCGTATTTGCTCTTGTATCACCTGCTGGGTTCTAGTTAATTGGTCTTCCAAGTTTTCCTGATTTTTATTTAGCTGGTCTTCTAAGTTTTCGCGCAAGTGCATCCGTTCCTTCTCCGTTTTGATGTCAAGCTCGTCGAGTTCCTTTATTAATTCGAGTACATTATTATCGACTGAATTAATCTGCACCTGTATGTTTTCGTTCTTGGCCTCTAATCTCTCAAATTGCCCATGTAATTCATCCTGCGTGCTTTTTATTCCGGCCGTGTTGTTTACGCATGCTGTCTCAATCTGTTTTAATTTTTCGGCTACCATTTCATCTAATTGTACAAGTTAATTGTTGAATTTAGATTCCAACTTCTTAATTTCTCCTAATTGCTTTGAGTTATTTTCCGCTACCTCACCTGCCAGTTTCTCTAATTCTACCCTAGTACTTTGGTTTATGTCATGGGTGATCTTTTCTAACTGTACTGTTTGTACTGTTTGTATTGTTGCATGCTCTGATAGTTTATGGTTTAACTCATTTAACTGTTTATCGGTATCCAATTTCTGGACCTGCAATTCGACGGTAATACTACTGTTCACGTCCTGTAATTGTTTTTCACTGTCTAACTTCTGAGTTTGCAATTGCGTCGTAATGTCATTTAATTGTTTATCACTGTGTTCACTCTGAATTTTTAACTGTTCTTCCGTTTTCGCAGACAGTTGCGCAGTCAACTGCACGGACATCTGGTCCATTAACTCCTTGATCTCTTCGATGCTAGCCATCGCACAACACACAAATATATACTCAGAGAAAAACAGGGTCATGCACTGGGATTTCAGTCATACACACGCACACATGTCTTGATATTTAAATACTACTGATTCTAATTTAATAAACATTTCAGTAATCAAAATTTTACTGAATCAATGACTCTTATTTCCAAACAACAAAATAACTCCCTTGTTATCTGCTTTTAAATTCCTAACCAACAGGATTAATGAACAACACCAATTAACCGAAGTTATTTAAATGTAAAAATAAGGCAACACCTTCCTGCTTTGACTGAGTTCAATAATATGCAAATTTTCTAATTTTATGCCGGGCGCCAGAACAAGTTAACAACAAATACAATATCAACTTCTAACCTTGTTCAATATTTCTAACTTTAAGAACTCAGTGATTTTACTAATGCACATGGCGGTACAACATCGCCTCGATTTACTGAATATACACTTGCCCGCTTGACCTGGCATTATTTCTCAGCGAAATAAGTATGATATCAGCAAAGCAACAACAACAACAGTCCCACTTGGGCAGACATTTTTGATAAATGAACCCTTGCAAAGAAGCTTATGAGACTCAGTTTCGGGGGGTGCAACAGTCCATTTCGTAAGTTGTTGTTAAAGCGCTGCATTAACATGCAGGGTAACACATAACAAAATTACATGCAGGAAGAAGTGAATACCAGGGTTATAACAAATGAATTTAATAACAGATCAACTATTTACAAATAAAAATAAACCAACAAATCTCCCAAATGACTCCCAACTGAATAAATTACTTGCCATAACTAGGCTTAATCTCAGGAGAGATTATACATTGGACAAAATGTCCCAAACACTTCAATGACATTGTGTACGTGTGCGGCTGTTCTACATGCTTAACGATGAGTACAAATAAATGCGAGATTCGTCACCATCCGGTAACCCTTCAGAGGACGAATCTGCATTGTTTAGAGCTAGACAGACGCGGGGAACCAACTATACACTACTTAGATTAATCTGACACTTCCTACACTAAATAAACAACAAATAATTTCCACTTGAAATTGGAATCAAGAACTGCCGTAGCAAAAAACATTAATGCCTAAAATTAGGACTTTTCAAAATCAACACAAGTAAATTAACACGTGACCTACAAAAGAAATACACATATGACCGCCTGTCATTTTTACAAGTAAATACAACTACACCGCACGGGTGTCACAACAGACAAACTAACATGACCTGAGTCATAGAAAATCACTAGGCTCAAAGCCAACATTTACATCATTAAAACAATATTCCATCCATACGATATGGGATAATTCGTAACAGACATGGCGAACTCCCCAATTAATTACGGTCCAAATGGCCATCACAAAAGAACAGGTTTGCTAATGATCAACAGGACTGCCTAACAATGAGTCACCGAACCTAGACGGACGCTAAGTGGAAATCTGCACATCTCTCAACCCACGTGTCAATACCCTCAGCCTAGCGTGGCACGGGTTCGAGTCTCGAAGAAGCGTGCTCCAAAGCACAATATACGTATGTGTGTCAGAATAAAATATCTCAGCATTTCCCCTAGGAAATCCAAGAAAATCAACACTGGACAAGGTACAGTAGCCTCTGAGGAGCGCTCTGCCTTTCCATCAAAATACAACAACAACAACAATATGAGGGCGGTAGCACCACCTACCCCTCATCACGAAGAATCAGTACACACACATGACACATGAACACACACAGAATCACACGTATGAGTTTGACAGAAACCTGAAATAAATGACATAGATATTCTTCCACCAGCTTGCGCTTCCGTTCTAGTCCGTGATTATCGAACCTGAAAAGGACTCAAAAAAATGCTAAAAAAATTAGAACTAAGGTGTTCTACAGTTACATCTTAATTTGTTGCGCTCGGCAACCCTAGTATGAGTAATAACCTATTCATAAAAACATCTTACAATAATTACCTCCCTTTCCTATAACAAAATGAACTTTAATAAAGAACCAGTTATCGAATGTAACGAGTTTCGCATTCGCATGGATAAAATCAAATACACGCGCCGTGTACACTAAATATGACTCCCAAGAAAAATATACAACAAACAAATTTGGCCACGCGCCAACGTACATTTAAAGATGATAGTGTCAGCACAAAACAAAATCTAAACACACGAAAAATAATGAATGAACTATTTACAAAGTTCCCAAGCCTTATCTAACTACATATTGAGTAAATCAATTTTTGTTCATCACCGTTTCAGCTTGCAGAACATTAACCTCCGTCCCGGTGCATTTCCCTACGGGAAATTTAGCTCTCCATCGCCGACGTCGTTGTAGAAGCGATGCACATCAATCCATCACATGACCTAACGTCGGACATCTTGGCGAAGTTTCTTTGACAGAAATGTTCAATGTTAATAATATTGCCTAGCTATAATCGCTGTGAGCTACTACTTTCACTCACAATATGTCCTAATACGATTACTGATCGTAGACTTGCCCTATCTTAGCATTTGCTTAACACACGCACAAATAACACTCAAAAATATTATACACAAATTTACATAAAATTACACACTTCAAACTCATCGCCACTGGCTTGAAAACAAGTCTTAAACATGTCTATCTTGCATTCCTTATCTCGCCTAGAGATCTCCACTGCTATACGTGAACATTGCTCCCTTGAGCCCAAAGGAAAATGTTAGTAAAGTACGCTCATTATCGCTTCAAAATCGTGACGCAGAGTGACGTGAACCTTGCTCACCAGAGCTCAATAAAGTTGTCCTCGAAACAGCTTCTCACCGATCAATTTATTGTAAACTGACAGAATGAGGTGGAGTGGGGAGAATTTGAAAAAATAATCTGGAGTTTTCACCTCACAAACTTGGGACTAGTATCAATCTTCATCATTTTATCCAAACGTCTCAGTGCACTATTGTGGAATTAATTCGGATCGGCGGTTCTTTAGATATGCGTTTTCGCGCGTTTTTCCAGGGTACGCAACTTGCCGCGTGGTTTTGGCGTGGTCTCTTCTGATTGGGTGATTCAATCCTGGGTCGGTTGAAACTTTACTCATGACACTCCCTTGATGACACTAATTTAGGTGCGCGCTGTTACAAAATTTGTCCTTGAACTCGGCTTAACCGGTCGTCTTCAGGAATAACTACCAAGCTTGCTTCTGTTGTAATCATTGCAACACACTAACATGGCTCCCCCTTTGTCAATTTCAACATGTACTGCCTGGGCATCAGTAATAATAATAATAAAATCATGAATACTTATTCATCGATAGATTAATAAGGGTTAAATACATAAGAAAGAAAAAATCAACCAACAACTAGAAGATATTCAATTGCAACTAAGTAACTTCTGGCACGCATCCCAATGGGACAGTTTTACCGAGCACCTACATTACACCATCAAAATCAGAGCAGCGAGGAAACACGAAACGCTAGAATATATACTAAGAAAACTAGGTGAAACACAGAATAATCAACCTAGTGAACAACACACGAATAATTATGAATTCAATTTCCACAGCAGGGTAAACAACCGAACGAACGTAACCTTCTCCCAAAATGAAATGGATATGCTAGATAAAGTTTTGAAATACAACTGCACAGACGCACACACGAACCATAATATAAAACAGTTAATCACAGATATCGTGATAGCCAGTCACAAGCTCCCAGCAGAAGACAGGGAATTAACCAAAAATCTTGCCACCAACGAAGCCAAAAAATCCTCAAACGAGAGGGCGAAAACAATTACACTCAAAATAACAAACAACTAAAAGAAGTAAAGTCATTGAAACAATAAATAAAAGAACATGACTTAATCATCACAAAAGCAGATAAGGGAAATACCACAGTAATTTTGAACAAAACAGAATACATTGAAAAAACAGTCGAATTCCTAAACAACAACGAAATCAAGGAATTAGCGACCCCACCAATAAATTCCAAAGACAAATAAAAAGTGTATTAAAAGAAACAGAATACATATTGACCAAAGCTTAAAAGTCAAAACTAATAAACATGAACCCGAAAATACCGTCATTGAGGGGACAACCAAAAATACACAAAAATGAGTGCCCAATGAGACCACTAGTCTATTGTAGGAATGCGCCTGATTACAAAATCAGCAGAGTGTTACTAAAAATCTTAAAACGCCGCCTTTCGAACGACAAAAACAACTCTGTAAAGAACACAACGGAATTAGTAACAGCAGTGAACACCCTACAAATGAAACCTAGCATGAGGCTGGTATCTTTCGAAGTAACTAACATGAACACCAATATTCCTATTAATGATGCAATCAACACTATCGAAAATAACTCAAAATCCAACAATTCGGAAAAAGAAACTGAAGAGATCGTACGACTACTGAGGGTCGTCCTAGGCCAAAACGCGTTTCAATTCGACAATAAAATGTACACACAAACAGAAGGATTAGCGATGGGTTCACCACTAAGCGGATTAATCGCTGACATCTTCATCAACGCACTAGAAAATAAGTTTTTAGAAAAGACTTCAACAAAGGGAATAGTAATATGGAAAAGATACGTAGATGATGTAATTTGCATCTACGATACTGAATTAACAAGCGAAGAAAGAATTCTTCAATCCATTAATAGCCTACACCACTCAATAAAATTCACCAAGGAATCCGAAACAGATCGAAAAATAAATTATCTCGACATAACTATCGAACGTAAGGACAACAAGCTTTCATACTCCATATTCCGAAAAGCCACACAAACCTCACATGCAATCGACAATCAGTCTAATCACCCCCAGTACGCACAAATTAGCGGGGTTCAATTCAATGGTGCACAGAGCTTTAAACATACCCATATCAACAAACAATTATAATAAGGAAATAAGAACCATTAAACATATAGCAAAGGAAAACAATTTCCCGCCAAGCAAAATAGACCAAATTGTAGCCAAACATAAAAATAAAGATAAAATGATTCCAAAACCGGACATTAATGAGAAAAAATTCGCGCGCTTCAACTATGTGAATGAGAACACATATAAAATCACTAATCTATTCAAAAAGCAATGCATAAAAATAGCATTCACAACGAATAATACGACCGGGAGGCACCTGCAAAATAGCAATCTAAATAAACAAGACCCGTATTCAAAGTCAGGGGTATATTCTATTACATGCCAAGACATTGGTTGTCAAGCTAATTACATTGGACAGAGCGGAAGACGAGTAGATACACGTTAGAATGAACATAGGAATGCGATAAGATACGGAACACATTCAGCCGTATGCGAACATATGTGTGACACGGGGCACAGCTTCACTAAAATCGAGACTGATCTAAAAATAATTCATCACGAATCGAAAGGCAGAGCTCTCGACATAAAAGAAGCAATCGAGATTCACCTAGCCAAACAAAACAATCCCAACAATCTAAATGAACACACTTTTATGGAGAGTTCACCCCTTTTCGCCCTACTAAAAACACACCCTGTCGAAAACAAGACACAACTTAGCGATACAGCCAAGCTAGATAAAAAGGGGGGAAATAGCGGTGTTTATAGGTAAATGTTAATTGGATCACGTGTACTATGTACATTTTTCTGCAATAAATCTAGGCCGATATGCGCGGCTGTATTAAAGGTGCCGGGACGTCTTCAATGGACCGTGTACCGCTCAGTATCGATGGCTTTTTAGCCCATGAGTGGCGAAGATAGTTCCACGGTCTATAGTAGTTGCAGACTCCTGCATTCAATAGCATATACTTTTGTCTAGATTTGGCAAAGTCACACAAATATATATGGCACTGACCTCTGGAAGAACATAGCAACTAAAGGGGGAGGAAGGGGAAAACCAGTTCCACCCAGCGAACACTCGGAGTTAGTCGACTACAACTGGTGTCTATGGCAACACGCAACTGCTTCAAGTTCCAGTTAAAGAGACAACTCGATAAGTATAAGCTTGCATTATTTCAGTATAACCATAGTTGATTTTGTAAAACCATATAATCACCCCTAACAGACAAATTCCGGATTTTCATCACTATTTTAGAAGTTTACCTAACATTAGATATACCACATTTAACATACACCAACTGTTGCATTACCAACACTGCAACTAAATAATTGTACATATTGTATATATTTTCACCTGTATTCTCAAACATAGATGTTATTGCCTAAGTGTAATGGATCTGATGATGATCGCTTGACGATCGAAACTGGTCATCCTAGTGCATTTATTAATCTTATGTAATTTATTTCAGGATCAGGGCATAACCCAGCTCTATTTGGGTACATTCGTGTTGACCGACTGAAAAGCACCAAACTTTTGTTTACTTAGGCAACACTTAAAAATGGCTTCAAACCTCACAACATTGAAAAGGATTGAAGAATTGGAATTTTCTTAGTACTCTATTTTGTAAAGCCCTATTTGTTGTGAAATAAAAAACAAGGTTTACCAGATCACAATGTCTTTTAATTTTTAAAATGGTGATAGCCATTTTTTTATTTTTTCACACATGGATATTTACAATTTCCCCTTTACATTTTTACATTACCCTTGTTTAGTTTTACATTTTGTACATTTAAAAAAAATACTAACCATTTTTCACACATGGATATTCACAATTTTCACTTTACATTTTTACATTGTCTTGTGCAGTTTTTCACATTTTGTACATTTTTTAAATCATTTGTTTAACCATAATATAAAAAGCAAATTTTTAAAGTAAAGTGTGTTATTTTAAACTAAAACTATTGTGTCTAATATTATACATTCAACATACAATTTTGCAAATATATCACAAAATAAAACACACGACAAATGATAAAATATGGGGAACATTAGACTTAAGTAAAGTAATAGTCGTCAATGCGACTGTTGCCCCAAGCAAGAGTATCAAATGAGTTGGGTATAATGAATCGTTTGTTGTCTTCATTACTTAAAGCAACTTTGTTTGGCAAATTGGAATGTAGCTGATTATTTTTACTGCTAAATACACACATTTTCTTATATAATATAGGTGGGTTACTGACTATACAGTTCTTATAATCAATTATGTCCAACTCTTTATTAACAACATTCTTTTTCACTCCCTTTGATTTTTTTCTACATCATCAATTGTCATATAGCTGTATGATTTAGATTTTGTGCCTAAAAAGGTGACTATAACAACACCCGCACATTCATCCTTACATTTTCCTAGAACCTTTTTGTTTACTAGAGGTAAATGGTAGATATTATCCTTGGGATAGTCACTTGTATCAAACCTGTTTAGCTCAGTTTTGATATCCTCATAAAAATCATCAGTTTTAAATTCATAAATAAAATAATCTGTATCTGTATAGAGTAATTTAGCATTATCATGATAGTTTTTCTTAACATAATCATAGTGAAATTCACACATAAGTGTTTTTGACAATTCCAGAATTGCGTAACCCACATATATAGGTTTGTTGTAGGTTACATTAAGAAGCTTCATTTGTATTACAATTAAATCCTCATGAATAATAGAACAGCTATGGAAGGTAGGCTTGCTTATTAAGTTGTTCGCACCATACCTTTGACCTTCATTCTCCCACTTTCTTATCAACTTAACATCAACTCGTATATCAACATTCTCCATAGTCTTTCCAAAAACACTATTATTCATAAGTTTGTAAAAATCTTTTTCAAAACCATTTGTTGATAGTGTTCTTAAATTATTGTTCAGATCAATATAAGGTTTGAGCCATGCTGACTGATGAAATTGTAATACACGATGAATTTTGTTAGTTTTAATCCATGTTGTAGACACTGTTTTAAGTTTTGATAATGTATTACATATTTACATTTATCACTTACAATAGCAATTAACATTTTTGTTCGTGATGTTATATATGGAGATTTCATATTCTCAGGACAGAATGGTAGATCATTATGTTCATCATGTAACTTTTAGGGTACTCAAGATTTACCTCTAAAATATATCCTTTTTCATCGTTATCATTTAAAGTGTTAACATGGAAAACATCAATTTCAGGTTGTGTCAGCCAGCGAAAATCTTTTAATGGTAGATATTGACTAATAGCCCAACCATATTGGTTATTTGCATCGAGGTAGACAATACAATTTGACTCTTCACAAGGGTTGTAGCTAGGCATGTATTTATTATTTGCTTTAGAATATCGCCCACTACATTGGCTTAATCCTCCTCGAATTGATGATTTTATAAAATGAATCATGTCTATATCAGTCATCAATTCTAAATTTACTTTTTTCAACATTGAACTGAAACTTAACCCAGGAGCAGTAAAATACTGACAAGGATCACGGTCATAAGTTTTCATACAAACATTCCTAAAATTTTCAAACACATCTGCTAATAGCATCGCATCTGTCTTCAAATATATGTCTGAAAATTCACCTAAAATTTGAATGTCAAACTGTGTCCATACACGTTGTGCTTGTAATTATTCCTGATCACTGATATGACTTGTGTTTAAGGAACTGTAAAATGCATCTTTTGGTGGCAAAGAACACTCCCCAAGACGTTCCACACAGTTAATATAGTCATAAGGGAATATACGCTTGGACGAATCAAATTAAAATCATCTTCTTTAGGAAAGACACGTTGAATTTCACGAAACCGGTATGATTTTAAATTACTAGCAAGCTAATCAAGACTACTCGGCATAAAACGGAATGAATCTAAAAATCGCAGTTTAATGTTTTTTATTGGCAGTTTTGATGTATTTAGTGAACGATATGTATTGTTCCTTATTATTTGCAATCACATCAGTTTTCACATCTGAAGCTCCAAATTCTTTAACGATAAAGTGGTTGTCGTATTTGCTACCGTTATGTAGAATGACTGGAATGAATTTACTTACTCTATACTTTAAATTACATTCTTGGTGAGCAGCAACACGATATTTCCCTGTTAAATGGTCGTGATCGCGAACCCTGTCTGTATATAAACATTCACCGCATATAAAACAATTAGTTTAGGTTTCAAAACCCATTTTCTGTGATGATGTTAGTGGCTCCATTGGAATGATAGTATTTAAAATAGAGGATATACGGATTGCATCTTTTTCAAGTCTTTCCATAAAAACTTAAGGTGCATCAGGTCCTCTATAGAGCTCAAACTTATTTAAAGAGTCATCATAGCTAAATTTAATATAATATGCAAAGCTAAAAGGTTCATGAATGTGAGTGGTGTTGGTAAAAGGTTTGGATGGATTCGATGAACATGTATTAAATGGTTTTAGCAAAGCTTTAAAGTCTGCATATATAACAAATGGTACTCGAAGCTGCTTCACAAAGTCCTTAAATTTCAGAATGTTATTTTTAGGAGTCGGTAATACCGTACTGCGCCCGAATTCACCAATCAGTACCTATATCCGCTGCACTGTAAAGGATTAAAGACACGTAGCTACCCAGCTCACAAACTTACCATTGTCTGCTAAGTAAAAATTGGGAATTCTAGGATCATACAGGGTAGATCTATAAAAGAAAATAGTACTACCAACCTAGGTACAACTTTCTACTAGCATTTACATTTAAGCAAATCGAGAAACTCCAATCTCGAGGGGTGATAAGGTCTGTCCATAGTGAGCGCGTGTATCCTACCTAGCAGTACTATTTTCGGCGTTGACAAAATGAAAACGATGTCAGCTAAGAAAAAAAATTGGCTAATTCGCTAAAAAGCGGCAGCCGTTTATTGAGTTAAGGAAATACACACATGTCCTGGATGCATATCGATGATTAGTGTCTACTTGACACTGCAAGAAATGAAAACTCAAGATAAACTAAACACGTGTCACTAATACATTATGTCCTGAAAATAAAGGTTGGAGAATTCGGTACTCCACTGATTCCTTCTTCTCTCATCGGAGAATGTAGCATTCCTTTGCCATTACAAAAATTAAACACAAAATTTATAAAAAACGATAAACTCGAGTGAAGTTACTCAGAACCTCCACTGAAATATGAGAAATTATGAAACGGCGTTATTTCAAACATTACCCTATATTACACATTGTGTTTCATATTTGATCCGTAGTTCCACATCTAAATATGTAAGATCAAGATTTACTCGGTATTAAATATATATCCATATGTACAATGATTTGTGATTCGCACAAATATTCACTTAACTGCGTTGAAGTGATTTAATTTCCTTTAATATACATGAGTCTTTACAACTCAAACTTCCTGAACAAACATGGTAACTCTATCGGTTGAAAGTATAAATACTAGTCTGAATCAAGAGAACATAGGTGACAAACGTTTAAGTACAGCACTCCTCTAACTTTGTTTTCTCCCATTTGATTATTAAATCTAGAGAAATTCCTGAAATTCTTTGCTCGACTTACATTATCTTTGATAAACGTGAATATTCGAAGTGCATTTGACCTTCATTCCACACTTCCGTTCCAAAATTATACAACAATCACATTATTTCTTAAACACCCTGTACAGAACTTCCCTCAAATGCAATTAAACAATGTCACATACGCTGTGATCAAAACTAGGGAACATGACTCCTCAGTCTCCTTTTGTGAAAATACGCAACTCATTTACGTCTACGATTCCTTTCTTGCATGGTATTCCAAATCTAAATCCCATTTCAGTGCATTTTCTCAATCAATGCAAAGACAATCGGTAACTCTCTTAAATATCTACGACCATTGTGAATATTGTTCAAGAAACAAACTTTAACAAATTCCTCTACTCTTATACAAAATTTCCTCGTGCCTATAACTTCAAATCTTTAATTACTTTCTGTACAGTTACTTTATATCACCCTGTGATTTAACTTTCTTAACTCCTTTACACGTATTTGAATTCAGTTATTACATTATTGTAACTTTCAAAGAATTGTCAGCAAGAATTCGTATTTAAAAATGATATAAGTGTGTCCTCTTTTCCTGTGAATACACTTAAGTCTTAGCTATCTTCGTGAAATATTTTGTTTAACAAATTTTTAACTAGGATTTTTAATGCTCTAAATGTTTTATTGGACACACATATAAATGTTCTTGAAACACCTTTGTTACTAGGAAATGTGGTTTATTACGTTTACCGCATAGTTCTACATAACTGTCTGTTTCATTACAATGAATTTGGTATTCATTGATTTAATTGTCTATATCAAGTATATAGACTATCTTTTACCAGATTTTATGTCGTGTAACAATCCATTTTTGTACACAGTTGGTTTATAATAAATTTCTGACACTCGAATCAACATCTTGAGTTGTCGAAATTTATTTGACACTTCGTAACGTAGCTTTTTAAATATACGGTACTTAAGTTTTTCAATATACGTTCCATCGCTGCGCATAAAACAGATTTATTTAATTTAACGCAAGTATCTATAATTCTAAACGACTTTATATTGAAATGATTTAACGTTGACAACAGCAATACGCTAATACAATTTCGTCCAAATGACGGAAATTTTCAATGAAAATGACTCCTAAGAAAATACTGATATACTGGATTAAAATCTACACAATTTTAAATACAATGCCAAAATTATATGATTGGTCAATTTGGATAAACACAGAACATGACTACAATTCTACTAAATATAAATCAATCTCTTCACTACCTTGAGCTGGCGACGATCTCTGATGTATCATGTCTCGTCTGGCAAGACAAAAGTGTTTGAGCACAACGCCCACAGCTGCGAGAACCGGTTGTGGCGAGGCCTGCTGGATAACCTCACAGTGGGACAAGGTCCATGACATAACTGGGTTAGCGACCTCTCCGAGTACAGCAAGTCTCTCCCTCACTCCTTCACTCGACTCCCGCAAGTTGTTCGGATCTTCTGACGTTACCCCTCCACTGCGCCGGCATCGCTTCTTAAGGTTGAAATTCGATTGTTCTATAAGTGTCTTTGAGAGTATACTGGATGTATATGAACTCGTGTTATGAAGTATAGATTTGTTCTGCATTTCTGCGCATCGCGTAGATGTTCAACTGCACCGTCCATGTTGTGGAATTCTGGATTCAACTTTTCATTTCTGTAGTCTCTACTTCCCTATAATTAGAGCCCTGCGTGGATAAACAAAACGTTATCCGCATCCGCCCCGCATCCGCACGACTGTTATCCGCATCCGCCCCGCATCCGCACGACCGTTATCCGCATCCGCCCCGCATCCGCACGACTGTTATCCGCATCCGCCCCGCATGACTGTTATCCGCAACCGCCCCGCATCCGCGTGAATTTTATCCAAACCGCGGATATTTTCAATATTATGTTTAATTTATTAGATAAAGCAAAAAGTGTTAAACCAACACATTTGAGGAGAAAGTCGTTCCTGACAATGTGCTTCATTGTAAGGGGCTTGTAGGATGACACTTCTGGTCCCTTGACCTCCGCTTTAGACAAAAAACTGGCTATACTTTAATGGCTACTTTCGCACTTGTGCCTTAGTAAGTTTAATGTGCCAGATCTGTGTCCTGTACACTTTGTATAGGTAAAACATCCTACTATATCGTTCACCTTTTCTTTTCCATTGAAAACGAAACCAAATGTCTGCCATATCGTTGACTTGAGCTTTGTTTCACGCCCTATTGAATATTCGCCTTGTTTTATTTTAATAGAAGGTTTATCCATGTTGGTGAAATGATGTTCATACTCACGGCCTGGTCACGGTAGCGTTCACTACGTGAACTTCTCTTTACGCTAGGAGAAAGAGATTGACATTTGGCCGGAAATTCCAAGTCAGTCATCATCCTTCTACTTCTTGACCCATCCATGTTGGCATAGTTGATGTCATAACTCTCCGTTGCAATATTACAGCCAACGTGCTTCAGTGCCAAGTTGGAAATAAATCTACAGACAAACCTGGAACCAAATCTTCCAGGATAGATTAGACGGCGAAGGAGCTGACTTGAGGAATGTTAATGATGTCACCTCGATGAACTAACAAGGTTGTTGACAGCATTATATCTCGTACGTATAGTAATAATGGCAGTGAGAATTGATGATGATGATGATGACGAGATGTAAGGACCATCTACTACAAACATACGGTACTTAATAAAATGTAGTTGAAAGCAAAATTAGTAAAATAATCTTCTCGTGTATAAGTGTTATACGTGACTGAATATTTCGTACGCAATAGGCTATAGGAGTATTCCTCTTTTATTAAGCATGAAGCTGTAGATTGGCTTATCAAATATGTAATATTATCGTAAGTTTGTGTTCTAAAAACTATCCGCAGATTTACTCGAAACATTATCCGCAGCGTATCCGCTATCCGCACAGTCATGCAAACTATATCCGCGTGGCGAAAATATTCGCGGATATCCGCGGGTTTATCCGCGGATATCCGCATCCGCGCAGGGCTTTACCTATAATGTGCATCTTAGCACGAAGTCATAATCAGATTAATAATTAAACCTGTATAACTTCCCCGTTGCCAATTTATAAACTGCATTATGTATAGTTCCCAAGGATGAGCTGAATTGTATGAGTAATATAGCTCTTTTCCTGAAGTGAATTGTTTGCATTTATCTGCGTGAGATGTGTAGTACCTTCGTATTGAAATACCGAAGTAACAAGCTGTGTTTCAAAATACTCCACAGACTTGCTGTATGAAGCTTCTTTAAATGTGAGTGTAAATGAACTCAGTCTCGTTCCGATAAGCGTGTTACTAAATCACAAGTCTACATGCTGTGCTGGTCTCAGTCAGAATGTCGCTTGCTTCACAAGTCACAGCCTTCTGACTTCACACTCCTTCTCTCCACTTTCATTATGCGTGGCACTGTTCTAGAAACAACTCGTTTCTACACTGGTGGTCTTGTCCAGACCCGATCTGAATTAGGAATGACTGCTCGTTCTTGCTCTCCGTGTACGGCAAGTTTATCGCGTTTCCTCCCCTCTCGTGGTGTGACGTAGCTCCACAGACTACCCCTCACTCGCTGTGTCATCAACCTTGGTCATTTCTCCTCCTACATGACGTTACTCTCACTTCTCGTGGTGTGACGCATTCTTACAATGTAGGCCTCCCTACATACGGATAATAAATACACAACCATATTTAAATAGTTCCTTCTTTCCTTCCGGCCTTCCGTAATTGTTTAATTAATGATGCATAGTATTACACTCTATTTCATCTTAGGTTTTCCATATCTCACAAATTTTTTAGGAATAAGAAATTTTAATTCGTTCTTTAATTTTTCCTGGGTCCCAGTTCGTATCCCGTCTGGATCTTTAGTATTGGCCTTAAATAAATTCGGGGGCAATTCCCCGTTGCAATTTAAAGTAAAGTATAGCCTGTACTTTCTTTAATAACAGTTGGTTTCTCTGTTCTTGGGACTGAATTTATTTATTTACTGAATCTTTGGGTAAAATCCCTTTAATTTGAAGTGGTTAAAATCTCCAATGTATCTGTTGTCTTCAATCCTCAAGATCTTGTAGCAATTGTTACCGTAGAATGTATTTACTTTGAAGGGTCCTCTAAAAAGACTACTGAACTTGATGTATACCTTCTTCAGTACGTCAGCTTTCACAGGAATCCTGACTAACACAAGGTCACCTTCTCGTAGCGGCCCGCTAAATCTCTTCCCTTGTAAGCGTTTCAATCTCTTCTCGGCCACTTTGTTTAGCTGTTCTCGCGCTGCTTCGATTCTCTGGTCCATCGGTGGTTCGTTATCTTCCAAAACGTTGAAGATTCCTTTCTAGGGTCGTATGGGCTTCTCCTCAAAGTGTAACAATACTGGAATTTCGTTGGTGCTCTCGTGTCTCGTATTATTGATGCAAAATTCTACTAGGGATACTATCTTCACCCAATTTGCATGATTATCTGCACTATACAAGCGAATGTACTTAGAAATTTCAAGCATTGTTCGTTCAATGGGATTTGTCTCTGGGCTGCGAACTGATGAGAATAGGTGAACAATATCCAACCTATCCATCGCCCCTTGAAATTCTGCAGAGGTGAATTGCGTTCCGTGGTCCGTTAGAAGTCTTTCTGGTCTTCCCAACTTAGGAATAATGTTCCTCTGCAAATGGTATAAGACAGTTTTCGTTGTGGCTTTTTGCATTGGATTAAGCATCACAACTTTGGGAAACACATCCATCGTGACTAGCACATATTGGTTTCCTCTTTCTCCTTTAGGTGCAGGCCCAAAATATCTTGGCTGAACAGTTCCAGTGGTTGAGTAGGAATAATTGCGTTAGGTCGTTCCTTCAATGGTTCAGAGTTGTATTTGTTTTTCTGACACAGTTTACAAGATCTGACCACTATGATAATGGACTCTCGCATGTTAACCCAATAGAACTTTTCTAACATGGTATAGTATATTTTGTCAACTCCACCGTGACCTATGCTTTTGTGCACTAACCAAATTAGTGGCACAATTAGTTCAGGTGGAATAGCAACTCGCACCTTCGTGTGTCCAGCATCTATGTATTTGCATACGATTTCTCCCACAAGAATATAATGTCCGGCTTTCCATCTGGTTTCGAAATATGTTGCGTGCCTCATTGTCATTCTCCCTGACAAGAATCTATAAATGTTCCATAATGGTGCATGCTTCTTTTGAAAGAGAGGAATCCTTCTTAGTTTATCCAACGTTTCCTGATCCTCTGCATCCGTTTGGATAACGTTCATTCTTACATTATTTTCAGGAGTCGGATGTCTGGAAAGAATATCTGCCAGTAGGTTGTCTTTTCCAGGAACATGGACTATCGTGGCATCAAATTTTTGTAGAAACATAGTCCACCTGGTCATCCGATCGCTTGACAAGTCGGACTTCAACATGAACTCCAGTGCTTTGTGATCCGTTCTGATTACAATCTTGTGTCCCAGCAATATTTTTTCTATTGTTGTAGGGCATTTATGACGGCTAAAGCTTCAAGCTCCGTCGTTAAATAATTTAACTCGTGCGTGCGTAATTTCCCGCTGCTGAATGAAATGTAGTGGTTGTTGCCGTTTTGATCCTTTTGATACAAGACTGCGCTAATACCAATTCGTGAGGCGTCAGTTTCTAATATGAATGATCTTTCGATGTCTGGGTATTCTAATTTGATGTTGCTTTTGAGCATCTCCTTTTCTTGAATAAAGGCATTCTCGGTAGATGCATCCCATTTCCATTTATTGTTTTTTTCAGGAGCTCATGTAGTGGAGCCATAATTTCTGAATAACGTGGGCAATGACAACTGAAGAACTGGCCAAGACCCGCAAAAGCTCGGATGTCTTTGATCTTCTTGGGTTTGGGAAACTTTAATATTGCTTCTATCTTGTCTTCATTCGGATGGTAATCGAATCTGTCTATCGTATGTCCAAGAAAGTTGATCTTTTCTTGAAATAAATGACATTTATTTAATTTTACCTTGATATTCGCATTTCTGAGGTTTTCAAATAGCTTTTTCAAATGCATGAAGTGTTGCTCTGGCGTTTCTGAAGATATGATAATGTCGTCCACGTAGTAAATGGCAAATTGTTTTACTTCATCACTCAACTTATCATCCAAGGCTCTAATGAGTGCTGGGCTTGAATTTACCAACCCGTATGTTACTCTCTGATACACGTAACAGGTTTGGTTAAACATGAGCCCCGTGTAACATTTGCTGTCTTCGTCGTATTTATGTTCATTGATGGAGAATTCCACTAATGCCTGGACTTAACACTTCATGGTCTTATCATTGAATACACCCCTGACCTTGATAGTTGAAACGGGCATTGCTGTGAGTGAATTAACGTCTTATAATCTGTTAAAACAATTCTCTGACAAAATTGACGCTGTCGCACCCGTATCTAGGAGTGTTCTCAGGCATTCACCATCTGATACTATTTCTATGATGGGTAGTCTCGCTACTCTTCCTGTTTTCGGCTCTTCACGCTCATACAGGAGATCTTCGTTCGTGGCCTGATACAATTCATTTATCTCGATTACGTGTCTAGTTACGGTGATGTTCTCGTCCACCTTTACTTTTTGGAATTTGAAGTTTTTTTTGTACCCCTCCTGGGTCTTCATTGTTCCGGTCTCTGCTTGATCCGGGCTGAGATTCCTGATTTTGGTTACGCTGTCCCTGATTTTGGTTTCTTGCGTTTCCTTCTTCCCTTTCTCTAAGGTTCTTCAGGTATTCTTGACTTTCTCTCTCTCTCTCGATCATCGTAATACCTCCTCATGTTATTGTTGTTTCTCCATCCTCGGTTTTGTATATTCTGCTGTTGTTGCGGTCTCAAATAGTTGTTTGTGTTCCTCCAGTTTTGATATCCTCGATATCCGTAATTATTCGTCGGGTTATCTCTGTTGTAGTATCCCTCTCGGCGATAATCATTGTTCCTTTGGTGGTAGCTGTTTCTCCCCTGACTTTCGTTCCATCGTCGAGTCTGGTATGGTCTCCCTTCTCTAGGTCTCTGATAACCAGGTTGAAAGTGGTTTTGTCCATAAACTCTCGATCTAGTTGGTCCCACTCCATTTTTATTGTCTTCCGTCTGTTGCGTTTGATCAACATTGATGTTGTGGATCTCTCTATGTTCTGGATTTCTGCTTCTTTGGTTCTGGTTTCCGGTTGAGTTGTTGGACACATTGGACTTGTGATCCAACCTCCTCAAAATTTCCGCCATCCTCTTTGGCCGAAATGAGGTGCCTTCTAACTTCAGTTGGTAATCGGCTTGAAATAGCATGTACTAGGTCTTCTTCTGCCAATGGAGGTTGAAGATATTGCAAGCGTGCTAATTGATTTGTAAAGAAGCTTGCGTAATTCGTCAGACTAGAGAAAGCATACTTTTTCGAATACATTTCGGCGCGTATGTCTTGTTGAAGTTCTTTGCTCCAGAATCGCTTCTGTAGAGCAATAGCGAACTCCTCGAATGTGTGGTAAGTATACCTGAAAGCTCTGTGCCAAACTAAGGCCTCTGAGTCCAAATATTTCTCCACTACCCTCATGTGTCGTTCACGAGGTATTCTGTTATCCTCTAGATACGATCTCATGTCTCTGAGAAATTCCACAGCAGTGATATTTCCAACCCCGCTGAATTTGTTGGGTTTTTCGTCGTTACTCTTGATGACGATAATGTTCGCATTTGACCTACTCTGGAAAGGTTCAAAGTCTCCTCCAAGTTCCTCTGTATCTGTTCGAAATGGCTCTCGAATGAAGTTAAAGCTGGATTTCGGAAGCTGCTGACTATCCACGCTTTCCTTATCCTCTTCTATCTTGTCTGTCCTAGTCTCTAATTTCCTGATTTCTTCCTTCAATTTCTCATATCTTGCCTCAAAGAATCTAGTTAAGTCCTTCCTCATGTCCTCCCTGACTTCAGCTCTTAACGTAGATGAAAATGGAGAATCCCCAATCGTGAGTGACTTTAATTGTTGTTCCAATTCGCTGGTTTCCTTTTCCTGCCTCGACCTAATTTTCGCCAGTTCTATGTTTATGTCATCGACTGTACGTTTCACCCTGTCAAGTTCGCCTGAATTACTTAAATCTGCTTTATCTACAATATCGGTCAGCATGGTTACGTTATTGATTTGAAGCTCATATATCCACTTGGATAGATCTTCACGTACTCTACTAATATTTAAGTTTGAACTTAATTCTATGGCCTTAATATCATTAGATAATTTACTATGGATTTCAGATACAATTTTAGTACTAACTGTTACGACCTCCTCCTTCATGTCCGTAACAGCCTTTACAATAGAGGCATTTATGTCCACATTAATGCCATCCTCGATCAATTTCCTTTGACCTTCCAACTTGACCTAGAAGTCACCAACAGTATCATTTAGACAGTCAAGTTGCTCCTTGAGTCTGTTCTAGGCCCCTGAAACGTGTACATGATGTGTAGTGTTTTCCTCCTTAATGGAGCTAATACTAGCCTGTAATTTTTCCTCTAGTTCTATTATGTGGTTACTGTTAGCTAATTTCACTTCTAATACTTTGCCTATCATGTCGGATCTTAAAATTCCTACTTCTGTTTTAGCAAGACTAATGTCCTGTTTGACTTGGTCAAATGAGGATTTTAATTCGTCCTGTGCATTTCCTGCATTTTCTAAAATTTTCTGAGCCTTTTCCTGATTTTTCCTAACCTCATCATGAATTTTCCTGGCTTCTTCCTGCGCTTTCTCCTGATTTTTCCTAACCTCGTCATGAATTTTCCTGTCTTCTTCCTGCGCTTTTTCCTGATTTTTCCTAACCTCATCATGAATTTTCCTGGCTTCTTCCTGCACTGCTCTTATTTCGGCCTGGATTTTTCTGTCTTCTAATCTAGCCTGTTCCTGACTCAAACGGTCCTCTTCGCGAGCTTTTACTTGAGGTAATCTCATCTCCGCTCTTATCCTTTTAGATTCTTCTACCTTTCTGTCTTCCTCTCGTGCTTTTTCTAATGTTAGCCTAATTACTTCACGTTCCTGTCTATCCTCTTCTCTAGCTAACCTATTGTCTTCCCATTTCTTTTCTCTAGCTAACCTAGTTTCCTCCCATTCCTTTTCTCTAGCTAGTCTATATTCCTTTCTGGCCTTTTCTAAAGCTAACTTGGCTTCCTCCTGTGCTAACGTTATACTAGCCTTGGTAAGTGTTTGAGCAACCGACAACTCGGCCTTGACCTCGGATTTCACAGCAGCTACAGATTTCTGAATCTCGGCTTTCATTTGTTTTGTGTTAGATTGTGTTAATTGGTGGGGGCTTCAAGGTCTTTCGTCAATACATTTTGACCTTCTTTCATGTTTTCCAACATCGTTCTTATGAACGTCAAGTCGTTTGCCGACATAATTTCTTCTTTCTGGAGACTAAGGGAAGTATCAACTACAAAAACTACAAGTAGATATCCAGAATTGACCAACATATAAATTTTATACAAGCGATGGAATGCATTGAAAATCTTAGTACTACTTAATTCTATTTAAATCGCGAGTTATTACGTTTTTTTAATTCTCCCATTTTACTGAACAGACATCATTACATTTTATCATCCGAACTAAATTATGTTTAACAACGTTAATTTACTCTTTAATTTAATATTACATGACAAATTGTCGTTAGCTGGTTCTAGAAATAGGCCTCACAACTGTAATGTACTCCACTAATCTGCTGATGTTGCGTTCACCTCAACAATCATTAAATTTGGGATCGGCATTTCTTTTATTTCAAAACATATATGGCCTCACTCTCGAGTGCTTCCAACTGCCTCTCTCGAGTGTTCCTTTCGATCGCCCCACGTATGCACCGGCCATTTAAATCTACCATCTATATGCGCCCGAATTCACCAATCAGTACCTATATCCGCTGCACTGTAAAGGATTGCAGACACGTAGCTACCCAGCTCACAAACTTACCATTGTCTGCTAAGTAAAAATTGGGAATTCTAGGATCATACAGGGTAGATCTATAAAAGAAAGTAGTTCTACTAACCATAGGTTAGGCGGCAGCTCGCCGGCCTCTCACCGCTGGGTCTGTGGTTCAAATCCCGGTCACTCCATGTGAGATCTGTGCTGGACAAAACGGAGGCAGACAGGTTTTTCTCCGGGTACTCCGGTTTTCCCTGCCAAAATTTCATTCCAGCACCACTCTCCACTATCATTTCATTTCATCTGTCATTCATTTAATCACTGCCCCCAGAGGAGTGCGTCAGGCCTCGGCAGCCGGCACAGTTCATATCCTCGCCGCTTCATTCATTCCATTCCTTACCCGGTCGGAGACTGGAAGCAGGCTGTGGATTTTCATTTCAGTACTACCAACCTAGGTACAAATTTCTACTAGCATTTACATTTATGCAAATCGAGAAACTCCAATCTCGAGGGGTGATAAGGTCTGTCCATAGTGAGCGCCTGTATCCTACCTAGCAGTACTATTTTCGGCGTTGACAAAATGAAAACGATGTCAGCTAAGATAAAAAAGTGGCTAATTCGCTAAAAAGTGCCAGCCGTTTATTGAGCTAAGGAAATACACACATGTCCTGGATGCATATCGATGATTAGTGTATACCTGACACTGCAAGAAATGAAAACTCAAGATAAACTAAACACGTGTCACTAATACATTATGTCCTGAAAATAAAGGTTGGAGAATTCGGTACTCTACTGATTCCTTCTTCTCTCATCGTAGAATATAGCATTCCTTTGCCATTACAAAAATTAAACACAAAATTTATTAAAAACGATAAACTCGAGTGGAGTTACTCAGAATCTCCACTGAAATATGAGAAATTATGAAATTGCGTTATTTCAAACATTACCCTATAATATTCATTGCGTTTCATATTTGAACCGTAGTTCCACATCTAAATATGTAAGATCAAGATTTACTCAGTATTAAATATATATCCATATGTACAACGATTTGTGATTCGCACAAATATTCACTTTACTGCGTTGAAGTGATTTAATTTCCTTTAATATACATGAGTCTTTACAACTCAAACTTCCTGAACAAACACCGTAACTCTATCGGTTGGAAGTATAAATACTAGTCTGAATCAAGAGAACATAGGTGACGAACATTTAAGTTCAGCACTGCTCTAACTTTGTTTTCTCCCATTTGATTATTAAATCTAGAGAAATTCCTGAAATTCTTTGCTCGGCTCACATTTTCATTGATAAACGTGAATATTCGAAGTGCATGGCATTTGACCTTCATTCCACACTTCCGTTCCAAAATTATACAACAATCACATTATTTCCTAAACACCCTGTACAGAACATGCCTCAAATGCAATTAAACAATGTCACATACACTGTGATCAAAACTAGGAAACATGACTCTTCAGTCTCCTTTTGTGAAAATACGCAACTCATTTACGTCTACGATTCCTTTCTTGCACGGTATTCCAAATCTAAATCCCATTTCAGTGCATTTTCTCAATCAATGCAAAGAAAATCAGTAACTCTATTAAATATCCACGACCATTGTGAATATTGTTCAAGAAACAAACTTTAACAAACTCCTCTACTCTTATACAAAATTTCCTCGTGCCTATAACTTCAAATCTTTAATTACTTTCTGCACAGTTACTTTATATCACCCTGTGATTAAATTTTCTTAACTCGTTTCCACGTATTTAAATTCAGTTATTACATTATTGTAACTTTCAAAGAATTGTCAGCAAGAATTCGTATTTAAAAATGATATAAGTGTGTCCTCTTTTCCTGTGAATACTGTTTTATCCCTTGGTTGGGGGTGGGATAAACAGGCTAGTGTAGATGTGCTAATTTTTTCCGAATGAGGGTAGTTTCCCGTAATCGGAGAAGACTACCAGTGTGGTGTGTTGGTGTGAGTGCTTAATCTATTTGGGGCGTCCCAGCAGGATGCGCTTACCTGCTAGGGGATGAATGTCTAAGTGCAGGCTGCTAATCTAGCCTGCCAATTAAGTAGAGTGAGCAATTCAGCGAACGTGCAGAGTCGGTGACTCGGCACTCTGCAGTCGGGTCGCTTGCTCGAGTACAATAGAACCTGACGATGCAGTTCCTGGTCGCCGCGGTCAGGGGCAATTATGACTAAGGTCAGGTTGGGTACAAGGATGTAAAGTGGAGTGTGATCAGTAATAAACGTGTGTGATTACTGACCAAGTGTTTATTGGTCAGTGGCTGTGATGTGATGTCCCTTTTTGGGGAGTTAAACAAATATAAAAATGCAGTACAAGTAGTAAAGTGTATAAATATTTGGGGTAGGTGTTTACAAAGATAAGGAATCTGAGCACACTGCTAGATCTCACCTGGTGAAGAGCTGGAACGGACCTCGTTGGGCAGGGCCGCTGGCCAAGAACAGATAATGGGGATCTTCCGGGCCTAGCCTTTAAGGCCTCCCCCCACTGCCTGGTCAGCATTTCCTCATTGCTGTTGTTCCAGTTACCGTGTTTTGTGTTTGTATTGCGTTAGCGTGGCTGTCAGCAGTATGCTGGGCCTGCTTGTGTTTGGAGATATACCTGAGGCCTGTGGTATGCCTATGAGCGTGGTTTTGATGAAAGATGGAGAGGTGGATCTTAGGGGGTACCGCCCCCGGGCTCTACAAGACCCCTTCGTCGTTTGTTCGAGTCCTCGCGAACGGGAAATAGAGTGGGCGTGTCGTTGTAATGATTTTCCTCGTTTTCTTCTTGTCCCTCTTCTTCTTCTTCAGTGTCGGCGTCGTGTGGGTGTATCGATGTTGTGTTGTCCTGGTGGTGATGTGAGTTTAGCGTGTGCTCAGAGGGGGTGGGTTTTGGGTATACACATGTTCATTATTCATCTAAAATTAATCATTATAAACTTGACATTGGAAATAAAATACAGAAAAATACATGTTCTTGATGTTATTGCTGTTAACGAAAAGAGGAAGGAAAAACATAGATATATGAGTATAGGTGCCATGCAGGAAGGAAAAAAAACATGATTGGACGGGTGGTTGTGTCGTCCGTCATTGTGTGGGAAAAAAATTTGCTCCCTGCATGTACCTTGTGTCTATAAAGTATAAAAGATGGAAGAAAATAGAAAAACTGGTGCCCCAGGTTATAAGTTAAAGGTATATATCAGAATGATTTATTGTTGTTGGGATGAAACGGAGCACCTTCACAAATTTTAACGTTAGTAGAAAGAAAATTATAGAAAGTGCATATGTGTGTATAAACGTGTTCGGTGTCTATGTGTGGCAATAGTAGATTCGTATTCACATTTTATCATGATGCATAGTAATGATAACAATATTAATAATAAGAATAACAATAGTGACAATAATCATAGTTCTAATACTAAACCTTATCATTTACGAGCTCGGTACCTTTCTCTGTTGCACTCATTTGGCCATTCTCCTACTTCCTCCTAATATCCGCCGATTCGTACGTACCTTTCAACCTTCATTTCATTCACCTGTACCTGCGGTTTAGTGGCTAAACCGTTCAACCGTTATTCTCTCGTGAGTTTCTCCCCGTGGATAGGAAAAATTCACCTTGATGGCTAGGACAGACGCTCACAAGGCTGCGTCTCCCCTGGCTATCGTTTTCCGCTCATTATTTAAGCGTCTTTTTTGTGTGTGGTTGCGTCAGCATCGCTCGGTGCCCCACGGTCACTTGACGTTGCTGACTGCGGCGCCGTCGCCTTAAGGGCGCGACTAAAATCGCTGCAGTGTGTACGTGTTTATGCTATAGAAAGTGTATTACATATGTGTGTGTGAAATATATATTTACAAAAGGTATGTGCACTTCGTCGTGGACCTGCGGACAAAATATATTAGTGATGACCAGACGGGGTTGCGTGCATTGTATTGCCGCTCGGGCGATCTGTAATAGAGCAGAACAATATTATGTCATTCAAATGTACCATTTATCGGTGCGTGCCGATATCGTTTGCCTTTGGCACCCTATATTATTCTACCTTAACCTAAGCCGGCTAGAGTCGTATCTTAGCCTACTTACTCTACTCTTTTGTGTACATGTGTAATTGTATGTATCCTCAGTGTACTCCAATTGTGTGTAGTGTATGTGACGTCGGTGGTCCACCTTACCTTTACCTTTTGTCATGACCTTTGGGTTTCCCTCGTTGCTGCAGTGATAGGGCCCTTTCTCTGAAATCAATACATAGTGAGTAAGTACCTTTGGCCATATGTCCTATCTGCTGTGTCCATTGTGCAGCACTGTGGTCAGTAAGCTTCGGTTGCTGTACCGGCGGTATCGTTCGGACGTTTCGCGTATATATGTCGCGTTCACATTACATGTGCCGTTGAATGTTGTTCGGACTTACCCTATAAGGTGCCGAACGCCATATGTCGCGTTCGCGTCGCATACGCGTGTTTTCGCAATGTGTCGTCGGTCTTACCCTGGTAACGGTTTTAGTTGCCAGGTGCCGAACGTTCTATCTTAATTAAAAAGTGCTTAGCCTAGATTATATTAATTAATACTAAAAAAGTATTTTGTATGTACAAGCCGAAATAGTCCTTAGTCTAGTGTCGAAATGTGCTGTAGCTACTGTTTTCCAACAGGGCTTATTAAATTTGCTTAAGTCTAAGTTGCGTTCCAAATGCAACTAACTTACCTACTAGAATTTTGATGGCGTGCAATGCGTAGGGGGGTATTGGGATTACGGGTGCCTAATAGGGCTTACACTGCGCCTTTGACTGTCGAAATACGCGAGCATGCGTATAGTACCCAGGGACCTTCGTCCAATTTGCAGTGTGGTATCGGTAATCCGAGTGACTACGCAAGCAGATTGTGGGTTGGGCACTACGTTTCGTGCTCAACACGGCTCCTCAATTGGACCCGTACGTATAGTAGTTTGGAATTACCTTTCGCCTAGAAGGAGTTACCCCTACCTAGTGACCTCCCTTGCACATTTTCACCCATGTGTCTCGTGGGGTTCTCCCCTTAATAACTAATGTGTAGTGTATAGAGACCTGTGTGACTGCGTTGCTAGGTGCAAACGCTGCGCGCGGATATCCATTTCGTTTATAATTGTATAGCTTATATTCGCCATTTATCATTCATTTATATTTATTACTGGGTTGCCCACGAAATCCCCTTTGGGAGCCCGCTGCATACCCCATTTACATCTCTGGCCGCCCGGTGCGTTACCATTTAAGCTCTGGAGACTCGGTGTCATCCATTTATGTGGGCACGGGTCCGAATGATCGCATTCATGCCATACATATTGTTTATTATTCATTGGTTATCATTTATTAAATCGCCTTCACCTTATCGTCCGGGATAAGGACTTGGCGGACCTAGGATTGGTCCCGCTGAATCCTGAGGCCCTGCTTCACTTCCTCGAATGAAAGACTCGTTCCCCGCCATAGGAACGCTACTTATATTACAAGCTAACTACAAGTCTAGTCCTAGTTTGTCGTCTCTAGGTTCGTCTCCTGAGTCTAGTATGGAGGTGGCTAATTCTCCTACTAGCCGTCAAAAGTCTCCCCTGCAGGTCTGGCTTTGACGCTACGTCTGTCTGTCATTAGACTGGGTCAGGCCTCATCACCGCCTTCTCCCGCTCTGTCCTTGTGTGGCGATTCTGCTCTCCATTTACCTTCTCATCACCATCTAGTGTGATGTCAGATTCCTTAAAAAAAGTGTGATTTGTAAATTTGTTTTTGTGTACTATGTAATTATGTAAAATTTTTAGTGTTCCGGGGTTGTAGAAACTTCGAAATGCAGTGACTTATTTTTATTTTTCTTGCTTCCCGTAATGCTTGGTTCTTTATGTTAAAGAGTTCACTAAAGGAGGTCTCACCATTGCTATTTTGCTGGTGACCTAACCTGTGATATTCTTGTATCTGTGCATGCCCATATTTTTGCGCATCACATATTTTTGTCGTCATTGTGTGCCCTTATCTCCTAAGCATACTTTCAATTTTTAAAGTATATTTTTGGTTTTGCCGATAATTTAATGTAATTTTTCCTTTTGTCTAAATTCCTATTTTTCTCGTAACTCACTCGATCTTGCATGTGCCTCCGCGTCTTTTTTCCTCATGCCTCCCCTCCCTCTCACTCCTCTCCGCCCCGTTCTGAACTATTGTACCCCCTCCTATTTTTGTTCATCCCTTTGACACGCTTTGTCTAAATTTGAGAACGTATCTTGACTTCGTTGAGTGTAGTGGTTTCTGAGTTTTGTCTTTTTATCTAATTGCGACATACTTACATTTAGTCATCGTTTGATCTTGCCTTGAACACGTTATCTTAACTTATCTTATTTTATTTCATTTTAATATAATTTAATTTAGTATATTTTCGATTTTATTCCTAATTTGTATTTTTCTTGCGGTAAACTAATTTTGTGGTTAATTTGTTGGTCATTTCTCTTCTTGCTTTTAATATCTCTGGGATCGTTGTGCATTGTAGTTGTTATTTTAATACATTTTATCTTTGCCTAAATATCTCTGCTTTTGCATCACGCCTTATTTTAATTTTAGTAACCTTCTTCGAGTTTTGTCTGGTTTTTGCTTTATTTCGGTTTGTCGGTCTTATTAGCGTACTTGTGACGTTAATACGACCTACACGGCCTCTGATTTAAATTTTTTCATCTTTGGATTTTACTGTAGTTAAATTTTATTTAGCTTTCCCCCTTCCTTTTGGGATTGCTTTCTGGTTTGCCTTTCAAAATTTGGGCCCAGCGAAAGCCAAACAAGACTGCGATCTCCCCGTTTTTCTTTCTTCTATTTTATTTTATTTTATATTTCTTCGGGGATAGGGGAAGAGCTTCAGCTACGTTTCCACTGACGTCTGCTGCGTACGTAAGTATATGTTTATTGCTATTACTTCATCTAAGTTGCGTACACTAGCTAGAATCGCTATGAGCTACTGACTTTCACTCAAATATAACTGTGCTGGGCGATTACTCAACGTTGAACTGGCCCTATCTAAGCATTTGCTTACTTAACACGCACATATACATCACTCAAAATATAACACAAAATTTACAGAAAATTTCACTCTTCGGTCACCACGCAACTGGCTTTTAACAAGTCTCAAATTACGTCTACCGCGTAGCGCTCATCTCGACTAGAGATCTCCCTCCGCTAAGCGTGCACTCTGCTCCCTAGAGCACAAATAAATGTTCGTTCAAACAGACGTGAAGTATGCTCACTAGAGCCTGTTAAAATCGTGTCACAAACTGGCGTGAACGATGCTCCTCGGAGCTCGATAAAGTTGTGTCTCAGACTACTCATCACCGATCAATTTATTAGAAACTGACAGAAAGGGGTGGAGTGGGGGCAATCTGTGAAAATAATCTGTAATTTTCAACTCACAGACTTGGGACTAGTATCAATCTTCTTCTTTTCGTCCAAACGTCTCAATGGACTCCTGCGGAATTCCATCGCATCGGCGGTTTTTCATAAACGTGTTTTAGCGCCTTTTTTAAGGTACGCGACTCTCCGCGTGGTTTAGGCGTCCTCTCTCCTGATTCGCTGATTCAATCGTGTATCGGTCGGAACTTCACCTCTGGCACGCCCATAATGACGCCGACTTGGATGCGCGTTCACCCTGAATTTGTCTTTGAACTCGGCTTACCCGGTCATCGTCAGGAATAGCTACCACGCTACTTCTGTTGCAATCGTTGCGACACACTACCTGTCTTCCCTTTGTCAATGTCCAACATGTACAGCCTGGATATCAGTAATAATAATAATAAAAATCATGAAGACTTATTGATCGGCAAATCAATAAGGGTTCAGTATAGAACTTACATAAGTCGTAACCAAGCACAAGGAAATAAAGACGAAAAACACACTTAAATATGGATAGCAAATCGCACACTACACCACTCACCGCACACGCAAACACCAGACTAAAGCGACGGATATGTTACTGCGTTCACAGCGGACGAGCGACTGCCCTCCGTCTTCTTTCTTGTCATGCGAAATACATATTTCTGTCCACAGAGGACAGCACCAACTGTTGTGTCAATTGCAATATTGAAAGAGTAACTAAGCATCAAAAAACACGAGTGTCTCGCGGCAGTAAGTTTTCTTGGCACCGCATGCGCAGTAGTCACTTGTAGCCCGTTTCGTATTTCGTAACTTTCTATCCGTTCCACATCTTCAAGTAACGGCGACAGTCTTGCTACCATGGAAGAAGCGAGGCAGTAGTATATAAAAACAAATGGTGCTCCCATATTCTTTGAAGAATTTGTCTATATGAAATCAGCTGACGTAAATCTTGACTAGAAAACTTTCTGCCGCGAGACACTCGTCCAAAAACGTTCTGGGGTCTAAGAATAAAACCTGAAAAGTGATGTACATTGAAATGTGCACCAGGTCGGAAGGAGTTAAGACGTCCTATAGCAGTCTTCACATAGTTATCTGTATTATTTTTCAAATGTAGCAAATAACTTTATGATAGGAATAATATTTAAATTATTCAATGATTGGAAGATAAATTAATCATTTAGAGTCAAATACACTTATGATTATTAATCCCGCACAAATTACTCGAATAATGAGAAATGACTTATTCCTGTACATAGGCCAGTGTGTACTTTACTCGTAGCAGCATATTAAGGAACAGTATTGCTGTAAGAATAATTTATATGCATATTCACATCAAGTTAAAGTAAATATTAAGCTACATATAATTCCATTATATTGTCAAATATGATGCTTAGATTTTGAACACATTGGATTTCCTTAGCCTCTAAAGTAATGCGTATGATAAGAAATAAATTATCTAATTAACAAGTTAATTTGTTTATTAGATATATGTCATTGTTCTATTAGACTGTGGTGTGTGAGTGTGTCTGGTGAGGGTGCATGTGAGTGGGCCTGGTGACAGACTGTTTTAGTGGTAGTATTTGTTGTTGGTGAAACTTTAGTATTTTTTTCGTTAGTAGAATTTTGGTATTTAATTGTTAGTAGAAGGTTAGTGTTTTGTAGTAGAATTGCTCTTTACTTATTCTGAAAGGGAGTAGCAGCCTTTCAGAATAAATCAATTCTTTACTAGTCTAATAGACGGTTAAGATATTGATAATATAAGCCAACTAATGGCTACACTGCGTTCTGCTGCACGGCTGAAAGCAACGGGAATCTACAGCCGTAATGCTATTCCCGAGGATATGCACCTCTCTATGCCTAATTACATGTGATGATGGCCTCCTCCCTTGTAAAATTTCAATCCGGAGGTAAACTAGTCCCCCGTTCGGATCTCCGGGTGGGGACTACTCGAGAGGGGGTTAACATCACAGAAGTGACAAAGAGGAAATCTGACATTCTACGGATCGGAGCGTGGAATGTTAGAAGTCTGCTAGGAAGTGGAAAGTTAGAAAACTTAGAACGGGAAATGGATAGGTTGAGGTTGGATTTGGTTGGGATTAGTGAAATGCGCTGGCAGGAAGAACAGGACGTTTGGTCAGGAGACTATAGGATCATTAGCACTAAATCAAACAATTGCCAAGCAGGAGTTGGTCTCATATTGAGTAGGAAACTTGGACAGCGGGTGGAATATTATGAGCAATACAGTGAACGGATTATTGTAGCAAAAATCAATACTAAACCTACGTGCACCACAGTGGTACAAGTCTATATGCCTACCAGTCAAGCTGATGATGAGGATGTTGAAAAGGTCTACGAAGAAATAGATGACATTCTGAGGTATATCAAAGGTGATGAAAATGTTATAGTAATGGGAGATTGGAATGCTGTGGTAGGAAAAGGGAGAGAAGGGAAGATAGTAGGAGATTTCGGATTAGGTGAAAGGAATGATCGAGGAAGCAGGCTGATGGAATTCTGCACCGAACATGAGTTGGTCATAGCTAACACCTTATTCAATAACCACAATAGAAGAATATACACATGGATGAGACCAGGAGATACAGGGCGTTACCAAATCGACTTCATTATGGTCAAGCAGAGGTTTCGAAACCAGATTTTGGATTGTAAAACATATCCTGGTGCTGACATAAACTCTGACCACAATCTGGTTGTAATTAAATGCAGATTAAAGTTGAAGAAACTGAAGAAAAGTCAAAAGCCAAAAAGGTGGGCAATAGACGGACTGAAAGTAAAGGATGTAAACGAAAGATTCAAGAAGAGTATAACGGAAGGACTAATGAAAAATCCTAAACGGACTTCAATGGCAGACGAATGGGCACTTTTGAAGAATGAAATAACAAAATCCGCAGAAGAAAACATTGGTAGGAAAGAAAGAATAGGTAGAAAACCGTGGATCACTCAGGATATACTAGAATTGATGGATGAAAGGCGGAAACACAAGAATGTAAGAGATGAAAAGGGGAAAGCAGAATACAGACGTCTGAGAAATGAGGTTAACAAGAAGTGCAAGGAAGCGAAAGAAGAATGGTTGAAAGAGAAATGTGCAGGTATAGAAAATTGTCTGAAATTAGGAAAAGTACACACAGCTTATCGAAGGATTAAGAATACTTTTGGGGAAAAGAAGACTAAGTGCTGTAATATTAAGGACACAAATGGAAAGCCTCTAACAGATAGGGAAGAAAAGGTTGAGAGATGGAAAGCTTACATAGAGAGTTTGTATAAGGGAAAGGAGATTGAGAATCATGTAAGGGAAAGGGAGGAGGAAATTGATGAGGATGCGAAAGGAGATTTAATATTGAGATCAGAATTTGATAGAGCTTTGGAAGACTTAAGCAGGAACAAAGCACCAGGCATAGATGATATACCGATTGAGTTGCTACGCTGCATAGGAGATGAAGGTCTGATCAGGTTATTTCACTTAGTGTGTAGGATTTATGAGACAGGTGAGGTACCCCCTGATTTCAAGAAGAATGTTATCATCCCTATACCAAAGAAAGTGGGAGCTGATAGATGTGAAGATTACCGTACAATCAGCTTCATTACTCAAGCTTCAAAGATCCTGTCTAGAATAATTTACAAGAGGATTGAAAGCCAGATAGAAACGGAGTTGGGTGAAGACCAGTTTGGTTTCAGGAGAAATGTAGGAACAAGGGAAGCTGTACTAAGTCTTAGGCTGATTTTGGAAGGTAGAATAAGGAAAGGTAAGAGAACGTTCATGGCATTTGTAGACTTAGAAAAGGCTTTTGATAACGTTGATTGGACTAAATTGTTTGACATTTTGAAATCTATTGGAATAAAGTACAGGGATAGGAGGGTGATATACAATCTATACAGAAACCAGACAGCAGTCATTCGAGCTGAAGGACATGAGAGAGAAGCTGGTATTCAGAAAGGTGTAAGGCAAGGCTGCAACTTATCACCCATACTTTTCAATCTTTACATTGAACAAGCAATGAAGGAAATTGGAGAAAAATTTAAAGTGGGAGTGAAGATTCAAGGAGAAATAATTTCAACTCTGAGATTTGCTGATGACATCGTCATCTTGGCCGACACGCCTGAGGATTTGAATCAGTTTTTGAATGGTATGGACTCCGTCTTACAGAATGAATACATGATGAAAATTAATAAATGTAAAACAAAAATACTGGAATGCAGCCGAAATAAATCAGAAACTTCTATGGAGATCAAATTGGCAGGTGAAAAGCTGAAGGAAGTTGGAGACTTCTGTTACTTAGGAAGCAGAATAACCAGTGATGGACGAAGCAAAGAGGATGTAAAAAGTAGGTTGGCTCAAGCAAGGAAAGCCTTCCTACAAAAAGGGAATCTGTTGACATCGAACATAGATTTAGGTATTAGGAAGTCATTTTTGAAAGCCTTTGTCTGGAGCGTGGCGCTCTATGGAAGTGAAACTTGGACTATTGGTGCAGCAGAAAAGAGGAGAATTGAAGCATTTGAAATGTGGTGTTACAGGAGAATGATGAAGATCAGATGGGTAGATAGGGTTACAAACGAAGAGGTATTAAGGCGAGTGGGAGAGGAGAGATGTTTCTGGCGACTGCTAATGAAGAGAAGAGATAGGTTGGTAGGACACATACTAAGACACCCAGGAATAGCAAGCTTAGTTATGGAAGGAAGGGTCGAGGACAAGAACTGTAGGGGTAGACCAAGGTTAGAATATGTTAAACAGATTGCCTCGGATACAGGGTTTGGTAGCTATGTAGAGATGAAACGATTAGCTCAGGACAGGGAGGCATGGAGAGCTGCATCAAACCAGTCAAAAGACTGAAGACTCAAACAACAACAACAACTTTAGGCTTGTCATTGCCGTGTCGAATTTCGAGCGGTGATGCCTTGGTACTTTCCTAGAGGTATTAGTAGGATTGTAGGGCGTTTGGTCCCTTGTTATTAGGATCTGGGGGTGTTATTAGCTGAATGGGGTTAAAGCGTGGTGGGAGGGGGTCGTGCATCGCTGGACTCCATGTTCATGGTGGCCGGGAGTTGATGATGCTGTTAGGAGGTATTTACTGTGAGTGGATGGGGTGGGTTTTTCCCAGGTGTGCATAATTTTGAAAATGTAATGCGGGTGTAATAATAATTATATACTCCCTGGTGTGTGGATAGGATCCCTCATGCATTAGGATGGATATGAGGCGTGTCTGCTCTCATTTTAGGATAAGGTTTGTGCTGGGATACGATAAGTTTATGTCCCCTGCATGCGGGATTATTTAATAAAATACTTGTTAGTGTCAGTATGGCCTCATCTCTCTACACAGAGATGTGCATTTCCGCTTGATATTAGTTTCCGAATCACCTCTAATACTCAGGTGTAGGCGTTTGGGGCCAAGGTGTAGCAAACCTTAATTTATTAGAAGCATGAAGTCTATCAACCCCGATGTATGTTTTGAAATGTAGTGTAGGTGTTTTTATGTTCTGTATGTCTGTGTTGGATAGTGTTACAGGTAATAGGGTATGTAGGAAGAAGGGTGTGGGGATGGTAGCCTGTAGTTGGTACCATGGCCATCCTGATGGCTTTATCCACCTCTACTCCTATTGTAGTGTGTCATCCTCTCTTTGTCGCTATGTGTTCTCTATCCGCTCCTTGGGATGTACGCTGGCTATGTTGAGATGCGATAAAGCACCTACTGTCTCCTAAAATACCAGTCTGAGGAGTGCCTGTGGGTCTGTGATACCTACGTTGTGTGAAAATGTTTGTGTCTGTGGGCACCGCCCTCGGGCTGCCCTTAGGATGTTTAAGTGCGGTGACGCTGTGACGTCACGGCCTAACCTGGTCTCCTGTTCATAACGTGGGGTAGTATGTGATTGTGAGTATAAATTGGCATAGCGTGATCGCTTGTAATGAATTTTAGAGAGAGAAAAAAATAACAAGAAAATAAATTATTAGGGGGGGGGTTTGTTCCGTCATGGAATCTGTCTGTATCCGCCCCTGATTGTTGGGCGCGTGTGGGAAGGAAGTGGCCGTGGCCGTAATTAGCGCGCCTGTGTGTGTGAGGTCGCTTACCGCTGCCGTCTGCTGTCGCGTGGGATGTTATCGGAGAAGGCTTATCTCGTGTCGCGTGGCTAGTTGTCAGCTGCCACATATTGCGCGTTATCACCCTTGTAGACATGTTCCTAGTGTCGCTAATGATAGGCCTACGGGATCCTGTTCTTCCGAGTTCAATCCGGCCCACAGTATTTGTGTACTATCGGATGCAGAGCCTATTTTAATGGCGCTCTCACTTCCTGTATCAACATCCGTGTCACTGTATATCGTTATTGTTATTGTTTTTATGTCAGTGTCATCATGTCTGCATGTCATTGTCACGTCTTGCTATTACACGAATGCCTTCCGGCAACAGTGTGTCGCAACGCGATGGAATTCACTTATTTGCAACGCAGTGTTTTCTTGTGTATTTGTTTGGTGTACTTGTGTACCGAAAGTCTTTAATGATATGTAAAAACGTGACTTCCACCACTGTCTGTATGTTGACAAGTGTTTGCATTCTAGGAAGGCCAACGTGCTACCGTGTCACATTTTTCCCGCTCACAAGCTTGTTTGGGAATTTTTTTCGCGATTCGTTCCCCATTGAGTCTTGCTCTATTATTTTGTGTCCGGGGTAATCTACGTAGCCATGATTTTTTGGCCGTAGAGATGTGGTGTTACCTTCTTTGTGTGAGCGTTTATCTATGCCCGTGGCGTCCCCCGTATTCAGGTGTCGGGCGCTATGGTCCAAAAAAAAGTATCTTGTGGTCTCCGGAGAGGCCTGGCGTTCCCGGTACGTACCCTATTGGTAGTCCCGGGGTCGCTAATGCCCTAACTAGGCTGTTATAGCGAGTACCTTAGAACGGGCCTACGTTCCTGTATGTAAAAGAACCTCCCTGTGTTCATGATTGTGTGGCTCAATCGTTTACGTGCTTGTGTGTGGCATTAGTGCAATTCATCTGCCACCCCTAGTGTATGCTTAATGCGTGTACACAGTAATAATTTGCCTTTCATATTCGTATAAAACATTCCTATGCCTATCTTCACTCTTAGCTATACTCTATGGGGCACAGTGTCTATATGGGACCCTATGGTTTTTCTTTATGGGATTGCGTATTCATGCTGTCTGTGCGATGCTGCCCGTGTGATTGTTTGTCCCCGTGTCCTTATCCCTGGTTTCATTTTAACGTACTTGCGAATTGCCTTAATTCTGGCCTGTTTCCGTTTAGGTGGGAGTGAATTTTCCCCTGTAAATGTGTCTATCTTGTGTCTAGTCTCGCTGGCTGAGTTTTCTGACTTTCCATGTTGAAAAACCTGTGTGTTGGATTTAACTGATCTTTCGTCAGTCGGCAGTTTTGGTTTTCACGGCGTCCGGTTTTATTGGGTATTCGGACCCGTGATCCCGTGTAGCGCTCCATGTTTTATGTCTGCGTTGTTTGTTGGGATTTTGTGCGTCCCTAGTGTGGTCTCTAATTGTGTTGTCGCGCCAAAAATGCCGTTGGCTAGCTTCCTTTTTGGCACGTTTGTATCGTGTTTCTGTGCGTTGAATGTGTTAGGCCCTGATGCATACCTTATACCTTTCGGTAGCCTAATCTGCTGGAGGCTGTAGACTGTCTATTATGTATGTAATATGTTTGGTACAGGCATGCAGGCTTGACGCAACCCACAAAGGTATGGTATCTGTTCTGTGCGTGCGCCTATGCCTCGGGCTAATGCCTCGGGACCACAATTTCTGTGTTTTATGTACCATGGCGTGTATTGTGTGTTTGAAATACGCGTGCGAAAATGTACATTAGTGTGAGTGTTTTGTGTAATTCGGAACGTCCCTCGTACTTTAATTTCGGGAGTTATCCGGCTTTGAAAATGGCGAGAATGATTGTGTATATTACTGCCAGAGTGAGAGCGTTCCTAGCCTGTCTGGTACTTGCAAATGTCGCATGTTCATTTGCGTCTTATCGCTGACTGGAGATAGTGTCAAGTTTCAATGGTGTGTGAAGTGCCTGCTGCTAGTCTAGCGGTCTGTTTATCGCATGTGTTGAGCAAGTGTGCGTGGGTTTGCTGACACGCTTTCCTATTGTCTGCATACATGGTGTGCCTTTGGTTCCTCGCCATGTAAAGGATCCTCCCTCTGTTCATATATATTGTGTCCCCAATGTTTGTGTTACTGTAGGTCTGATGCGAATATATTCGTCGATGGTAGTTAGATGTCTGTGTCAGGATCGTATCCTGGTGAGGTTCTCGGGGTTCGAAAGCTATATCTTGGCTTTCTTTTCCCGTCTGCCAGCGGAATCATTTCCTTTCCTTTTTGCAGTGTTCCCGCCCTTACGTGTGGGTGTTGTTTTCCGAGTGTAGTACGCCTTCATGCGGCGGGCGTGTATAGTGTCCTTAATGAGTTTATGTCCATGCCGCACGTTCACTATATAGTTCAGGTCAGATACCTTCCTGCAGAATTTGAAGGGACCTGTCCAACGTGGTAGGAGGAACTCGGACACGTTCTTTTTACGGGCGGAATTGGAAACCATAACCAATTGCCCGGGTGTGTATTCCACGGTCTTCCGTTGACGGTCGTACCGTTCTTTTTGTTTCTTCTCCGCCGCGGTTATGTTTCTTCTGGCGTTCATGCGAGCTATCTGCAAATACTCTAACCGGGCTGCGTTGTCTGTGAGAGTGTCCTGAGGGATGCATATGTTGTCGATGGGGCTTCTGGGTGTATAGCCGTGCAACAGGAAGTGTGGAGATTGTTTTGTGGCCGTGGATATTGAAGTGTTGTAAATGAATGTAATGGGCTACAGGTAATTATCCCAGTCTGTCCCTGTGTCCCCCGTGAACTTGGCTAGCGCTGTGCCGATGATTTTGTTCATGCTTTCTGTGAGCCCATTAGTCTGTGGGGAAAAACTCGTGGTTGTGTATGCCCTTATCCTTAGTATCTCCAGAAACTGTTGGAGCACTCTCGAGGTGAAAATAGTCCCTCTATCGGATAATAGGGTCTGGAATAGGCCATACCGCGTGATTATGTCAAATAGAAATTCCACTATGCTGTTCGTGTCTGCTTTGGGAACAGCCTTTGTAATCATGTACCGGTTAAGATACTCTGTGGCCACAAGTATGTATTTATTACCTTTTTCAGATGTGGAGATGGGGCCTTTAACATTTATCCTGATTCTGTGGAATAGTTCTCCTACTGGAATGGGGTTGAGTAATCACTGAGGCTTGCCAGGCCTTGCTTTAAATCGCTGGCAGGTGTGACATGTCTTTACGAAGGTATCTATGTCGCCCTTCATGTTTACCCAGTTATACTTGTCCCGGATTCTATGGTATGTGTTATGCGTACCCAAATGTGCCCCTGCCATTGGGCTATTATGGTGTCCGGTCATGATACTCTCTTTCAATGAGTCCGGAACCGCTATAGGTGCATTATCGTGCATGGCTGTGGGTTTAAATTTCAGTACCCCGTCTTTGTCTAGGAAAAATCACCTTGCTGTCTTGCAAATGCTGTCTTGGAATCTACCTTTTCCAAGTTTTCTAGTGCCATTAGAATCTGTTTCAGGTATGGATCGCTCTACCACGAGGGCTCGTTGTTTGAGTCCCTTACCCTTATTTTGCGTGGTAGCGGCGCCTCCACCAAATAAGTTTTATTCCTTGGATGGGGTGGGATAAACAGGCTAGTGTAGATGTGCTAATTTCAAGGGCTGTTTCCGAATGAGGGTCGTTTCCCGTAATCGGAGAAGACTACCAGTGTGGTGTGTTGGTGTGAGTGCTTAATCTATGACGATGCAGTTCCTGGTCGCCGCGGTCAGGGGCAATTATGACTAAGGTCGGGTTGGGTATAAGGATGTAAAGTGGAGTGTGATTAGTAATAAACGTGTGTGATTACTGACCAAGTGTTTATTGGTCAATGGCTGTGATGTGATGTCCCTTTATGGGGAGTTAAACAAATATAAAAATGCAGTACAAGTTGTAAAGTGTACAAATGTTTGGGGTAGGTGTTTACAAAGATAAGGAATCTGAGCACACTGCTAGATCTCACCTGGTAAGAGCTGGAACGGACCTCGTCGGGCAGGGCCGCTGGCCAAGAACAGATAATGGGGATCTTCCGGGCCTAGCCTTTAAGGCCTCCCCCCACTGCCTGGTCAGCATTTCCTCATTGCTGTTGTTCCAGTTACCGTGTTTTGTGTTTGTATTGCCTAAGCGTGGCTGTCAGCAGTATGCTGGGCCTGCTTGTGTTTGGAGATGTACCTGAGGCCTGTGGTATGCCTATGAGGATGGTTTTGATGAATGATGGAGGGGTGGATCTTAGGGGGTACCGCCCACGGGCTGTACAATACACTTAAGTCTTAGCTACCTACGTGAAATATTTTGATTAACAAACTTTAACTAGGCTTTTTAATGCTCTAAATGTTTTATTGTACACTCATATAAAGGTTCTTGAAACACCTTTGTTACTAGGAAATATGGTTTATTACTTTTACTGCATAGTTCTACATAACTATCTGTTTCATTACAATGAATTTGGTATTCATTGATTTAATTGTCTATATCAAGTATTTAGACTATTTTTACCAGATTTTGTGTCGTGTAAAAATCCATTTTTGCACACAGTTGGTTTATAATAAATTTCTGACACTCGAATCAACATCTTGAGTTGTCGAAATGTATTTCACACTTCGTGACGTAGCTTTTTAAATATACGGTACTTAAGTTGTTCAATATACGTTCTATCGCTGCGCATAAAACAGATTTATTTAATTTAACGCAAGTATCTATAATTCTTAGCCTCCGTGGATTAGGCGGCAGCACGCCGGCCTCTCACCACTGGGTCCGTGGTTCAAATCCCGGTCACTCCATGTGAGATCTGTGCTGGACAAAACGGAGGCAGACGGGTTTTTCTCCGAGTACTCCGGTTTTCCCTGTCACAATTTCATTCCGGCAACACTCTCCACCATCATTTCATTTCATCTGTCATTCATTTAATCATTGCCCCAGAGGAGTGCAACAGGCTTCGGCATCCGGCACACTTCCATATCCTCGCCGCTAGGTGGGGGCTTCATTCATTCCATTCCTGACCCGGTCGGAGACTGGAAGCAGGCTGTGGATTTTCATTTTTCATCTATAATTCTAAACGACTTTATATTGAAATGATTTAACGTTGACAACAGCAATACGCTAATACAATTTCGTCCAAATGACGGAAATTTTCAATGAAAATGACTCCTAAGAAAATACTGATATACTGGATGAAAATCTACACAATTTTAAATACAATGACAAAATTATACGATTGGTCAATTTGGATAAACACAGAACATGACTACAATTCTACTAAATATAAATCAATCTCTTCACTACCTTGAGCTGGCGACGATCCCTGATGTATCATGTCTCGTCAGGCAAGACAAATGTGTTTGAGCACAACGCCCACAGCTGCGAGAACCGGTTGTGGCGAGGCCTGCTGGATAACCTCACAGTGGGACAAGGTCGATGACATAACTGGGTTAGCGACCTCTCCGAGTACAGCAAGTCTCTCCCTCACTCCTTCGCTCGACTCCCGAAAGTTGTTCGGATCTTCTGACGTTGCCCCTTCACTGCGCCGGCATCGCCTCTTAAGGTTGAAATTCGATTGTTCTATAAGTGTCTTTGAGAGTATACTGGATGTATATGAACTCGTGTTATGAAGTATAGATTTGTTCTGCATTTCTGCGCATCACGTAGATGTTCAACTGCGCCGTCCATGTTGTGGAAATCTGGATTCAACTTTTCATTTCTGTAGTCTCAACTTCCCTATAATGTGCATCTTAGCACGAAGTCATAATCAGATTAATAATTAAACCTGTATAACTTCCCTGTTGCCAATTAATAAACTGCATTATGTATAGTTCCCAAGGATGAGCTGAATTGTATGAGTAATATAGCTCTTTTCCTGAAGTGAATTGTTTGCATTTATCTGCGTGAGATGTGTAGTAGCTTCGTATTGAAATACCGAAGTAACAAGCTGTGTTTCAAAATACTCCACAGACTTGCTGTATGAAGCTTCTTTAAATGTGAGTGTAAATGAACTCAGTCTCGTTCCGATAAGCGTGTTACTAAATCACCAGTCTACATGCCGTGTTGGTCTCAGTCAGAATGTCCCATGCTTCACAAGGCACAGCCTTCTGACTTCACACTCCTTCTCTCCACTTTCATTATGCGTGGCACTGTTCTAGAAACAACCCGTTTCTACACTGGCGGTCTTGTCCAGACCCTATCTGAATTAGGAATGACTGCTCGTTCTTGCTCTCCGTGTACGGCAAGTTTATCGCGTTTCCTCCCCTCTCGTGGTGTGACGTAGCTCCTCAGACTTCCCCTCACTCACTCACTGTGTCATCAACCTTG
Organism: Meconema thalassinum; assembly: GCA_946902985.2. Lineage (NCBI taxonomy): Eukaryota > Metazoa > Arthropoda > Insecta > Orthoptera > Tettigoniidae > Meconema > Meconema thalassinum. The sequence goes on from OX336388.2 coordinate 41,226,857, forward strand.
GTCACTTCTCCTCCTGCATGACGTTACTCTTACTTCTCGTGGTGTGACGCATTCTTACAATGTAGGCCTCCCTACATTCAGATAATAAATACACAACCATATTTAAATAGTTCCTTCCGGCCTTCCGTAATTATTTAATTAATGATGCATAGTATTACACTCTATTTCATCTTAGGTTTTCCATATCTCACAAATTTTTAAGGACTAAGAGATTTTAATTCGTTCTTTTATTTTTCCTGGGTCCCAGTTCGTATCCTGTCTGGATCTTTAGTATTGGCCTTAAATAAATTCGGGCGCAGTACGAACATGATTACATCCCCATTTTTGATGTTGAGTTAGTTGATCCTCTTTTCTATAATATAACAAACAGCCTTCACACAACCACTTCTTACCTTTGTGTTTTGATATTTGACTACCAACAAGTCTACATAAATGTTTTATCCAACAAAAGTGAGCATTTTCCCCTTTAGTTATGTATAGTAAATTAACATGAGCATCCTTCTTTTCCTTAGTATAATATAGAGGACCAACTATACTCTTGTTTTCAATTCCATAAACATTAATACTTACATTGTTCTGATATTCAAAACGTTTAATGTCTTTTATCTCCATAGGAAATTCCATTTCTTTTAAATCTAACACTGAGGAATAGTGACGATAAGATGATGTTCTCTTTTCATTCATCACTGCTGGATGGAGAGCTGAGGTTACAGCCCACGCAAAACATGCATGGTCACTATTCATGACGTTTACACAAGCATGCTTAAGTTTGATCCATGCTGGCAAATCAATATATCATGATGCTCGAAGGGGGTTATATTCATTCATGTTGGTTTCTAAATAAAGTACTTCAACCAACGACTAGCCTGACTCCCTTTCCTGGACTCTTCACTCTTCACAATGATAGCCCTTGAAATATTTTGGTATATATCACTACCTCTTCTCTTTAAAGGCTGTAAGGAATATATTACTAAACCACTGACTATAATATACAATCTCATACTGAAGACCAGCACATTTCCTGATAAATGGAAACATACAAAGGTAACACCAATTCTAAAATCCGGAAACACGGTTCAGATTAAGAATTACAGACCTGTAGCCGTATCGTCAACTCCGGCTAAGATATTTGAGAGTATTTTGTATAGTCATATTTTCAACATGTTAAAGTGATCATTTCCCCAAATCAGCATGGATTTATACCAAACAGGTCAACCGTGACTAACCTTATTAATTTTACGCAATTTGTATCCACGGAGCTAGATCACAAAGGCCAAGTAGATGATATATATACCGACTTTCAAAAGGCATTTGACAAAGTGGATCATGACGTACTCATCACTAAACTATCAACGTATAATTTTTCTGAACCACGGTTTCGTCTGCCTATTTCATACCTGAAGAACAGAACACAAGTTGTGAAATATAAAACGCAACTATCCAAAACATTTCCCACCAACTCAGGAGTTTCTCTTGGATCTAACTTAGGACCATTACTGTTCTTATTATTTTTAAACGACATCTCTGATAAAGTTCAACACTCAGAAATTTTATTATTCGCAGACGATATAAATTATATAAATCAATATGTGACCCTTACGATTGTATCAAACTTCAAAATGATTTAAATGAACTAAACATATGGACGAAAGAAAATAAACTGCCATTTAACATCAGTAAATGCAAGCAAATTAATTTTACTAGGCGAAAAAATTACATAAAGTTTCACTATGACATTGACGGGGAATGCTTACTAAAAATCCATGAAGTTCAGGATCTGGGAATTGTATTTACCAATGACCTGAATTTTCAAAGACATATAGAGAAAATTGTCTCTAAAGCACATAAATGTATGAGATTTGTAATAAGAAATTCACTTAATTTCTCCTATGGGATTTTAATATTGCTCTTTAATGCCTTCATCAGATCACAACTAGAATATCCTTTATATATATGGAATCCATACACATTGAAACATAATAAGCTTATAGAGAACATCCAAAAGAAATTCTGAAAATATGTATATTACAAAAGATTTGGCTATTATCCATCTTACGAATCGTACACATTTATATTACAGTCCTTCAATGTCAGGCGAAATTGTCAGGGCCTGCTTTTTCTCTATAAAATAGTAAACAATAAAATTGACGACGCTAAAATTCGAGAGAGAATTACGTTATATGTACCAGCTGTGAAACCTAGTAGATTCCGGAACATTTTCTTTATTCCGGGAGTTCACACAGACAGCCATAAAAACTCGCCGATTAACAGAATTTTATCCCACTATAATAAAGTTCATCATCTTGACTTAGATATTTTCAGTATGTCAGAAAACCAGTTTGCAGCGTCGTGTGATAAACTGCAAGATGTCTTGTAATATATTGTACTGTATTCAGCCGATTTCCTTCTCATACCTAACCTTCCTTTTCTTCTTATTATTATTTATAACGCGTTTCTCTACCCATATCTTCTCTTTATGTATCTTTTGTTTTTCTATTTATATATTGTTGTATATTATATGATTCTAGTAGTGAGCAATGTAATTGGGGCTTCCTGTAATGTTCACAACATAAATAAATAAATAAATAATATTAGTTGAATCACTAACAATTATGTTTTTTGTATTAAAAGATTTGATATCCGTAATTTCTCAAGGTATCGAACATGAACAGACAACCAACGAGCGTAGTTCACGTGGTCAAAGAAAAAGGCATCATTGACTTAAGGGTGTTGTGGATGTCTTCTATATTTTTCACATTTTCCACGTTTGTTCAAGAATAACGGTACTTTTTGCCCCAAAACGAACTTATATGGCCTCAGATGTTCTAATAAATATTTTTAGTAGTGTTTGGGACGTCGAAATTAGTCGAAAACAATATAGCACATGCAATATGTTGTCGATTCCTTATTTTTCAAATTTCTTCACGTTTGTTAAAAAATAACGGTATTTTTGACTCGAAACGTACTTATATGCCTTCAGACGTTCAAATAAATATTTTAGTTGTGTTTAGGAAACCAAAATTAGTTGAAAACAACACAACGCACCCCGCAATTACAAAATTTGTTTTTTTTTCGTATATTTTTAACGCTTGTTTAAAAATGACCATCATCTTGGATCCTAAGGGACATTTTCGGTGTTTCCTCTTCTAGAATCATCAAACACAGTGTCATCAACAAACCTGCCAAGCGACGTGGTACAGAAACTATTTGCAGTATCTTCTTAGAACGTGGGATGTTCCGCACCCACTAACATCCATCCACCACGTTAGGACTCTTGGCCTGTCCTCAAATTACGTGTGGCCCATGTACTAGGGTGTGTTCATTAACCCTAGTACTAGAACATATTCATCCACCAAGTTTTGCACTTAGCCCCTTGGCATGTTATCTATCCACCAAGTTTTACACTTATTCGAACCAAAACAGGATATAACTTGTTAGCTTACATGTGGTTTTCACAAGGAGGACGGTAATAATGTCATCTCACACGTGTTCACATGTATTTCGTCACTTTCCTTTAATATAGTTATCACATTGTAGTAGTGGGGGCTGGCGAACAACGTCAGTTCAACACACTGCTTTACACACAAATGTAGTTGGGTCCTTTGACATAATTTGGATAAATTCATGTGTCAGTCCATAGGGACTAGGCCAAAGGGACTGGTCCAAAGGGACCCGTCCACAAGGACCTTTCAACAAGGACCCGTCCACAGGGACCCAACAACAGGGACCCGTCAACGAGGACCCGTCAACAGGGACCAGACCAAAAGGGACAAATCGACAATGACAGGGGCTCTAACCTCAAGGCCTGACATGTCCTCTTTGATTATTGGTTTGCCTATCGACAAGCGCTGCTTGGAATACTTTTTAATCACTCCTCGTGGGTTGGGTTAGGTTAGGTTACACTACAGCCGACATGTTTAAAAAGCCCGCCCCCTTACAAAAACCATGAGTGGGCATGCGTAAAAAACAAAAAAAACGCATGTTAATTCATATTGGATTTCCACCGTACACATGTCTCTTGTGTGAAACAACGTTTAATTTCATATTAACATTCAAACTCCCACATGTCGCACTTGGAAAGCGAGATTTTCTAAAAAATATAATTTCAACCCCTAATAGGGGTAGGTTTTATTTTGGGGTGGAAATATGTTGTCCAATGGAAAGGGGGAGTCAGCCTGAGTTCAACGACACCTCATTCGTCAAAATCTGACCATGCGTTCGAGAGACATCGCGCCGCCGCCATCTTGTAGGTGGAAAGCCGTAGGTGGGTGTTGAACCCCACCAAAACCACTACTGCTGTATAAGATAAAGATGCGTTAATTTGATGTTTTAAGGCGACTATAGAAGGTCATGTGTCTGTATTACAGTATATGAGGAAGCTGTATAAGATAAAGATGCGTAAATCTGATGTTTAAAGGCGACTATCGAAGGTCATGTGTCTGTATTAAATTTTTTGAGGAAGCTGTATAAGATAAAGATGCGTTAATCTGATGTTTAAAGGCGACTATAGAAGGTCATATGTCTGTATTACAGTATATGAGGAAGCTGTATAAGATAAAGATGCGTTAATCTGATTTTTTAGCGTATGGCTTTTAGTGCCGGGAGTGTCCGAGTGCTTGTTCGGCTCGCCAGTTTTGTAGCTGCTTCGAGACGGACACCCAAAGGGTGAGCTACAAGTACCGTTGGGCAGGAAAGTTGGAAGGGAAGGGCGATGAGTTGGATGGTAGCGGCTGTGGCCTATAGTTAGGGACCGACCACGGCATTTGCCTGGAAGGAAGATGGGAAACCACAGAAGACCATCTTCAAGGTTGCCGGCGGAGGGATTCGAACCTCCTCGCCTCCTGGATGTGAGCGACTGCCATTAGTCATGCCGTAACGACCACGGCTAACTCACCGCTAATTTGATGTTTAAAGGCGACTATAGAAGGTCATGTGTCTGTATTACAGTATATGAGGAAGCTGTATAAGATAAAGATGCGTTAATCTGATGTTTAAAGGCGACTATAGAAGGTCATGTGTCTGTAATACAGTATATGAGGAAGCTATATAAGATAAAGATGCGGTAATTTGATGTTTAAAGGCGACTATATAAGGTCATGTGTCTGTATTACAGTATATGAGGAAGCTGTATAAGATAAAGATGCGTTAATCTGATGTTTAAAGGCGACTATAGAAGGTCATGTGTCTGTATTACAGTATATGAGGAAGCTGTATAAGACAAAGATGCGTTAATCTGATGTTTAAAGGCGACTATAGAAGGTCATGTGTCTGTAATACAGTATATGAGGAAGCTATATAAGATAAAGATGCGTTACTCTGATGTTTAAAGGTGACTATAGAAGGTCATGTGTCTGTATTACAGTATATGAGGAAGCTGTATAAGATAAAGATGCGTTAATCTGATGTTTATAGGTGACTATAGAGGTCATGTGTCTGTATTACGGTATATGAGGAAGCTGTATAAGATAAAGATGCGTTAATCTGATATTAAAGGCGACTATAGAAGGTCATATGTCTGTATTACAGTATATGAGGATACTGTATAAGATAAAGATGCGTTAATCTGATGTTTAAAGGCGACTATAAAAGTTCATGTATCGACAGAAAACGCACGAATTAGGAAATTGCATTGAAGCAATATTTCATAATTATTGTTATTATTATTATTTTATTTAACGAGAGCCAGATTATTAAAGCATGAGCTAGACTTTGTTGAACGGCCATGACTAACACTAATACGACGAACACAAGCAAGGTAATTTGAGTAGGTGGTTCTCGTTTTTCATAAATTTCAGTTTTTTTTTTTCTTTCAAAAAGTTCAAGGACGAGTTCTGGCAGTGAACCTCGCAGACGGACAGACAATGCTACGAGTCAGATATTGTAAAAATGTTGTAGATAAATTGTAAATAGTTAAATGAGATTGGAATGATCGTGTAAATACTGTTATAGAGATAGAATGGAGTCTCGTGATGTATAGAGTAATTGTATTTAGTTTTGACGAACCGAACTTATGGTATTATTTTAATTTGGGGGTTTTATTTCATTTATAAACTCCGAACATATTTTGGAAATGCAGATGGCATTCAGAAGAGTGGATCCTTCATATTTATTTTATTTTAATAGTGAAGTTGAAGGTTTAATTCATCCAATTATTTAATTTTGTCGTTGTTTGAGGACGGGAGTGTCCGTATTTGAATAAGTATTTGTAATTTATTATATTAATAAATCGTAGGACACGAGAGTTTCGCCTGTCCACCATTTTATGGAAACCAAGCGTTATTGATGCCTAATAATTATGGTGAGGTCATGCTATGGAATTAAGGACAGGCGCCCAATGTATCCTATATGCCCCGAGTAGCGCAGGTTTCTCGCTCTACAAATGATGGATAAATTCCTAATTCCGCAGCGTAACGTCTCTGTCTTATGTGTCCCGACTCATCCCATGTACCAGGCATTTCCTTCGGTGGTTTACCTAGCTGGGGCCACGAAGAAGCTGCGATCCGCCCATCTGGATACTGGTAGGTGGTTTGAAAAGGGCACAATATTAATATATAAATCGTAGAGGAATTCGATACCAAATGAAGGAAAGAAAGAAGAGCTGGAAATATGAGATTATACCGGTATTGAATATATGGAAAGATTTATCATTTTGCCACTTACCTCGCTAGTAAATCTTTCAAGTGCCGCATTTGTCGTCAATCAATCTATGCTTGACATTTCACCTTTCCGCTATAACAAATAGCCTAAATAGAAATAATATTAATCATAATGATAATAATAATAATGATAAAATTCAGTAATCTGATGCGTGGCACAAACAAATCAGCCAAATCTTGACACAAACGCTTTGGTTAGTGCCAACTAGCAAACTGCTGAATTAACTCTGTTAGAGGGAATTTAGTTTTCGTTTGTTGGTATATAGCCTCGCCTTTACAGAGCTCTTCACGCTCCCTATTAGCTGTCATCCGCCTGCTTTAGACGATGGAGCCTGGTATCCAGACACAGAAGATGCTACCGCTGGAAGTCGTACGATTATTATTCTGTGGTTTCCAGAACAAATGGTACATTCAATCACGTCACTCATTCAACATGGTTAATAATTGCAAACATTTCTCAATGCGTGACAAATGTTAATTACACCATACACCCCTCCACCCACTGTATCCGTTATTTGCAAAAAATTACTGAATGAATAGCTTCAAATTTTAGATGCGTGTCTACCTCACCCTCTGTAGGGATATCAGCATCAGCGGTAGTTTGTCTAACTAAACCTTTTATCTGCATAGCAGGCGTCGGGAAAGAACCCGGCCGTCCTTTTGCCTTTCCTCCGAACTTATAGAAATGTGAATGTGTGTTAAATACAGTCTACCCATCAGTTCATTCATTCATTCATTCGGTTATTTGCAATTCGGGGTGTGTCTCCCGGTGGCAAATTAGATATAATTAACAAATAAATAATTGTACATAACAATTCACTAACAATTAAACTGGAGTATTTACACAAATAGTCAGTCTTATCTTAAACACACCTATATGTTTGGGAAAAGGCTCTAAGACTGCGGCAGGTAGAGAGTTCCAATTATCAATGGCACGCTTTACGAAAGAATATTTACCATAATTTTTTCGCTGTGGTCGGCCCTTAACTTTGAAAGGATGATCGCCCCTACCTATGTAAGTAGGCTTTACCATACGTTTGCTAAGCTCACCCCCATGCTGGTTGATTTGTATACGTGTTGTACATAGGGCAGAGTCTAGATTTCATCCTCCTAGCCTCAAGTGATTCCCACCCAAGTTTCTTTAACATACGGCTCACACTGCTCCTGGGATTAACGTCAGTGAGCACAAAACTAGCGGCCTTTCTTTGTACTATTTCCAACTCATTTATGAGCCCTACTTGATATGGATCCCAAACCGCCGAGGCGTATTCCAGAATAGGTCTTACAAGTGACAAATATCCTAATTCTTTAGCAGAGGTACTACTTCCTTTTAATACCCTCATTACAAAGTGCAGGGATTTGTAAGCTTTAGAAACTACACATCCTATATGACTACTCCATTTCATATCATTTCTTACGTGAACGCCCAAATATTTGCAAGAATCTTCTTGTACAAGTATTTCCGAGCTAATGTTATATTGAAAATTTTGCCTTCGCACTTTCCCTATTTTTATCAGACTACATTTTCTTGTGTTTATTTTCATTTTATATTCAATCGCCCAGTTATAGACCAGGTTCAGGTCATCTTGAAGTGCTGCATCGTCTTGTGAGTCATGTATCTTTCGATATATTACACAATCATCCGCAAACAATCGACAGTCACTGCGAATCCCATTTGGTAAGTCATTTATAAACGCCAAAAATAACGAAGTTCCGATTATGCTGCCCTGAGTGATACCCAACGTTACGGTAATTTCATCCGAGAATCGGCCTTCAACTTTCACTTTCTGGGATCAACCCGTCAAAAAATCTTGGATCCATAAAATTACTCTTCTATCAATCTTCGTCGAAACTAATTGATGGAGTAGCATGTCATGCGGCACGACATCAAATGCCTTCGCAAAATCTATAACTACGGCGTCGACTGAAACTCCATCGTCTAACGATTCGCTAATATCTTGAAAAAGTGATAGCATCTGACTCTCGCATCAGTAACCTTTCCGAAATCCATGTTGCCTATCATTAAACCATGATAATGTTTCCCACTGTTCCCTCAAGTAGTCGCAAATGAGATGCTCCACCTGTTTAAAAACGTTGGACGTAAGACTAACCAGCCTGTAGTTGCCCAATTCAAGTCTGCTCCCTCCCTTAAATATTGGGACTACCGTAGCTCTTTTCCAGTCATCCGGGATTTGCGCATTGTTCATGGACACATTAAACATCACCTCTAAGTATCGTGCCACGGCCCTACCTCCTACTTAAGTACTTCACTAACAATATTATCAGGACCCTTCGATATATTGTAACGTAATTTTGGTATTAGCTTTGCAATTGCTAACTGGTTTATTTGAAGAAGTGGAGCCCCTGATTCACCGTTAAGGTACAACACACAGCTATTGGATTTATTGAACACACTACCATAAAAGACATTTAATTCATTAGCAATGGCCTGCTTCTCAGTAATTAATTTACCGCCACCGGACACTATCATCGACAAATTATTTGAATTTCCCTTTCTTCTCCTAACAGAACTGTATTTTTTTTTTCCACCCATCGCCTCCCGAACCAAGTAAACCTTGCATATAATTATCATGAGCAGCCCTCTTTTTTAAGACGAGCTCTCTTGATAAGGACTTAAATTTCAACATATACGTGTCACTTGGTGGATATTGGTCGAAAATATCCACGCTAACTCACCTTCCTATCTAACATGACTAACACAGCTTAATATACGTTCCGTGGGTTGCCATGAGTCGCTTACGACTGTCAGTCGTCTGACCAGACCAGCCTTCGATTCTTGCCGTGTACAGTGGCTGCAGTCCACAGTGCAAGGTCTTCTTGAGAGTGCGTCCACGTTCTTCTGGCTGATCCCGGCTCGATGCTCAATGTGAAAGTCGTACTCCTGTAGGCGTTCAATCCATCGAGCAATCTGTCCCTCGGGGTTCTTGAACCGCATAAGCCATTTCAGGGCTCCATGATCCGTTCTTAGTAGAAAGCGTCGTCCATACAGGTACTTATAGAAGTGTTCCAGAGACTTCACCACAGCCAGTAACTCCCGACGACTGACGCAGTAGTTCCTGTAGGGCTTGGAGAGCACCTTGCTGAAGTAGGCGATTACTTTCTCCCAGCCATCCTGTATCTGTGACAGAACTCCACCAATGGCTTTGTTGCTAGCATCAGGGTCTAGTAAAAACATGCCAACGGTGCACGGATAACTAAGGATAGGAACGTCTTCAGCTGTTCGAAGGATCATTGGCAGTGTTCGTCCCAACAGTAGTCTCGTTCTTCCTCGGTGAGCGTCGTCAACGGCTTAACTATGCTGGTGAATCCGGGTACGAAACGCCTGTAGTAGGAGCATAACCCCAAGAAGCTCCGTAGTTCATGTACGTACTTGGGGATTGACCATTATCTCACCGCGCTGACCTTCTCAGGATCTACAGCTACACCATTCCTAGATACGACGTGTCCCAGGTACGTGACGTCCTCCTGAAAGGCTGGCATTTCTTCGGGTTCAACTTCAAGTTGGCGCTCTGCAGTCACTTGAAAACCTCCAACATGTGCCAACAGGGTGTCATCGAGCCTCCTACTAGCCCTTGACTTCACCAGTTGTGCTCGTAAAGAAAAAGGACGGCTCAACGAGGTTCTGTGTGGACTACCGACAGCTCAATAGCAATACCGTCAAGGACAGCTATCCACTGCCCAGGATTAACGACACTTTGGATAGCTTATCTGGGTCCCAAGTGTTCTCCACATTGGACCTGAAGAGTGGTTACTGGCAGGTTGAAATGGAACCCCAGGATAAAGAGAAGACAGCTTTCTCCATTGGGTCGGGGCTCTGACACATCACTGTGATGCACTTAGGATTATGTAATGCGCCAGCTAAGTTCGAGAGGTTGATGGAGACGGTGCTACGAGGCCTTTCATGGAAGACTTGCTTGATCTATCTGGAAGACGTCATAGTTATTGGGAAGACCTTCGACGAACACCTGTTGAACCTGAGGAGGTATGCACTCTGTGAGCGGTCCCTGGGGCATTAAAGTCGTGCCCTATGTCAAGTTGATAATAAAAGCACGTACTACTGTATCCTATGCGGTGTTAACACCGCACTTGCAACTACTTATGTTGCAACACTGTACTAAGATTGCTCAACCTTTCGTATTCTTAGACAACAATCACCGCTACTAGAATGCGCTAGTATGGACACGCTACTAGTAGTATTTGAATTATAACACACTTGTCTGTACATTTCTAGTCAAAAACGTATCTGCTAACAATAATCTACCTGAATAGAGACGCTTCAAAATAGAAAGATATCCTACACTGATCTAAATCGGTTCATATGTCAATCATAAAACCGTGTTTCTTGCTAGGAAATGTCAGAGTAGATTCTAAAGTGTTTGTCCTGAATTCCTTTGTGAGTATATAAATAAAGACAGCCATTCTACAGTGTTGCCACATTAACAATTAATATTGTATCTTTAGTCGGTCAACATAAAATAAAGACAGCCTTGAAGCCATTCTTCAGTGTTGCCACATTAACAATTATAATTGTATCTTTAGTCGGTCAACATAAAATAAAGACAGCCTTGAAGCCATTCTTCAGTGTTGCCACATTAACAATTATAATTGTATCTTTAGTCGGTCAACATAAAATAAAGACAGCCTTGAAGCCATTCTTCAGTGTTGCCACATTAACAATTAATATTGTATCTTTAGTCGGTCAACATAAAATAAAGACAGTTGTGAAGTCATTCTTCAGTGTTGCCACATTAACAATTAATATTGTGTCTAAGAATCATTCCAATTACTCTAAAATGTGAAAAGAAACTGAAATAAATTACAAAGGATTAAGATTTATATATATTATTGAGGACTACTGAAGAAGAAAACTAAGAGATGACATGTTTTTGCTCGTCAAAGGAGCATCATCAGATCCAAACATACCAGACAAATAGCTCTACAAAACACCATCAAACCTGCAGTGACTGCCCTCTCAAAACAGAATACACGAAAACCAGTTAGGAAACGTAGTTAGTGTGGTGACTATTACTGAAACATATTAAGGCATTAAGGTGAAAAAAGAACTATTCATTTGATTATCGCTAAACTTAGATATGACTATACCATCAACAAATATAGTATTGTTCACACAAACTAATCTATCTTCGTAGATTATAGATTCTCGCCGCTATGGATTAGCCCTTATGGTGCCGCCGAGGGAGAATCTGATAAAAATGCCACTGGCCGATCTATGTAATTCTTTTTGTTTCATTTCCATACACACAGTGATTTAACTATTGTAACGAAGACAACGCGGGAACCATTCCTTCTCAGATTATCTCGATAAGTTTAAGTTCCACGAATAACTGCATTAATAATATGTATTCTTTGAACATCCTGCGGTCCCGTGTGCGTTATCTTCTGAAGTATATGATCTTGTCTGGAGCATATTGATATACGTGGTGATAAATGTGGCTAGCTCCTTCAGCGAAGGGGACATAAATACTGTTTTAGTTCTAAGTGAAGTGTGTGAATTTTCTATTGATGGCGACGGATTTGATTTACTGAAGAGAATCCTTCTAATGCCGGACGACTGTAAACGTATATCAGTGTAGAAATTGATCGTACTCAATATCTATTTGATAGAATTACTCTATGCTTGCGATATTTATAAACAATTATATAAATATTAACGTTTGAACCCGCGCAACGAATAAGGGACTCCGCGCCACCTTGGTCTGTTTTGACATTATGATGGAAATAGGTACCTGGTCGCATGACGCATGAAATGACGTGTTAAACGTGCACACAAGTGCCTCCTATGGGTAGATATTTGCAACTGAAATGCCACGTGCGTGGAAGAAGGACTCTGGAATTCCAACATGGAGGGCGTCAGGAAGTTGTAGACTTCCCCGTCACCAAGCAAACGTGACAATATCGACCGTAGACGTAAAGGGAACATGCAAAAGTGGAAAGATTTCAATAGAAAGATGTTGAATGATGCTGGGGAAGCATATGAAAATCGTCAAGGACACATAATTCCAGAAAAAATACAACCGAAAGAGGTGAGAAGGTCTGTATTTTGGAATGAGACATTTGAATATATGTCTGTTCATAATGTAGAGATTAAGTTGTATTATTTAGGAAGTTACCGGCATCGTTGTCATCAGTCCCATGTACTTGAGTGTGTGAGCTGTCTTATAATGTGCATTTTAGTGGTGATTGCTAGGGTGTGTACGTGTTTGCGGGGCTAGAATTTGTGGGAATGTGAATTTGGCATGTTAGGTAGGCTATCATCCCGATATTTATTGTGAGTAGAAATGGGAAATTACAGAAATCAAGGGAGGTACCTGGAATCTACTCCTCGGTTATCCTCACAATTTTAAGTGTACTTTATTCCAACACTCGTACCAGGATTTAAATTCTCAACAGCAAACACGGGGATTTAACCCGAGTCTTCTAAAAAAAGGGCGGTTACTACCTCTCACAGCTACTGTAGAAAATAAGTGGCTCGTAATGTCTTAGCGTGATATATTCTACGATAATCGATGTCCTGTTTGCCATGAGGATGAACCCGGAAGGGGGAATACACCATAGTACAACCTTGTCCCCTAAAGCTCTAATTTATATAAATTTAGTGTAATATCCTCAGTTCTGTGAGACCTGCACCGTAGGGTCCTGGTTCGAACCCCAGCTCTACGATGGAGGATCATTAATGCTGTTATGAGAATTGGAGCGCAGGGACGCAGGTAGCCAAGGGGTGCTAAAAGTTGCTAGTGCACACACATCCTTCTGCTCCTCACCTTCAGCGCGCTCTAATTTTGTGGGGAAATAATCGAGAGAATGTTTTAAAATATTCGAAACACATGTTCTTTTAGAGATCCAAGTCAGTGTTTGCAGCCCAGTAACGTTCTGTGTGTAGAAGTGTGAATGAGACCCAAGTGTGTGTTTGCAGCCCGGTAACATTTTGTGTGTAGAAGTGTGAATGAGACCAAAGTCAGTGTTTGCAGCCCACTAACGTTCTGTGTATAGAAGTGCGAATGAGACCCAAGTCAGTGTTTGCAGCCAGTAACGTTCTGTGTGTATAGGCGTGAATGAGACCCAAGTCTGTGTTTGCAGCCCACTAACGTCCTGTGTGTAGACGTGTGAATGAGACCCAAGTTTTGTGTTTGCAGCCCACTAACGTTCTGTGTTAAGAAGTGTGAATGAGACCCACGTCTGTGTTTGCAGCCCAGTAACGTTCTGTGTGTAGAAGTGTGAATGAGACTCAAGTATGTGTTTGCAGCCCACTAACGTATTGTGTGTAAAAGTGTGAATGAGACCCAAGTCTGTGTTTGCAGCCCAGTAACGTTCTGTGAGTAGAAGTTTGAATGAGACCAAGTCTGTGTTTGCAGCCCACTAACGTTCTGTGTGTAGAAGTGTGAAAAAGACCCAAGTCAGTGTTTGCAGCTCACTAACGTTCCGTGTGTAGAAGTGTGAATGAGATCCAAGTCTGTGTTTGCAGCCCACTAACGTTCTGTGTGTAGAAGTGTGAATGAGACCCAAGTCTGTGTTTGCAGCCCAGTAATATTCTGTGTGGAGAAGTGAGTATGAGATCCAAGTCTGTGTTTGCAGCCCGGTAACGCTCTGCGTGTAGATGTGTGAATGAGACCCATGTCTGTGTTTGCAGCCCACTAACGTTCTGTGTGTAGAAGTGTGAAAACGACCCAAGTCTGTGTTTGCAGCTCACTAACGTTCCGTGTGTAGAAGTGTGAATGAGATCCAAGTCTGTGTTTGCAGCCCACTAACGTTCTGTGAGCAGAAGTGTGAGAGAGACCCAAGTCTGTGTCTGAAGCCCACTAACGATCTGTGTGTAGAAGTGTGAATGAGACCCAAGTCTGTGTTTGCAGCCCACTAACGTTCTGTGTATAGAAGTGTGAATGAGACACAGGTCAGTGTTTGCAGCCAGTAACGTTCTGTGTGTAGAGGCGTGAATGAGACCCGAGTCTGTGTTTGCAGCCCACTAACGTCCTGTGTGTAGACGTGTGAATGAGACCCAAGTCTGTGTTTGCAGCCCACTAACGTTCTGTGTTAAGAAGTGTGAATGAGACCCACGTCTGTGTTTGCAGCCCAGTAACGTTCTGTGTGTAGAAGTGTGAATGAGACTCAAGTATGTGTTTGCAGCCCACTAACGTATTGTGTGTAAAAGTGTGAATGAGACCCAAGTCTGTGTTTGCAGCCCAGTAACGTTCTGTGTGTAGAAGTTTGAATGAGACCAAGTCTGTGTTTGCAGCCCACTAACGTTCTGTGTGTAGAAGTGTGAAAAAGACCCAAGTCTGTGTTTGCAGCTCACTAACGTTCCGTGTGTAGAAGTGTGAATGAGATCCAAGTCTGTGTTTGCAGCCCACTAACGTTCTGTGTGTAGAAGTGTGAATGAGACCCAAGTCTGTGTTTGCAGCCCAGTAGTATTCTGTGTGTAGAAGTGAATATGAGATCCAAGTCTGTGTTTGCAGCCCGGTAACGCTCTGCGTGTAGATGTGTGAATGAGACCCAAGTCTGTGTTTGCAGCCCACTAACGTTCTGTGTGTAGAAGTGTGAAAACGACCCAAGTCTGTGTTTGCAGCTCACTAACGTTCCGTGTGTAGAAGTGTGAATGAGATCCAAGTCTGTGTTTGCAGCCCACTAACGTTCTGTGAGTAGAAGTGTGAGAGAGACCCAAGTCTGTGTTTGAAGCCCACTAACGATCTGTGTGTAGAAGTGTGAATGAGACCCAAGTCTGTGTTTGCAGCCCACTAACGTTCTGTGTATAGAAGTGTGAATGAGAACCAGGTCAGTGTTTGCAGCCAGTAACGTTCTGTGTGTAGAGGCGTGAATGAGACCCGAGTCTGTGTTTGCAGCCCACTAACGTCCTGTGTGTAGACGTGTGAATGAGACCCAAGTCTGTGTTTGCAGCCCACTAACGTTCTGTGTTAAGAAGTGTGAATGAGACCCACGTCTGTGTTTGCAGCCCAGTAACGTTCTGCGTGTAGAAGTGTGAATGAGACTCAAGTATGTGTTTGCAGCCCACTAACGTATTGTGTGTAAAAGTGTGAATGAGACCCAAGTCTGTGTTTGCAGCCCAGTAACGTTCTGTGTGTAGAAGTTTGAATGAGACCAAGTCTGTGTTTGCAGCCCACTAACGTTCTGTGTGTAGAAGTGTGAAAAAGACCCAAGTCTGTGTTTGCAGCTCACTAACGTTCCGTGTGTAGAAGTGTGAATGAGATCCAAGTCTGTGTTTGCAGCCCACTAACGTTCTGTGTGTAGAAGTGTGAATGAGACCCAAGTCTGTGTTTGCAGCCCAGTAGTATTCTGTGTGTAGAAGTGAGTATGAGATCCAAGTCTGTGTTTGCAGCCCGGTAACGCTCTGCGTGTAGATGTGTGAATGAGACCCAAGTCTGTGATTGCAGCCCACTAACGTTCTGTGTGTAGAAGTGTGAAAACGACCCAAGTCTGTGTTTGCAGCTCACTAACATTCCGTGTGTAGAAGTGTGAATGAGATACAAGTCTGTGTTTGCAGCCCACTAACGTTCTGTGAGTAGAAGTGTAAGAGAGACCCAAGTCTGTGTTTGAAGCCCACTTACGATCTGTGTGTAGAAGTGCGAATGAGATCCAAGTCTGTGCTTGCAGCCCAGTAACGTTCTGTGTGTAGAAGTGTGAATGAGACCCAAGTCTGTGTTAGCAGCCCACTAACATTTTGTGTGTAGAAATGTGAATGAGACCCAAGTCTGTGTTTGCAGCCCAGTAACGTTCTGTGTGTAGAAGTGTGAATGAGACCCAAGTCTGTGTTTGCAGCCAGTAACGTTCTGTGTGTAGAAGTGTGAATGAGACCCAAGTCTGTGTTTGCAGCCCAGTAACGTTCTGTGTGTAGAAGTGTAAATGAGACCCAAGTCAGTGTTTGCAGCCCACTAACGTTCTGTGTGTACAAGTGTGAATGAGACCCTCTGCAAGATCTATCATTACACTTCATTCGGTTTTGCCATAGGTTTCATTATCGCCACGCTTGTAATGAAGACGTCATTTGAATGTGGTAACTGTTGAAATCCCACCTAGCTCTTAATCTGCTGCCCAAATGACTCACTCTTTCCAAATTATCATTGTCAATCTTCACACTTCCTAAATCATGTCAGTAATATGAGTGTGTTCCTTCCCACCCAGAAGACAAAAACCACCATAGGATTGTTACAATAGGTCTGGAAAAGAAAGAGAACGACATTTTAGTTGTTCCCCTAGAGTAACTTGAGCGTCGCCTCCGCACCCCTCGGTAGCACGCTGAGCTTCTATGCCCAAGATCGTGGTTTCAAACCCGGCCCAAGTCGTGGGATTTTTTAAGAGCGTTAAAATTCGCTCATAACGCCCTCATTTGGAGGGGTAGTAAAGTCGGCGGTCTCATGTCGTAGATTTATGGCATGTTAAAGAACCTTCCACTAACTACAATTTTGTGAAGTCAAATTTGTTGGTTAATTTTGATTAACGCTCTGTAGTTCCAACGTTCGTAGCCAGGTGCCAGTTGCAGTGGCATCTATTTGCCAATTTTGCGGCTAGGTGTCGTTGACGGTAGCATTAGGTAACAAAAGTAGGAACTACCTGAAATTGATCGTCTGCAGTCGTTTATTAAATTAAAACAGATAACACACACTAATAGAGCCATCACAATTAACACCGGTTGTCAGGCAGATTCTACACACACCCAACGTACACGGGGCAACATGACCGCGTTATCGCAGCCCCTAAACTGAGGAACCATCCAAGCAGTATTTTGTCCGCCACGTTCGTAGGGTCTGGCATTCTTGGCAGTCACCCTGGAGATCAGGGTTCGATTCCCGGCTCTGTCAAGAAATTTAATTCTGGTCTGAGGGCAGAAACGGAGTACACTCAATATCGTGAGGGAGAATTGAGAAGGGACGGGTTCAATTCCCAACCTAGTTATCCTGGACGTGGTTTTCCGTGACTTTCCTCTTCTACTCCAGGAAACTGCTAGGATGGTACCTAACTTAAGGCCACGGCCCCTTCCTACCCAATTCGTACCTCAGTAACAGATACACATAATAGTACTTACATCACAGTGACTCAGGCTATCAGACAAATTTTACACATACCCAAATACACGTGGCTACATGACCGCAATGTCACAAAGCCTTTTAAAGAATCAACAACTACATCAACAAACAACAAAGATCAGTGTGAGTATTAATATAGCTATTACCATCCGTTCAATGGAATAAGGACTCCAGTCACAAGAAATGCAGGCTGGTAACGAGTGGGCTCCGAGACAACAAAACTTGTTACGGGGTTCCATCTTCCTATTTTATAGACAAAAATATGCCTAGATCTATGTTCAGTTGTCACTGAAGCATCACACAAGTAAACTACAATGTTTATATTTCAGGGATCACTCGTATAAAATTTGGACGAAATTCACTTAACAGCGCGCTTTCAAACAACAAAAACGTACTTTACACAAAATTACAAAAATAGCGTGGAGTACCTTATTCGTTGCGCGGGTTCATTTGTTTCACAAAATATACTATTTAGTTTGTGTAGGCTCTCATATTTATATTAAGGTTTCCAATTTTTTTTATACGATCATTTTTACAGATTTTATTAATACCCAAATGAAGGAAATTGTAATTATTTAGCTTCAAGTTTCCGAATAGTTTGTTTACCTGGCAGAGAAAAAAAATACCAACACACTATTTTAAAATATAGGTGGGAGGTAATTTATAACACTTGTAATATCACTACGCTTGGATTGGTAATTTTAGCATATTCATAATATGTCCCTCATGAAATCTGCTACACAGGTATGGGTAAAGGTGTATCTTCAAATGTTCCAACAAATTTGGTTTGGCATATTTTACTTTGTCTTCCCACGTGTATGGGTTAACATGTGTCTCTTCAAATATTGCATGCGGGCAAATTTGTCTCCGCATGTGGTACATAAATATCGCTTCTGACCAGTATGGGTTAACATGTGTTTGTTCAAATTACCACCCTGACTAAATTTAACTTTGCATGTGCTGATGACATCGTCATCTTGGCCGACAAGCCTGAGGATTTGAATGAGTTTTTGAATGGTATAGACTCCGTCTTACGGAAAGAATTCATGATGAAAATTAATAAATGTAAAACAAAAATACTGGAATGCAGCCGAAATAAATCAGAAACCTCTATGGAGACCAAATTGGCAGGTGAAAAGCTGAAGGAAGTAGGAGACTTCTGTTACTTAGGAAGCAGAATAACCAGTGATGGACGAAGCAAAGAGGATATAAAAAGTAGGTTGGCTCAGGCAAAGAAAGCATTTCTACAAAAAAGGAATATGTTGACATCGAATATAGATTTAGGTATTAGGAAGTCATTTTTGAAAGCCATTGTATGGAGCGTGGCTTTCTATGGAAGTGAAACTTGGACTATTTGTGCAGCAGAAAAGAGGAGAATTGAAGCATTTGAAATGTGATGTTACAGGAGAATGATGAAGATCAGATGGGTAGATAGGGTTACAAACAAAAGAGGTATTAAGACGAGTGGGAGAGGAGAGATGTTTCTGGCGACTGCTAATGAAGAGAAGAGATAGGTTAGTAGGACACATACTAACACACCCAGGAATAGCAAGTTTTGTTATGGAAGGAAGGGACGAGGAGAAGAACTGTAGGGGTAGACCAAGGTTAGAATATGTTAAACAGATTGCCTCAGATGTAGGGTGTGGTAGCTATGTAGAGATGAAACGATTAGCTCAGGACAGGGAGGCACGGAGAGCTTGCTTCAAACCAGTCAAAAGACTGAAGACTCAAACAACAACTGCAGCGAAAACAACCCAAGTTTCGCATCCATATAGCGCCAAACTCCAGGCAATGGCTTCAAAAAAGACTTTTTAATACGTAGATCTATATTTTATTTAAACAGATGTCAACCCAACCTTTATATCTTATTTGCTTTGTCCATTCTGCGCCAGAGTTGGAGTCACCAACGTCTCTTAGTGTTTCAACAGCCAATCGATTTCAATATTTTTATTTTAAATCTTCCTGCTGCATTTCGTTTATTCTGTTTCAAATACAATGATTTTATTATGAAATATTTCCTCAACACCTCGTACACACCGTTTAGAAACATGATCAAATCCTCTGGTGATGAAGCTTGTCGTTAAGTCACTGAGTCAAAATTACTTATCTTCGTCCTCAATTCTACTTTAAATTGCTTTGGCATTTCCTTTGTTACTTGCCGTATGTATAGATTGAAAAGTACGATTGATAAAAAGCAGTCTTACCTAATATCAATCTAAATACCAGTTTCTCTCTCATGTCTATCGAATCGTATAAATACCAGCTGGTTGTAGACATACTCATAATCCTGAATTGTATTCCAAACTTTTCAAACTGTCAAACAATATCTCCAATCAATATTATACACAGCTTTATTTACACTAAATATGCCAAGAACGTTTTCCTCTCGATCTTTATTCTACCGAGAACAGTCTGATACTTAATACAACTGCACTTGTCCCTCTGATTCTTGTTCACTGAACTTGTCTTTACCTAACTCGGCTGTCATCCAATCCGTTTGTTTCATCATCGTCATCAGCTTCTAAAGGCTAAAAGCCTTGTCGTTGCAGCCATTTCTTACGGACTTCAGCAGTCCTCTTCACATTGGCATACGAGTCACCTTCCATCTCCTTGACAATGTTCTTGAGATACGATTGTCTTGGTCATCCCATTTGTTTTTCCCCACAGTTTTTCCTTAAAAAATTACCTGGAGGAGAGTGTCATGGCTAAGTATGTGTCCCATGGATTTTGCATTCCTTTACTTGATGGTGTTCAACAGGTATCGATTCTCCTGAATTTGGTTCAGAACAAGCTCATATGTTTTTCTTTCCATCCAGCTTGTTCGGGTCATTCGTCTCCAAAACCACATTTCAGCTGCCTCAAGTTTTGATTCATCTCTTATCCCAAGTGTCCTTGTTTCACAACCATAGGTCAACTCACTCCAAACAAAGGTCTTGAGAAATAACTTCCTTATCTTCAAATTGAGGTGGCCATTGAGCAGCAAATTCTTCTTATTTTGAAAGGCTTTCTTCGCCAACACTATTCTTTTCCTAATTTCTGAGATGCATCTATTGTCATAATTAATCACACTTCCCAAATAGCAAAATTTCGTTACTTGTTCGACGGCACTATCATTTAACACTATATTAGCTAAAATTGGTTGTTTCTTTTTATCAACTACCATTAATTATGTCTTCCGAGAATTAAATCTTAGCCCGAATTTTCCTAAGGATTTCTGAAAAACTTTTAACATGCAGAGTTTGCTAAAATTGTAATATCATCTGCAAAGCGAATGCTATGCACCTGTAATCCATTACATTTAAATTCTTTTGTTTTCTCTTTTAATGTATTTACTGCAGCTTCTATATAGATATTAAAAAGAAATGGTGATAGAGTATAACCCTGCCTTACACCTCTTCTTATTTATGCTTCCCTTTTATTGCCATCAACTGTTATTTCGGTAGTTTGATTTTTATATAAGTTCAGAATAAGGCGCCTGTCTGTCCAGTCAATCCCGACTTTGGCAAATGTAAGAAATAAGGTCTTCCAATTGACATTATTAAATGCCTTTCCTATATCAATGAATACTATGTAGGTTTTTCGATTAACTTTCAGTCTTCTTTCTAAAATCTGACGTAATGCTAGGTAATCTTCCCTAGTCCCTTTCCTTGTTCTAAATCCATACTGATCACTATCCAGATGTTGTTCAATTTTCCTGCTTAGTCTATTTTTGATGATGATCAATACAATCTTTGATGCATGTGAAAGAATGGCTAAAGTTCTATAATTAGAACATTCACAAGCATTTCCTTTCTTGGGTAGTGTGATTGTTCAAATTTTAATAAAATCAGGAGGTACAATTCCGTCCTCATAGCATTTAGTAATTATTTGAAAAAGGTATTCTTTAATGCTTACATCACAAAATTTAAGAGCTTTGCAGGAATGTTATCTATACCAGTTGCTTTATTTCCATTCAGTTTAGTGAGTGCTGCACAAAACTCTGCTTTAGTTATAGCTGGACCTTTATCATCTTCTTCAATTAGTTCATCATTTTCTATATAAATACTATTGTCAGTAATATCTGGTCCATCATACAAATCTTCAAGGTATTCCTTCCATCGCTCACATACCTTTTCATTTTCAAACAATAGCTTCCTTTTGGAATCCTTAACTACGTTGCTTGTGATGCGTAGTTGATAGCTCAAAGATTTCACTTTCCCATTCTTCAGGTCATCCTCAATACCCACGCATACCCGCATCATCCAATTTTCTTCCTCCTTGCGACATTTCCTTGTTATTTGATTCTTTAGAGACTAATAAGCTTGAGTGTCTGTATTACTAAATTTGCTCCTTTATTCAATAAGCTCTTGGACTTCCTGGGTCATCCATTTCTTTTTCGGTTCCAATTTCCCTTTGCTAAGTACCTCCGTTGCAGCTGATTCTAAGCCATTTCTTATATCAACCTGTCCTAAAGTCTCATCCTTAACCAATTATCTAACATCTTTAAATATTTGTACTACATTAGAATCCTTTTTTTTTGTCCAAATGATTCATTCCGCTTGAACTTTATATCACATTTAGCTGCAACTAGGATGTGATCACTATCAATTTCCGTCCCAGGGTAACTATGGCTGAATTTCACTTGGTTCCTATCTCTTTGTTTAACTATGATGTAGTCAATTTGCAACCTTCTTCTATCCTCAGGTGCTATCCAGGTGTAACGTCTTCTCTTGGGAACTTCGAAACAGGTATAAGTTATTACCATCCCATGTTGCTCACAGAATTCGAGTAATCTTTCTCCTCTCACATCGACATTACCCATGCCAAACTTCCTAGCATACTTAACAATATTTTGAGAGCCAACGGAAGCATGAAAATGACCCATTAAAATAATGTTTGAATTCTCCTTTACTATGTCAAACAATTCTTCCATTTGATCATACATTTCTTCAATTTCTTCATCATCAGCAATTTGTTTATCTTTCTAATAAAAACTTGGAAGCGTTAGTCATCACACTCATTGTCGGAGAACCTTCCAATCTGTCAGCTCCTGCTTTCTTCAGTATAGAGACAACGGCATACTGTTCGATAACCCTTCACATACCTGTCAAACATCCAAAGTAATAATAAGCGAAATAAACTGACCAGATCTTCAGCCCCTATGCATCGTAGCAACTCAGTTCGTACATAACCGATATCTGGTGGTCCCTAACTACATAGCGGCCAACCACTTCTGATTCAAATATTAAATATTCTCTTTTATGCTCAGTGGTTTCCCCTCCTCTTTCACTTCATTATTCTTGATTGATATTCTTAGCCCTATACAAACGCTCTAATGTGTTCATTCTATCAGTATACCTTCTATTCTGTATGTATTAAAGGGTTTCACCTCAGTCTCAAACATTAGAGCACTTAAGCCATCTTTGCCCGAAAGAATTCTTAATCTTTCAATAAGCTGTATAAACAATTCCTGCTTAAAAACAATTATGTACATTTGGATATTTCTGTAGTTTCATTTAAGGAGCATGTGCATCTTGGTCATTTAGCCCCGAGTACTTTGGTAGCGTTTTGTATGTTTGAATATTTCTGATAACCTGTGTGTTCTGATGTCTGTATTAAATTGTGTATTAGGAATCAAGTCTAGGATCGGGAAGGAGGAGGGTGTGGCCGGAAGTTAAACACAATCCCCGTTTCTGCATGGAGTAAAAATAGTAAATCCAAAATGAATAGTTGGAGGATGCCTGATGAGGAAAACGCGCCCACCTCTTCTCAATTTGGCCTCATGAGGCTGAATGTACCCAGTCCCAGTCCTCAGACCTGAATTAAAATCCTTGGCTGGGCCAACAACCAAATCCAAACCTCCGGGTCGACAGCCAACTACTCTATCCACAACACCATGAGATAGTCATTCTCATATTCATTCGAACCATTTTCCTTAGCTTTATTGTACTTCATCATTACCTCAATTTTCAGACGTTATTTTCTGCATTCTCTATTTCATGTCATTCACTCTTGTTCAACCTTCTTTCATTCATATTGTAGTATATTCTGAGCGAACCAAAATCTGTACCTTCAACTCATTCATATTGTAGTATATTCTGAGGGAACCAAAATCTGCACCTTCTTGTCGTCCTGTATCTTATTTCCTCTCTAACAATGTTCTCATCTACAGATTTCTCTGTCAAAGATTCGAGTTCCTTGTATTGGAGTTCTCATCTACTTCATAACAACCAGATTGTAGGTAGAATTTGTGTTGCCCCCAGAGTTCGTTTTGTAATCCCAATTCAGATTTCGGAATCTCATCTTGACCACAATAAAATCAGTTTATAAACGTCCTATTCCTCCTGGTCTCATTCCAGTGTTTATAGTTCTGTTGTGTTTGTTAGAAACGTGTTAGCTATGCCTTATTAGTTATCGATGCAGAATTCTACCAGTCTGCTCAATCGTTCGTATATTTCATGCATTCTAAATTTCGCCACTATCTTTTCTTCTCTTCCGCTTCTTAACACGGCATTTAAATCTTACTTTCCAACATTTACAATCTCCAGCATTAAACCTTCTGTATTTGTTAGTAGAATTTTATAACTTCTTTATTATCTGTTTGATTGGTAGCCTGCTAGACTTATACTGTTTTAATGCACTTAGTTTTCGTTCTAATTTAAACTACAATAAACCTATAATGCTCATAATGTTCTACCCACTGGCCAAGTTCCCCAGTCAATATGAGACGTAGGCCTATTCTCCATACCCGTTATTTGATTCAGAGCTAAATATCTTCTAGTCTCCTGGCCAGAAGTCCCATTCCTCCTGCCTGCATACGTCATTAATCCAACACAAATCCAACTTCAACCTATCTATTTCCAATTTCATGTTCCTAAACCTGCCACTGGATAATCACACTTCCAATATTTCAACCAGTAGAATGCCAGATATCCCATTTGTCCCCTTTGTGATGTTAACCCCCTCTAGAGTAGCCCTCGGCTGAAGATCAGAAACCGTTAGTTTGAGTACGGACACCAACTCGTGCCTACCCATGATTAAGGCTGCTGCAACATCAGTCGAAACGTCGGGAAATAATAACCGATTTGCGACGCGGCTCAATCCTGTAAGCCAAGATGATAAACTAGACACCGGCCGCAAAAGTCTACGATCTAAATATATACGCCTCTACGGGGAGGAAACTCACTCCTACAGCAGGAAATTGGACATTCTACGCCAGAAACGGTCGCGCTTTCTGAGCTCACTTGCCTTTCTGAAACGCTGCAGAGACAACGACATTTCACCTAAGTTTATCAAGGTAAAACATCACATTTCTTCGCCTGCAGCGAGGAGAGTCTTACTCCGAACTGAAAGTGCCCTATTACGTGAACGAGCCTGGAACTGCCGTCGTGAACTAGATATGGTGACGCGAGAGCTATATGACATACAGTTCAAGCGAATGCTACGACTGCCTCCTGACGATTGGACGATGTTGGATAACATAACCGCAAGGCAAGCAGATTCCATATTACAGAAAACAACAGCTACACATATAAAGAAATTTGACTTGCTGCAACAAACGCAGAAACCACCTTCAGCGTATGCACTAGACAGGAAGCGCATAGTGATCGACATGTAATCCCTGCCACTGAACGAGCCAAGTAAGGACCTGTTAGCCAAAGGACTTAATTACGCAATCACGCCGAGACGCCCTCATACGGAAGATCAGTAGGGGAGTGATGAGAGTTTAAAGGAGTGACACGAGTCACTCGGCTACGCAGAACTCTCATGTATATTTCATGAAACCATGGGCATACGACATATCGTTGGACTCAGGCTGACGTGCTCTTTACTATGGACCACTTGTTATATTAAAAAAAAAAATGTTTTTGAAAAAAAAAGGTGATAGTTTGAAAACCAAACATGATAGAACGTTGTGCAATAACTTAATCGAACGGTCTCTATGTGTTTGATTGTTATAATAAAACTTTTTTATTTTTGACCTGTTTTTGAAAACACTCAAATTTTGAAATTCCTATATTTTGGAAACTAGGAAGTTTACAAAAAAAGTGTGTTTGACGTAAATGAATGGTCCCTACCCCCCTCCACCCTCCAAAAAAATTTCAAGTCTCCAGGATAAAAACTTGACAGTAGTGGGTTGCAGAGAGTTCTGCTTCACACCCTACTTTCATATATACTTTGCCGATATCTCCCGAACGCATGGCGGCGACAAAACCAATTGATTGAGGCAATTTGTACGTTCATCATCAAAAATATCCAAAGAAATAGAGGATGCAAAAATGGTTAGCATGGCTTGCGATGGTACGTTTGACTAGTCCCCAGAAAGGAACAAGTGTCTTTTATTGTAAGGTATGCTGATAATAAAACAGGTCGTATTCATGAAAGGCTAATAGGTCATGTAGAATCACCCTCTACAACAGGTAAAGCCTTAAGAGATACTTTCGAAAACTTGTGCACTCAGCGCGGACTTAACTGGAGATCTCAGCTAGTTGGACAATCGCATGACGGCGCCGCAAACATGCGTGCTGAAATCAATGGTCTACAAGGTTTGATTCGAGAAGTTAATCGTATGACTGTATATATCCGGTGCTGGGCAAATAGGCTAAATCTGGTTGTTATTAAGGCTGTAGGATTTTCGTTGGATGCCGTAGAAACATTGTTTGCTTTTATAAGTAGGTCCAAGCTACGCATTGAAGTGTACAGTAAAATGCAAACTGAACACTATGAGATTGAAAAGGGTTACTACCACTAGGTGGATGTCCCATTCGAGGGCTATAGATACAGTGCTTTTGACTCATGGTGCCGTGATTGAAACTCTCGAAGAAATAAGGCGTATTGAAGGGCCAGGAGATTATGAAGCTGCAGCCCCTAGACGCTGGACTGATCACTTATTCCACCAAATAAAAATTTGTCTACACAGCAATAGCCTTTGTAAAAATATTTGCAATTGTTGATCCATTCACAAAAATTTAACCATGCCCAGATATGGATCTTTTATCAGCTATGACCGTGCTTGAATCAAATTTATCAAGGCTTGCAAAACTGCGAAAAAATATTAATGCTATCAAGTCGGAAGCTGAGGATTTCGTGCAGAAATCTAACACTGAGTTTGTGCCTTTAAACCAAACTAGTCGTCTGAGAAAAAAGAAGGAAATGCCAGGTGAGTTAGCAAACGATGAGCCTATTGCTGACCCTCTAGAAATCTTTAGGGTTCACACTTTCCTTGAATCTGTGGACATTGTCGTGAGTCAAGAAAGATCGTTTTCATGGGTGAGACCAATAATGACAGAATTGTTCTTGGACTCCTGAAAGACACGGCTTTGTTGTCTAAAGCGCGCTTAACTCAAGTTCGAGAAAATAGTGAAAGTAAGCCTGTGGATGCCTTTGCTTGTTTCAAATCAGTTGATGGGAAATTCGTTGATGATGAAGGGGCGATGAAAGAATAAATAGCATTTTCCCGTTGCTTTGAGGGTATTCTAAAATCAATACCTCTACCCGAGAGACTTCACGATGAGCCCGTGCAATCGGAATCAGATTTGGACGAGGATAAGGATCTAGGCGGTTTAGGGGATAGTTGCTTTTGATGATGAAACAAACGGCGACATCATAACGGTACCGGAGATAGATCTTCATGA
Organism: Meconema thalassinum; assembly: GCA_946902985.2. Classification (NCBI taxonomy): domain Eukaryota; kingdom Metazoa; phylum Arthropoda; class Insecta; order Orthoptera; family Tettigoniidae; genus Meconema; species Meconema thalassinum. Next base: position 41,254,202 of record OX336388.2, read on the forward strand.
AGATGTGTGTACCAGTGAGAAAGAGGAGGAAGTGGAAAACGAAGCACAAGCGAATCAGGAAGATGAAAATAGCAAGGAAAGAGATGAACCGCATAATGTTGGCAGCCTTCTTGAGATTTTCAGAGCGTTTTGCTTAGCTAAACTTAAATGTGTCTTCCCAAACTTGTATTTTACCTTGAAGATTGCTGTCACTCTCCCAGTAGCGAGCGTTTCGAATGAAGTCTCCCTTTCCAAGCTTAAACGCGTAAAAACAGACTTGCGCACCACCATGGGTGTGATCGTCTGGAGGCTTTACTTATCATTGCAAGTGAGTGGGATAATGATTTTGAAAAGGTCATTGACATATTCGCATCCAAGAGCTCTCTGCTTGCAAAAAAAAAGCCTTTTGTTTTAGCAGCTGATTGTGTAGCTTGATTTTTGTCTCAACTTGATTTCGAAGCTCATTTATGAATGAGTTGTATTGATTGCATTTCTAGTATTGTAGCTCGATTTTCGAAACTTATTCATTAAGGTTTTGTATTGCAGCTTGAGCTTGATTATTGCCAGGAATAAAACACCTCGATTTCAAAACTCATGGTTTAAATTTTATGTCGAAATCCTACTCAATGTTTACTTCTCAAAAGTGTTATGGTATGTTTTCATGTCGATCGCACAACTGTCTAGAAGAAACGTATAATGCGCAAGTCACGATTAATTTTGGGCAGGAGTTTCTCCCTTTTCTTTTTGCGTTGAAAATTCACAAACTTGTTTGATGGCGTTTTACATTATAAAAAACTAAAAAAAAATGTTTTTCTGAAGTTGTTTTAAACAATTACACTTAAAAATGTGGTTTTTAATAGATTCATAATCACTATGGTGCGGGGGAGGGACCTTCATGATGGGGTTGGGTCCCAGTGCGACGGTCATATTTCCTATCCGATTTTCCTTTTGAGCGTCCAGTCTAGTCTGCAAGCCAGTAATTCCAAACAAGTCGCCACCTAGATACCCTATTAGCAGTTAGCCTCTGCTTCTACATCTCTCATTTTGATTTTGTCACGCACAATGGGGGTAGAAACTCATCAATAATATTCACCCAAACCTATGGTTTTTGCCTAGCCCAATATTTTAATCCTAGAACAATTATTGTTAGGCGAAATCCAATCCAAACCTTCGTTTTGTCTAATCCAATGAGTTTTGACAATGGCTTTAGCCTGCAAGCTGCGTTAGCGATATATACATCCCTGTTTTTTGTCACGCGCCAATAATCTTTAATAGGTGTGTGGTATTTTGTATCACATGTTGGCAACAATGTGAGAGCACCTTGTTGACAGTTGAATGACATTCAAGCGCGGTTGGAACATGGGTACTTATGTTAAAAGAGCTATAAATAAAAACACATACTTACATAATTTAGCACATATTTCAGGTTTAGTGGTGACCATGGTTACTAGGTAATGTCCCCCAGAAGATGAAACAGAGTATGTAAAAGCCACGTTCTAGTCTAATTCAGAATTAATAAATGTTACACTGCTCCTATTTTGTTCATTCCACCTACCATTCTACTTTCTTCCATTTCTTCCCAATTGTTGAAATGCTGATCTTCATACCATACTCCCCACATTTCTGTTCAAGTTCAAACATATTGGCTTGCAAATTTTCAACAGAGGCCGTCATTTCAACCAGGTCATCCGAATAGGCCAGATTACTCACCTTGAAATTCACCCAGCCAGTTCAACAAATGGCCCATAAGCCTCGCCACACTCCTATTAATATCTTCCCTAAGGTGCTCTATCGTACGCCTTCTCTAGATACACAAACACAACTATCTCTTCCTCTCATTTCTCAGTAACTTGACGCATACTGAAATGTTGAGCATCCATCTTACTCTCGGCCAATTGTTCTCCTTTCTACAATGCCTGAGTACACTTTGCCCACTATAATTTCTGTAACGTTCCTTATAAATTGGTGTCATTACTGCTTTTCTCTAGTGTGAGGGTACATTTCCTAAACCCCACGTGAATTCGATTATCCTAAGCAACCATTTCAGCCCTGCTTTCCCATTTACAATTTCTGGCTGATATTCAACTAACCCTGCCGCTTTGAAGCATTCGTGTTTATTTACCACCCTCTCCACTTCTTCAACCTTGATCCTGTTCTCCTCCTGCAGGACCTCAAAGTCTGCCTCATTGCCAGGTAAGTCTCCATTAAGGGGAGGTATGACTGAATTTTTAACTTTCAACGTTTTCATCATAACATTACCAGATTTTAATCAATTACAAAGAGAGTTGCTGGCATCTATTGTGCTAATAAATATTTATATAGCTTCATTAGTATTTGAGTTATTGAACATTTCTGGCGTAGTTGGAAGCATGCTGAGCGGCTATGCCCAAGATCGCGAGTTCAAACCCGTCGGAATTTTTAAGAGCGTTAAAATCTCTCAGTATGCCTTCCTTCGGAGGGAAAGTAAAGCCGGCGTTCCCATGTCATAGATTTATGGCATGTTACAGAATCTTCCACCAATTATAGGTTTAACACTTGACTAACGCTCTTAGGTTCCAACGTTCGTCACCAGGAGCCGACTGCGTTGGCATCTGGTAACCTAGATCTGACCTAGTGATCGTTGACGGTGGCGTTTGGCGGCAAAAGTATTAACTATTTGAAAAAAAAATTGAATGTCTGCAGTCCTTACTTGAATTTAAAACAGATAACACACACAAATACAACCATCACAATTAACACCGTTTGTCAGACAGATTGTACAGACACCCTAAGTAAGCGGAGCTACATGACCGCGTTGTCGCAGCCCCTAAACTAAGGAACCAACCAGGCTAACTAACTTCCCTCAAATACTTCCAGACAGAGATATTTCCGTGGGCAAGTGAAGAGTTAAGTTAATATCAATAATGTATCTACTTTGACGAGACAATCAGTAAAATGCGAGATATATCTGACGTTGCAAACATTCAGTTATGCATACACGAAAGTTAAATAACATGTTTCCTCATATTTTGTACACTTACTCATTAGAATGGTTTCCACTTGCTGCACTTTCCCTACCCTGGGTTTCTTCTTTCATGTCCTAGGAATAAAGTGAATTGATTAATTATTTTATTTATTTGGCATCACTAATACTTAAACTATGTTATTGTAAATCACGGCAGAGTTGAAGTGAAGCATTTCACAGATGTGGTTATGTCTTCCCTAGTTCTAAAACTTATAATAGACAATCTCCTCAAGATAACAAGTAAATCTCAGTGCGACACAAAATGCTGACCCACTGCCTTAATGGAAGTAATCGCTTTAAGGATTGAGGACAAATGAATGTATTTTTACTTTTTAACTAGAAGGCTATAGGAGGCGTTAGGATCTAACACATCCACCTATCATTAAGTAAAAAGCGACTATATCCTCAATATTTGTACCATTCCATCTTTCGAGAATGAAGGTCAGACATCTTACATTTACAATATCATACAACACATTTCTCACAACACACTGCAATTAAAGCAAAATTACATATCTTCAATTATGTAATAATTATACACTAAAGACCAAGTGCATGTTATAGCAATGCTCAGGATTGGGATGGAGGTAATCACGGTCATAAGTTAAAACAATCCCAGCATGTGCTTCGCCCTCATGAGTGGATCTCTGAGGGGAATACAGAAATCCTTATGCAATTGGGTTATCCTGACCTTAAGTCCACAGTGGGTATCGAATGCAACCATATGTTAGCTTCACATAATATAATTAAGGTGCATCCCCCATTAGCTCAGTGATCAGAACAACATTGTACATTGTCGGTGGTCCCAGGTTCAAGTCCCAGCTGGATAAGGTATCTCAGTTCTTCATCCTTACATCAAAACGGCTCGTACACTCTGTACTATACAAAAGCTAACACATAAGCACTTCAGTTTGCCATCAATACAGTAGTGAAAATAAAACTCCTAATCCCGAAATGCTATTAGGTCATAAGGAGATGTCATGTCTAGTAAGGACGCATGAAGGTGCTTAACTCTTCCAGATCTGAATATGTTATTTCTGATTCGATACGTGGAACGATGTCCGGAATAGGACAGTCTGCAATCCTAATATCCCTAACATGGTCCATATGACTTGTTTCACAAGTATGTTTCCCTTTGCATAGGTAGATTTATGTGTTACACATGACTTGTAAACTTGCACTGAAGAAATCAAGCAATAAATAAAATACTGAAGTTAATTCAACTTCGCATTCATAGATTTTTCTTATGTCAACGGATACATGGCAAAGACAGATTAGTTTGTAAAGTTCAAATCAAAATTCATTTCAGTTCCTACACATATGCCAAGTGTGGGCCTACCAGATTATCACTAGCATTGAGTGTGTGTGTGTGGAGACTTAGTGGTGTTGGTGCAGTAACTCACTGTTAATATATAACGTTAATATCTGTCATAATAATCAAGCAAAGTTGATGAATGTTGTGTAAAGAGATATTGCCTAGTGTGTTGTGCGTTTTACTGTCTTGAGTTGCTAAAGCAATATTGATCTCAAGAATACTCAAGGTAGGGAGAAATTTAATGAACTTATAATACTTGACATCTTATCACGATTGTTAGGCTCTTTATTAGAAGTATGGAATATGAATATAAATGTGTTTTTTTTTACAAATACCGGGCCTTGGTCTAATAAGTTTCCTTCTTCTTCAACAGTCCGAAACAATATAAATGTCATAATCACATGTAATCTATTTCAGGTTATTCTTCAAGAGATATGCAGGTATCCTGACCTTCTGGATGATTAATTCCCCAAATTCTTTCATTATGGAAGGTAACAACTAGCTGTGACTGTTTAGTAACGTCTGTAGTTTCATAATGGAAGGTAACAACTAGCTGTGACTGTTTAGTAACGTCTGTAGTTTCACAATGGAAGGTAATAACTAGTGACGACTGTAGTTTCACAATGGAAGGTAACAACTAGTTGTGACTGTTTAGTAACGCCTGGAGTTTCATAATGGAAGGTAACAACTAGCTGTGACGGTTTAGTAACGTCTGTAGTTTCATAATGGAAGGTAACAACTAGCTGTGACTGTTTAGTAACGTCTGTAGTTACATAATGGATGGTAACAACTAGCAGTGACTGTTTAGTAACGTCTGTAGTTTCACAATGGCAGGTAACAACTAGCTGTGACTGTTTAGTAACGCCTGTAGTTTCATAATGGAAGGTAGCAACTAGCTGTGACTGTTTAGTAACGTCTGTAGTTTCATAATGGAAGGTAACAACTAGCTGTGACTGTTTAGTAACGTCTGTAGTTTCATAATGGAAGGTAACAACTAGCTGTGACTGTTAAGTAACGTCTGTAGTTTCACAATGGAAGGTAACAACTAGCTGTGACTGTTTAGTAACGTCTGTACTTTCATAATGGAAGGTACTAACTAGCTGTGACTGTTTAGTAACGTCTGTAGTTTCATAATGGAAGGTAACAACTAGCTGTGACTGTTTAGTAACGTCTGTAGTTTCATAATGGAAGGTAGCAACTAGCTGTGACAGTTTAGTAACGTCTGTAGTTTCATAATGGAAGGTAACAACTAGCTGTGACTGTTTAGTAACATCTGTAGTTTCATAATGGAAGGTAACAACTAGCTGTGACTGTTAAGTAACGTCTGTAGTTTCACAATGGAAGGTAACAACTAGCTGTGACTGTTTAGTAACGTCTGTAGTTTCACAATGGATGGTAACAACTAGCTGTGACTTTTGAGTAACGTCTGTAGTTGCATAATGGAATGTAACAACTAGCTGTGACTGTATAGTAACATCTGTAGTTTCATAATGGAAGGTAACAACTAGCTGTGACTGTTTAGTAACGTCTGTAGTTTCATAATGGAAGGTAACAACTAGCTGTGACTGATTAGTAACGTCTGTAGTTTCATAATGGAAGGTAACAACTAGCTGTGACGGTTAGGAACGTCTGTAGTTTCACAATGGAAGGTAACAACTAGCTGTGACTGTTTAGTAACGTCTGCAGTTTCATAATGGAAGGTAACAACTAGCTGTAACTGTTTAGTAACGTCTGTAGTTTCATAATGGAAGGTAACAACTAGTAACGTCTGTAGTTTCATCTATGCTGATGATGGGTGTTGCTTTTAAGAGCGGAACTGCGAGGTCATCTACTATATCTCCCGTGATGGCCACAAACCCAGCTTTCTTGTTATTGCTGTGGTTTTTGAATCATATTTACAGATTCCCAAGATGTTTTATGCATGCCTTAGTTTTACATGCACAAACCTAAATGTAAATGTTGAAAAACAGACCAATTGAAGTGTCTGTTATACAAACTATTGTTTCATTCACCAGCCTGTTGGGTTATGGCTAAAACAGGTGTTTGCCCATCTTATTGCCCCTTGACCTACTAATGAGAACGATGTCTTTACCAACAGTTCACCAAATTGATTTTAACAGAGCCCTACTAACACAATAGCAAACAAACAATTGATATTTCACTCACAACTACAGCAAATTCACATGTTTCATGCTTCTAGAGGGTAACGTTCTTCACACTTGTTCAGAAATCCCGAATGGATATTAGAATAAAGTGAATAGATATCAGAAGAGCTAGAATAGTCAACCAAACCTCGAAGATAGTCCACTCCATCAAGATCAAACGTTTGATGAAAGGTGGCTCTATCAAGATGCACAATATGGCTTTAGACACCTTCTTTCATACTTGTTATATTACACGCATCATGTATCTCTGCTCATGCGCAGTACGATGAGGCCCTACAAGCAATGCAGCACATCATTGACCCCAGGATATAGGCAACAAGATTGAAGTTTCCGCCTTTGCATCTGATTACCAGCATTGTATGAGGATAAGGAAGCAATCTACCGATAACATGGTCATTACCATAACACAGGGCTCTGTGGCCAATTCACTCACATCAGTTGCAAATACAAAATAAACTTCATGGAATACTTGTTTTTAATAGGAAGAAAGCTTGTAGTTTTAGGTTCTACCATTAGCCCCCTTAGTGCCACGCGCCGAGTAGATCGGCTCTCGCTGCTCGCGCCGAAAGTGCCAAAGCCGATTGAATCGACGCGCTGATTATCTTTTATTTGCAGATTTCTGTAGGCATATGTGCGTGATTATTTCATACTGTTGGAAAGGTGAGGTTCCAGGCATGCCTGTGCGGTGTTTACTTTTTTCCTTCGAAGTCCGACACGCGATAGGTTTGAGTTTGTATTCACGCCCTCAATTAGCACTCCCCCAATCACGCGCGCTGCGGTGCAGTTGTTCTCTTCTTGTTGAAGTGTTCTGCCTACAGATGTATAAGAACTGTATACAGCTGGGAACGTAGTATTTCTTCGAATATGACTCTTAGGTGATCTTAATTTAGACTCAAAATTGATTTTATAGAAGAAAAAAAAGAAAAATTGAAACATTTTTAGAATAACCTCCATTATAAAGGTTTAGATGCAGTATTTACTTTTATGAACATAATGTGTGAAATAATGATTGGTTGGTTCCTAAGATTAGGGGCTGCGACAACGCGGTCATGAAAGAGTGAGGTATTGGTTATAATGCAAAGCAAAAGTAATGATTCTATCATTGAAAATGTGGTATTAATGATTTCTTTTCGAAGAGTCTGCATGATCATTGAAAAAGGCTTGGCATTCTTGGCAAGTATTTCAGGAAATAGCTTGGCACAAAGAGGGTTAATCTAGCGACCATGAGTCACGGGACCTCCATTTTTAAGAGGAATCACAACTTCACTACGAAGGACCTAAAAAGAAACATGAATAGAAACCTAGTCATTTGTGATAGACTGTTCCCTTGTTCCATTTGTGAAGTTATTGGTATTGTTCTGTGTAATTGGTTCACTGCATGACATACCATGCCCAGTTAAAGGACAGAAAATGGCCTGGATCATCTGAGAAAGGCTGTCTTCCTAAGAATTTCAACATTATTTACTAGCAGCCACAATATTGCATTCATATGTTGGTACTCAATTTTCGTATAGAAGTTATGCAGAAATTACTGTATTCTGGCGAGGTAGTCTGAAGTTTTAGAAACTATTTCTGTGTCGCGGAATTTGAAGCGAGATTAGAGTATATAGAGAATCTCTTAAATATTATGATCATCTACAAAATTACAATACAAAATTGGAGAAGCAAATCATGCATGGAATTTGATGATTTGCAACAGCCATCATCATCATCATCTTGCACAGTTTCCAGGCACTGGCCGGGTCTGTTTGGAACACAAGCCTCTCCAACGTCTTCTGTCTTCCCACCATCTCTCAGCCTCCACCCTTGTCCAGTCTTCTCTCTCTTCTTCACGCTTTCTTCCACCCCCTTCAGCCACCTGTCTCTCGGTCTTCCTCTCTGTCTCTCTCCTTCCCACTTCGTCTCGTGTACTCTCCTGGGTATCCTCTTCTCCTCCATTCGTTTTACATGTCCATACCATCTAAGTGTAGATTTCTCTATACCATCCTGTAATGGTTCCTCCTTCATTAATTCTCTGGTCCTCTTATTTCTTATTCTGTCCATCTTTGTAGCTCCAATACTGCTTCTCAAGAACTTCATCTCACTGGCCTGTATTTTGCTCTTCTCCCTTCCTTTCATAACCCAGGTCTTCGAGGCATACGTCAGGATAGGGACATAAAACGTCCGATATATGCTCTTTTTGCTGTTCTGAGGGACATCCTTGCTCCATAATATGCTTCTCACACTCCTCCGAAATGCTTCTGCCTGCTTCCCCCGCTCATTTATTTCTCTATCGTTTCTTCCATTATCTTGTATCAGGCTTCCCAGATACTTGAAACTCTCCACTTTCTTCAGCTGTTCCCCACCAATTGTTATTCCCGTTGTGATTCTGTCCTTCTTCCCTGTTGTGACCACCATCTCACTCTTATTTATGCTAAATTTCATCCCATATCCTTGTATTATTCCTTCCCACACGTCCAACTGTTCCTGTACCTCCTACTCCTTGTTTCCCCAAATCATCAAATCATCTGCAAACACCATTGCTTTCATCTTTCCTTCCCCAATTACTTGTGCCACTGGGGTCAATATGTCATCCATCACCACAATGAAAAGTAACGGCAACAGTGGACTTCATTGTTTCAGGCCGTTTCTCTGTTCCAACCAGTCTGATCTCACTCCTCCCACTTTCACACAGCAACAACCAAACACCAGATATTAAAAATCCAAGGAAGGCCCCAGAAATTACTACAATTACATTCAGGTTTCGTATTAATTCCTAAACCGTTGATCAGTGCAAATGATCCCCTCACAAACCTTTGCAAATATCAGCCACACTTTCTGGAGGATCATCAGATAACATTAAGCATATAACATGACTTAACAACCAAACAAGCTACTCTCAAGATAATTAGGCACTTACAACTCTTGCATCTCCGCCTCTCGATGAAGATGGTGTTTCCTTCTTGACTAATGGGACTATCTCTGCAGTCACTTTCTCATGGATAGTAACTTCCATGACATGTGCTCCCTACAGAGAAACAATAATTTGTTAATAATGTACCTCATGAGGCATATGAAATATATTTTGTACACACGTATGCACGATAGACATTCATCTACTTCTATATGTCTCGGATTAGTTCTCAACTCAACGAATGATAAGGTTAGAATAGCAACCCTGAAATTGCGTTAAGTGCTCATTAGCTGACTTTAACATCATTTATATTTTTCTGACTTATACTTTCAAGGTTTTGAATGTTTCACAAGACAATAAAATACCTTACCTATTACTTACGATGTATATGTAGCTATCAGAACACAAAATACTTTATTTCTCAGAATCCAATGCTTTAATGTAGCTACAGTGTTATAAATTCACCAATAAAATTGATACATTTGTCTTTCATTTTAAGAAAATTCAAATAGGTGTTTGATTCAAGATGAAAATAAACACGAGTTTCAATATGTAAAACATACTTGCATTTCTGAACCTTTCTCAAGAACGATTTCCAAAAATCAGTAACTGTCAACATTAAATGATGATATGATAAACTACAGTCGCATATCATGTGATCGAGTGGTCATGAAGTTAAAGACAATTCAAAACCTCAATACCCAGTAACCGAGTTTCACTAGCACACACTTACTAATATGCCAAGGATTATTCGAAGTTCCTACCCAATTTAGCTGCATGACATAACCTTACAGGTGATGCAAGTTTTGCCATAATTATTCAAGGATGTTTCAAAAAGGACAATAAATAACTCCTTTAAAATTGAAGCCTACCCTACAATAACGTTGTATATCACATTTATTAACTTTTCAGTGTTAAAAGAAAACTTCTTGTGCCTAATCTAATACCGAGATATGTTAAATACAGGTCTATACAGTCCCTCTTCCAACACTAAAGGAATATATTTCTCTTAAATGGCAGTATATAGGACTCACCATGATTACAGTGCAGTTTCCTTGCAAGAAAGTTGTATATCACAACAGACCTAGAACGTTGTATATTACAAACCATTTTCTATGGCAAAAAAAAAGAAAAATAATCCTCAGTTACATATATATATGGAATGGAATATTGTATTGCTTACAAGGCATACCCAAAACAAGAAAATAAAATGGGCATATTGAGAACGGTATAAAAATTTTGGATGGTCGCCATGTTCGATTTTTATATGGAGACCATAGAGTTATGTACTATTAGATGACGATCATTGCGTAGGTTCATTATTCAAATCTATGAGGGAGCATTTTGGCCAAAGGACGTCACATGTCGTCCCTTTCGTGACCCCTGGAGTTACAGGGCCATATCAAGTGAAAGTTCTCAACTGGAATGTTGAAGGACGAGAGGGTGTAACGAATCAACTACCGAAGGACATTTTCATCGATTTCGATACCTGTATACTGATAGAGACATTTATTACCCCGGAATCAAGATGTAAGGTGAAAGGATTCTATAACATACACGCATTTGCGAGGAAAAGCGATAGATTCGATTCGAAACTTTTCCGCTTAGAAATAATTCTTAAAGAAGAAGACCAACTAGTGATTCAAACAAGAATAGGAAAGCTAGTATGAGTATACTATAGGCCCGAGTGCTGCGCGATAGACGTAGTGGACGGTATACAGAGCGCGTTGGACACTATTGAGGCAAATGAAAGAGTGATATTCGCGGGCGATCTTAAGTGCCCAGTGAATAAAACATGTCGCAAAGCGGAATTAGTTCTAGATTATCTGTTAGGGGAAGGGTTCACATTAGTGAATAACAAAAATACATTCACGTACATATGCCCAATGGAGGAAGCGCCATAGACCTCACACTCATTAGAGGTTTTGTTATACTGGATCATAATCTTCTGACAAGCAATGAGGCAGCGCTAATCAGGAAACACATTCCTGTAATAACGACGCTCAGGACAACCCTGTCCACGGGAACACCAATGAAGACACAAATGATACAAAGAAGGTTGGAGCCACAAATACTTCATGAGAATATTGGTAAGTTTCCATGCATACTCCATGATATTGATGGACAGCTGGAAGACGCCATGGCGGGAATAAAACAATTCATCGAGGAAGGAAACACAGCAATGGAGAGCATCAGGAAAGCTAATAAAATGACAACTATGTAAACGAAAAGAAGCTTTTCATTTTTAAGACATTCTTTTCTTGTATGGCCATTGGCTGCCATCAATAAATATTATTATTCAAATGTCTACTTCGATCGCATGATTAGGACGTAAGACATGAAAACTTAATTTTAAAATTTAACACATCCGCCATCTTGTGGTTATGTAACCAATTGAACTAAATTAGATGTGAGTGCATTACAATGCGTATAAAAATATGCTGTATCATGTTTCACTGCACACGGGTGGTGTATTCTTTGAATACACGGTACGAGAGATATAATGTCTATTGCTCTTTGCATGTTCATTTCTTCCTTCCTCTTTGCCAAACACCAACAGTGATCATCTGTTTTCTCCTTGTTGAGCATGTTTCTTATGTCTTCATAAGTATGTTTCAGATATATAACTTCTGTGATCCACCTAGCGTCATCTAGTAGCGAGCCTCTGAAGCTACTCAATTCCTCATCGTGCAAGATGACTTACTTATCTATTTGGCTACCAGCTTTCGTTACCATCGTCAGCTATTTTCTCCTTGAGCAAGAGGACTACGTCTACTTCTTTACTCACCATGCTGCGCTAGTATCATCTATCAACTCCTTGAAGACCAGCTCACCAAGAAATCAATTATGTTTTGCTAAGTTGGCCATGCTTATATGTTCTCCTTTTGTTTCCTACCCCCACTCTCTCCCCCTTCCGTGGTCTCTCAGTGCTCCGTTGAGCTGCTCTCACTTCTTCGTCTGCAGTTGACTCGTACAGTCAAAGCTCCGCTCGAGCTTAGCCTCCTCAAACCAAGAGGCACAACCTCTTCTACGCCATGTTGGCTAGATAGTCTTCCTAAGGAACTCCGACTTCAACATGAAATCGAGATAAGTACCATTTTTAAAAAGTTTTAACCTCATCTTCATGGTTTTAACTTCCAAGTGATTTTAATTTTAATTATAGGCAGTGTGAAAATATTTACTTGGGGCAAAATCATCCTTCGTGGGATTTGCAAGGTTGAGCTTTTTCTTGTAAGCCAACCTTACTAAAAAGGAGCTTTTCTTAAGCTATTTAAACGAGAAACCCTCTCGCTACGTGGGAGATTATCTAATACCAGCTGTCTATAATTACAAAGTTATTTCCTCCGTTGGATTTTCTCAACCCCATTTTCTGCTAAGGTCGTTCTGGAACCTTCGAGATCTTGTTCTCTATCTGCGAGTCTTGCCGTCAAGTATTGACACGCACTTGCGAAACTACTAGTTAAAATGAGGAATGTTCCTTATAAATTTTTGCAATAGCTAACTTCCTCCACCGTTGGAACTTCTAGAACATTCTCTGGCGCATTTAATTGTAAATCACGACTTTTTCGAGAAATAGACTTTCACCTACATAGTGCAATCAGTTATCTCCATAATTGCAATAACTTTTTTTCTCATGAGCTTCAGTGTTTCTCTGGTGAACTTTGCATCCATCTTTACAGACAATAGTGATAATCAGTGCTTTCTCCACGTTTCTACCGCGTCGCGATCGTCCGGTTATATTAAATACGGCCATGAACATTGATCCTATATCCCTATGATCTTTCCTTAACCTTCTACTAACAACCATTATTTATAAAATTGTAACTGTCTATAAGGTGTTACTCACGAGGTACCCTTCCAACTTTGCTAGTTTAACATTAATTAAATTCTGCATAATTTCTTGTGTGATACAAGTTTTAAATTTACATTGTTCCTCCCTTCAAAAGCAAGGAAAACAATTCTCTCAACTCTTGAGTGAGTTATTTTTTGGTCTCGCTAAATGAAAACTGCCTCATTTGACTGGCGAGTCTTATTCAAAGTATAAGAGGTCTAGAACCTTCCTTCTGATCAACTTTTCAGGTTCACAGTAAGTGACCTGCTCTCCTTGTATAAATTTCACAAAGTAATTCTGTATAAATATAAGAAGTTGTAGGAACTTCCTTTTTATTCTTTATGTTTTCCATTTTGTTATCTTCGAAGTTGTTATTTTCGTTAGAATGTTCTTTCAGAGGTTTCATATAGTACACTGCTTATACTCCTGTAAATGTTAAAACTTTAATTATTCCATTTTGCCTATTTGTGAAATCTTACCAAGATTTTAATTCACGGTTTAAAAAACCTTAAAAATTGTCAATTGCCTGGAGCAACTGTTTAACGTGGAGAGGTCTGCGACCCTATTTGTTAAAAAGTTCAAACAAACTATGTTAATTAAAATTATATTACATAATTGTTAATTTCATCAAATTTTTTCTAATTGTAAAATAAACAAATCTTTTCCCTTTGCTTTTTCATTTTCGGATATAAACTTTAGGCAAAATCCTGTCTTCCTTGACTCTCCTCACTCAATGATATTAAAATCTTTAATAAGGCTTTCACCATTTGTTGCATTTGAGCAAGAACTCTTAATTTTCACCTTACTAAAGTTCTTCTTAGCGATAATAGCTAATTCTAATTGGCCAGTAAGGCAAGTAAAGTTCGCTAAGCCAACTACCTGCTTGTGGAGACCCTCTCCGAAAACTTATGGTCAGTTTTCCAAAAAATAAGTGTTTCTTTTTGTCTAAACTTTTAGCCGGCTCCTCGCTGAGTAAAAGCTTAGCCAACGTCCAACGCAACCATTGGTTCATTTACCAAGATTACCCAATAAGGCATAATCTTTTATCATATTCCTTCTTAGAGACACTTGGTCGCCCTTTCAAGAACTCCATAATTTTGGAAATTGAAAATACCAAGTTTGAGTTTAATCATTGGCATTCTTCAAATCACTTTGAAAAATCTAATTTCTTTAAGAAGACATACCGTAAATTTGTTCCTCTAAGTCTTGCTAGACCATCACCCTTCCCCATAGTACTTTTATACATGCTCGGGAGGAAATGTATTAAAGCCTCTCTCTTGCAAACCGCCCAAGTTTTAGCTGCGGTTCCCGTTAGCCTCGACCAAGCTCGTACCTACTTTAGGTATCCGAAAGTTAATTTCCATTGGAAACTGCTTCTAAGTGTGTTGAAACCTCAACTTATTTTTGTGGGACTCTCCTCCTATTTCTCTATCCTTCTTTTCCAAATCCCAAATCTACTTCCTTCTTTTAATCATCTTCCCTTGGTGGGTGGGTTATTCCCTAGCCTATAATCTACCCAAAATTTGGTACCAGAAACCCGGGAGAGTCCATTTGTTATTTCTATTGTTTGTCAAGTGTTATTTGACATTACTTTGCAAATTTTTAATATCTCCTTTGGATCTTTCAGCTATATCTACGTCATGCAAAGCCTGTGAACGGGAAAGAGGCCGCTCCTGTCTCCTTTGGGGTGTCCTGTTCTTTCTACTCTCTCGCTGTTGCCAACCTGACAGCATCTCCAAAGTTCTACAGTTTCGTGAGTTGTATTTCAATTTATTATTTTTGTCATGGCTCCTGCCGAAAAAGATGAAACTCTCATTGCTAGACGTTCTTCTTATAAAGGGCAACTCACTAGATTCCGAAATTTCATCAGCAAATTAAATCCCGCCGAGTGTGATTTAGATATCTTGACTCATCGCCTTAAGTTGTACGAACGGTCTTATGATTATTATGACCAAATTCAAACGGAGATTGAATCCGCTTGTCCAGAACTGCAATTGGACCGGGATGAGGTCGAACCCTTGTACTTTGAAGGAATTGCAAAGGCCCACCAATTGATTCGCAATATCTCAGAACCGGACACTAGGGTCATCAATCCGGCCCAGTTCGCACCTGCTTCAGTTCACAAGAACAAACCGAAACCGTTACTTCCCAAGATAAGCCTACCCCACTTCTCAGGCAAGGAAGGTGAATGGTATTCTTTTTACGAACTTTACTGTTCTTTAATTCATGAAAATATCGAGATCCCAGACATACATAAATTTTACTACCTCCGCACGTCTTTGGAATCAGAGGCCTTGACCTTGGTAGAGTCACTGCCTTTAAGCGCAGACAACTACCACATCGCCTTTAATCTCCTTAAAGAGAGATATGGCAATTTAAGGTTGAGTGTCGCTCGTCATATCCGCTGTCTCTTCAACTTACCTGCCGTCAAACCTAATGACGTCACATCTTTAAGAGACCTCTTAGATTCTATGCAGTTAAATGTCAGAGCGTTATACCAGCTAAAACAGCCTGTCCAAACATGGGACACCATACTTATTCACCTAGCTACATCAAGATTCGATTTTTCGACACTGAAGGCCTGGGAGGTCGAACTCGCCTACAACAAAGAATTTTCCTTCGAACACCTTGTCTCGTTTCTCAACAGTCGATGTCAATTCCTTACAGCACTCGCATTTCAGTGCGAAAGAGTCGAAACGAATCCTCAGTGTCAAATTTTTGAAAAAAAAACTTGCTTCTTCAAAGGGACATCAGCCCCCATTTGTCGAAAACAAACAAACCCGTTCTTCTTTTAATCATTCAAGAGAAGATAGGCCGCTTAATAAATCATTAAAATGCACGCTCTGTAAAAAGCTTCACACCTTGTATTCGTGCAAATCCTTTAAAGAATTGTCTGTCGAAGATCGAAGAAAGTTTGTCTTAAACAGCAAACATTGTTTCAATTGCTTATCACCCAAGCATTCTTCTTCGAACTGTACGTCATCAAACCTTTGTTTTCATTGCAAAAAAACGCATCATTCTTTATTGCACGTTCACGATAAATCGAGGTCATCAGCACCTGCCTCTTTAAGCTCCTTGCAGAGCCGCTCCGAACAAACTAATGCTTCTTCCTGCATTTCCAACGCCGACACTTCTCATAGTGCGCAAACCCTGTTGACCACTGTACAATTTGAAATCCAAGATAGATTTGGAAATTGGTTCAAAACCCGTGGTCTTCTCGATTCCGCTTCAACGCACAACTTTGTTTCGCAATCGTTGATTAAAAAACTAGGTCTTTCGTCATCGCCTACTTCTATCAATGTGACCGGCATTGACAATTTGAAAACTCAAGTTTTGCAGTCTTCAAAATTGAAAATTAGAGACGTTTGTCAAAGAAACACCAATCTTAATTTAAATTGTCTCATTCTTACCAGTATTGGTAAAGACACTCCAAGTCACTCCATTAATACTTCCGGTTTAAACATTCCTTCGCACTTAAGGTTAGCCGATCCTCAGTTTAATGCCCAAGGTCCCATTGATGTGCTTTTCAGTGCCAATGTTTTTTGGAATTGCATTCGCAAACAAACACGCAAGTTATCTTCAACCGTGGTCGCTAGAGACACCGATTTTGGTTGGGTTATCACTGGCGAAATCAAACATACCAGTGTTCAAACCAAAGCACAATGTCATTTCGTCACAGCTGACATAAATTCCATTTCTGAAAAAGAGAACGCTCATGTTTCAAATCTCAATATTTTTGAAAACCACTTGTCGAAACGATGTCTTATAGTGAATAACTGCGCTAACCCTGTAAGTTGTTTAAATGGTTTTTCCTTCTTCCCGCACAAAATGGCAACTCAAGTTCGCCTTGCTTTGTGTTATTTCGTATATCTTCTTATGTCATTTTTTATAGCAGTTAATTACTTAAACTATTCCTCGAAAACTATCTTCCCCTTGTGTAAAACCATGGCTATCAGTCACCATCACTTTGCTGTACGCTATGCTTCACTTCTTTCGTTACGTAGAGGGATGGCCACGGCCGGCTCCTACCCCCTTCCTCGCAATTGGAAGTCGCTCATGAAACCGCTTGAAACTCTGAATTCCATTGCACCTAGAATAACTATTCTTATGCATAACCTTCTTCTCAATGTCCCAGCTTGTCTTCTTTGCTCGGAAGAATTAAGCTTTTTTTTGTTGAAAATTGTTCGATTTCGCGATCCTCTCAATTATGCGAAATTGATTTCCTACTTTATTTCATATAGCTTTAAATTGCTTTTTCACGTCCAAGTTACGATTGACTGCATGTCGTGTGACTCGTTCTGCTTTAAGTTACAGCTGACTCAATTAGTGTGTGTGCACTTTGAACTGCTTGTTTTTGAGACTCGTGTGTATACCAGTCTGAGGAATGCCAAGTTGTTGTTTATTTCCTGTATGATTGACACAGTTCAAAACAAGTTTCTCTTATCTCAACTTTGGCTGCTTGCCAAGCATTGTCTAGCGCGTTGCTACTTCAAGTACGGAAGCTGTTCACCTAGTTCCCAAAATAAACCTGTTCCGCTTAAGGACTCGTTCAGCTATTTATATGCCTTATCTCGTTGTACTATGTGTGTCAAGGCCTTATTTGTTTACTTCTATCACTTACTCACGCTCGTATCTTACAATTGTTTCGATTCTTACTTTAAAACTTCGTTGCGTATTTCTCACGCGCGTATGTATTGCAATTTGCTTGCATATTTTGCGATCTTAATGTTCATTGATGAACAAATTGGTTTTTTCTCGTCGTCACATTCGAGGTGTTTTTGTATTCATGATTGTCATGTCCTGGTTTTCGATGACTTAAGTATTTTTCTGAGTAAACCCTTTGATACTCATTATAACTTGAGGTCATTGTTTATAGCTACTCGTTTAATACCTATGGCGTTCTTGCTTTCTACTCGCATAGTTCCTTTGTTTATTTGGTATATTCTTGTCCTGAATAGATGTACTTGTTCCTATACGCTTTGTTTAAACTTGCCAATTCTTCTTTCTCATCGTATCGTAATCTTTACTAGTGCTTTATTTCCCTCAGTTTCCAGCTATTTCGTGATTGAAGGTGTTGTTAACTCTCGCCCTTTAACTCCACTTTCCAATGACCCTGATGACCTACTTCCACTCACCCCTGGTCACTTCCTTATCGGCACTTCTCTTTCTGCCCCTCCTCCTCTTCCTAATTCTTACAGGGATTCTAATCTACCTATCGTTTGGCGGAAACTTGAAGCCCTCCGTAATTCTTTTTGGAAAAGGTGGCACTTGGAATATTTAACTTCCTTGCAACGGAGGCAGAAGTGGTTTCTTTCCAGTCCCGATATTAAAGTAGGGGACTTGGTCTTGGTTAGAGATATTTCACCCCCCCTAGTATGGATTTCTGGTAGGGTGACCCAATGTTACCCTGGAAGAGATGGGAGAGTCAGGGTGGCCAGAATCTTGACTACAAATGGACCGATCATAAGACCACTGTCTTTGATCGCTCCGCTTCCAATAAATGTGTAACTGCTTATTTGCTCTCTGTTGGTGTTTGTCCCCCCAGTATGGTGTATTCTTTGAATACACGGTACGAGAGATATAATGTCTATTGCTCTTTGCATGTTCATTTCTTCCTTCCTCTTTGCCAAACACCAACAGTGATCATCTGTTTTCTCCTTGTTGAGCATGTTTCTTATGTCTTCATAAGTATGTTTCAGATATATAACTTCTGTGATCCACCTAGCGTCATCTAGTAGCGAGCCTCTGAAGCTACTCAATTCCTCATCGTGCAAGATGACTTACTTATCTATTTGGCTACCAGCTTTCGTTACCATCGTCAGCTATTTTCTCCTTGAGCAAGAGGACTACGTCTACTTCTTTACTCACCATGCTGCGCTAGTATCATCTATCAACTCCTTGAAGACCAGCTCACCAAGAAATCAATTATGTTTTGCTAAGTTGGCCATGCTTATATGTTCTCCTTTTGTTTCCTACCCCCACTCTCTCCCCCTTCCGTGGTCTCTCAGTGCTCCGTTGAGCTGCTCTCACTTCTTCGTCTGCAGTTGACTCGTACAGTCAAAGCTCCGCTCGAGCTTAGCCTCCTCAAACCAAGAGGCACAACCTCTTCTACGCCATGTTGGCTAGATAGTCTTCCTAAGGAACTCCGACTTCAACATGAAATCGAGATAAGTACCATTTTTAAAAAGTTTTAACCTCATCTTCATGGTTTTAACTTCCAAGTGATTTTAATTTTAATTATAGGCAGTGTGAAAATATTTACTTGGGGCAAAATCATCCTTCGTGGGATTTGCAAGGTTGAGCTTTTTCTTGTAAGCCAACCTTACTAAAAAGGAGCTTTTCTTAAGCTATTTAAACGAGAAACCCTCTCGCTACGTGGGAGATTATCTAATACCCGCTGTCTATAATTACAAAGTTATTTCCTCCGTTGGATTTTCTCAACCCCATTTTCTGCTAAGGTCGTTCTGGAACCTTCGAGATCTTGTTCTCTATCTGCGAGTCTTGCCGTCAAGTATTGACACGCACTTGCGAAACTACTAGTTAAAATGAGGAATCTTCCTTATAAATTTTTGCAATAGCTAACTTCCTCCACCGTTGGAACTTCTAGAACATTCTCTGGCGCATTTAATTGTAAATCACGACTTTTTCGAGAAATAGACTTTCACCTACATAGTGCAATCAGTTATCTCCATAATTGCAATAACTTTTTTTCTCATGAGCTTCAGTGTTTCTCTGGTGAACTTTGCATCCATCTTTACAGACAATAGTGATAATCAGTGCTTTCTCCACGTTTCTACCGCGTCGCGATCGTCCGGTTATATTAAATACGGCCATGAACATTGATCCTATATCCCTATGATCTTTCCTTAACCTTCTACTAACAACCATTATTTATAAAATTGTAACTGTCTATAAGGTGTTACTCACGAGGTACCCTTCCAACTTTGCTACTTTAACATTAATTAAATTCTGCATAATTTCTTGTGTGATACAAGTTTTAAATTTACATTGTTCCTCCCTTCAAAAGCAAGGAAAACAATTCTCTCAACTCTTGAGTGAGTTATTTTTTGGTCTCGCTAAATGAAAACTGCCTCATTTGACTGGCGAGTCTTATTCAAAGTATAAGAGGTCTAGAACCTTCCTTCTGATCAACTTTTCAGGTTCACAGTAAGTGACCTGCTCTCCTTGTATAAATTTCACAAAGTAATTCTGTATAAATATAAGAAGTTGTAGGAACTTCCTTTTTATTCTTTATGTTTTCCATTTTGTTATCTTCGAAGTTGTTATTTTCGTTAGAATGTTCTTTCAGAGGTTTCATATAGTACACTGCTTATACTCCTGTAAATGTTAAAACTTTAATTATTCCATTTTGCCTATTTGTGAAATCTTACCAAGATTTTAATTCACGGTTTAAAAAACCTTAAAAATTGTCAATTGCCTGGAGCAACTGTTTAACGTGGAGAGGTCTGCGACCCTATTTGTTAAAAAGTTCAAACAAACTATGTTAATTAAAATTATATTACATAATTGTTAATTTCATCAAATTTTTTCTAATTGTAAAATAAACAAATCTTTTCCCTTTGCTTTTTCATTTTCGGATATAAACTTTAGGCAAAATCCTGTCTTCCTTGACTCTCCTCACTCAATGATATTAAAATCTTTAATAAGGCTTTCACCATTTGTTGCATTTGAGCAAGAACTCTTAATTTTCACCTTACTAAAGTTCTTCTTAGCGATAATAGCTAATTCTAATTGGCCAGTAAGGCAAGTAAAGTTCGCTAAGCCAACTACCTGCTTGTTGAGACCCTCTCCGAAAACTTATGGTCAGTTTTCCAAAAAATAAGTGTTTCTTTTTGTCTAAACTTTTAGCCGGCTCCTCGCTGAGTAAAAGCTTAGCCAACGTCCAACGCAACCATTGGTTCATTTACCAAGATTACCCAATAAGGCATAATCTTTTATCATATTCCTTCTTAGAGACACTTGGTCGCCCTTTCAAGAACTCCATAATTTTGGAAATTGAAAATACCAAGTTTGAGTTTAATCATTGGCATTCTTCAAATCACTTTGAAAAATCTAATTTCTTTAAGAAGACATACCGTAAATTTGTTCCTCTAAGTCTTGTTAGACCATCACCCTTCCCCATAGTACTTTTATACATGCTCGGGAGGAAATGTATTAAAGCCTCTCTCTTGCAAACCGCCCAAGTTTTAGCTGCGGTTCCCGTTAGCCTCGACCAAGCTCGTACCTACTTTAGGTATCCGAAAGTTAATTTCCATTGGAAACTGCTTCTAAGTGTGTTGAAACCTCAACTTATTTTTGTGGGACTCTCCTCCTATTTCTCTATCCTTCTTTTCCAAATCCCAAATCTACTTCCTTCTTTTAATCATCTTCCCTTGGTGGGTGGGTTATTCCCTAGCCTATAATCTACCCAACGGGCGGGTGAATCGCGAGAAAAATCGATTTAAATGTTTCAACTTCGCTTGGCCGCCATGTTCATTCTGTACTTAACAGGTTTTTGAAAGTCGCATAGGTGAACTTATAGTTGTGCCCATTATCATCGTACGAAATTTCAGGGTGATATCAGTAATAATTGCGGAGATATAGAATGCCTGTGAAATATTTCGCACAGCCACCATGTTGGATTAGTGAGACGTAATAAATGGCAAAGGGCACGGTCGTAGTCGGACGAAATAGTACCTTAATAGAGATTTATTGAAATCGCTCCAGCCGTTTAAATTTTTTGGGACATACATACACACATACACACACATGGACAAAAGGTGATCTCATAAGCCTATTTGTTTTTCATATTTGAAAATAGGCTAAAAGAATTCTGTGATAATCAAGGGATTACATACAAATTTTAGCAGCATTATAATCATAACACGTTCCTGGAAGTGCTATGCTGCCACCCAGCTGATTGATATACAACGTTCTTCTCTTGTATGACTTGGGTGAAGATTTTGTTGAACTGCACGCCCTGAAGTTGCTGTATAAGCTTTTCCAATATTCTTCAGTCGCTTCCACACATTGTTCTTCCACTGAAATTGATTTATCTTCCTTTTCCTGCTCTTATTCAGTGCTAAAGGAGAACTTGGCGACACATTCAAATTGCCAACATCCGCCATCTTTGTTGATATACAACTTTCTTGCAGGGAAGCCACCTTTTGGACCCAAACTTTTCTGTCAATTTTTCCAAATTGACTAATTTTAGGTTTGCAAAGTGTCGGTGTGATGATATCCAACCTTCTTAACCGAAATTCTCAACCTGCTCAATTTCTGATATACAACGTTCTTGTAGGGCAGGCTTCAATTATTATAGACATGTGACGAAATAATAAATAACCAGCCCTAGGGAGCGATCTCACTCAATGCGCAATATTAATAACATAGACAGACTGTTACAATAATCTTGTTAATAAAGCATATAAAAATGACTTGAAAACCAGCATAGAATTGAAGAGATGTGTACATTGAAAAAGTTAGTTTGTTGTGTACTTGCCAGATATTGTAGAGAGAAACTTTGGAAATATGTGTGACGAAGTTTTTATGAAATGTTGAGAACTACATAACTTTAAAACAATTTGAGAATTATCCAAAGTAGGAAATAATGTACATAATCACCTGACAATCAAGTTCTTCTTTAACAAATACACTCTGAGTTATGAATCCTGCATCTTCAAGAGCATCATCAGGTTCATCAATTTTCATCCCCACCGGCCATTCAGACGGTGGCTGCTCATTCAAATCCTGGGAAGTAATAAACAATCATGACTATATGTACAAGTTGAAGAATAAGAGCTAATGATGATAATAGTAATAACAATAATAGCAAGATACAGTAACAAAACATTTGCTGATGAACAATCACCTCACCAAGCACGTAGTTACGTCATAAACATGCGGAAGAGGCCCTGGAAATAATTCTTCTCACAGATTACTTCCTTGACCTTTTGTCCTCTCGAAGAACAATTGTTAATAATAATAATAATCATTATTATGAATTTGAAGTATAAAAAGGAATTATTTACTCTGATAATCATTTATCTTTAATTAAAGTTAAGTTTCAACCTGACAGACCCAAAGTCAGAACATTTAAAATATCCTCGAATTGATCTGGAATGTCTTAAAACCAAGTTCAAACAATCTCCTTGCAAATATCACGAACCAAAATCCTGTCATTAGATGGCATTAGAAGATACACAATTGGGAGTTTCCCGGATAATTGGGGTTCTTCCTCAAAAACGTTAAGGCAGATGGTTGAACAAGACCAGCGATAAGGCCATAGACCTTCTAATTCAAAACTTTCAAAGGTACAGCTCCAATGAAATAGAAACAAAATAGGTGTGAATTCTTCAAAGACCAGAAAGAAGCCTCGAGAATCATCAGATCTGAAAAAAACACATTACACAAAAACGAGTACAAGGAGCTGTTACAGAACATTTGCTGACGAACCATCACAATACCAAGCACCTAGTTTATAACTTACAACATCCGGATGAGGCCCTGAAATAAAAAGGAAAACTGCAAACTTGTCACAGATTACTTCCATGACCTTTGAACCTACGATCCTCCTGAAGAACAAATCTGACTTGAGAAAAGGATTCCTAATCCAGATTCAGAACTACCTTCATTACAAGAAATCAAGCAAGTAACCGTAAAATAAACTTAAAAATAACAAAGCTCAAAAGAAAACTGAAATATTGAAACTAAGAGGTGAAAGCCTAACTAAAAATGTCAAGTAGCCTAACTATTGTAGATATATAGAGAAAATTCCTGAAGACAGGAATTGCAATCTACTTCACCTATGGAGAAATATCCTCACTATCACTCGCGTACAAAATTCTCTCTAAAGCATTATTCATGCGACTTGAAATCCAAACTCATCAACTAATTGGCGAATAACAGGCATGATTCATAAATGACAGGTCCTGTACCGAATAAATTCACAATCTCAAAATCATCTTGCAAATTCATCAAGCTAGGCAAACAATGCTCACTTTGCTGACTTCAGGAAAGCGGACGATTCAGTAGACCTACACACACTATTCAATATTCTAGAAGATTTTAAAGTTGACAGGAAAACAAGAGTAATAATCCGACAGACACTGACAGCCATAACTTCAATAGTTAAATTTAAGTGAACTTTCTGATCGTAATCATATTAGCAAAGACTTCGACAAGGAGATGGGCTATCTCCAAAAATTTTCAATAGTGTCTTTGAATAACAGCCCAGGCCGGGGGGGGGGGGGAGGGCGGAATAAAAGACGTAACTATTGGTCGACGACTCAAAAATAAAATTCATTTGCAGTGTTTGGCATTCGCAGATGATCAAGCTATTCTTTCCAACAATACACAAGAGGCAGTTCAGATCCTTGAAAGACATCACTAAATTGTTGCTAAGACCGAACTCCAAATGCATAGACGAATCCGCTCGTCATCTAGACAGGAAACCTCTGAAGACTTAATTCGGCAAAAAAAAAATCATCAAGTAAATTAATTCGAACCCCACGGCATAGCCGTGCTCATTTAACCGTGCACCACGGCCTTGATGGCAGCTGCAGCAATTCAGTTGGAATACCGCTGACAGTACCCATCCTGAGTGATTTTTCCCTGCGTTATCCACACTCCCTCCAGGCAAATGACGGGATAGTACTTTACTTCACGACTGAGTCGTGACGCAAACAAAGAGAGAATCTCAACATTCCAGAAGGCCTATACCTACAGATGTAATTACAAAATCAACATCTAAGACATTATACCACAGTAATCAAACCTGAAGCACTGTATGGCTCAGAAACATTGATCATTGAAGGTACCATAGATCTCTTAGTAAGGACATAGAGAAACAAGAAAGTAAAATATTTAGGTAAATCCTTGGTCCAGTATGAACAGTAGGAATCTGGGAGAAACGAAAGCATTGGGAAATTTTTCAGCATTATGAAAAGGTCACTGACACTTTCAGGAAAAGGCATTTTAAGTTCTACGGAAACATTCTCAGACTGAACCATCGCAGGATCACCAAAAGATTCTCAACCTTGCTCTATCAATGAAAGTCAATAACCAGTGGCTTAGTGAAATAGAAAATGAACTTCAAGAAATTGGAATCACAGAAGAAATTATATAAGATCGACCCCAGTTTAAAACAGTAATTAACAACCACCATTTTGCTGAGAAATAGAATGCAAGGACCAATAAATCATGGACTGAAGAACGGAGGTGTTAATATTATTATTAGGAAAATTAAAAGCAAACATTACAGATTCAGATTACTATTTGGTAGGGGGCCGATAACCTAGATGTTAGGCCCCTCAAAACAAGAATCATAACCATCACTATTTGGTAGTATTAAGTACATGACATAATTCCTATTAATTACAGTACACAAAGATTTGTCATGCCCATCAGTAATGGTACACAATATATGGAACTAAAATACAACTTACAATCTCAGGGAATTCTTCTGGTTCACATTTGATAGATGGTTGGCCCTCCATAATTTTGAGGAATCTAAAATACAGGATAATTAAGTAATATACATTAACTACGAGGATACTCTGTAACAAGTACAGGATATATTTGTCATTTACACACAGAAAAGTTTAATGGTATATATTCAAATACACTTCCAGGAATTTTTCATGTGTATTGCTCTATATTCTTTAAATGTATGCAACCGTACATAAAATGGAATTTCTATCTACGTCAGGGCTTTGAGGATGATGAATTGGTATCCCTGTAAATGCCTACCCCTCCGGAACATTCCAGAAGTGTTTCCTTCTTAGTAACCAATAAAGAGGTTGTGGTGTAGATTGCTGCTTCATGGGGCCTAACTATTTGGTACTGATATGGAATGAATAGCCTTATTTTGGTAAGAACATTCCACATGAAATGTTTGCAGCATCACAAATTATAAACGTCCAGGAGGTGTTTGTGTGTTTATCAGTGCTAGATTGTCTAAATAGGACTGGGGATTCAGAGAGACAGTGCAATTGCTGAAGCACATTAGGCCTACTATGTCTACATTACTCAGCATAATGTACAGACTTTCAACCCCCAGTCACTTTGATATGAATTGTCAAAGCAAAGGGAACAAATTGCACGATACTGAGCATAGATATTATATGTCTTGTGACCGTACACAACACGAGCCGGGGATTGAACCAACAACTTTCACGCAGCTTGAGTACAAAATTAATGAGTGAGATATCTGCGCGGATTAACAACTTTGATCTGCAGCGCACGTTATATCTTACACGCTAGGTTCACGATCAAATTTAATTTCAAATAAAGATTTGTAATTAAGGATTCTGCGTTTGTGGATACGTCTTACATCAAATGTTGATATAATAGGCCTAAATAGTTTATGACGAATACACGGAGGTCCTATTATTACTTTACCTGAGTGTGATATTGCCGAACAGTGTTCCTTATTGACAGAACTACAGTTTTACAATATTACGGTATATGTAATTTTCTTAGAATTATTTAGAGTTTAACTTTAGACTAAAATATCGAGAGGAAAACACACTTTCCGTTGTCTAGGAAGGGCCAGGCGTAACCAGTCGCACTTTACTCTCACATAGTCTGCATTCCAGTATTAAGGTACCGAGAGTCCAAAGATATTAGCTTAACTCCCTGCCTTCTCGTGTTACAATGCGACCACTTCACAACAAAACTCACATCTTTGTCTCGTAGACTAGCGTTACCAACAGTTCAAACGCAGGACATTGCTTACAAAACAGCAAGACATTCGAGCAAAATGTCTGACAAGTTCAATCGAAAATAAAATTATACATAATATGTATTTTGCACATAACGTTTTACAAAAGGAAATACCTTACTTAATGATCAGTCCCTGCTGCAATTCTTTTCCTTGAAGCTGTATTCTTCAGCAGAACCGACTTTTGAAAGAAGACGCGATTTTTTTTCTTGAAACAGATATTTATAGAATTGTTCACACTACGTATCTTTGAAATTGATCGTCACAAGTAATAACTTATTCTACCAACATTGAGCATATACGGTACGATATGAATAAACACACATTGCTGCCTGGTCTGGCAAATTGTAAGTACTTCAGTTCACAAACTAAATGCAATGTTCTCGATACCGGGACTTATTAAAGAAAACCGACCATTGTTGGTCTAGTGTTGTGCCTTAATCCAAAGTTGAACTTTAGAATAAGCCCTTACGGTACGTTGCAGAACTGGTCGAATAATGTTTAACTTTCAGTATGTCTACACCTTTTGACTGTAAATATTTAATAAATGGTACAATATCGTCAAAACCGTGGTCCTTAATGTTTTGAAGTCTTAACCAATTGAATTACTTATTTTGCATATTAAGGCTTTCACGGCCCGAATTATTTATATGAATCACATATATTCCTACATAAGTTGCATCGATTTATCCAAGTATTCATTGCAGGTTTCATAGAAAGATATACACCTTGCATTCTATATCCAAACCACCTTCTGAAAATGTATTTAACATCTATCTGACTTTAAGCGGAAAACCTAAATGAGCAATCAAGAGAAAATGCCTAACATTTCGATAAATTAGAAATGCCGGTCGGACATAACCACAATGAATGAAAAGCAGGACATGTTGGTAACCCTCCGTATGACGAATCCAAATAAAAGGAAGATTCTTAGGTAGCGCTGCACACCGCGAGAATTTGTGTTTAAAAAAATTAATAATGAAATTAGCCAAAGTACCTGTAGTAATGGTATCTGGAGACGATAAATTAATAGATGTTGACTCGTCCGCTGTCATAGACCCACCCAGCCATCCCAAATAGCGACACTACTTATATAGTTGAAAATGAAGTATCGGGTAGACATCTTGTCACTATGTCAGGAATGCCAACCCCGCGCGTTTGGTACTATCTCGCACCGTGTATAGAAAGAAACAAAAGAGCGTCGATAATGTAATTTATAATTGCGCCAAATCCAAATCGTCAGTCGTAATTTAGCCATGGATTGCGTGTCATGTATTAATGTTTTACATACAAAACCAAACCTAACCTGGGGCTTAGGCCCCAGACCCCCTTGCTTGTGGTACTAGCAGTAATTTTCGGCCAGGCAGTACCTAACCTAGTAGCGGACATAAATTGTATCTTATTAATGTTTTACATACAAAACCAAACCTAACCTGGGGCTTAGGCCCCAGACCCCCTTGCTTGTGGTACTAGCAGTAATTTTCGGCCAGGCAGTACCTAACCTAGTAGCGGACATAAATTGTATCTTATTAATGTTTTACATACATTACCAAACCTAACCTGGGGCTTAGGCCCCAGACCCCCTTGCTTGTGGTACTAGCAGTAATTTTCGGCCAGGCAGTACCTTTACGTCTGAGTCATTATTTACGTCTCAATAATATGTGTGTCAAAAACAATTTCTAACTTTACGTGTGAAATAGTGAATTTTGTGTGCGACATGTTGGTAACGTAGTCACATGGTGTCACACATGGTGTCACATGACGTGTCCAAGATGGCGTCCGTAGTGAAACGAACACGATAAGAATTCTTTATTTTCGTGAAATAATTATTATTGAGGTGCGGTGAGATTGTGAAACGACTCCCAAGAACTCCGTAAGAGGTATGTAAATCATAAAACCTATATTTTCAATAATATAACTCGTAAAAGTTCGTAAAGTTACGAAAAGGCAAATTCTCACGGCGTGCAGAATTACCGATTCTTATACAGACCCTGTAAAATGAGACAATCTGTCGTGGTAAAACTGTTCCAAGATACATACCGTACCGTGCCTCACTTCTGTACCATCAGCTCGGCTGTAGGCCTACTGGTCACAAGCACGTCTTCACGCTGCAGCGCGCTGCTTCCCTAAGTAGACTCGCAGGCTAATGCTTACATCACTAGACTAACCACACGGTATAACGCATTCTTACTTTCATCGTGGAGACGTAATTTTATTGTGTTTTCCTTATAAATCTTACCAAACAATTACTCCTAGCCTCAGTGGCGTACGCAGGGTTTCTCGGGGGAATTCATTCATAGTTTTGTAGCCTACCTACGGTACATTCAGCCGTGGGTCTAGAGTTTGGCTTTGGGGGGGGGGGTCAGAGAATCGAAATTGTTAAGAAAAATGGTATCACTAAAAACGCAATCACAAAACCAGACGATTTTTTTTTGTAAGCTACGTGGATAGAAACTTGATGCGTTTAGCGCACCAGGAATATTCGTACAAATTGCAACGGCGTGTTTTGCGACTTTTACATCGAGCTTCGAGAAAAGTATCAAGGATCGTTACAGTTTCGGCAAGTCGAGTTGGTACCGACAAAGGGAGAAAGTCACAGCTTAAATTGCCAACCAAGCTTGCAGTTAGGACGTCGGCAAATTTTTTGGAGCGGAAAAATCCCCAAATTCCTATCCGTGCGTTGCTGCACATTCATCGTGGCATCACTATAAACATCGATTCGGTAATCGCAAGGTTAGCTAAACAAAAGAGAAGAGTTGATTTTGTTATATAAATAATCGTCTTTATATAACAGGTATGAAGTTGTAAATATGTACAGTTGTAACAGAACATAATAATTGCAATAAAAATATTTTCAGTATTGAATAAAATGAAAAAAAAAAGTTTTTCAGTTAAAATTCGTTATTTTATTTGTCTGGTTATTGTGTTTTCGTTTTTTGAGTTTGCAAAAAAAATTGGCCTCCGTTTGGGGGGCTTTCATTACCCCCCTGACCCCCTCCCCCTGAATCCGCGCCTAGGTACATTATTAAAACATTACTGTTATTTTGATTATTAATCATAAATAACAATAAATGAACATTCCTTTGCATGTAAATTATTTTCATTACGTTACTAGGCTATGCAGATGGTGATGGACATTCCTAGCTTTGTTTCATTCATGTGCATTCCTTTGTTGTAGATCTGTTTATGCAAATGTCGGCCATTAGTCCACATTAGTTTTCATGGTAATATAACGTTGTTTGCAGATGACTTAAGTATCTTTTACAATACGTACACCACCAACACGCTGATTACACACCTGCAGGAGGACATGAACACTATACTTGGCTGGACCCAGTCAAATAAATGAACAATAAATGAAG
Organism: Meconema thalassinum; assembly: GCA_946902985.2. Taxonomy (NCBI): domain Eukaryota; kingdom Metazoa; phylum Arthropoda; class Insecta; order Orthoptera; family Tettigoniidae; genus Meconema; species Meconema thalassinum. The sequence continues at coordinate 41,284,475 of OX336388.2, forward strand.
ATAAAACAATTTTTTTAATAATATCTAAGCGTAGAACAAAGTTAGACATCACTCAGAATATAATGCTGAATGGAAAAGTAGTTAAATGGGTCTCATCTGTCAAATACCTAGGCTTAATAATAGATGAAAATCTCTCCTGGCAAAAGCACATTGATGAATTAGTAAAAAAAATATCACCTGCCGCTGGGCTGATAAAAAAATTGAGCTACTATATCCCAAAATATCTACTCAGGAAAGTGTATTTTTCCTTAATCCATTGCCACTTACAATATTTGAATACAATTTGGATAAAATGCTCATATTACCTAAAAAAGGAAATTGAGGTAATTCAGAATAGAGCCATAAGAAATATTTATAACTACCCTTTTTTTAACACCAACCAAACACCTTTATATTACGAGTAAAATTCAACCAGTAGCCCTAAATGCAGAAATCAAATCAAATGTCCTAATGTACCAAATCCTACAAAACAGAATCCACACATATTTAAACTTCACTAAACAATCTGATTTACACGCTTACAAAACTAGACATGCAGATGACATAACACTTTTCCATATCAATTCCAAACAATATGGCAGTAATAGCATTAAGTATAGTGCCTTTGTAAAATTCAATAGACTACCAGAAAATATAAAAATTGCACCTAGCCTACCAATCTTTAAAAGGAGGCTAAAACAGTTTATGTGGAATGATTATAAAATGTCAGTTAGAAGAAATGTCATAATCTGAGAAGACAAAAGAAGAACACATTGTGTACAAAAACTTATGAAAGCTACAAAATGTTGTATATATTTTCATACTGAAAACTTTGTAAACTAAACATTGTATTGTAATTTGTCGCCAACAAGATAAAACTGTACAATTCCTTTGTATATGAGTCCTTTACTCGTTAAGGGATTAATAAAATGCATTATTATTAGCAGAGGTCCCTTCGCTAAGCGCTCCGATTGAGCGTATATTGGGGTCACCTCGTGGTGTAATGGCTGCTATTAGTCCACTTAGCAGTGATCCCTTCGCTAAGCGCTCTGATTGAGCGTATATTGGGGTCACCTCGTGGTGTAATGGCTGCTATTAGTCCACTTACCAGTGATCCCTTCACTAAGCCCTTTGATTGAGCGTATATGGGGATCTCCTCGTGGTTTAATGGCTGCTATTAGTCCACATAGCGGTCATCCATTCGCTAAGCGCTCTGATTGAGCGTATATAGGGAACACCTCGTGGTGTAATGGCTGCTATTAGTCCACTTAGCAGTGATCCCTTCGCTAAGCGATCTGATTGAGCGTATATTGGGGTCACCTCATGGTGTAATGGCTGCTATCAGTCCACTCAGCAGTGATCCCTTTTTCTAAGCCCTTTGATTGAGGATATATTGGGGTCATCTCGTGGTGTAATGGCTGCCATTAGTCCACTTAGCGGTGATCCCTTCAGGAAATGCTCTGATTGAGCGTATATTGGGATCTCCTCGTGGTGTAATGGCTGCTATTAGTCCACTTAGCATTGATCCCTTCGCTAAGCGCTCTGATTGAGCGTATATTGGGATCTCCTCGTGGAGTAATGGCTGTTATTAGTCCACATAGCGGTGATCCCTTCGCTAAGCGCTCTGATTGAGCGTATATTGGGATCACCTCGTGGTGTAATGGCTGCTATTAGTCCACTTAGCAGTGATCCCTTCGCTAAGCGCTCTGATTGAGCGTATATTGGGGTCACCTCGTGGTGTAATGGTTGCTATTAGTCCACTTAGCAGTCATCCCTTCGCTAAGCCCTCTAATTGAGCGTATATTGGGATCTCATCGTTGTGTAATGGCTGCTATTAGTCCACTTAGCAGTGATCCCTTCACTAAGCGCTCTGATTGAGCGTATATTGGGATCTCCTCGTGGTGTAATGGCTGCTATTAGTCCACATAGCGGTGATCCCTTCGCAAAGCGCTCTGATTGAGCGTATATTGGGATCACCTCGTGGTGTAATGGCTGCTATTAGTCCACTTAGCAGTGATCCCTTCGCTAAGTGCTCTGATTGAGGGGATATTGTGGTCACCTCGTGGTGTAATGGCTGCTATTAGTCAACTTAGCGGTGATCCCTTCGCCAAGTGCTCTGATTGAGCGTATATTGGTGTACCGGTACTAAGAAGACCGTATTGTGAAAGAGGGCCTTAATCCCAGAACCAAGTTAATTTCTAAACCAAACATATACTGTACTTATCCAAGAAATGAAAGCAACATCTTTTAAAGAAATATATTAAACAATAACAAGCATTATTACAAACATAATGGACAGTAACAATTGGAAAAATACAATTAAATTAATCCTGTAACAGACAAAGGGAGAGAAAGAACAAGGGGAAGGAGGCTCTCATCATGATGTTGACGTGCTCCTGAACTGCCATCAGACGACCCTGGCCAGGCATCGCTGACAGCAATAGTACCTTTACAGCTCTTGGGCACCAGACTTTCTCTGCAACACATAAACCAACCCAGGAAACGGCCCCAGAAGTAGAGCTCCGGGTCATCAATCAACCCCTTTCACAACTCGATTGTACATTAATTGCCAAGGATAAGATCCATACTCCATCACGTAGTTTGAATTTGAGTTGTTAAATTTTACTGCCATAGTTCTTTTGTCTTTTCAATGTTGTCGGTGTACATACTTTCACATCTGATTTTATTTCAACAATAAATATATCTTCCCCATAGTTCATTACATTTACCTTCAGCAGCCAAAATTGAAGAGAATGTGCCATTACAAATTACGTTTGAAAATAGAAAGATCCACAGCCGCATAATTAAATGATTGAAAATGTACACATCAAAATAATGAGAATCTACATTACGTGAAGTTTTAAAATTTATACACTTGGTTCGGTCTCCCTTTCGCCTGCAGTTTAGCAGTACGATAGATGAGTCCGAAAGATCCTTTTCTTTAAAGAGTCTTTCAACAACACTGTTACAGGACTTAAAAGTGACAAAATTCCCTATGGACCTCTCTATCGTGCTTGGAGCTTCCCAGAGATTGTATCTCTCAGCAAATTTTTCATGAAATATTTTAATAGCCTATTGTGCATCTTTCCATATTTGTTTAACACCGTCTGAGCAATATATGACAGAAGGTTAACGTGGATAGACCATCCAACAACCTTTAGGACTCACAAGTTACATCACTTACCAGATCCAGAAGAAAAATATAAAATTTCCAAAATCAATCAAAATAAGAATAAAGCAAGAGACAACACAATATCACAGCGAGGATACGAACTAGAACCTCTGACACACTCCATTCATACAGGCACATTCAAATTCAAATTTCCCAAATAAAATTTTACCACCCACTCAAATGAAATTACAGTAATGCTCAAGTATGCGAATAGGAATCGCCAAAATATCATTACAAATTACAAACGTACTTTGCACTCCCTGGAACATTACACGTTTTATGACACCAGACCTACACGGAGTAGCAGAGCCCAAAAAAAGAAAAGAAATCCCCAGTTGTTACCTTGCCCAAACAAAACGAATTAATCGCCCGGAGAACATTGATGGAATAGTACCAACCCCTCAAAATAATAACCTTACCTTTCATCGTCACATCCCACAGCCACATACCCGCAATCAGTTAAAATCGGGTAAGCCTGGCCAGATGCCACATTCTGTCCTCGGCACGAACCAACCAGTAGATACCACAGCGAAAAAATGCACTTGCACACTTGGCTTCGTCTCAAACGATTAAATCTATCGTATAGAATAAAAATACAGCCTGACCTTACATAACCTCACTTGACACCACTCGCAACATAATTCACAACAAAACAAGGTTACCGCTCGCGCACACCGATTCATAGTTTTCACACGACAATATCCCAGAACGATCTCTTAGCAAACAAAAGATTTCCAAAACAGAGCATACATCACGTTACACAAACAACCCACAATAACATTTACACATGATCGAATTTTAAATGAATCACACCTTGTTCAGATACCCCTGAATATTCAATTACGTTTAAGTCTACAAAATTTTGCCCACATACAGAGCACATAAATGGTCTACCAACATCAGCATCATTAATTTTTCCATGGGGTCGCACAGGCCTAATATAAGTTGGGAGGCGGAACCTTGGCACACCCTCTGAGCATCAGCTTGACGAAAGCATTCTGCTTCATTACCAACTGCATACAGATCTTTAATAGTTTTCGGACGATCCCCTACGCTAAGGAGCGACCGATACTCAGGGGTAACACCCACAGTTATGTTTCTTACGATCTCACGTTCAAATAAATTCAAACCGAAAACCTTTGCATTCTTTAGAATATCTTTGGCATACGAATTTAAGGACTCTGTAAAGATATTGGTGCACTATCGGACCCATTAGTCGAGCAGGAATAAAAACAGAAAGGACCTCTTCCAAAAATACCTCGATACACACGCCACTGGACATGGCGCCGACAACCATGTTACGTATATCCCCAGAGGTATGAGGAAAACTCAGTTGAAAAATTAGTGCGTCAGATAAACCGAAAACTCTAGCAAATTCATGAATTTCCACTAGCTCCATCAGTAGTATCAGTGGTGAAATCCTTTAGCTTAGAGACACAAGCAGTTAATGGATGACTTAAATTCCCAAAACTCGAATTCGAAAATACGGAACCATTACCAGGCGAAAGTTGAAAACGCGGCAAGACATAATTATTACTTGCCCCAGGCAACGAAAGACCACTGGGTGAACAAGAATATCGACGTGACTGTTCCGTAGGAACGCTAGTTTGTCTACAACTAAACGTAATGTTCATTCTACATACCGAAGAAGAACAATCACATACTGGTCGAGAACCAGCACGAGCATTAGTGCCGTTAACAATCGAGTTAGAATTATTCATGGCCAAAACAGGCATAGAGTTACCGACAGAGGCAATTGGACTACCAACAGGTATATTCACCCTCGGCGCAGACAAATCAACATAATTATTCAGACTGGTAACATGAGACGATACAAGGCTCAGAAGATAGAGATAGGCTAAGTGTCTTGAATATTCCCCATGTAGAGGAAAGTTTGCTTTAGTGCACCGCATATTATGTCTAACATATTCACTACAATTCACACGCGTGCCTACATTATGCTGAAAACTAGAACTTACCCTACAGCTCATTCTAGGGCTACTATAAACAGCAGAAAAACTAGAAGATGTTACGACTGAATTAGGTATACTTACAGATGATGTTATAAAATTCCGAGCAGGTATACTATCAGATGTTCCAGCTGTTACGTTATTTATAGTAGCCACATTAACAATGCCACTATCAACATTAGGAGTAATATTTTCGAAAACTTTTGAACATTCTACATTCTCAGTACTCACATTAGAAACAAGGCTAGAACTAGTCGAAGTTACTACTTGGTTCTCCAAATTAATATCTCGAGCATTATCAAAAATATAGGAATCACACTCCTCGAGTTTCATTTTGCAATCAATTAAAATCTGAATATCATCACTCGAACGATGACCAGAAACAATTAGCACATCGTCAATACGGGTAAACAGATATTTTATCCGAGAGCACATCCTATCATATTGAGCATTACTAATACTGTCCAAAAAGCAAATATTAACTACATTTACAATTGCATCTACATCTGATACAACCTTGAACTTACTATAGAGCGTCTCAACCTTAAAAGACAGTATGGAATTAAATGTAGTATTTGCCTCTCACTCGCACTCCTATGTCCTGCAATTAGCTTCATCCTCTTCCACCCCGGCGATGTTGCCATTTCCCAATAATTGAAAGTGACAAATCTAAGAAACTGTTTGCGTGGTCTTATAGAGAATTTTCCGCTCTTTATGATGATGTAAAAATAAAAGCCATAAATAATTAACACATGGCCCAATTTTCACAATTAGGATATTTTAGCACGAATCTATATTTTCGCAGATATAAAACTTATCACGCCATAGATAATGAACTAATGATCGCAACAGATCAAGAATTTATTTTTAGATTGCCTGATGTTGGTAGAAGATACTCTATTTCTCAGGGCAGTAATTATTTTCATAGTAAGGAAGTTATGATTTTTTTTTCTTAAATGTTACTTGAAAAATCTGAGATGGTATCACAGGAAAGTCACGTAGCGACAAACTTTTTTGCTATTGACTTTACGTTGGTGACTAAGCGAGAAGAAATGTTCATTAATATGTGAAAATGTTTTTAAAACAAACCACAGCTCGATATCAGATAGCATTCATAAGTTATCGCACTTATTCCTCCCGCCCAGCGCTGACGCTGCGTAAGTTTGTTTACTCAGGCGCCAGTATCTCCCCGACTGATTATGTGATGGTGTGAAGTTAAACTATGAAATGAAGTGGCCCTTGAGTTCTTTATAAATTGTCCGCCACATTGCGTACCGTAGTGGCTAGCATTCCTGGCTGTCACCGTGCTGTCACCGTGGAGGCCCAGGTTTGAATCCCGGCTCCGCCAGAAATTTAATTCTGGTCTGAGGGCTGGAACGGGGTGTACTCAACTTCATGAGACAAAACTGAGAAGAGGCGGGTTCGATTCCTACCTCAGCCATCCTCTAAGTGGTTTCCGTGGTTTGTCTTTGTTCATCCCGGGAATAACATATTATAATATTATCATATTCATGAATAATTGAAAAATATAAATTGTTATAATGTGTGCATTAAACTCGCGCTCTGAGGTTCGGCGTATCATATCTAAATATTGTAGCGTTGTTCGCTGCAAGGTATGAGCTACAGTTATATACAACAAACAAATATTTTGGAAACTTCCCGAGTTTTGCGTAAAGGCACGCCTGTGTACGAGTTATATTACATCATGTGCCAGCCCTTGCAGAACTTTGTGTATGCAGTAGCTCTGGCATCAGCGCGCCCCGTTTAATGCGTACTCTCTTTTAAGGTAGAGACGCACTATAATTTGAAATGCATCATCATCAAGCATTTGGTGAACTACATCCAACTCGGCATTCTCCAAAAGAATTGCCCGGGCCAAATTCTCATGTCCGGGTCTCTCCAAGTTACGAATAGAAAGTTCATACTTCACTTCCTCACTCATCAAAAATTTAATAACAGGTACAGACGAGCCATTAAATGAAATCAGAAGGACAATACAAGGATTTGAATAAAATACACAAGTCACTCCTAACCTAACTAACGTTAAATTACACTATTGATACAACCAAAGATAATTTGAGAAAACGATAACCGCGCGAATGCTACCAAAATACTGTACCGGTACTAAGAAGACGGCAGTGTGAAAGAGGGCCCTAATCCCAGAACCGAGTTAAATTCTAAACCAATCATATACTGTACTTATCCAAGAAATGAAAGCAACGTCTTTTAAACAAATATCTTAAACAATAACAAGGATTATTACAAACATAAAGGACAGTAACACTCGGAAAAAAACAATTAAATTAAGACTGTAACAGACAAAGGGAAAGAAAGAACAAGGGGAAGGAGGCGAGCCCAAATCACCAAATTAAATCAATTACGCAAAAGAAATAATAATAACGCCCAAAATGCGTAAAATAAAACGGCAAATGAAAAACCTCGTACAAGAGGTAGAGTTAAACCACCTTTAAATGAAAAATACCGAATAATTACACCGGAAAAGGAGCAATGTAGAGGCAGAGAGAAAGAATGATACACGTTTTAGGAATGGTAACCTCGATACGAAGAAAATCCGCAAAATAATTAACGTATTTGCTTTACAAATCAGATCCTATATGCAATGACACGGATTAAACACATCTACCTCAGGCAACATCAATTACAATACAGAACATTATTAAAAAGGTTTACATTTTTAAATATGGCGATCGTCGCCAGGAACGACAATAATGGGGAGACAAAAACCTTAATAAACGAAAGTTACCACCATCAGTAGGCCAAGATTAAATAGAATATCAAATAAATTAATAATTTTTATGAGAGATGTGGATCGCACATTTTAAGGTTATAAAACTTGGCACCCGGAACTCGACCACAGCAAAGCCCCGAATGGTCTTGGCAGAAATTGTCCGAGCACCCCCCAAAACACAAGAAAGGCACAAGGCCCCAGGATAGGCAAAAGGAAATAAGTTAAAATTCAACCCAAACTTCCACGAAAGTATGAAACATAAGAAACCCAAAATAAAACAAGGTAAATACTCAAACAACACAACACAAAGAATAATAGGAACGACATAAGAAAAACGTAAGGTTCCGAACCCATTACCAAATAAAGTTGAGAAAATATGAGACAAAAATAGAAAGCATAATAAGTAAAGAAACATGATTCTCGGACATTTCAATCAAGCCAAGGATCACCTCACGGTAGGGTTTATAATCATATAGGATATTACCTTACGCGGCCACACAAATATAAAGAAACAATGTTACCAATTTTGATCCAGTATCGCCGAACATAATATAACATTTTCGGGCTCCGACACGAGCCAAAACTCACCCCGATAAAGAACTATAAAAATTTTACATCTCTCTCGCGAGATCTTCCAAGATGCACGGTCGATGTTTTATTGTTCAAATTGTTGAACTCAATCCTGTGTTGTTTCAGAAGTACCAACACAACCTCAGACAAGGCCATAAATTTATTCACTTAAAATCTCAAATTTTAATATTTTACGGTTTTGACACTTGCCAATGGCCAGTAATTGGTTCGACGGTAATAGCCAATCACCTTCGGCAGGACTGCGATCTCATTAGCCACAGCTGATCATATTTAGAAAGGTTTGTGAAATGTATGGAGAGATGAATCTTATTTATGCCGGTTGGATTTATAGGTTAAGTAGAAACTCCAGGCATTGTAACGTGAAAATCACAGTACACATATCAAAATTATTTGAAAAATGTATAAAAAATCATATTTATCAGTTTTTGAAGAAACACAATTTACTATCAACTAGAAAATTTGGCTTTATAAAAAATATCAGCACCACTGATGCTATTGGGGAATTAAGTAGGCGAATTTATGGAAATATGAACAGTATGAAACCAACCTTTGGCATATTTCTCGACTTGGAGAAGGCTTTTGACACCATACCTCAACATATACTCCTTCAGAAGATGGAGAGATATGGCATCAGAGGCATAGCACTGAAATTGATAGAAAACTATTTGACTGAAAGAATTCACTACGTTAGAATAAATGGAACTACAAGTCTAAATCTAAGAGTGAAAGGAGGAATACCACAAGGCACTGTGCTGGGTCCATTATTATTTTTGATTTTCATCAACGATAGTGAATCATCTATACATGGAATTGAAAATGTTAATGTCATATCATACGCAGATGATACAGTAGTTTGTGTTGAGGGTAGAACATGGGGAAATGTAAAACAAATTGCAACTGCTGCATTGAAAATGTTAAAGATGGTAACGAACTATTTTTAAATATCACTAAATCAAAGTTCGTAAGATTCAGTTTAAAAGCAGTTGACGATGATTTTAATGAACTAAAAATACACACTTTGAACTGTAATCAGAACTGTCCTAAAATAGCTATAGTGGATACAGTTAAATATCTGAGATTATTTATAGATAGTGACATGAAATGGAAAAGCCAATGCAAATACCTTACAAATGAAATGAGAAGAACAATCTATATATTTCAGAATTTAAAACATATTGTCCATTGCAAATTGATAAGAGACATCTACCATGCTCTAGTCCAGTCAGTTCTTACATATGGTATTCTTGCCTGAGGAGGTGCCTATGAAAATAGACTAAAAAGTGGTCAGATTGTGCAGAATCTCATACTGCGAATAATGTTGAATAAAGATAGATTATATCCGACTATGAGACTATGCTGAGACAAGGGTCTTTAAAATTAAACAATTGCATGCTTTTGAAATATATAAATACATTTTTAAAGATAGAAATAGAATTCAAGTTGTCAGTCACGGGTATGAAACCAGAAGTATTACAGAGAATCACTCTATTTTATATCAACCTAAGTTAAATATAGCTAAACGTAACTTTCTGTATTTCTCACCAAATTTATATAACATTCTCCCAATTAAATTAAAAGAATTTAAAGGAAATAATGCAAACCTGAAAATGCATATAAAACATTTTCTCAGAGAAAACAAAATTAAAATTGAAAATATAATTAGTTGAGCCTACAAGTTTATACAAACACTAATTCAATTTTCCTTCTTATTCTTATTCATTATTTTTAGTGTATACATCATTTACATAGAACGTGTTATTCGGCTAAGCCATTATACAATTTTCAGAAATAGTAATCAATGATAAACACAAGGTGGCATATGTGATATTCCTTCCTGCTCTGTATGAATTTGATATCCTATTTCAACCTCTCTTTATCATATTGTAACTGTAACCTAACATTTGTAGGTCACAGAGTCTCCTAGATTCTTTTAGTTATTTTTATTTTTCTTGTTGCCAACCATGGCCAATTATTAGTAGGCCACCACAGAGAATCTCATGTGATGTGCCTTGAGATTCTTTGCTGGTGGGTGGACCAGGTGGCTTTGGATATTGGTAAGGTTCCTTGACATGAGGAGGTAACCATGGAGATGTTGTTGATTTTTTTTTGGTGTATGATGCCAGGCAAGGATAATGGAGGCCTGCTCACATGTGGATAGTAATTATTATTAATAAATGTGTATTTTTAAAAGAAGTGGTGTCCAGTGTCTTTGTCGGGATGTCATTTAAGCAAATATATTGCCCCAATACCTGAGCAGATAAGTATTATAAGAGTTTCTATGGTAGCCCAACAAGGGGTAAGTTTTATAACTAATTATAATGGCGCCCAACGTTCGAGCAAGAATAAAATGAATCTCACAAAGACAGGAGCACGAATAACGAAATACGAAACATGGGAGTTTCAATGATGGCCATGCTGGAGACGCTTCTGGTCCGATATGAGAAGTATGAAGGAATAGAGGAGAGGATTACAAGCCAGATGAACAGTCGGATGGATCGTTTGGAGGAGAGGATGAATAGCATGGCAAGGCAGATGAATAGTATGGAAATTCGGATGTGCAGCCGGATGGATGGTATGGAGGTGAGAATGTCTAAGAAGCTTGACAAGGTCAAAGAGCAGGTGACTAGCATATGTGTTGTAGAAGAGAAAGTTGAGATGGTTGAACCTGTGAATGCGGTTTTGGAGGAGAAGAATGAGAAGAAGGAGCAGGAGGAAGAAAAAGGGAAGTTGGAAGAACAGAGAGTGGAGGTCATATGCATTGTGGAAGAGAAAGTTGAAATAGTAGAATCTGTGAGTGTCTGTAGAGGAAGAGGAGATGATCTATGAAGCACTTGATGATAGGAGTCGTGAGAAAAACAATCAAAAAGTGGAAAAGATAAGACGAGGTTGTAGAGATATATATCGGAGAGTCCATAGAAAGCGAAGAAGAGAGAGCAGTTGTGGAAGTAGACACAGAGGTCGCCGCCGACGTAAAAGGAGAGGAGAATAAAACTGAAGACAAGGAGGAAGATGAGATAGAGCATAACGTGAAGAAGCGTAGGAGGAGAAAGATGAGGATACGCAGGAGAACAAGTTGGAGGAACAAATGGACCAGTTGGAAGGCAAAGAGAAGGAGTAAGAAGAGGAAGAGGTCAGGCAGATCGAGATAAGAGAGTGAAGGATCAGAAGAAGACGAAAAAGGAGAAGATAAAAGGGATAAAGGCAAAGAGAAAAGAAAAGATGAGAAGAAAAGAATTGCTGAGCAAGATAAGGAAGATGAAGAAAAAGAAGGGAAAGGAGAAGAAGGAGAGAATCAAGGCGGAAGGCAAGTGGCTGACGCCAAAACACAAAGCAGACCGTGCGCATGCTCAGGCCCTGCTACAGGTTTGCATGGCCCAAGGCATGGAACTGCCTGCGTCGGACGACCGCAAGCCTTCTCGACCCGGCACCAGGAAACGGCCCAACAAGACCAAGCAGCAGCAAGCCACTGCCGACCAAGAAGAACAGAAGGTGGAGATGGACCAGGACCCCTGCCGTCAGAGGGCAGCACGGAACACAAGAAGGGTGAGGAAGGGGAAGGATTTACCATGAAATCTGCGGTGCAGAAGAAGAGAGAGAAGGAGGAGAGGGAGGAGCAGAAGAAACTGGAACAGAAGGAGGCAGCCAAGAATACTGAAGGAGCAGGCGAGACACAGCCGGAAGACAGTGAAGCAGATGAGGAAGACTGAAAGCGGAAGAGAAAGAAGAAGAGAGGTAAAAACTTAATCATGATGATGATGATGATGAAGACGAACAGGATTATGAAAACGGCACAGACAGGTCGGATGATGAATCTGCCTTTTCTTCTGACTATTATATTGTTGTCGGATTTTTCCGATGCAGCAGGAGTGTCTTATAGACTCGGTGTAATTGTTTCGGCTACTATATAAGAGGAAAATATTCATGCTGGTGTTTCTGGTGAACCTAGAATAATTGTTTCTGGTATGATAGTGCCAATGGTTTTTCTGACTGTGATGTATAATTTGTTTCTGTTTGTGATTTTTGTTTTCGTTAGTGTGTGTTTCATGTATTTTATTTGTCTATTTTATGTATTTGTTTCTATGTTTGGGACTCAATTTCTGACTTTCAGTTGGAAATTGGTCCTCAAAGGGGGCGTTTCTGTAACCTAACATTTGTAGGTTACAGAGACTCCTAGTGTCTTTTAGCCCCCTCAAGCCGGTTCGCCGTACACTGTACGTTCACTGGACTCTACTCGTTCAGCCGGTTGGACGCACCACGAACGGCCGGTGGAGGCGGAAGTTATGATGCCTATTACACATGAACCACTGCTGCTTCGCGGGATCTTTTTTCGCGTTATGAACCGAGAAGTTATGTACTTTCATGCCATCTCTGTTTCATAATTAGAACTTATCAATGAATCAATGTTTGTTTCTAGGTTAGTTAAATAGTTGCTTTTAAGTTAATTTAATGTTTATTATGTTTTATTATATCATCTGTAATTGGATGCCTGTCCTGTTGACGGTAAATAAATCTATATATCTATCTAACTATAAATAATACGAAGTTGGTCGATATCCGTTGCTCTTGACGACTCATATCGATCAGGGAAATAACATGATACGCGCTCTATTGAGTTTCAAGTTAATTGCTTTAGAAGGTACCACAGTCTCTCCTGCCATCTCGAGAATGTTTTGTGAACTATGTCTAACTTGATAATTTTTTCCACTTATGAAGGGGTAGCACCGAAAGCAAATAATACGTAGATAATTTTTTCTTCGTAGGCTAGAGGCTACTCAGTCGCAGATAAATAATTGTCGGGCTGTCTCATTATCTTACGGCTGCAGAGATTATTCGTTTGATAGATGAGAGTAGTGGAAGTGATGTACAGGGAGGTGATATTTCCGGTAGTGATTCAGACTATGCACACACAGCATGATGTTATTGGTGAAGTGGAAGACAGCGCTGATGAAGAAGAAATAGCTTCAGCTGTTATAACAACGACCGCTGTTCAGTGTTTGCGGGGAGAAGTTCACGGATATGCCGCGAACAGGAAAGCATTTCACGTCTGTTTTAGATTCTTTTTATCTGTTTTTCGACTACAAAGTGATTGAACTAATTGTTTGAGAAACAAATATGTAGGCGGCGGAATGTATAGTTGGCGCTCCCTTGAAACCAAGGACGCGCGCCAGGAAGTGGGAGTCAGTGACAGGGGGCAACATTTATGTGTTCTTGGGACTTGCAATGTTGATGGGGATAATGCAGAAACCTACCCTAAAGAGCTAATTCTCCAGGAATTAATTTTTAGAGACCCCTATATTCCCTCAAACAATGCCAAGGGACAGTTTTGCACTAATATTGCGATATTTACATTTTGTTGACAATTATACACGGGATACATATACTGGGCCTCAAGCTTTTCAAAATTCAGCTTTTCCTGGAAATTTTACGCGAATATTATGTAGATTGAGCATTATCATGTAAATATCTTGCTTTCATTGTAAACATACCTGAAACAAATACCAAAAGTGTAACTTATCAAATTATTATATTTTTTGTAAATATTGCTTGTGATCATGGACAACCCTGAGAAGTAGTCGTCACATATATTACTGAGAAACATTGGACATGATATTGGTAAGTATTCCTAAAATTTTCATTACGTTATATTTCGTAGATTTAACATTATTAATATTTTACCTTGTTGGTCTCTAAACCTCTGCTGAGCTTCAATTTAAATACCGCTGGAGAAGTGAACACCTCCGGATTAAATAGCCGGCTTGAGGGGTTAGTAATTTTTATTTTTCTTGTTGCCAACCATGGCCAATTATTAGTAGTCCACCACAGAGAATCTCATGTTATGTGCCTTGAGGTTCTTTGCTGGTGGGTAGCCAAGTGGGTGGACCAGGTGGCTTTGGATATTGGTAAGGTTCCTTGACATGAGGAGGTAACCATGGGGATGATGTTGATTCTTTTGGTGTACGATGCCAGGCATGGATAATGGAGGCCTGCTCACATGTGAATAGTAATATTTATTAAAAATGTGCATTTTTATAAAAGAAGTGGTGTCCTGTGTCTTTGTGTGGATGTCATTTAAGCAAATATATTGCCCCACTACCTGAGCTGATAATTATTATACGAGTTTCTATGGTAGCCCAACAAGGGGTAAGTTTTATAACTAATTACATAACAATATAATTTAATAATTGCAAATTTACAGGTTAAACAATGAGTAGAAAGTGTAAGGAAATTTATAAAATGTGTACAGTTATTCTGAATTTTTCAAAATGTCTGTATTTGAAACGATTTAATCAATAAATAACAACACGCGGCTACTTGCAAATAGCAATTATCCATGATACTGCGTATTTCTTCATACTACAAGAGTGATGTTCCTAACATTAGGTAACTTCCTGTTTTAAAATATCAATTACAAGTCCCGGGAGTAATTATATCACGAAAGTAATTAGGCCATGGTAAGTTTTTCATTTTATTAGACTCCTTATAATTGGTCAATTGGCAGTATCCAATCAGATAATTTATTTCATTATAGCGTTCAATATTCGCGGCAATCCATTGTCTCCACGCGTCAATGTCACCTTGCTGGCTCCCATAATGAACCATAATCACATGACTCGATCTGGTTTCACTGCAGAAACTGATTCTAGGCTCACTTCCAGAGTTCATATTTCAATGCTTTTCACTTAACAAGGGGACCGAAATTACGTCAATTTTCTACGATAATAATTCAAAATCGGGTTCAGTACCTGCTGCCTCCTTCCCACTTCGTTGTCTAGCCCTCCCCCTCTTCCCATCCTTTTATCAGGCCCCCGCTCGCTTTGCAGGCGAGGCAGCCTGGGCGTAGTGCTGGTCACACACCCCAGTTGTATCCCCGTCTCAGAGTCTCAAACTCCAGGACACTTCCCTCATTGGTGGTAGAAGTGGGATCCCTCGCTTAGTCCGTGGGAAAAGCCAACCCTGGAGGGTACAGCGATAGCGAAAAAAAAAAATCTCTTTTAGAACTGTCATCTTGGCCATTGACGACAGGGCTACGAGCAAGAACATTTTACCGGCTCTTGATCTGGACTTGTTTTGTTTGGTGATTTGTTAAATTTTATCTTACATTTAATTTTAAATAGTTATTTCGTTGATATTTGTACAAGCGCGAAGGGCTAGCATAGTTGTAGTATGTGCTTTGATTTATAAATAAAAAATAAAATAAATATGTCCCTATAGGGTAAATTCTGCCTGGTACGTACTACATGAATATGGGTTCTGACCCCTGTTAAAAGTTATTTTGAATGTTTCTTCGCAGTAAACCTTGCTTCTCACGCTCCACATCAGTATGACTGTTGACCACTGTGATCTAACATGTGATTCATAAACTTGCCTTCCTAACAAAAATTTTGCACCGCAGGTATAACATAATTCAGAGTAAATTTGGCTTCGCACATACTACATGGATATGGCTTTTGATCACTGTGGAGCGACATGTGTCATTTGAAACTTCCCCTTATAGTAAATTTTGCTTCGCACGTACTACATGAATGTGGTAATCCACCACAGTGAACTAAAATGTCCGACTTCAAACTTGTCTTATGATTAAACATTGCTTCACACGTACCACATGAATATGGCATTTGACGACTGTGAATTCCCATTGGCGACTTCATACGTTGCTTATTATTTCATTTTGCTTCGCACGTACTCCATGAATAAGGCTTTTGACGACTGTGAAATCTCATTTGTGACTTCATACGTTGCTAATTAATACATTTTGCTTTGCATGTACCACATGAATATGGGTTTTCACCACCATGAAGGAACATGTGTATCCTCAAACTTATTGGATGATGAAACTTGCCTCCGCACGAACTTTACGAATGTAGCTATTGACCACTGTGAATAGGTAGGTCTGACTTCAAACGGCCCATACTTCTAAATTTTGCTTCGTACATTGCGCATGCACCAGGGCTTTTTACCACTGTGAAGTGACATATGTTTTGTCAAAATTGCTCCTCTGTCTAAATGTTGCTCCGCACGTAGCATAAGAGTATGGCTTCTAACCACTGTGTATTAACATGTGTAAATTCAGAGTACTCTAATAGGTGAATTTTGCTTCGCATGTACTACATGAATGTCGCTTTACCCCACTGTGGATTAACATGTGTGCTATCAAATTGGGATTCATTCTAAATGTTGCTCCACAGGTAGCACAAGAGTATGGCTTTTCCCCACTGTGGATTAACACATGAGAAGTCAAACTTCTCTTCTCTGTAAATTTGGTTTCACACGTAGTACCTGAGTGGGGCATCTTGCCGTTGTGAACTAACAGTTGAGGTTTTAAAGAATCTTTTCGATAAAATTTAACTTGGTACGTACTACATGAATATGGCTTGTTACCACTGTGAACTACCACGTGTGTCCTTAAATGATCTTTCCGAGAAAATTTTGCCTCGCACGTACTGCATGAATATGGCCTTATACCACTGTGAAGTAGCTCGTGTCTCTTTAAATGACCTTTTTGACTAAACGTTCCTTCACAAACACCACATGAATATGGCCCTTCACCACTGTGCCGTACCATGTCTCGCATCAAATATTCCTCCCGAGGAAGTTCCACATTATCCATAATCTCTCCGACAGGATGCTCCTGAACGAAATTTCTTCCATATGCAGTTGTAGTATATTCCTTTCCAGTATTTTCTAATGTATACATTTTCTTTACATCAGAATTTGACGTATCTGGACATGGCCTGAAATAATTATTTGTAATATAATGCAGTGCGTTTTTTAATATGTAGTGTGATGCAGGTATGTGAAGAGCACCTTCGAGATACAAAGATCTCATTAGTGAAATATTAATCGGGGCAAAATTCAGTAGTACCAATAACATAGGCTAGCTCGTTTCTACTTCCTATGAGGTGTTCATACAAGCTCAATATCTTACAGTTTTGTAATGAACCCGTATTTTTTTATTAGATAATATAAATAAAATGTATGCTTTATTATGCATTTTAGAACCTAGGATGTGGACAGGGTGGCCTATCGTAAATCCAGCTCTTTGTTATGCATTCAAAGCAGGCTGTGGAAACGATCAGATTCTCGTAATATCTGAGTAAGCACGAAAAGCAAGGAAAGTCAGAGCAGCGAAGACGTGCTACATGGCCAAGGACAAGCAAAGGAGGGGAAAAGAGGGGTTGATCTGATGATAGGAGTGACCGGGTAATGTTGGAGATGCAACTAAGTTCGTAATAGTTTTGTTTAATATAATTACAGAAGATTTATGAGTACCCTAGGAATAGCGGAACATCTTAAGCAAAATACCATCATTTTAGAAATGCATTTAAACGACCCCATACGACAGGAGGAATTTAAGTACGAAGTGAGAGTGCCACCATTCTTTCGCTAGAGGAAGGGATGATTTTGGAAAAAGACAGGGGCAGACAGCACATTTGTCAGACAGAGGAGTGACGAGTTGACACTTGACGGTTTGGTCTTGCCGTACATGCTCATTGCGTTTTCCCTTTACGTACTTAAGTTCTACGCTACCGGTACTGAAGTGTACTATGCTATTATTATATTGTCACTAACTTGTTTCGCGATCGGAATCATAAAATGGAGATCCGAGTGAAGTGCAGGCGTGATAGTTTCACCAGCGTTTGAAGCTGTGTCTTCGGTAGATTGAAAGTCTGATAACTTCCTACGTTCGAAAATCAACCTGGTGCACTTTATTACTACCGACAAGTTCACTACAGTATTCGATCGATTGTGTGGACAGTTTAAAGACAGTGAAGCATTATTAACTTGCAGTGTTTGATGAACAATTACGAGCGGCATTAATCGTGAGCTACAATACGAAACATTATGTCGTCTTCTTCAATTAAGCCACAGGTGAACATGGACATTCCCTAATCAATTACGATAGTTCGGTAATCCACGGACTAGTATGGTGAATGTCATGCTACGCGGTATACACTTTTGCAGTAGAAATATACGAGGAAAGTTCACAACCGCAGTCTGAATTGAACATGAGTGTACAGGTGGAGGAGTGGAAACTCAGTAGGGAACAATGCAATGAGAACGTGGAGTAACTTAAAATGTTATTACGAAATTTAATTGGAAAAATGCCAGATCTACTTAACGCCACTCTACAAAATTACGAGTATGAGAAAGGAACTTCTAGAACGTCAGGTCTGCACTACCGAGAACAGAAGTAGACCTTGCTCTAAAGAGTACATTGATTCTCATTGGCACTTATTTGGACAAGAAATACGCGTGCATATTGTTTGATATACTGAGTAGTAACGAGGCTTAGTTGTGGGGGCGCTCTAACATGGCTGCATGACTCTTAACATCGTGTAAGAGGAGGTAATATGGCCCAGGCGCTTCAAATATCAACGAATATTCCTCTAAATGAACGTACACAAGCTTTCTCTAAATTCCGTTTGGAATGTAAGAGTGGCTGAAATTGTTCCTTCATGGATGTAGTATATCGGCTCATAATTGAAGAATATGATCCTCGGCGTGCGAAAATATCGTGGGTTACACGCCTTTTTAAATATAAAGAACTGATGGGGAATTAACGTTCACTTTTTTGAAAGAGAATTTCACTTGTGCTCTATTATGTCAATTTCTCCTCAGTAAATTTTATTGCGAATTATATTATTAAAAATGACAGGGTTGCCACAATTGTTTGCCAACTCACTTATTCTGTCTGTTTGTTGTACCATATCCGTGATATTTTGATCCCGTTTAATTATTTCAAGCAAAGGTTAGCGAAAATGTCCGGTTTTCTAACTGAAGTAATGTGTGTTCAGACAGTTAAATATTCGATGCGCTGGAAGAGATGATTTTATTTGTTTAACTTTGGTAGTGTTTTTCGCACACTGCAAACGGTCATTCTACTTAATGATCGTTCCGGGTTGTTAATTAAGATCTATTGTTTGATATAACATGGGCTCATGATAGATTGCCTCGGTGACATAAACTGATTCCTTGCAATTATTTTTAATTGTATACTGAGGTCATCTTGAGAGCAATCAGCTGGTTTTGCTTTGTGTACGTGCATGTGTTTCGAGCGTCAGTCACGCTATATTTAATTGTCAAGGGAAGTTTTGGGCTAGGCGGCTTCGGTGGCGTAGTTGGTAGCATGTTGAGTTTCTATGCCCGGCCGAAGTCGTCTGATTTTAAAGCACCATTGACGCTCACCGCCGGTTACGGTGGCATCTAGTAGCCAAGTTCACATGCTAGCAAATGAGGAACTACTTGAAATTAATCGTCTGCAGTCCTTACCGGAATTACAGATAACACACACTAATACAGCCATCACAATTAACACCAGTAATCAGACAGATTCTTAACACACCCAAAGTACACGGGGCTACATGACCACGTTGTCGCAGCCCCTTAACTGAGGAACCAACCAACCGAAGTTTTGAATTGGGCTGTTTGTCGTATATTTAATTCGTAGTAGTAATTTTGTGCCTCGGGATTCTTTACTGTTTGGTTTGTTTGGGGCGAATGTGAAATAAAGTGACCGCCTCGATAGGTCTTCAATTACTGTAAAATAGAAAATGATTTCTATAAATTTAAAAAGCATCGTTCTTGCTTTCATTTCCCGCAGCGTTAGAATAACTTTCTGTGAATCAAATTGGTTACTTACGTTATTCTTGGGATATGTTCCCAGGGTTTTCAGCTCTGAATTCATATCGGGTGCTTGTATACGTGTGTAAGTAGTTTCAGAAAATGTGGTGTTACCAAGATTACCATTCTCAGGGAAATCCCAAAAGGAATGAAAGTAATCTTTCGCTGGGTCATCGTCGTGTTATATGTGGTCTAAGGTGGCAGACTTCAGTCCACAGCGTTCGAGAGAGTTCCTTTGGTGGGTTTCGTGCTCCTCCTTATTCTTATTGCTTGACACTGGTATGCTCCTTCACATTGAGATCTGTTTTACAGGAACCTTGTGAACTTAAGTACCATACCAGTTTGCTTGTTTAAAAGTTATGTTTTAGAAAAATGAATAATTATTCCCTGAACTTAAGTGGAGACTAGATTTAAAGGGTATGCAAAATGATTATCACCTATCAGATTTACGTTTGTCAGCTCATTCCATCGCTGGTCCAACAATAAAGCGGCATCTACTGTTGTCTGTTGAGATTATTCGAACTGCTACAACGGTAATAAGCCAGCTAACAAGGAGTGGGACTTGGGTAGTTTTATAAAGTAGAATTCTAAATTTTCCTATATCATTGTTTTTACATTTCACCCGAATCAATCGCTACTCTGTTTTATTAACAACATCTTCTTAGTGTTGAAAAATTTAACTTTTATGTGGAATTTTTCATTTTACTTCAATTCAAATTTGTAAGGATCACCATCTCAGTTTCTATGAACGCTGAAGAAGACACCATTGTCATATCAAAGCATGCACATAGTGTTGGCAAGGCGGGTTGCATAACTTAGTCACTCAACATATTGGGTTGGTAACTTCCACGCCTCAGGCTTAAGGCAAAACGAACATCAAGACGCTAATAAAAAGCATGGCCCAGAAGTCCGCTACCCCTCCAGCGGTCCGGGTAGTGTGTACCTAGAGCCCGCTGATGAGCCTGACTTTATGAACCTAGGCGAAACCCCGCAACAAACGCGGCAAAATCCTAGAATATTTGCTGGAGCTTCATGATGTAGACACAAAAGCAAATATTCCAATAAAAATATCATTATTTGCAAGAATTGAATTATCTAGCGGATTCAGACTCATGTGCCTGTAGTGCTCGTGGGTAAACGCTACAGCAAGACCTGTCTGCCCAATGTGTACATGAGCAAGGTACCCAAGAAAGACTCCTCAGACACAAGGAAGGGACAACTCTCAGTTGGGCCGAGAAGCTGGTGAACTTTATGCTGAATAACCAAACCCCAACCCACCATTATGTTCTCTCAGAAAAGTCCCCACATAATGTTGTCTTGAATTCCCAAGCTCTTAGCAGTAAACCTACAATCACCGCAGCAGCTTACGTGGGATATGTTGATACCTGGCAAATTACTCCAATCCTCTCAGGGCTTAAGATTAGTTGAAGTAGATATTTGATTGGATTCACTGTGCCAATACTTGGTGAGGAGGAAGCTATTTACACTAAATATTTTAGGTTACAGAAGAGTCAACAGCAACACACTAGGGGAGTTTTATAATAGTGGACGTTCCTCACAAAACTCATATCACAGTCACATTCCTTTCACTGCAGTGTTAATATTTCCTCCAACCTTATGAAAAGGTTCTCCACAGTAAATTATTACTTCAGTCAGTGAGAACTGAAAGGGAATGGACATTTTGTGGGTTGCTAAATGAAAATTTAATATTAATATCTACTTCTATAATGAGACAGGCAGTAAGATAAATAACTTCAATGGCAGATACAAACGACAATTATCTTTTGCTCCAAAGAAACCTTATTCAAATCCAATATTTTCAGTTATGCATATATAAAAGTGGAAGAACACTTTTTTCATTATGTCAACTTACTCATTAAAATGATTTCCGCTTGCATCGCTTTCTTCAACTTGGATTTCTTCTTTCATATCCTAGGATAAGATAGAATAGTTCATTTCTTTGCTCTCAACTTATACATTTCACACAAATTAGAAGATATGCAATTGCACAGCACAGCTCAATTGAAGTGAAAATATATTCGCTTCACAACTACCAGACTCTAGTTTCATACTGTCCATCACATCTCAGTGATGGAGGTGATCGTTATATCCTCCATAGTTCTGTAACGTATAATACACTATCGAGTCGTCACTCCTTTAGAGACCAAGTGAATCTTAGTGTGAGAGAAAATACTGACATCACTAACTTAATGGAAATAATATCCTTAAGAATAGTGGAAAAATGAACATTTATTTTTAATTCTTTAACTGTAAGACCAGAAGGGGTCGTAGGATCTATACATATATATGTATCACTGAGTAACAAGTGACTAGGCTCGCAATATTTCTACTAGCATCTACACAATATTTTACAAGAGGAGGAGTGTTATGTAGAGTATATAACATGAATATTGCAGCAACTTGATACTACTAGCTACAAGCACTATATGTCTTCAGGTGTACAGGAGCACATAGTTCTAGATGGTGATACAGGCCAAGGAAGAGTTTGGGCTACATATAGAGAAGTCTATTTCAAATGCTGTTATGAATGTAGAAACGCCATTTAATTGAACAGATTTCCTGAGATGTGTAGTATAAACAGATATTCAGGAAAATAGAAATCCTAGCTTGAAATTTGTGAATTGAATCGAACCCTTATAGTTCCTGCCTTAGAACAGACTAAGAGCTCAGCACATTTTAGTTTAATGTGCCAGGCCACATGGTCAGTCTGTCTGCAAGCCCAGAAGATGAGTGGGTAAGATCACGTCCCTCGGCTAAGCTTTACATGGTTCCCAGGAATGGGAATAATAAGGCCTATCCTCACGCAACATTAAAACAAGATATTTGGTAAGAGAGAAGATTTGTCAATATTTACTACAAAGAATTAGAGTTAATTGTGTTCTGCATATGTCTGAAAATTCTCTCATTTTCATATCTTATCCTAATTAATTACTTTTATGTTCATAGCCATGTGCGTGAACTTGTACTGCTCAGGATTGGGAAGGGGGCAATCACGGACATTTGTTAAAATCATCCCAGCAATTGCCTGGAAATTGAAGTAATTAACCACTGAAGACCCCTTCAAGGATGGTAGTGAAACCCATCTACCCTGAGTTGCCCTCATGAGAGCATCTTATTTCAGCCCTCTGACTAGAATATATTTGACCAAACCAAGAAAAATTGGTATACCATCAAAATCCTCCAAGTCTATTGTATTAAGCCCTTCACATAAAATGACTTTGGCCAATGAGATTTAGATGCATCCCCTATTAGCTCAGTGCTCAGAGCAACAGCGAGTGAAGCCGCAGGTTCAAGCCCCAAAAAGGTCAGACATTCGTTGCCTTTCTACAAAAGGCTTGCAATTTCTGTTCTCCACATAACCTAACAGCCGAACGCTTCCATTCATCATCAATACTGCTGTGAAAGTTAGTTATAGAATCTCTAAATACCGTTCGATGATAAGGGCATAAAGTTGTAACATGATAAAGTACTCACCTGTTTGAAATCCGAAGATGGTATTTCTATTTTAATGCATGGAATAAACTCTGGTGAGGGACATTCTTCAGTCTTAATATTCCCAGTGAGCTTAGTATTATCCTGCGGAGAAATGATTTCCTTCACAAATATATT
This sequence comes from Meconema thalassinum, assembly GCA_946902985.2. Lineage (NCBI taxonomy): Eukaryota > Metazoa > Arthropoda > Insecta > Orthoptera > Tettigoniidae > Meconema > Meconema thalassinum. The sequence continues at coordinate 41,308,188 of OX336388.2, forward strand.
CCTTGGCTTAGGTGCCACTACAACTTTCAGATGACTTGTAAACTTACACTGACATAATCAAAAGACCAAATTTGCTTGGTTCCTATTTAATTTAATTTCTGGATCAGTAGGTCCATTAACTTAAGGATGCAAGTTACTTTTCCTTAGTTCACAAAACAAATTCAATGCAGACGTTCGTTTTATTAGGTAGCATCCTCACTATAATATTCAGTTGAGCTCTATAAATTAATTTATCGCTGTAGAATAATCGTGGAGGTTAATGGAATTGAGGGAGAACATTTGATGAATAATAGAGTGCAAAGCATTAAGGGAAGTGGGTGCTGCACAGTAACATTCCTTGTGAACATGTATTCAGTATAAATATACGTTTTAAAATTAACAGGCACAAGTCAATACGGACAACATTACCACAGGTTAACAATCTATAAACCAGCTGATTCTTTTATCCTAGCCAAGAACCAAAATGATGGCCACTAAACCCTAATATCGTCGACCCTCTTCCACCTGCCTAGTATTGAGCGCTGTTAGGACAATTTAAAAGCTGGCTACTCACTTTCTCTTGGACCACAGCCAAGAACCAAAATCATCGACCATAAACAATCAACATAGTTGACCCTGCTTTCCCCCAAACTCATCCTCGAATAAATCGTCTGATATGAAACTGCTAAAGGCTGTCATAACGTGACGTCATGGGCTGTCTCACAACAAGATTCCTCCCGTTTGTTAAGTCAGGTAGTTTTCCTGTCAGACCAATATGCCTGGTTACCATGACAACCATCATGACCAATGAGGGAATGCGAGGTCACCGTTGCAACCCGATTTGTTTAAAGAGGGAGCCAAATGGTACCAAAATTCAAATCTAGGGGATTTATGGAGAGAATCTGTGTGAAATTCACAACTCACAGGTTGGCAATCCAGATTATTCGAGATCATTGCAACTTGGTCACCATGGCAAACCATTTTGTTTACACAGTTAGCCAAAAGAACATTAATTATCTGCGGAATTTTGGGTGAAAACAATGGACGATTTTCACCACTCACAGGTTGGCAACACTGAATAACCAGACCGCTGCAAGGCCACCATGGCAAAGTGTTTTGTTTACAATGGCCAGACAATGCGAAAATTCAAATCTTGTAGAAATTTAGGGAAATGTTGGGATTAAAGGAGAATTTAGGTATATTTCACACTCACACGATGGGAATCCCCCCAAAACATATCGTGGCCAGACATGGCGACCGTCATGACCTTCAGTAGTAGCGCTAGACGCTCAGACTCATGGCCCCGAGGAGGGTCAGACGGTACTCAGTTAGCCTGCACAGATTGTGCCAAGTGCTGACCTTAAGAAGACAAAAGGAAGGAAGTAGGATGTCCGGTACAAATTAGTCCAGTCTCAGTTGGGCCCCTTTGATTGTAACTTGTGTTCTTATTGTTGTCAGTTGTAATGTTTACTACAAATTAGTATTCTCTGTATCCTACCCTGAAGAGTCCCCCCAGCAAGCAGAATATAAAATAGAGAAATCCCTTTGGGCGCCAACTCAAATACAAATGTATAAGAGTAATAAACTAAAGTTTAAAACAAGATTAACACGAGTTCTCAATAAAATCAGGGTGTAGGGTAAAATATATACCAACCCGGATACAATCAGTTTGGGATGTAGTTTTGACATTCACTGCATAAACAAGCATTTACCGAGAATATTACTTACGGTTCAGTTGTAATATTATGATACATAATATATCTATAGTACTGCAGTGTGATGCCGGCCCCGTGGTGTTGGGGTAGCGCGCCTGCCTCTCACCCGGAGGCCCCGGGTTCGATCCCCGGCTCCGTCAGGGATTTTAACACTGCCGTGAGGGTTGGAACGGGGTGCACTCAGCCTCGTGAGGACAATTGAGTAGCTGTCTGACAGTGAGACAGTGTCCCGGTCACGAAAACCAAGATTAACGGCCGAGGGACCCGACGCGCTGACCACGCGTCACCCCAAAATTTGCAGGCCAATTGGCTGGGCAGTGGTCGCTTGGTAGGCCTAGGCCTAGACTGCAGTGTGATATGATTTTATAAGTTTTCTTTATTATAAGAACTCTTCTTTGTGAGAAGATTGATGGGATTATCATCAAAAAGCAGTCTAGACACCTTTATATAATATATATACACTTCCAGTATTTTTATAAGACCACATTTCTCCGTATATTATCCAATCCTGCTTGTTATTTGTTTGTTACCTACTATCAACAACAATCTCCTGCTAACTCCTTTTCATATCTTCCTCTTTGCCTACTAAAGATATGACACCACCCTAGTGTTGGATCCTCTTCTCCTTGACTCCACAGATATGCACTCACAAACACCTAGTTCAATATTTCAACACCTGAGCGCTCTTATCATAAAAATGTCACAGCCCCTAGGAGAGATATTTAAATTCAATGTATAAATCATTAAAGACGGAAACAGATTTACAGGCTAAAAATAACTCCACAGAACGCAGCAGTTCTGGCATTGTGCAAAGTCATACATTACAACAAGGGTTCACAAATGAGTTACAAAAGGCGTGGATTATCAAGATATTAGCTCATTGGACAGAGCAACTGCGTACAAAACCTGCGGTCACTGGTTTATCTCCAGCATGGGTCAGAAATGCTATCCATGCACCTTCCATCAAAAGGTTTCTGCTTTCTGTACAATACATAATTTGTCATCAACACAGTTGTGAAAATACAATTCTGGAATCCCTAAATACCATTTGGTGATAAGGAGATGAACAGATCTTGTGTTTTAAAGAGGCATAGAGTATTATATCGATAAGGTGCTTACTCCTTTCACAACTGAAGACGCTGATTCTGCTTTGATCCATGGAACAATCTCCGGTGTAGGACATTCTGCTTTATTGCATGGAACAATCTGCCGTGAAAGATTTTCTTCAATCTTAATATCCTTCCTATGGCGAGTATCGCCCTGCAGAGAAATGACTTGTCTCACAAATATGTTCCTTTCCATTGGTGGAGTTTTATCAGGCATCTGACAGGAAAAATTAGGCTACAGGAATCTTAGAATAAAATAAACATTTAAAAGGTTTCCATTTCCTTTTATTTCTTACAAACGTAATACTACACAGACGGTCTGGATCAGTAGGCCTATTTACATACAGATTAGTAGTTATTTCTTCCAAACGTAATACAACACAGTAGGCCTATTTACATACAGAATAGTTGTTATTTCTTTCAAACGCAATAAAACACAGACGGTCTGGATCAGTAGGCCTATTTACATACAGATTAGTAGTTATTTCTTCCAAACGTAATACAACACAGACGGTCTGGATCAGTAGGCCTATTTACATACAGAACAGTAGTTATTTCTTCCAAACGTAATACAACAGAGACGGTCTGGATCAGTAGGCCCATTTACATACAGAATAGTAGTTATTTCTTCCAAACGTAATACAACAGAGATGGTCTGGATCAGTAGGCCTATTTACATACAGAACGGTAGTTTTTTCTTCAAAACGTAATACAACACAGACGGTCTAGATCAGTAAGCCTGTTTACATACTGAACAGTAGTTATTTCTTCCAAACGTAATACAACACAGACGGCCTGGATCAGTAGGCTTGTTTACATACAGAACGGTAGTTATTTCTTCCAAACGTAATACAACACAGACGGTCTAGATCAGTAGGCCTGTTTACATACTGAACAGTAGTTATTTCTTCCAAACGTAATACTACACAGACGGTCTGGATCAGTAGGCCTATTTACATACCGAACGGTAGTTATTCCTTCCAAACGTAATACAACACAGACGGTCTGGAGCAGAAGGCCTATTTACATACAGATTAGTAGTTATTCCTTCCAAACGTAATACAACACAGACGGTCTGGATCAGTAGGCCTATTTACATACAGAATAGTAGTTATTTCTTCCAAACGTAATACAACACAGACGGTCTAGATCAGTAGCCCTATTTACATACAGAATAATAGTTATTTCTTCCAAACGTAATACAACACAGACGGTCTGGATCAGTAGGCCTGTATACATACAGAACGGTAGTTATTTCTTCCAAACGTAATACAACACAGACGGTCTAGATCAGTGGGCCTGTTTACATACAGAACAGTAGTTATTTCTTCCAAACGTAATACTACACAGACAGTCTGGATCAGTAGCTCTATTTACATACAGAACGGTAGTTATTTCTTCCAAACGTAATAAAACACAGACGGTCTGGATCAGTGGGACTGTTTACATACAGAACAGAAGTTATTTCTTCCAAACGTAATACAACAGAGATGGTCTGGATCAGTAGGCCTATTTACATACAGAATAGTAGTTATTTCTTCCAAACGTAATACAACAGAGATGGTCTGGATCAGTAGGCCTATTTACATACAGAACGGTAGTTATTTTTTCCAAACGTAATACTACACAGACGGTCTGGATCAGTAGGCCTATTTACATACAGAATATTAGTTATTTCTTCCAAACGTAATACTACAGAGATGGTCTGGATCAGTAGGCCTATTTACATACAGGACGGTAGTTATTTCTTCCAAACCTAATACAGCACAGATGTTCTAGATCGATAGGCCTGTTTACATACAGGATAGTAGTTATTTCTTCCAAACGTAATACAACACAGACGGTCTGGATCAGTAGGCCTATTTACATACAGAATAGTAGTTATTTCTTCCAAACGTAATACAACACAGACGGTCTAGATCAGTAGCCCTATTTACATACAGAATAATAGTTATTTCTTCCAAACGTTATACAACACAGACAGTCGGGATCAGTAGCCCTGTTTACATACAGAATAGTCGTTATTTCTTCCAAACGTAATACAACAGAGATGGTCTGGATCAGTAGGCCTATTTACATACAGAACGGTAGTTATTTTTTCCAAACGTAATACTACAGAGATGGTCTGAATCAGTAGGCCTATTTACATACAGAATAGTAGTTATTTCTTCCAAACGTAATACAACAGAGATGGTCTGGATCAGTAGGCCTATTTACATACAGAACGGTAGTTATTTTTTCCAAACGTAATACTACACAGACGGTCTGGATCAGTAGGCCTATTTACATACAGAACGGTAGTTATTTCTTCCAAACGTAATACAACAGAGATGGTCTGGATCAGTAGGCCTATTTACATACAGGACGGTAGTTATTTCTTCCAAACGTAATACAACACAGACGGTCTGGATCAGTAGGCCTATTTACATACAGAATAGTAGTTATTTCTTCCAAACGTAATACAACACAGACGGTCTGGATCAGTAGGCCTATTTACATACAGAATAGTAGTTATTTCTTCCAAACGTAATACAACACAGACGGTCTGGATCAGTAGGCCTATTTACATACAGAACAGTAGTTATTTCTCCCAAACGTAACACAACAGAGATGGTCTCGATCAGTAGGCCTATTTACATACAGAACAGTAGTTATTCCTTCCAAACGTAATGCAACACAGACGGTCTAGATCAGTAGGCCTATTTACATACAGAATAGTAGTTATTTCTTCCAAACGTAATACAACACACATGGTCTGGATCAGTAGGCCTATTTACATACAGAATAGTAGTTATTTCTTCCAAACGTAATACAACACTGACGGTCTGGATCAGTAGGCCTATTTACATACAGAATACTAGTTATTTTTCCAAACGTAATACTACACAGACGGTCTGGATCAGTAGGCATATTTACATACATAACGGTAGTTATTTTTTCCAAACGTAATACAACACAGATGGTCTGGATCAGTAGGCCTATTTACATACAGAATAGTAGTTATTTCTTCCAAGCGTAATACAACACAGATGGTCTGGATCAGTCGGCCTATTTACATACAGATTAGTAGTTATTTCTTCCAAACGTAATACTACACAGACGGTCTGGATCATTAGGCCTATTTACATACATAACGGTAGTTATTTTTTCCAAACGTAATACAACACAGACGGTCTGGATCAGTAGGCCTATTTACATACAGAGCAGTAGTTATTTCTTCCAAACGTAATACAACACAGATGGTCTGGATCAGTAGACCTATTTACATACAGATTAGTAGTTATTTCTTCCAAACGTAATACAACACAGACGGTCTGGATCAGTAGGCCTATTTACATACAGAATAGTAGTTATTTCTTCCAAACGTAATACAACACAGATGGTCTGGATCAGTAGGCCTATTTACATACAGAACGGTAGTTATTTTTTCCAAACGTAATACAACACAGATGGTCTAGATCAGTAGGCCTATTTACATACATAACGGTAGTTATTTTTTCCAAACGTTATACAACACAGACGGTCTGGATCAGTAGGCCTATTTACATACAGAACGGTAGTTATTTCTTCCAAACGTAATACAACACAGATGGTCTGGATCAGTAGACCTATTTACATACAGATTAGTAGTTATTTCTTCCAAACGTAATACAACACAGACGGTCTGGATCAGTAGGCCTATTTACATACAGAACGGTAGTTATTTCTTCCAAACGTAATACAACACAGATGGTCTGGATCAGTAGGCCTATTTACATACAGAACGGTAGTTATTTTCTCCAAACGTAATACAACACAGATGGTCTAGATCAGTAGGCCTATTTACATACAGAACGGTAGTTATTTCTTCCAAACGTAATACAACACAGACGGTCTGGATCAGTAGGCCTATTTACATACAGAACGGTAGTTATTTCTTCCAAACGTAATACAACCCAGATGGTCTGGATCAGCAGGCCTATTTACATACAGAACGGTAGTTATTTTTTCCAAACGTAATACAACACAGATGGTCTAGATCAGTAGGCCTATTTACATACAGAACGGTAGTTATTTCTTCCAAACGTAATACAACACAGACGGTCTGGATCAGTAGGCCTATTTACATACAGAACGGTAGTTATTTCTTCCAAACGTAATACAACACAGACGGTCTGGATCAGTAGACCTATTTACATACAGATTAGTAGTTATTTCTTCCAAACGTAATACTACACAGACGGTCTGGATCAGTAGGCCTATTTACATACAGAACGGTAGTTATTTCTTCCAAACGTAATACAACACAGACGGTCTGGATCAGTAGGGCTGTTTACATACAGATTAGTAGTTATTTCTTCCAAACGTAATACAACACAGACGGTCTGGATCAGTAGGCCTATTTACATACAGAACGGTAGTTATTTCTTCCAAACTTAATACTAAACAGGCGGTCTAGATCAGTAGGCCAGATTTCATTAAGAATAGTAGTTATTTCTTCCAAACGTAATACAACAGAGATGGTCTGGATCAGTAGGCCTATTTACATACCGAACGGTAGTTATTTTTTCCAAACGCAATACAACACAGACGGTCTGGATCAGTAGGCCTTTTTACATACAGAATAGTAGTAATTTCTTCCAAACGTAATACTACACAGACGGTCTGGATCAGTAGGCCTGTTTACATACAGAATATTAGTTATTTCTTCCAAACTTAATACAACAGAGATGGTCTGGATCAGTAGGCCTATTTACATACAGAACGGTAGTTATTTCTTCGAAACGTAATACAACACAGACGGTCTAGATCAGTAGGCCTGTTTACATACAGAATAGTAGTTATTTCTTCCAAACCTAATACAACACAGACGGTCTGGATCAGTAGGCCAGTTTACATACAGAACAGTAGTTATTTCTTCCAAACGTAATACTACACAGACGGTCTGGATCAGTAGGCCTATTTACATACAGAACAGTAGTTATTTCTTCCAAACGTAATACAACACAGACGGTCTGGATCAGTAGGCCTATTTACATACAGAATAGTAGTTATTTCTTCCAAACGTAATACTACACAGACGGTCTAGATCAGTAGGCCTGTTTACATACAGAACAGTAGTTATTTCTTCCAAACGTAATACAACACAGACGGTCTGGATCAGTAGGCCTATTTACATACAGAATAGTAGTTATTTCTTCCAAACGTAATACTACAAAGACGGTCTAGATCAGTAGGCCTGTTTACATACAGAATAGTAGTTATTTCTTCCAAACGTAATACTACACAGACGGTCAGGATCAGTAGGCCTGTTTACATACAAAACAGTGTTTATTTCTTCCAAACGTAATACAACAGAGATGGTCTGGATCAGTAGGCCTATTTACATAAAGAATAGTAGTTATTTCTTCCAAACGTAACACAACACAGACGGTCTGGATCAGTAGGCCTGTTTACAAACAGAACAGTGGTTATTTCTTCCAAACGTAATAAAACACAGACGGTCTGGATCAGTAGGCCTATTTACATACAGAATAGTAGTTATTCCTTCCAAACATAGTACTTCACAGACGGTCTGGATCAGTAGGCCTATTTACATACAGATTAGTAGTTATTTCTTCCAAACGTAATACAACACAGACGGTGTGGATCAGTAGGGCTGTTTACATACAGAACAGTAGTTATTTCCTCCAAACATAATACAACAGAGATGGTCTGGATCAGTAGGCCTATTTACATAAAGAATAGTAGTTATTTCTTCCAAACGTAACACAACACAGACGGTCTGGATCAGTAGGCCTGTTTACAAACAGAACAGTGGTTATTTCTTCCAAACGTAATAAAACACAGACGGTCTGGATCAGTAGGCCTATTTACATACAGAATAGTAGTTATTCCTTCCAAACATAATACTTCACAGACGGTCTGGATCAGTAGGCCTATTTACATACAGATTAGTAGTTATTTCTTCCAAACGTAATACAACACAGACGGTGTGGATCAGTAGGGCTGTTTACATACAGAATAGTAGTTATTTCTTCCAAACGTAATACAACAATGATGGTCTGGATCAGTAGGCCTGTTTACATACAGATTAGTAGTTATTTCTTCCAAACGTAATACAACACCGACGGTCTGGATCAGTAGGGCTATTTACATACAAAATAGTAGTTATTTCTTCCAAACGTAATACAACAATGATGGTCTGGATCAGTAGGGCTTTTTACATACAGAATAGTAGTTATTTCTTCCAAACGTAATACAACAATGATGGTCTGGATCAGTAGGCCTGTTTACATACAGATTAGAAGTTATTTCTTCCAAACGTAATACAACACAGACGGTCTGGATCAGTAGGCCTGTTTACATACAGAACAGTAGTTATTTCTTCCAAACGTAATACTACACAGACGGTCTGGATCAGTAGGCCTGTTTACATACAGAATAGAAGTTATTTCTTCCAAACATAATACTACACAGACGGTCTGGATCAGTAGGTCTGTTTACATACAGAACGGTAGTCATTTCTTCCAAACGTAATACTACACAGACGGTCTGGATCAGTAGGCCTGTTTACATACAAAATAGTAGTTATTTCTTCCAAACATAATACTACACAGACGGTCTGGAAAAGTAGGCCTGTTTACATACAGGATAGTAGTTATTTCTTCCAAACATAATACTACACAGACGGTCTGGATCAGTAGGCCTGTTTACATACAGAACGGTAGTTATTTCTTCCAAACGTAATACTACACAGACGGTCTGGATCAGTAGGCCTGTTTACATACAGATTAGTAGTTATTTCTTCCAAACGTAATACTACACAGACGGTCTGGATCAATAGGCCTGTTTACATACAGAATAGTAGTTATTTCTTCCAAACATAATACTACACAGACGGTCTGGATCAGTAGGCCTGTTTACATACAGAACGGTAGTTATTTCTTCCAAACGTAATACAACACAGACGGTCTGGATCAGTAGGCCTATTTACATACAGAATAGTAGTTATTTCTTCCAAACGTGATACAACACAGACGGTCTGGATCAGTAGGCCTGTTTACATACAGAACGGTAGTTATTTCTTCCAAACGTAATACAACACAGATGGTCTGGATCAGTAGGCCTGTTTACATACAGAACGGTAGTTATTTCTTCCAAACGTAATACAACACAGACGGTCTGGATCAGTAGGCCTATTTACATACCCAACAGTAGTTATTTCTTCCAAACGTAATACAACACAGACGGTCTGGATCAGTAGGCCTATTTACATACAGAATAGTAGTTATTTCTTCCAAACGTAATACAACACAGACGGTCTAGATCAGTAGCCCTATTTACATACAGAATAATAGTTACTTCTTCCAAACGTAATACAACACAGACGGTCTGGATCAGTAGGCCTGTTTACATACAGAACGGTAGTTATTTCTTCCAAACGTAATACAACACAGACGGTCTAGATCAGTGGGCCTGTTCACATACTGAACAGTAGTTATTTCTTCCAAACGTAATACAACACAGACGGTCTGGATCAGTGGGACTGTTTACATACAGAACAGAAGTTATTTCTTCCAAACGTAATACAACACAGACGGTCGGGATCAGTAGCCCTGTTTACATACAGAATAGTAGTTATTTCTTCCAAACGTAATACAACAGAGATGGTCTGGATCAGTAGGCCTATTTACATACAGAACGGTAGTTATTTTTTCCAAACGTAATACTACACAGACGGTCTGGATCAGTAGGCCTATTTACATACAGAATATTAGTTATTTCTTCCAAACCTAATACAACAGAGATGGTCTGGATCAGTAGGCCTATTTACATATAGGACGGTAGTTATTTCTTCCAAACCTAATACAGCACTGATGTTCTAGATCGATAGGCCTGTTTACATACAGGATAGTAGTTATTTCTTCCAAACGTAATACAACACAGACGGTCTGGATCAGTAGGCCTATTTACATACAGAATAGTAGTTATTTCTTCCAAACGTAATACAACAGAGATGGTCTGGATCAGTAGGCCTATTTACATACAGAACAGTAGTTATTTCTTCCAAACGTAACACAACAGAGATGGTCTGGATCAGTAGGCCTATTTACATACAGAACAGTAGTTAATTCTTCCAAACGTAATACAACAGAGATGGTCTGGATCAGTAGGCCTATTTACATACAGAATGGTAGTTATTTCTTCCAAACATAATACAACAGAGATGGTCTGGATCAGTAGGCCTATTTACATACAGAATGGTAGTTATTTCTTCCAAACGTAATACAACACAGACGGTCTAGAACAGTAGGCCTATTTACATACAGAATAGTAATTATTTCTTCCAAACATAATACAACAGAGATGGTCTGGATCAGTAGGCCTATTTACATACAGAATGGTAGTTATTTCTTCCAAACGTAATACAACACAGACGGTCTGGATCAGTAGGCCTATTTACATACAGAATAGTAGTTATTTCTTCCAAACGTAATACAACACAGACGGTCTAGAACAGTAGGCCTATTTACATACAGAATAGTAATTATTTCTTCCAAACATAATACAACAGAGATGGTCTGGATCAGTAGGCCTATTTACATACAGAATGGTAGTTATTTCTTCCAAACGTAATACAACACAGACGGTCTGGATCAGTAGGCCTATTTACATACTGAACAGTAGTTATTTTTTCCAAACGTAATACAACACAGACGGTCTGGATCAGTAGACCTATTTACATACAGAACAGTAGTTATTTCTTCCAAACGTAATACAACACAGACGGTCTGGATCAGTAGGCCTATTTACATACTGAACAGTAGTTATTTCTTCCAAACGTAATACTACACAGACGGTCTGGATCAGTAGGCCTATTTACATACAGAACAGTAGTTATTTCTTCCAAACGTAACACAACAGAGATGGTCTGGATCAGTAGGCCTATTTACATACAGAACAGTAGTTTTTTCTTCCAAACGTAATACAACACAGACGGTCTGGATCAGTAGGCCTATTTACATACAGAACGGTAGTTATTTCTTCCAAACGTAATACAACCCAGATGGTCTGGATCAGCAGGCCTATTTACATACAGAACGGTAGTTATTTTTTCCAAACGTAATACAACACAGATGGTCTAGATCAGTAGGCCTATTTACATACAGAACGGTAGTTATTTCTTCCAAACGTAATACAACACAGACGGTCTGGATCAGTAGGCCTATTTACATACAGAACGGTAGTTATTTCTTCCAAACGTAATACAACACAGACGGTCTGGATCAGTAGACCTATTTACATACAGATTAGTAGTTATTTCTTCCAAACGTAATACTACACAGACGGTCTGGATCAGTAGGCCTATTTACATACAGAACGGTAGTTATTTCTTCCAAACGTAATACAACACAGACGGTCTGGATCAGTAGGGCTGTTTACATACAGATTAGTAGTTATTTCTTCCAAACGTAATACAACACAGACGGTCTGGATCAGTAGGCCTATTTACATACAGAACGGTAGTTATTTCTTCCAAACTTAATACTAAACAGGCGGTCTAGATCAGTAGGCCAGATTACATTAAGAATAGTAGTTATTTCTTCCAAACGTAATACAACAGAGATGGTCTTGATCAGTAGGCCTATTTACATACCGAACGGTAGTTATTTTTTCCAAACGCAATACAACACAGACGGTCTGGATCAGTAGGCCTTTTTACATACAGAATAGTAGTAATTTCGTCCAAACGTAATACTACACAGACGGTCTGGATCAGTAGGCCTGTTTACATACAGAATAGTAGTTATTTCTTCCAAACTTAATACAACAGAGATGGTCTGGATCAGTAGGCCTATTTACATACAGAACGGTAGTTATTTATTCCAAACGTAATACAACACAGACGGTCTGGATCAGTAGGCCTATTTACATACAGAACGGTAGTTATTTCTTCCAAACGTAATACAACCCAGATGGTCTGGATCAGCAGGCCTATTTACATACAGAACGGTAGTTATTTTTTCCAAACGTAATACAACACAGATGGTCGAGATCACTAGGCCTATTTACATACAGAACGGTAGTTATTTCTTCCAAACGTAATACAACACAGACGGTCTGGCTCAGTAGGCCTATTTACATACAGAACGGTAGTTATTTCTTCCAAACGTAATACAACACAGACGGTCTGGATCAGTAGACCTATTTACATACAGATTAGTAGTTATTTCTTCCAAACGTAATACTACACAGACGGTCTGGATCAGTAGGCCTATTTACATACAGAACGGTAGTTATTTCTTCCAAACGTAATACAACACAGACGGTCTGGATCAGTAGGGTTGTTTACATACAGATTAGTAGTTATTTCTTCCAAACGTAATACAACACAGACGGTCTGGATCAGTAGGCCTATTTACATACAGAACGGTAGTTATTCCTTCCAAACTTAATACTAAACAGGCGGTCTAGATCAGTAGGCCAGATTACATTAAGAATAGTAGTTATTTCTTCCAAACGTAATACAACAGAGATGGTCTGGATCAATAGGCCTATTTACATACCGAACGGTAGTTATTTTTTCCAAACGCAATACAACACAGACGGTCTGGATCAGTAGGCCTTTTTACATACAGAATAGTAGTAATTTCTTCCAAACGTAATACTACACAGACGGTCTGGATCAGTAGGCCTGTTTACATACAGAATATTAGTTATTTCTTCCAAACTTAATACAACAGAGATGGTCTGGATCAGTAGGCCTATTTACATACAGAACGGTAGTTATTTCTTCGAAACGTAATACAACACAGACGGTCTAGATCAGTAGGCCTGTTTACATACAGAATAGTAGTTATTTCTTCCAAACCTAATACAACACAGACGGTCTGGATCAGTAGGCCAGTTTACATACAGAACAGTAGTTATTTCTTCCAAACGTAATACTACACAGACGGTCTGGATCAGTAGGCCTATTTACATACTGAACAGTAGTTATTTCTTCCAAACGTAATACAACACAGACGGTCTGGATCAGTAGGCCTATTTACATACAGAATAGTAGTTATTTCTTCCAAACGTAATACTACACAGACGGTCAAGATCAGTAGGCCTGTTTACATACAGAACAGTAGTTATTTCTTCCAAACGTAATACAACACAGACGGTCTGGATCAGTAGGCCTATTTACATACAGAATAGTAGTTATTTCTTCCAAACGTAATACTACAAAGACGGTCTAGATCAGTAGGCCTGTTTACATACAGAATAGTAGTTATTTCTTCCAAACGTAATACTACACAGACGGTCAGGATCAGTAGGCCTGTTTACATACAAAACAGTGTTTATTTCTTCCAAACGTAATACAACAGAGATGGTCTGGATCAGTAGGCCTATTTACATAAAGAATAGTAGTTATTTCTTCCAAACGTAACACAACACAGACGGTCTGGATCAGTAGGCCTGTTTACAAACAGAACAGTGGTTATTTCTTCCAAACGTAATAAAACACAGACGGTCTGGATCAGTAGGCCTATTTACATACAGAATAGTAGTTATTCCTTCCAAACATAGTACTTCACAGACGGTCTGGATCAGTAGGCCTATTTACATACAGATTAGTTGTTATTTCTTCCAAACGTAATACAACACAGACGGTGTGGATCAGTAGGGCTGTTTACATACAGAACAGTAGTTATTTCCTCCAAACATAATACAACAGAGATGGTCTGGATCAGTAGGCCTATTTACATAAAGAATAGTAGTTATTTCTTCCAAACGTAACACAACACAGACGGTCTGGATCAGTAGGCCTGTTTACAAACAGAACAGTGGTTATTTCTTCCAAACGTAATAAAACACAGACGGTCTGGATCAGTAGGCCTATTTACATACAGAATAGTAGTTATTCCTTCCAAACATAATACTTCACAGACGGTCTGGATCAGTAGGCCTATTTACATACAGATTAGTAGTTATTTCTTCCAAACGTAATACAACACAGACGGTGTGGATCAGTAGGGCTGTTTACATACAGAATAGTAGTTATTTCTTCCAAACGTAATACAACAATGATGGTCTGGATCAGTAGGCCTGTTTACATACAGATTAGTAGTTATTTCTTCCAAACGTAATACAACACCGACGGTCTGGATCAGTAGGGCTATTTACATACAAAATAGTAGTTATTTCTTCCAAACGTAATACAACAATGATGGTCTGGATCAGTAGGGCTGTTTACATACAGAATAGTAGTTATTTCTTCCAAACGTAATACAACAATGATGGTCTGGATCAGTAGGCCTGTTTACATACAGATTAGAAGTTATTTCTTCCAAACGTAATACAACACAGACGGTCTGGATCAGTAGGCCTGTTTACATACAGAACAGTAGTTATTTCTTCCAAACGTAATACTACACAGACGGTCTGGATCAGTAGGCCTGTTTACATACAGAATAGTAGTTATTTCTTCCAAACATAATACTACACAGACGGTCTGGATCAGTAGGCCTGTTTACATACAGAACGGTAGTCATTTCTTCCAAACGTAATACTACACAGACGGTCTGGATCAGTAGGCCTGTTTACATACAGAATAGTAGTTATTTCTTCCAAACATAATACTACACAGACGGTCTGGATCAGTAGGCCTGTTTACATACAGGATAGTAGTTATTTCTTCCAAACATAATACTACACAGACGGTCTGGATCAGTAGGCCTGTTTACATACAGAACGGTAGTTATTTCTTCCAAACGTAATACTACACAGACGGTCTGGATCAGTAGGCCTGTTTACATACAGATTAGTAGTTATTTCTTCCAAACGTAATACTACACAGACGGTCTGGATCAGTAGGCCTGTTTACACACAGAATAGTAGTTATTTCTTCCAAACATAATACTACACAGACGGTCTGGATCAGTAGGCCTGTTTACATACAGAACGGTAGTTATTTCTTCCAAACGTAATACAACACAGACGGTCTGGATCAGTAGGCCTATTTACATACAGAATAGTAGTTATTTCTTCCAAACGTGATACAACACAGACGGTCTGGATCAGTAGGCCTGTTTACATACAGAACGGTAGTTATTTCTTCCAAACGTAATACAACACAGATGGTCTGGATCAGTAGGCCTGTTTACATACAGAACGGTAGTTATTTCTTCCAAACGTAATACAACACAGACGGTCTGGATCAGTAGGCCTATTTACATACCCAACAGTAGTTATTTCTTCCAAACGTAATACAACACAGACGGTCTGGATCAGTAGGCCTATTTACATACATAATAAAAGTTATTTCTTCCAAACGTAATACAACACAGACGGTCTAGATCAGGAGCCCTAGTTACATACAGAATAATAGTTACTTCTTCCAAACGTAATACAACACAGACGGTCTGGATCAGTAGGCCTGTTTACATACAGAACGGTAGTTATTTCTTCCAAACGTAATACAACACAGACGGTCTAGATCAGTGGGCCTGTTCACATACTGAACAGTAGTTATTTCTTCCAAACGTAATACAACACAGACGGTCTGGATCAGTGGGACTGCTTACATACAGAACAGAAGTTATTTCTTCCAAACGTAATACAACACAGACGGTCGGGATCAGTAGCCCTGTTTACATACAGAATAGTAGTTATTTCTTCCAAACGTAATACAACAGAGATGGTCTGGATCAGTAGGCCTATTTACATACAGAACGGTAGTTATTTTTTCCAAACGTAATACTACACAGACGGTCTGGATCAGTAGGCCTATTTACATACAGAATATTAGTTATTTCTTCCAAACCTAATACAACAGAGATGGTCTGGATCAGTAGGCCTATTTACATATAGGACGGTAGTTATTTCTTCCAAACCTAATACAGCACTGATGTTCTAGATCGATAGGCCTGTTTACATACAGGATAGTAGTTATTTCTTCCAAACGTAATACAACACAGACGGTCTGGATCAGTAGGCCTATTTACATACAGAATAGTAGTTATTTCTTCCAAACGTAATACAACAGAGATGGTCTGGATCAGTAGGCCTATTTACATACAGAACAGTAGTTATTTCTTCCAAACGTAACACAACAGAGATGGTCTGGATCAGTAGGCCTATTTACATACAGAACAGTAGTTATTTCTTCCAAACGTAATACAACAGAGATGGTCTGGATCAGTAGGCCTATTTACATACAGAATGGTAGTTATTTCTTCCAAACATAATACAACAGAGATGGTCTGGATCAGTAGGCCTATTTACATACAGAATGGTAGTTATTTCTTCCAAACGTAATACAACACAGACGGTCTAGAACAGTAGGCCTATTTACATACAGAATAGTAATTATTTCTTCCAAACATAATACAACAGAGATGGTCTGGATCAGTAGGCCTATTTACATACAGAATGGTAGTTATTTCTTCCAAACGTAATACAACACAGACGGTCTGGATCAGTAGGCCTATTTACATACAGAATAGTAGTTATTTCTTCCAAACGTAATACAACACAGACGGTCTAGAACAGTAGGCCTATTTACATACAGAATAGTAATTATTTCTTCCAAACATAATACAACAGAGATGGTCTGGATCAGTAGGCCTATTTACATACAGAATGGTAGTTATTTCTTCCAAACGTAATACAACACAGACGGTCTGGATCAGTAGGCCTATTTACATACTGAACAGTAGTTATTTTTTCCAAACGTAATACAACACAGACGGTCTGGATCAGTAGACCTATTTACATACAGAACAGTAGTTATTTCTTCCAAACGTAATACAACACAGACGGTCTGGATCAGTAGGCCTATTTACATACTGAACAGTAGTTATTTCTTCCAAACGTAATACTACACAGACGGTCTGGATCAGTAGGCCTATTTACATACAGAACAGTAGTTATTTCTTCCAAACGTAACACAACAGAGATGGTCTGGATCAGTAGGCCTATTTACATACAGAACAGTAGTTTTTTCTTCCAAACGTAATACAACACAGACGGTCTGGATCAGTAGGCCTATTTACATACAGAACGGTAGTTATTTCTTCCAAACGTAATACAACACAGATGGTCTGGATCAGCAGGCCTATTTACATACAGAACGGTAGTTATTTTTTCCAAACGTAATACAACACAGATGGTCTAGATCAGTAGGCCTATTTACATACAGAACGGTAGTTATTTCTTCCAAACGTAATACAACACAGACGGTCTGGATCAGTAGGCCTATTTACATACAGAACGGTAGTTATTTCTTCCAAACGTAATACAACACAGACGGTCTGGATCAGTAGACCTATTTACATACAGATTAGTAGTTATTTCTTCCAAACGTAATACTACACAGACGGTCTGGATCAGTAGGCCTATTTACATACAGAACGGTAGTTATTTCTTCCAAACGTAATACAACACAGACGGTCTGGATCAGTAGGGCTGTTTACATACAGATTAGTAGTTATTTCTTCCAAACGTAATACAACACAGACGGTCTGGATCAGTAGGCCTATTTACATACAAAACGGTAGTTATTTCTTCCAAACTTAATACTAAACAGGCGGTCTAGATCAGTAGGCCAGATTACATTAAGAATAGTAGTTATTTCTTCCAAACGTAATACAACAGAGATGGTCTGGATCAGTAGGCCTATTTACATACCGAACGGTAGTTATTTTTTCCAAACGCAATACAACACAGACGGTCTGGATCAGTAGGCCTTTTTACATACAGAATAGTAGTAATTTCGTCCAAACGTAATACTACACAGACGGTCTGGATCAGTAGGCCTGTTTACATACAGAATAGTAGTTATTTCTTCCAAACTTAATACAACAGAGATGGTCTGGATCAGTAGGCCTATTTACATACAGAACGGTAGTTATTTCTTCGAAACGTAATACATCACAGACGGTCTAGATCAGTAGGCCTGTTTACATACAGAATAGTAGTTATTTCTTCCAAACATAATACAACACAGACGGTCTGGATCAGTAGGCCAGTTTACATACAGAACAGTAGTTATTTCTTCCAAACGTAATACTACACAGACGGTCTGGATCAGTAGGCCTATTTACATACAGAACAGTAGTTATTTCTTCCAAACGTAATACAACACAGACGGTCTGGATCAGTAGGCCTATTTACATACAGAATAGTAGTTATTTCTTCCAAACGTAATACTACACAGACGGTCTAGATCAGTAGGCCTGTTTACATACAGAACAGTAGTTATTTCTTCCAAACGTAATACAACACAGACGGTCTGGATCAGTAGGCCTATTTACATACAGAATAGTAGTTATTTCTTCCAAACGTAATACTACAAAGACGGTCTAGATCAGTAGGCCTGTTTACATACAGAATAGTAGTTATTTCTTCCAAACGTAATACTACACAGACGGTCAGGATCAGTAGGCCTGTTTACATACAAAACAGTGTTTATTTCTTCCAAACGTAATACAACAGAGATGGTCTGGATCAGTAGGCCTATTTACATTAAGAATAGTAGTTATTGATTCCAAACGTAACACAAAACAGACGGTCTGGATCAGTAGGCCTGTTTACAAACAGAACAGTGGTTATTTCTTCCAAACGTAATAAAACACAGACGGTCTGGATCAGTAGGCCTATTTACATACAGAATAGTAGTTATTCCTTCCAAACATAGTACTTCACAGACGGTCTGGATCAGTAGGCCTATTTACATACAGATTAGTAGTTATTTCATCCAAACGTAATACAACACAGACGGTGTGGATCAGTAGGGCTGTTTACATACAGAACAGTAGTTATTTCCTCCAAACATAATACAACAGAGATGGTCTTGATCAGTAGGCCTATTTACATAAAGAATAGTAGTTATTTCTTCCAAACGTAACACAACACAGACGGTCTGGATCAGTAGGCCTGTTTACAAACAGAACAGTGGTTATTTCTTCCAAACGTAATAAAACACAGACGGTCTGGATCAGTAGGCCTATTTACATACAGAATAGTAGTTATTCCTTCCAAACATAATACTTCACAGACGGTCTGGATCAGTAGGCCTATTTACATACAGATTAGTAGTTATTTCTTCCAAACGTAATACAACACAGACGGTGTGGATCAGTAGGGCTGTTTACATACAGAATAGTAGTTATTTCTTCCAAACGTAATACAACAATGATGGTCTGGATCAGTAGGCCTGTTTACATACAGATTAGTAGTTATTTCTTCCAAACGTAATACAACACCGACGGTCTGGATCAGTAGGGCTATTTACATACAGAATAGTAGTTATTTCTTCCAAACGTAATACAACAATGATGGTCTGGATCAGTAGGGCTGTTTACATACAGAATAGTAGTTATTTCTTCCAAACGTAATACAACAATGATGGTCTGGATCAGTAGGCCTGTTTACATACAGATTAGAAGTTATTTCTTCCAAACGTAATACAACACAGACGGTCTGGATCAGTAGGCCTGTTTACATACAGAACAGTAGTTATTTCTTCCAAACGTAATACTACACAGACGGTCTGGATCAGTAGGCCTGTTTACATACAGAATAGTAGTTATTTCTTCCAAACATAATACTACACAGACGGTCTGGATCAGTAGGCCTGTTTACATACAGAACGGTAGTCATTTCTTCCAAACGTAATACTACACAGACGGTCTGGATCAGTAGGCCTGTTTACATACTGAATAGTAGTTATTTCTTCCAAACATAATACTACACAGACGGTCTGGCTCAGTATGCCTGTTTACATACAGGATAGTAGTTATTTCTTCCAAACATAATACTACACAGACGGTCTGGATCAGTAGGCCTGTTTACATACAGAACGGTAGTTATTTCTTCCAAACGTAATACTACACAGACGGTCTGGATCAGTAGGCCTGTTTACATACAGATTAGTAGTTATTTCTTCCAAACGTAATACTACACAGACGGTCTGGATCAGTAGGCCTGTTTACATACAGAATAGTAGTTATTTCTTCCAAACATAATACTACACAGACGGTCTGGATCAGTAGGCCTGTTTACATACAGAACGGTAGTTATTTCTTCCAAACGTAATACAACACAGACGGTCTGGATCAGTAGGCCTATTTACATACAGAATAGTAGTTATTTCTTCCAAACGTGATACAACACAGACGGTCTGGATCAGTAGGCCTGTTTACATACAGAACGGTAGTTATTTCTTCCAAACGTAATACAACACAGATGGTCTGGATCAGTAGGCCTGTTTACATACAGAACGGTAGTTATTTCTTCCAAACGTAATACAACACAGACGGTCTGGATCAGTAGGCCTATTTACATACCCAACAGTAGTTATTTCTTCCAAACGTAATACAACACAGACGGTCTGGATCAGTAGGCCTATTTACATACAGAATAGTAGTTATTTCTTCCAAACGTAATACAACACAGACGGTCTAGATCAGTAGCCCTATTTACATACAGAATAATAGTTACTTCTTCCAAACGTAATACAACACAGACGGTCTGGATCAGTAGGCCTGTTTACATACAGAACGGTAGTTATTTCTTCCAAACGTAATACAACACAGACGGTCTAGATCAGTGGGCCTGTTTACATACTGAACAGTAGTTATTTCTTCCAAACGTAATACAACACAGACGGTCTAGATCAGTGGGCCTGTTTACATACAGAACGGTAGTTATTTCTTCCAAACGTAATACAACACAGACGGTCTGGATCAGTGGGACTGTTTACATACAGAACAGAAATTATTTCTTCCAAACGTAATACAACACAGACGGTCGGGATCAGTAGCCCTGTTTACATACAGAATAGTAGTTATTTCTTCCAAACGTAATACAACAGAGATGGTCTGGATCAGTAGGCCTATTTACATACAGAACGGTAGTTATTTTTTCCAAACGTAATACTACACAGACGGTCTGGATCAGTAGGCCTATTTACATACAGAATATTAGTTATTTCTTCCAAACCTAATACAACAGAGATGGTCTGGATCAGTAGGCCTATTTACATATAGGACGGTAGTTATTTCTTCCAAACCTAATACAGCACTGATGTTCTAGATCGATAGGCCTGTTTACATACAGGATAGTAGTTATTTCTTCCAAACGTAATACAACACAGACGGTCTGGATCAGTAGGCCTATTTACATACAGAATAGTAGTTATTTCTTCCAAACGTAATACAACAGAGATGGTCTGGATCAGTAGGCCTATTTACATACAGAACAGTAGTTATTTCTTTCAAACGTAACACAACAGAGATGGTCTGGATCAGTAGGCCTATTTACATGCAGAACAGTAGTTATTTCTTCCAAACGTAATACAACAGAGATGGTCTGGATCAGTAGGCCTATTTACATACAGAATGGTAGTTATTTCTTCCAAACATAATACAACAGAGATGGTCTGGATCAGTAGGCCTATTTACATACAGAATGGTAGTTATTTCTTCCAAACGTAATACAACACAGACGGTCTAGAACAGTAGGCCTATTTACATACAGAATAGTAATTATTTCTTCCAAACATAATACAACAGAGATGGTCTGGATCAGTAGGCCTATTTACATACAGAATGGTAGTTATTTCTTCCAAACGTAATACAACACAGAGGGTCTGGATCAGTAGGCCTATTTACATACAGAATAGTAGTTATTTCTTCCAAACGTAATACAACACAGACGGTCTAGAACAGTAGGCCTATTTACATACAGAATAGTAATTATTTCTTCCACACATAATACAACAGAGATGGTCTGGATCAGTAGGCCTATTTACATACAGAATGGTAGTTATTTCTTCCAAACGTAATACAACACAGACGGTCTGGATCAGTAGGCCTATTTACATACTGAACAGTAGTTATTTTTTCCAAACGTAATACAACACAGACGGTCTGGATCAGTAGACCTATTTACATACAGAACAGTAGTTATTTCTTCCAAACGTAATACAACACAGACGGTCTGGATCAGTAGGCCTATTTACATACTGAACAGTAGTTATTTCTTCCAAACGTAATACTACACAGACGGTCTGGATCAGTAGGCCTATTTACATACAGAACAGTAGTTATTTCTTCCAAACGTAACACAACAGAGATGGTCTGGATCAGTAGGCCTATTTACATACAGAACAGTAGTTTTTTCTTCCAAACGTAATACAACACAGTCGGTCTGGATCAGTAGGCCTATTTACATACTGAACAGTAGTTATTTTTTCCAAACGTAATACAACACAGACGGTCTGGATCAGTAGGCCTATTTACATACTGAACAGTAGTTATTTCTTCCAAACGTAATACAACACAGACGGTCTGGATCAGTAGGCCTATTTACATACTGAACAGTAGTTATTTCTTCCAAACGTAATACTACACAGACGGTCTGGATCAGTAGGCCTATTTACATACAGAACGGTAGTTATTTTTCCAAACGTAATACTACACAGACGGTCTGGATCAGTAGGCCTATTTACATACAGAACAGTAGTTATTTCTTCCAAACGTAATAGAACAGAGATGGTCTGGATCAGTAGGCCTATTTACATACTGCACGGTAGTTATTTCTTCCAAACGTAACACAACAGAGATGGTCTGGATCAGTAGGCCTATTTACAAACAGAACAGTAGTTATTCCTTCCAACCGTAATACAACACAGACGGTCTGGATCAGTAGGCCTATTTACATACAGAACAGTAGTTATTTCTTCCAAACGTAATAGAACAGAGATGGTCTGGATCAGTAGGCCTATTTACATACTGAACAGTAGTTATTTCTTCCAACCGTAATACTACACAGACGGTCTGGATCAGTAGGCCTATTTACATACAGAACAGTAGTTATTTCTTCCAAACGTAATAGAACAGAGATGGTCTGGATCAGTAGGCCTATTTACATACTGAACGGTAGTTATTTCTTCCAAACGTAACACAACGGAGAAGGTCTCGATCAGTAGGCCTATTTACATACAGAACAGTAGTTATTTCTTCCAAACGTAATACAACACAGACGGTCTGGATCAGTAGGCCTATTTACATACAGAATAGTAGTTATTTCTTCCAAACGTAATAGAACAGAGACGGTCTTGATCGGTAGGCCTATTTACATACAGAACAGTAGTTATTTCTTCCAAACGTAATAGAACACAGACGGTCTGGATCAGTCGGCCTATTTACATACAGAATAGTAGTTATATCTTCCAAACGTAATACAACACAGACGGTCTGGATCAGTAGACCTATTTACATACAGAACGGTAGTTATTTTTCCAACCGTAATACAACACAGACGGTCTGGATCAGTAGGTCTTTTTACATACAGAACAGTAGTTATTTCTTCCAAACGTAATAGAACAGAGATGGTCTGGATCAGTAGGCCTATTTACATACTGAACGGTAGTTTTTTCTTCCAAACGTAACACAACAGAGATGGTCTGGATCAGTAGGCCTATTTACATACAGAACAGTAGTTATTCCTTCCAACCGTAATACAACACAGACGGTCTAGATCAGTAGGCCTATTTACATACAGAATAGTAGTTATTTCTTCCAAACGTAATACAACACAGACGGTCTGGATCAGTAGGCCTATTTACATACAGAACGGTAGTTATTTTTCCAAACGTAATACTACACAGACGGTCTAGATCAGTAGGCCTATTTACATACAGAACAGTAGTTAATTCATCCAAACGTAATAGAACAGAGACGGTCTGGATCGGTAGGCCTATTTACATACAGAACGGTAGTTATTTCTTCCAAACGTAATAGAACACAGACGGTCTGGATCAGTAGGCCTATTTACATACAGAACGGTAGTTATTTCTTCCAAACTTAATACTACACAGGCGGTCTAGATCAGTAGGCCAGTTTACATTAAGAATAGTAGTTATTTCTTCCAAACGTAATACAACACAGACGGTATGGATCGGTAGGCCTATTTACATACTGAACAGTATTTATTTTTTCCAAGCGTAATACAACACGGACGGTCTGGATCAGTAGGCCTATTTACATACAGAACAGTAGTTATTTCTTCCAAACGTAATAGAACACAGACGGTCTGGATCCGTCGGCCTATTTACATACAGAATAGTAGTTATTTTTTCCAAACGTAATACTACACAGACGGTCTGGATCAGTAGGCCTATTTACATACAGAGCAGTAGTTATTTCTTCCAAACGTAATACAACACAGACGGTCTGGATCAGTCGGCCTATTTACATACAGAATAGTAGTTATTTCTTATAAAACGTAATACAACAGAGATGGTCTGGATCAGTAGGCCTATTTACATACAGAACGGTAGTTATTTCTTCCAAACTTAATACTACACAGGCGGTCTAGATCAGTAGGCCAGTTTACATTAAGAATAGTAGTTATTTCTTCCAAACGTAATACAACAGAGATGGTCTGGATCTGTAGGCCTATTTACATACAGAACGGTAGTAATTTTTTCCAAACGTAATACAACACAGACGGTCTGGATCAGTAGGCCTATTTACATACAGAATAGTAGTTATTTCTTCCAAACGTAATACTACACAGACGGTCTGGATCAGTAGGCCTGTTTACATACAGAATAGTAGTTATTTCTTCCAAACTTAATACAACAGAGATGGTCTGGATCAGTAGGCCTATTTACATACAGAACGGTAGTTATTTCTTCGAAACATAATACAACACAGACGGTCTAGATCAGTAGGCCTGTTTACATACAGAATAGTAGTTATTCCTTCCAAACGTAATACTACACAGACGGTCTGGATCAGTAGGCCTATTTACATACAGAACAGTAGTTATTTCTTCCAAACGTAACACAACAGAGATGGTCTGGATCAGTAGGCCTATTTACATACAGAACAGTAGTTATTTCTTCCAAACGTAATACAACACAGACGGTCTGGATCAGTAGGCCTATTTACATACTGAACAGTAGTTATTTTTTCCAAACGTAATACAACACAGACGGTCTGGATCAGTAGGCCTATTTACATACTGAACAGTAGTTATTTCTTCCAAACGTAATACAACACAGACGGTCTGGATCAGTAGGCCTATTTACATACTGAACAGTAGTTATTTCTTCCTAACGTAATACTACACAGACGGTCTGGATCAGTAGGCCTATTTACATACAGAACGGTAGTTATTTTTCCAAACGTAATACTACACAGACGGTCTGGATCAGTAGGCCTATTTACATACAGAACAGTAGTTATTTCTTCCAAACGTAATAGAACAGAGATGGTCTGGATCAGTAGGCCTATTTACATACTGAACGGTAGTTATTTCTTCCAAACGTAACACAACAGAGATGGTCTGGATCAGTAGGCCTATTTACATACAGAACAGTAGTTATTCCTTCCAACCGTAATACAACACAGACGATCTGGATCAGTAGGCCTATTTACATACAGAACAGTAGTTATTTCTTCCAAACGTAATAGAACAGAGATGGTCTGGATCAGTAGGCCTATTTACATACTGAACAGTAGTTATTTCTTCCAACCGTAATACTACACAGACGGTCTGGATCAGTAGGCCTATTTACATACAGAACAGTAGTTATTTCTTCCAAACGTAATAGAACAGAGATGGTCTGGATCAGTAGGCCTATTTACATACTGAACGGTAGTTATTTCTTCCAAACGTAACACAACAGAGATGGTCTCGATCAGTAGGCCTTTTTACATACAGAACAGTAGTTATTTCTTCCAAACGTAATACAACACAGACGGTCTGGATCAGTAGGCCTATTTACATACTGAACGGTAGTTATTTCTTCCAAACGTAACACAACAGAGATGGTCTGGATCAGTAGGCCTATTTACATACAGAACAGTAGTTATTTCTTCCAAACGTAATACAACACAGACGGTCTGGATCAGTAGGCCTATTTACATACAGAATAGTAGTTATTTCTTCCAAACGTAATAGAACAGAGACGGTCTGGATCGGTAGGCCTATTTACATACAGAACACTAGTTATTTCTTCCAAACGTAATAGAACACAGACGGTCTGGATCAGTCGGCCTATTTACATACAGAATAGTAGTTATATCTTCCAAACGTAATACAACACAGACGGTCTGGATCAGTAGACCTATTTACATACAGAACGGTAGTTATTTTTCCAACCGTAATACAACACAGACGGTCTGGATCAGTAGGTCTTTTTACATACAGAACAGTAGTTATTTCTTCCAAACGTAATAGAACAGAGATGGTCTGGATCAGTAGGCCTATTTACATACTGAACGGTAGTTATTTCTTCCAAACGTAACACAACAGAGATGGTCTGGATCAGTAGGCCTATTTACATACAGAACAGTAGTTATTCCTTCCAACCGTAATACAACACAGACGGTCTAGATCAGTAGGCCTATTTACATACAGAATAGTAGTTATTTCTTCCAAACGTAATACAACACAGACGGTCTGGATCAGTAGGCCTATTTACATACAGAACGGTAGTTATTTTTCCAAACGTAATACTACACAGACGGTCTAGATCAGTAGGCCTATTTACATACAGAACAGTAGTTAATTCTTCCAAACGTAATAGAACAGAGACGGTCTGGATCGGTAGGCCTATTTACATACAGAACGGTAGTTATTTCTTCCAAACGTAATAGAACACAGACGGTCTGGATCAGTAGGCCTATTTACATACAGAACGGTAGTTATTTCTTCCAAACTTAATACTACACAGGCGGTCTAGATCAGTAGGCCAGTTTACATTAAGAATAGTAGTTATTTCTTCCAAACGTAATACAACACAGACGGTCTGGATCGGTAGGCCTATTTACATACTGAACAGTAGTTATTTTTTCCAAACGTAATACAACACAGACGGTCTGGATCAGTAGGCCTATTTACATACAGAACAGTAGTTATTTCTTCCAAACGTAATAGAACACAGACGGTCTGGATCCGTCGGCCTATTTACATACAGAATAGTAGTTATTTTTTCCAAACGTAATACTACACAGACGGTCTGGATCAGTAGGCCTATTTACATACAGAGCAGTAGTTATTTCTTCCAAACGTAATACAACACAGACGGTCTGGATCAGTCGGCCTATTTACATACAGAATAGTAGTTATTTCTTATAAAACGTAATACAACACAGATGGTCTGGATCAGTAGGCCTATTAACATACAGAACGGTAGTTATTTCTTCCAAACTTAATACTACACAGGCGGTCTAGATCAGTAGGCCAGTTTACATTAAGAATAGTAGTTATTTCTTCCAAACGTAATACAACAGAGATGGTCTGGATCTGTAGGCCTATTTACATACAGAACGGTAGTAATTTTTTCCAAACGAAATACAACACAGACGGTCTGGATCAGTAGGCCTATTTACATACAGAATAGTAGTTATTTCTTCCAAACGTAATACTACACAGACGGTCTGGATCAGTAGGCCTGTTTACATACAGAATAGTAGTTATTTCTTCCAAACTTAATACAACAGAGATGGTCTGGATCAGTAGGCCTATTTACATACAGAACGGTAGTTATTTCTTCGAAACATAATACAACACAGACGGTCTAGATCAGTAGGCCTGTTTACATACAGAATAGTAGTTATTCCTTCCAAACATAATACTTCACAGACGGTCTGGATCAGTAGGCCTATTTACATACAGATTAGTATTTATTTCTTCCAAACGTAATACAACACAGACGGTGTGGATCAGTAGGGCTGTTTACATACAGAACAGTAGTTATTTCCTCCAAACATAATACGACAGAGATGGTCTGGATCAGTAGGCCTATTTACATAAAGAATAGTAGTTATTTCTTCCAAACGTAACACAACACAGACGGTCTGGATCAGTTGGCCTGTTTACAAACAGAACAGTGGTTATTTCTTCCAAACGTAATAAAACACAGACGGTCTGGATCAGTAGGCCTATTTACATACAGAATAGTAGTTATTCCTTCCAAACATAGTACTTCACAGACGGTCTGGATCAGTAGGCCTATTTACATACAGATTAGTAGTTATTTCTCCTAAACGTAATACAACACAGACGGTGTGGATCAGTAGGGCTGTTTACATACAGAATGGTAGTTATTTCTTCCAAACGTAATACAACAATGATGGTCTGGATCAGTAGGCCTGTTTACATACAGATTAGTAGTTATTTCTTCCAAACGTAATACAACACCGACGGTCTGGATCAGTAGGGCTATTTACATACAGAATAGTAGTTATTTCTTCCAAACGTAATACAACAATGATGGTCTGGATCAGTAGGGCTGTTTACATACAGAATAGTAGTTATTTCTTCCAAACGTAATACAACAATGATGGTCTGGATCAGTAGGCCTGTTTACATACAGATTAGAAGTTATTTCTTCCAAACGTAATACAACACAGACGGTCTGGATCAGTAGGCCTGTTTACATACAGAACAGTAGTTATTTCTTCCAAACGTAATAATACACAGACGGTCTGGATCAGTAGGCCTGTTTACATACAGAATAGTAGTTATTTCTTCCAAACATAATTCTACACAGACGGTCTGGATCAGTAGGCCTGTTTACATACAGAACGGTAGTCATTTATTCCAAACGTAATACTACACAGACGGTCTGGATCAGTAGGCCTGTTTACATACAGAATAGTAATTATTTCTTCCAAACATAATACTACACAGACGGTCTGGATCAGTAGGCCTGTTTACATACAGGATAGTAGTTATTTCTTCCAAACATAATACTACACAGACGGTCTGGATCAGTAGGCCTGTTTACATACATAACGGTAGTTATTTCTTCCAAACGTAATACTACACAGACGGTCTGGATCAGTAGGCCTGTTTACATACAGATTAGTAGTTATTTCTTCCAAACGTAATACTACACAGACGGTCTGGATCAGTAGGCCTGTTTACATAGAGAATAGTAGTTATTTCTTCCAAACATAATACTACACAGACGGTCTGGATCAGTAGGCCTGTTTACATACAGAACGGTAGTTATTTCTTCCAAACGTAATACAACACAGACGGTCTGGATCAGTAGGCCTATTTCCATACAGAATAGTAGTTATTTCTTCCAAACGTGATACAACACAGACGGTCTGGATCAGTAGGCCTGTTTACATACAGAACGGTAGTTATTTCTTCCAAACGTAATACAACACAGAGGGTCTGGATCAGTAGGCCTGTTTACATACAGAACGGTAGTTATTTCTTCCAAACGTAATACAACACAGACGGTCTGGATCAGTAGGCCTATTTACATACCCAACAGTAGTTATTTCTTCCAAACGTAATACAACACAGACGGTCTGGATCAGTAGGCCTATTTACATACAGAATAGTAGTTATTTCTTCCAAACGTAATACAACACAGACGGTCTAGATCAGTAGCCCTATTTACATACAGAATAATAGTTACTTCTTCCAAACGTAATACAACACAGACGGTCTGGATCAGTAGGCCTGTTTACATACAGAACGGTAGTTATTTCTTCCAAACGTAATACAACACAGACGGTCTAGATCAGTGGGCCTGTTTACATACTGAACAGTAGTTATTTCTTCCAAACGTAATACAACACAGACGGTCTAGATCAGTGGGCCTGTTTACATACAGAACGGTAGTTATTTCTTCCAAACGTAATACAACACAGACGGTCTGGATCAGTGGGACTGTTTACATACAGAACAGAAGTTATTCCTTCCAAACGTAATACAACACAGACGGTCGGGATCAGTAGCCCTGTTTACATACAGAATAGTAGTTATTTCTTCCAAACGTAATACAACAGAGATGGTCTGGATCAGTAGGCCTATTTACATACAGAACGGTAGTTATTTTTTCCAAACGTAATACTACACAGACGGTCTGGATCAGTAGGCCTATTTACATACAGAATATTAGTTATTTCTTCCAAACCTAATACAACAGAGATGGTCTGGATCAGTAGGCCTATTTACATACAGGACGGTAGTTATTTCTTCCAAACCTAATACAGCACTGATGTTCTAGATCGATAGGCCTGTTTACATACAGGATAGTAGTTATTTCTTCCAAACGTAATACAACACAGACGGTCTGGATCAGTAGGCCTATTTACATACAGAATAGTAGTTATTTCTTCCAAACGTAATACAACAGAGATGGTCTGGATCAGTAGGCCTATTTACATACAGAACAGTAGTTATTTCTTCCAAACGTAACACAACAGAGATGGTCTGGATCAGTAGGCCTATTTACATACAGAACAGTAGTTATTTCTTCCAAACGTAATACAACAGAGATGGTCTGGATCAGTAGGCCTATTTACATACAGAATGGTAGTTATTTCTTCCAAACATAATACAACAGAGATGGTCTGGATCAGTAGGCCTATTTACATACAGAATGGTAGTTATTTCTTCCAAACGTAATACAACACAGACGGTCTAGAACAGTAGGCCTATTTACATACAGAATAGTAATTATTTCTTCCAAACATAATACAACAGAGATGGTCTGGATCAGTAGGCCTATTTACATACAGAATGGTAGTTATTTCTTCCAAACGTAATACAACACAGACGGTCTAGTACAGTAGGCCTATTTACATACAGAATAGTAATTATTTCTTCCAAACATAATACAACAGAGATGGTCTGGATCAGTAGGCCTATTTACATACAGAATGGTAGTTATTTCTTCCAAACGTAATACAACACAGACGGTCTGGATCAGTAGGCCTATTTACATACTGAACAGTAGTTATTTTTTCCAAACGTAATACAACACAGACGGTCTGGATCAGTAGACCTATTTACATAAAGAACAGTAGTTATTTCTTCCAAACGTAATAAAACACAGACGGTCTGGATCAGTAGGCCTATTTACATACTGAACAGTAGTTATTTCTTCCAAACGTAATACTACACAGACGGTCTGGATCAGTAGGCCTATTTACATACAGAACAGTAGTTATTTCTTCCAAACGTAACACAACAGAGATGGTCTGGATCAGTAGGCCTATTTACATACAGAACAGTAGTTATTTCTTCCAAACGTAATACAACACAGACGGTCTGGATCAGTAGGCCTAATTACATACTGAACAGTAGTATTTTTTTCCAAACGTAATACAACACAGACGGTCTGGATCAGTAGGCCTATTTACATACTGAACAGTAGTTATTTCTTCCAAACGTAATACAACACAGACGGTCTGGATCAGTAGGCCTATTTACATACTGAACAGTAGTTATTTCTTCCAAACGTAATACTACACAGACGGTCTGGATCAGTAGGCCTATTTACATACAGAACGGTAGTTATTTTTCCAAACGTAATACTACACAGACGGTCTGGATCAGTAGGCCTATTTACATACAGAACAGTAGTTATTTCTTCCAAACGTAATAGAACAGAGATGGTCTGGATCAGTAGGCCTATTTACATACTGAACGGTAGTTATTTCTTCCAAACGTAACACAACAGAGATGGTCTGGATCAGTAGGCCTATTTACATACAGAACAGTAGTTATTCCTTCCAACCGTAATACAACACAGACGGTCTGGATCAGTAGGCCTATTTACATACAGAACAGTAGTTATTTCTTCCAAACGTAATAGAACAGAGATGGTCTGGATCAGTAGGCCTATTTACATACTGAACAGTAGTTATTTCTTCCAACCGTAATACTACACAGACGGTCTGGATCAGTAGGCCTATTTACATACAGAACAGTAGTTATTTCTTCCAAACGTAATAGAACAGAGATGGTCTGGATCAGTAGGCCTATTTACATACTGAACGGTAGTTATTTCTTCCAAACGTAACACAACAGAGATGGTCTCGATCAGTAGGCCTATTTACATACAGAACAGTAGTTATTTCTTCCAAACGTAATACAACACAGACGGTCTGGATCAGTAGGCCTATTTACATACTGAACGGTAGTTATTTCTTCCAAACGTAACACAACAGAGATGGTCTGGATCAGTAGGCCTATTTACATACAGAACAGTAGTTATTTCTTCCAAACGTAATACAACACAGACGGTCTGGATCAGTAGGCCTATTTACATACAGAATAGTAGTTATTTCTTCCAAACGTAATAGAACAGAGACGGTCTGGATCGGTAGGCCTATTTACATACAGAACAGTAGTTATTACTTCCAAACGTAATAGAACACAGACGGTCTGGATCAGTCGGCCTATTTACATGCAGAATAGTAGTTATATCTTCCAAACGTAATACAACACAGACGGTCTGGATCAGTAGACCTATTTACATACAGAACGGTAGTTATTTTTCCAACCGTAATACAACACAGACGGTCTGGATCAGTAGGTCTTTTTACATACAGAAGAGTAGTTATTTCTTCCAAACGTAATAGAACAGAGATGGTCTGGATCAGTAGGCCTATTTACATACTGAACGGTAGTTATTTCTTCCAAACGTAACACAACAGAGATGGTCTGGATCAGTAGGCCTATTTACATACAGAACAGTAGTTATTCCTTCCAACCGTAATACAACACAGACGGTCTAGATCAGAAGGCCTATTTACATACAGAATAGTAGTTATTTCTTCCAAACGTAATACAACACAGACGGTCTGGATCAGTAGGCCTATTTACATACAGAACGGTAGTTATTTTTCCAAACGTAATACTACACAGACGGTCTAGATCAGTAGGCCTATTTACATACAGGACAGTAGTTAATTCTTCCAAACGTAATAGAACAGAGACGGTCTGGATCGGTAGGCCTATTTACATACAGAACGGTAGTTATTTCTTCCAAACGTAATAGAACACAGACGGTCTGGATCAGTAGGCCTATTTACATACAGAACGGTAGTTATTTCTTCCAAACTTAATACTACACAGGCGGTCTAGATCAGTAGGCCAGTTTACATTAAGAATAGTAGTTATTTCTTCCAAACGTAATACAACACAGACGGTCTGGATCGGTAGGCCTATTTACATACTGAACAGTAGTTATTTTTTCCAAACGTAATACAACACAGACGGTCTGGATCAGTAGGCCTATTTACATACAGAACAGTAGTTATTTCTTCCAAACGTAATAGAACACAGACGGTCTGGATCCGTCGGCCTATTTACATACAGAATAGTAGTTATTTTTTCCAAACGTAATACTACACAGACGGTCTGGATCAGTAGGCCTATTTACATACAGAGCAGTAGTTATTTCTTCCAAACGTAATACAACACAGACGGTCTGGATCAGTCGGCCTATTTACATACAGAATAGTAGTTATTTCTTATAAAACGTAATACAACACAGATGGTCTGGATCAGTAGGCCTATTTACATACAGAACGGTAGTTATTTCTTCCAAACTTAATACTACACAGGCGGTCTAGATCAGTAGGCCAGTTTACATTAAGAATAGTAGTTATTTCTTCCAAACGTAATACAACAGAGATGGTCTGGATCTGTAGGCCTATTTACATACAGAACGGTAGTAATTTTTTCCAAACGTAATACAACACAGACGGTCTGGATCAGTAGGCCTATTTACATACAGAATAGTAGTTATTTCTTCCAAACGTAATACTACACAGACGGTCTGGATCAGTAGGCCTGTTTACATACAGAATAGTAGTTATTTCTTCCAAATTTAATACAACAGAGATGGTCTGGAACAGTAGGCCTATTTACATACAGAACGGTAGTTATTTCTTCGAAACATAATACAACACAGACGGTCTAGATCAGTAGGCCTGTTTACATACAGAATAGTAGTTATTTCTTCCAAACGTAATACAACACAGACGGTCTGGATCAGTAGGCCTATTTACATACAGAACAGTAGTTATTTCTTCCAAACGTAATACAACACAGACGGTCTGGATCAGTAGGCCTATTTACATACAGAATAGTAGTTATTTCTTTCAAACGTAATACTACACAGACGGTCTGGATCAGTAGGCCTATTTACATACAGATTAGTAGTTATTTCTTCCAAACGTAATACAACACAGACGGTGTGGATCAGTAGGGCTGTTTACATACAGAATAGTAGTTATTTCTTCCAAACGTAATACAACAATGATGGTCTGGATCAGTAGGCCTGTTTACATACAGATTAGTAGTTATTTCTTCCAAACGTAATACAACACCGACGGTCTGGATCAGTAGGGCTATTTACATACAGATTAGTAGTTATTTCTTCCAAACGTAATACAACACAGACGGTCCGGATCAGTAGGCCTGTTTACATACAGAACAGTTTTTATTTCTTCCAAACGTAATACTACACAGACGGTCTGGATCAGTAGGCCTGTTTACATACAGAACAGTGGTTATTTTTTCCAAACGTAATACAACACAGACGGTCGGGATTAGAAGGCCTGTTTACATACAGAACGGTAGTTATTTTTCCAACCGTAATACAACACAGACGGTCTGGATCAGTAGGTCTTTTTACATACAGAACAGTAGTTATTTCTTCCAAACGTAACAGAACAGAGATGGTCTGGATCAGTAGGCCTATTTACATACTGAACGGTAGTTATTTCTTCCAAACGTAACACAACAGAGATGGTCTTGATCAGTAGGCCTATTTACATACAGAACAGTAGTTATTCCTTCCAACCGTAATACAACACAGACGGTCTAGATCAGAAGGCCTATTTACATACAGCATAGTAGTTATTTCTTCCAAACGTAATACAACACAGACGGTCTGGATCAGTAGGCCTATTTACATACAGAACGGTAGTTATTTCTTCCAAACTTAATACTACACAGGCGGTCTAGATCAGTAGGCCAGTTTACATTAAGAATAGTAGTTATTTCTTCCAAACGTAATACAACACAGACGGTCTGGATCGGTAGGCCTATTTACATACTGAACAGTAGTTATTTTTTCCAAACGTAATACAACACAGACGGTCTGGATCAGTAGGCCTATTTACATACAGAACAGTAGTTATGTCTTCCAAACGTAATAGAACACAGACGGTCTGGATCCGTCGGCCTATTTACATACAGAATAGTAGTTATTTTTTCCAAACGTAATACTACACAGACGGTCTGGATCAGTAGGCCTATTTACATACAGAGCAGTAGTTATTTCTTCCAAACGTAATACAACACAGACGGTCTGGATCAGTCGGCCTATTTACATACAGAATAGTAGTTATTTCTTATAAAACGTAATACAACACAGATGGTCTGGATCAGTAAGCCTATTTACATACAGAACGGTAGTTATTTCTTCCAAACTTAATACTACACAGGCGGTCTAGATCAGTAGGCCAGTTTACATTAAGAATAGTAGTTATTTCTTCCAAACGTAATACAACAGAGATGGTCTGGATCTGTAGGCCTATTTACATACAGAACGGTAGTAATTTTTTCCAAACGTAATACAACACAGACGGTCTGGATCAGTAGGCCTATTTACATACAGAATAGTAGTTATTTCTTCCAAACGTAATACTACACAGACGGTCTGGATCAGTAGGCCTGTTTACATACAGAATAGTAGTTATTTCTTCCAAATTTAATACAACAGAGATGGTCTGGAACAGTAGGCCTATTTACATACAGAACGGTAGTTATTTCTTCGAAACATAATACAACGCAGACGGTCTAGATCAGTAGGCCTGTTTACATACAGAATAGTAGTTATTTCTTCCAAACGTAATACAACACAGACGGTCTGGATCAGTAGGCCTATTTACATACAGAACAGTAGTTATTTCTTCCAAACGTAATACAACACAGACGGTCTGGATCAGTAGGCCTATTTACATACAGAATAGTAGTTATTTCTTCCAAACGTAATACTACACAGACGGTCTGGATCAGTAGGCCTATTTACATACAGATTAGTAGTTATTTCTTCCAAACGTAATACAACACAGACGGTGTGGATCAGTAGGGCTGTTTACATACAGAATAGTAGTTATTTCTTCCAAACGTAATACAACAATGATGGTCTGGATCAGTAGGCCTGTTTACATACAGATTAGTAGTTATTTCTTCCAAACGTAATACAACACCGACGGTCTGGATCAGTAGGGCTATTTACATACAGATTAGTAGTTATTTCTTCCAAACGTAATACTACACAGACGGTCCGGATCAGTAGGCCTGTTTACATACAGAACAGTTGTTATTTCTTCCAAACGTAATACTACACAGACGGTCTGGATCAGTAGGCCTGTTTACATACAGAACAGTGGTGATTTCGTTCCAAACGTAATACAACACAGACGGTCGGGATTAGAAGGCCTGTTTACATACAGAATAGTAGTTATTTCTTCCAAACATAATACTACACAGACGGTCTGGATCAGTAGGCCTGTTTACATACAGAACGGTAGTCATTTCTTCCAAACGTAATACTACACAGACGGTCTGGATTAGTAGGCCTGTTTACATACAGAATAGTAGTTATTTCTTCCAAACATAATACTACACAGACGGTCTGGATCAGTAGGCCTGTTTACATACAGAACAGTAGTTATTTCTTCCAAACGTAATACTACACAGACGGTCTGGATTAGTAGGCCTGTTTACATACAGAATAGTAGTTATTTCTTCCAAACATAATACTACACAGACGGTCTGGATCAGTAGGCCTGTTTACATACAGAACGGTAGTTATTTCTTCCAAACGTAATACTACACAGACGGTCTGGATCAGAAGGCCTATTTACATACTGAATAGTAGTTACTCCTTCCAAACGTAATACTACACAGACGGTCTAGATCAGTAGGCCTATTTACATACAGAATAGTAGTTATTTCTTCCAAACGTAATACAACACAGACGGTCTGGATCAGTAGGCCTGTTTACATACAAAACAGTGTTTATTTCTTCCAAACGTAATACAACAGAGATGGTCTGGATCAGTAGGCCTATTTACATAACGAATAGTAGTTATTTCTTCCAAACGTAACACAACACAGACGGTCTGGATCAGTAGGCCTGTTTACAAACAGAACAGTGGTTATTTCTTCCAAACGTAATAAAACACAGACGGTCTGGATCAGTAGGCCTATTTACATACAGAATAGTAGTTATTCCTTCCAAACATAATACTTCACAGACGGTCTGGATCAGTAGGCCTATTTACATACAGATTAGTAGCTATTTCTTCCAAACGTAATACAACACAGACGTTGTGGATCAGTAGGGCTGTTTACATACAGAACAGTAGTTATTTCCTCCAAACATAATACAACAGAGATGGTCTGGATCAGTAGGCCTATTTACATAAAGAATAGTAGTTATTTCTTCCAAACGTAACACACACAGACGGTCTGGATCAGTAGGCCTGTTTACAAACAGAACAGTGGTTATTTCTTCCAAACGTAATAAAACACAGACGGTCTGGATCAGTAGGCCTATTTACATACAGAATAGTAGTTATTCCTTCCAAACATAATACTTCACAGCCGGTCTGGATCAGTAGGCCTATTTACATACAGATTAGTAGTTATTTCTCCCAAACGTAATACAACACAGACGGTGTGGAGCAGTAGGGCTGTTTACATACAGAATAGTAGTTATTTCCTCCAAACGTAATACAACAATGATGGTCTGGATCAGTAGGCCTGTTTACATACAGATTAGTAGTTATTTATTCCAAACGTAATACAACACCGACGGTCTGGATCAGTAGGGCTATTTACATACAGAATAGTAGTTATTTCTTCCAAACGTAATACAACAATGATGGTCTGGATCAGTAGGGCTGTTTACATACAGAATAGTAGTTATTTCTTCCAAACGTAATACAACAATGATGGTCTGGATCAGTAGGCCTGTTTACATACAGATTAGAAGTTATTTCTTCCAAACGTAATACAACACAGACGGTCTGGATCAGTAGGCCTGTTTACATACAGAACAGTAGTTATTTCTTCCAAACGTAATACTACACAGACGGTCTGGATCAGTAGGCCTGTTTACATACAGAATAGTAGTTATTTCTTCCAAACATAATTCTACACAGACGGTCTGGATCAGTAGGCCTGTTTACATACAGAACGGTAGTCATTTATTCCAAACGTAATACTACACAGACGGTCTGGATCAGTAGGCCTGTTTACATACAGAATAGTAGTTATTTCTTCCAAACATAATACTACACAGACGGTCTGGATCAGTAGGCCTGTTTACATACAGGATAGTAGTTATTTCTTCCAAACATAATACTACACAGACGGTCTGGATCAGTAGGCCTGTTTACATACAGAACGGTAGTTATTTCTTCCAAACGTAATACTACACAGACGGTCTGGATCAGTAGGCCTGTTTACATACAGATTAGTAGTTATTTCTTCCAAACGTAATACTACACAGACGGTCTGGATCAGTGGGACTGTTTACATACAGAACAGAAGTTATTCCTTCCAAACGTAATACAACACAGACGGTCGGGATCAGTAGCCCTGTTTACATACAGAATAGTAGTTATTTCTTCCAAACGTAATACAACAGAGATAGTCTGGATCAGTAGGCCTATTTACATCCAGAACGGTAGTTATTTTTTCCAAATTTAATACAACAGAGATGGTCTGGAACAGTAGGCCTATTTACATACAGAACGGTAGTTATTTCTTCGAAACATAATACAACGCAGACGGTCTAGATCAGTAGGCCTGTTTACATACAGAATAGTAGTTATTTCTTCCAAACGTAATACAACACAGACGGTCTGGATCAGTAGGCCTATTTACATACAGAACAGTAGTTATTTCTTCCAAACGTAATACAACACAGACGGTCTGGATCAGTAGGCCTATTTACATACAGAATAGTAGTTATTTCTTCCAAACGTAATACTACACAGACGGTCTGGATCAGTAGGCCTATTTACATACAGATTAGTAGTTATTTCTTCCAAACGTAATACAACACAGACGGTGTGGATCAGTAGGGCTGTTTACATACAGAATAGTAGTTATTTCTTCCAAACGTAATACAACAATGATGGTCTGGATCAGTAGGCCTGTTTACATACAGATTAGTAGTTATTTCTTCCAAACGTAATACAACACCGACGGTCTGGATCAGTAGGGCTATTTACATACAGATTAGTAGTTATTTCTTCCAAACGTAATACAACACAGACGGTCCGGATCAGTAGGCCTGTTTACATACAGAACAGTTGTTATTTCTTCCAAACGTAATACTACACAGACGGTCTGGATCAGTAGGCCTGTTTACATACAGAACAGTGGTTATTTTTTCCAAACGTAATACAACACAGACGGTCGGGATTAGAAGGCCTGTTTACATACAGAATAGTAGTTATTTCTTCCAAACATAATACTACACAGACGGTCTGGATCAGTAGGCCTGTTTACATACAGAACGGTAGTCATTTCTTCCAAACGTAATACTACACAGACGGTCTGGATTAGTAGGCCTGTTTACATACAGAATAGTAGTTATTTCTTCCAAACATAATACTACACAGACGGTCTGGATCAGTAGGCCTGTTTACATACAGAACAGTAGTTATTTCTTCCAAACGTAATACTACACAGACGGTCTGGATTAGTAGGCCTGTTTACATACAGAATAGTAGTTATTTCTTCCAAACATAATACTACACAGACGGTCTGGATCAGTAGGCCTGTTTACATACAGAACGGTAGTTATTTCTTCCAAACGTAATACTACACAGACGGTCTGGATCAGAAGGCCTATTTACATACAGAGTAGTAGTTACTCCTTCCAAACGTAATACTACACAGACGGTCTAGATCAGTAG
Organism: Meconema thalassinum; assembly: GCA_946902985.2. Lineage (NCBI taxonomy): Eukaryota > Metazoa > Arthropoda > Insecta > Orthoptera > Tettigoniidae > Meconema > Meconema thalassinum. The sequence goes on from OX336388.2 coordinate 41,348,748, forward strand.
GCCTATTTACATACAGAATAGTAGTTATTTCTTCCAAACGTAATACAACACAGACGGTCTGGATCAGTAGGCCTGTTTACATACAAAACAGTGTTTATTTCTTCCAAACGTAATACAACAGAGATGGTCTGGATCAGTAGGCCTATTTACATAAAGAATAGTAGTTATTTCTTCCAAACGTAACACAACACAGACGGTCTGGATCAGTAGGCCTGTTTACAAACAGAACAGTGGTTATTTCTTCCAAACGTAATAAAACACAGACGGTCTGGATCAGTAGGCCTATTTACATACAGAATAGTAGTTATTCCTTCCAAACATAATACTTCACAGACGGTCTGGATCAGTAGGCCTATTTACATACAGATTAGTAGTTATTTCTTCCAAACGTAATACAACACAGACGTTGTGGATCAGTAGGGCTGTTTACATACAGAACAGTAGTTATTTCCTCCAAACATAATACAACAGAGATGGTCTGGATCAGTAGGCCTATTTACATAAAGAATAGTAGTTATTTCTTCCAAACGTAACACACACAGACGGTCTGGATCAGTAGGCCTGTTTACAAACAGAACAGTGGTTATTTCTTCCAAACGTAATAAAACACAGACGGTCTGGATCAGTAGGCCTATTTACATACAGAATAGTAGTTATTCCTTCCAAACATAATACTTCACAGCCGGTCTGGATCAGTAGGCCTATTTACATACAGATTAGTAGTTATTTCTCCCAAACGTAATACAACACAGACGGTGTGGATCAGTAGGGCTGTTTACATACAGAATAGTAGTTATTTCCTCCAAACGTAATACAACAATGATGGTCTGGATCAGTAGGCCTGTTTACATACAGATTAGTAGTTATTTCTTCCAAACGTAATACAACACCGACGGTCTGGATCAGTAGGGCTATTTACATACAGAATAGTAGTTATTTCTTCCAAACGTAATACAACAATGATGGTCTGGATCAGTAGGGCTGTTTACATACAGAATAGTAGTTATTTCTTCCAAACGTAATACAACAATGATGGTCTGGATCAGTAGGCCTGTTTACATACAGATTAGAAGTTATTTCTTCCAAACGTAATACAACACAGACGGTCTGGATCAGTAGGCCTGTTTACATACAGAACAGTAGTTATTTCTTCCAAACGTAATACTACACAGACGGTCTGGATCAGTAGGCCTGTTTACATACAGAATAGTAGTTATTTCTTCCAAACATAATTCTACACAGACGGTCTGGATCAGTAGGCCTGTTTACATACAGAACGGTAGTCATTTATTCCAAACGTAATACTACACAGACGATCTGGATCAGTAGGCCTGTTTACATACAGAATAGTAGTTATTTCTTCCAAACATAATACTACACAGACGGTCTGGATCAGTAGGCCTGTTTACATACAGGATAGTAGTTATTTCTTCCAAACATAATACTACACAGACGGTCTGGATCAGTAGGCCTGTTTACATACAGAACGGTAGTTATTTCTTCCAAACGTAATACTACACAGACGGTCTGGATCAGTAGGCCTGTTTACATACAGATTAGTAGTTATTTCTTCCAAACGTAATACTACACAGACGGTCTAGATCAGTGGGACTGTTTACATACAGAACAGAAGTTATTCCTTCCAAACGTAATACAACACAGACGGTCGGGATCAGTAGCCCTGTTTACATACAGAATATTAGTTATTTCTTCCAAACGTAATACAACAGAGATAGTCTGGATCAGTAGGCCTATTTACATCCAGAACGGTAGTTATTTTTTCCAAACGTAATACTACACAGACGGTCTGTATCAGTAGGCCTATTTACATACAGAATATTAGTTATTTCTTCCAAACCTAATACAACAGAGATGGTCTGGATCAGTAGGCCTATTTACATACAGGACGGTAGTTATTTCTTCCAAACCTAATACAGCACTGATGTTCTAGATCGATAGGCCTGTTTACATACAGGATAGTAGTTATTTCTTCCAAACGTAATACAACACAGACGGTCTGGATCAGTAGGCCTATTTACATACAGAACAGTAGTTATTTCTTCCAAACGTAATACAACAGAGATGGTCTGGATCAGTAGGCCTATTTACATACAGAATGGTAGTTATTTCTTCCAAACATAATACAACAGAGATGGTCTGGATCAGTAGGCCTATTTACATACAGAATGGTAGTTATTTCTTCCAAACGTAATACAACACAGACGGTCTAGAACAGTAGGCCTATTTACATACAGAATAGTAATTATTTCTTCCAAACATAATACAACAGTGATGGTCTGGATCAGTAGGCCTATTTACATACAGAATGGTAGTTATTTCTTCCAAACGTAATACAACACAGACGGTCTGGATCAGTAGGCCTATTTACATACAGAAAAGTAGTTATTTCTTCCAAACGTAATACAACACAGACGGTCTAGAACAGTAGGCCTATTTACATACAGAATAGTAATTATTTCTTCCAAACATAATACAACAGAGATGGTCTGGATCAGTAGGCCTATTTACATACAGAATGGTAGTTATTTCTTCCAAACGTAATACAACACAGACGGTCTGGATCAGTAGGCCTATTTACATACTGAACAGTAGTTATTTTTTCCAAACGTAATACAACACAGACGGTCTGGATCAGTAGACCTATTTACATACAGAACAGTAGTTATTTCTTCCAAACGTAATACAACACAGACGGTCTGGATCAGTAGGCCTATTTACATACTGAACAGTAGTTATTTCTTCCAAACGTAATACTACACAGACGGTCTGGATCAGTAGGCCTATTTACATACAGAACAGTAGTTATTTCTTCCAAACGTAACACAACAGGGATGGTCTGGATCAGTAGGCCTATTTACATACAGAACAGTAGTTATTTCTTCCAAACGTAATACAACACAGACGGTCTGGATCAGTAGGCCTATTTACATACTGAACAGTAGTATTTTTTCCAAACGTAATACAACACAGACGGTCTGGATCAGTAGGCCTATTTACATACTGAACAGTAGTTATTTCTTCCAAACGTAATACAACACAGACGGTCTGGATCAGTAGGCCTATTTTCATACTGAACAGTAGTTATTTCTTCCAAACGTAATACTACACAGACGGTCTGGATCAGTAGGCCTATTTACATACAGAACGGTAGTTATTTTTCCAAACGTAATACTACACAGACGGTCTGGATCAGTAGGCCTATTTACATACAGAACAGTAGTTATTTCTTCCAAACGTAATAGAACAGAGATGGTCTGGATCAGTAGGCCTATTTACATACTGAACGGTAGTTATTTCTTCCAAACGTAACACAACAGAGATGGTCTGGATCAGTAGGCCTATTTACATACAGAACAGTAGTTATTCCTTCCAACCGTAATACAACACAGACGGTCTGGATCAGTAGGCCTATTTACATACAGAACAGTAGTTATTTCTTCCAAACGTAATAGAACAGAGATGGTCTGGATCAGTAGGCCTATTTACATACTGAACAGTAGTTATTTCTTCCAACCGTAATACTACACAGACGGTCTGGATCAGTAGGCATATTTACATACAGAACAGTAGTTATTTCTTCCAAACGTAATAGAACAGAGATGGTCTGGATCAGTAGGCCTATTTACATACTGAACGGTAGTTATTTCTTCCAAACGTAACACAACAGAGATGGTCTCGATCAGTAGGCCTATTTACATACAGAACAGTAGTTATTTCTTCCAAACGTAATACAACACAGACGGTCTGGATCAGTAGGCCTATTTACATACTGAACGGTAGTTATTTCTTCCAAACGTAACACAACAGAGATGGTCTGGATCAGTAGGCCTATTTACATACAGAACAGTAGTTATTTCTTCCAAACGTAATACAACACAGACGGTCTGGATCAGTAGGCCTATTTACATACAGAATAGTAGTTATTTCTTCCAAACGTAATAGAACAGAGACGGTCTGGATCGGTAGGCCTATTTACATACAGAACAGTAGTTATTTCTTCCAAACGTAATAGAACACAGACGGTCTGGATCAGTCGGCCTATTTACATACAGAATAGTAGTTATATCTTCCAAACGTAATACAACACAGACGGTCTGGATCAGTAGACCTATTTACATACAGAACGGTAGTTATTTTTCCAACCGTAATACAACACAGACGGTCTGGATCAGTAGGTCTTTTTACATACAGAACAGTAGTTATTTCTTCCAAACGTAATAGAACAGAGATGGTCTGGATCAGTAGGCCTATTTACATACTGAACGGTAGTTATTTCTTCCAAACGTAACACAACAGAGATGGTCTGGATCAGTAGGCCTATTTACATACAGAACAGTAGTTATTCCTTCCAACCGTAATACAACACAGACGGTCTAGATCAGTAGGCCTATTTACATACAGAATAGTAGTTATTTCTTCCAAACGTAATACAACACAGACGGTCTGGATCAGTAGGCCTATTTACATACAGAACGGTAGTTATTTTTCCAAACGTAATACTACACAGACGGTCTAGATGAGTAGGCCTATTTACATACAGAACAGTAGTTAATTCTTCCAAACGTAATAGAACAGAGATGGTCTGGATCGGTAGGCCTATTTACATACAGAACGGTAGTTATTTCTTCCAAACGTAATAGAACACAGACGGTCTGGATCAGTAGGCCTATTTACATACAGAACGGTAGTTATTTCTTCCAAACTTAATACTACACAGGCGGTCTAGATCAGTAGGCCAGTTTACATTAAGAATAGTAGTTATTTCTTCCAAAAGTAATACAACACAGACGGTCTGGATCGGTAGGCCTATTTACATACTGAACAGTAGTTATTTTTTCCAAACGTAATACAACACAGACGGTCTGGATCAGTAGGCCTATTTACATACAGAACAGTAGTTATTTCTTCCAAACGTAATAGAACACAGACGGTCTGGATCCGTCGGCCTATTTACATACAGAATAGTAGTTATTTTTTCCAAACGTAATACTACACAGACGGTCTGGATCAGTAGGCCTATTTACATACAGAGCAGTAGTTATTTCTTCCAAACGTAATACAACACAGACGGTCTGGATCAGTCGGCCTATTTACATACAGAATAGTAGTTATTTCTTATAAAACGTAATACAACACAGATGGTCTGGATCAGTAGGCCTATTTACATACAGAACGGTAGTTATTTCTTCCAAACTTAATACTACACAGGCGGTCTAGATCAGTAGGCCAGTTTACATTAAGAATAGTAGTTATTTCTTCCAAACGTAATACAACAGAGATGGTCTGGATCTGTAGGCCTATTTACATACAGAACGGTAGTAATTTTTTCCAAACGTAATACAACACAGACGGTCTGGATCAGTAGGCCTATTTACATACAGAATAGTAGTTATTTCTTCCAAACGTAATACTACACAGACGGTCTGGATCAGTAGGCCTGTTTACATACAGAATAGTAGTTATTTCTTCCAAACTTAATACAACAGAGATGGTCTGGAACAGTAGGCCTATTTACATACAGAACGGTAGTTATTTCTTCGAAACATAATATTACACAGACGGTCTAGATCAGTAGGCCTGTTTACATACAGAATAGTAGTTATTTTTTCCAAACGTAATACAACACAGACGGTCTGGATCAGTAGGCCTATTTACATACACAACAGTAGTTATTTCTTCCAAAACGTAATACAACACAGACGGTCTGGATCAGTAGGCCTATTTACATACAGAATAGTAGTTATTTCTTCCAAACGTAATACTACACAGACGGTCTGGATCAGTAGGCCTATTTACATACAGATTAGTAGTTATTTCTTCCAAACGTAATACAACACAGACGGTGTGGATCAGTAGGGCTGTTTACATACAGAATAGTAGTTATTTCTTCCAAACGTAATACAACAATGATGGTCTGGATCAGTAGGCCTGTTTACATACAGATTAGTAGTTATTTCTTCCAAACGTAATACAACACCGACGGTCTGGATCAGTAGGGCTATTTACATACAGATTAGTAGTTATTTCTTCCAAACGTAATACAACACAGACGGTCCGGATCAGTAGGCCTGTTAACATACAGAACAGTAGTTATTTCTTCCAAACGTAATACTACACAGACGGTCTGGATCAGTAGGCCTGTTTACATACAGAACAGTGGTTATTTTTTCCAAACGTAATACAACACAGACGGTCGGGATTAGTAGGCCTGTTTACATACAGAATAGTAGTTATTTCTTCCAAACATAATACTACACAGACGGTCTGGATCAGTAGGCCTGTTTACATACAGAACGGTAGTCATTTCTTCCAAACGTAATACTACACAGACGGTCTGGATAAGTAGGCCTATTTACATACAGAATAGTAGTTATTTCTTCCAAACATAATACTACACAGACGGTCTGGATCAGTAGGCCTGTTTACATACAGAACAGTAGTTATTTCTTCCAAACGTAATACTACACAGACGGTCTGGATTAGTGGGTCTGTTTACATACAGAATAGTAGTTATTTCTTCCAAACATAATACTACACAGACGGTCTGGATCAGTAGGCCTGTTTACATACAGAACGGTAGTTATTTCTTCCAAACGTAATACTACACAGACGGTCTGGATCAGAAGGCCTATTTACATACAGAATAGTAGTTACTTCTTCCAAACGTAATACTACACAGACGGTCTAGATCAGTAGGCCTATTTACATACAGAATAGTAGTTATTTCTTCCAAACGTAATACAACACAGACGGTCTGGATCAGTAGGCCTGTTTACATACAAAACAGTGTTTATTTCTTCCAAACGTAATACAACAGAGATGGTCTGGATCAGTAGGCCTATTTACATAAAGAATAGTAGTTATTTCTTCCAAACGTAACACAACACAGACGGTCTGGATCAGTAGGCCTGTTTACAAACAGAACAGTGGTTATTTCTTCCAAACGTAATAAAACACAGACGGTCTGGATCAGTAGGCCTATTTACATACAGAATAGTAGTTATTCCTTCCAAACATAATACTTCACAGACGGTCTGGATCAGTAGGCCTATTTACATACAGATTAGTAGTTATTTCTTCCAAACGTAATACAACACAGACGGTGTGGATCAGTAGGGCTGTTTACATACAGAACAGTAGTTATTTCCTCCAAACATAATACAACAGAGATGGTCTGGATCAGTAGGCCTATTTACATAAAGAATAGTAGTTATTTCTTCCAAACGTAACACACACAGACGGTCTGGATCAGTAGGCCTGTTTACAAACAGAACAGTGGTTATTTCTTCCAAACGTAATAACACACAGACGGTCTGGATCAGTAGGCCTATTAACATACAGAATAGAAGTTATTCCTTCCAAACATAATACTTCACAGACGGTCTGGATCAGTAGGCCTATTTACATACAGATTAGTAGTTATTTCTTCCAAACGTAATACAACACAGACGGTGCGGATCAGTAGGGCTGTTTACATACAGAATAGTAGTTATTTCTTCCAAACGTAATACAACAATGATGGTCTGGATCAGTAGGCCTGTTTACATACAGATTAGTAGTTATTTCTTCCTAACGTAATACAACACCGACGGTCTGGATCAGTAGGGCTATTTACATACAGAATAGTAGTTATTTCTTCCAAACGTAATACAACAATGATGGTCTGGATCAGTAGGGCTGTTTACATACAGAATAGTAGTTATTTCTTCCAAACGTAATACAATAATGATGGTCTGGGTCAGTAGGCCTGTTTACATACAGATTAGAAGTTACTTCTTCCAAACGTAATACAACACAGACGGTCTGGATCAGTAGGCCTGTTTACATACAGAACAGTAGTTATTTCTTCCAAACGTAATACTACACAGACGGTCTGGATCAGTAGGCCTGTTTACATACAGAATAGTAGTTATTTCTTCCAAACATAATACTACACAGACGGTCTGGATCAGTAGGCCTGTTTACATACAGAACGGTAGTCATTTCCTCCAAACGTAATACTACACAGACGGTCTGGATCAGTAGGCCTGTTTACATACAGAATAGTAGTTATTTCTTCCAAACATAATACTACACAGACGGTCTGGATCAGTAGGCCTGTTTACATACAGGATAGTAGTTATTTCTTCCAAACATAATACTACACAGACGGTCTGGATCAGTAGGCCTGTTTACATACAGAACGGTAGTTATTCCTTCCAAACGTAATACTACACAGACGGTCTGGATCAGTAGTCCTATTTACATACAGATTAGTAGTTATTTCTTCCAAACGTAATACTACACAGACGGTCTGGATCAGTAGGCCTGTTTACATACAGAATAGTAGTTATTTCTTCCAAACATAATACTACACAGACGGTCTGGATCAGTAGGCCTGTTTACATACAGAACGGTAGTTATTTCTTCCAAACGTAATACAACACAGACGGTCTGGATCAGTAGGCCTATTTACATACAGAATAGTAGTTATTTCTTCCAAACGTGATACAACACAGACGGTCTGGATCAGTAGGCCTGTTTACATACAGAACGGTAGTTATTTCTTCCAAACGTAATACAACACAGATGGTCTGGATCAGTAGGCCTGTTTACATACAGAACGGTAGTTATTTCTTCCAAACGTAATACAACACAGACGGTCTAGGTCAGTGGGCCTGTTTACATACAGATTAGTAGTTATTTCTTCCAAACGTAATACTACACAGACGGTCTGGATCAGTAGGCCTGTTTACGTACAGAATAGTAGTTATTTCTTCCAAACATAATACTACACAGACGGTCTGGATCAGTAGGCCTATTTACATACAGAATAGTAGTTATTTCTTCCAAACGTAATACAACACAGACGGTCTAGATCAGTAGCCCTATTTACATACAGAATAATATTTATTTCTTCCAAACGTAATACAACACAGACGGTCTGGATCAGTAGGCCTGTTTACATACAGAACGGTAGTTATTTCTTCCAAACGTAATACAACACAGACGGTCTAGATCAGTGGGCCTGTTTACATACTGAACAGTAGTTATTTCTTCCAAACGTAATACAACACAGACGGTCTAGATCAGTGGGCCTGTTTACATACAGAACGGTAGTTATTTCTTCCAAACGTAATTCAACACAGACGGTCTGGATCAGTGGGACTGTTTACATACAGAACAGAAGTTATTTCTTCCAAACGTAATACCACACAGACGGTCGGGGTCAGTAGCCCTGTTTACATACAGAATAGTAGTTATTTCTTCCAAACGTAATACAACAGAGATGGTCTGGATCAGTAGGCCTATTTACATACAGAACGGTAGTTATTTTTTCCAAACGTAATACTACACAGACGGTCTGGATCAGTAGGCCTATTTACATACAGAATATTAGTTATTTCTTCCAAACCTAATACAACAGAGATGGTCTGGATCAGTAGGCCTATTTACATACAGGACGGTAGTTATTTCTTCCAAACCTAATACAGCACAGATGTTCTAGATCGATAGGCCTGTTTACATACAGGATAGTAGTTATTTCTTCCAAACGTAATACAACACAGACGGTCTGGATCAGTAGGCCTATTTACATACAGAATAGTAGTTATTTCTTCCAAACGTAATACAACAGAGATGGTCTGGATCAGTAGGCCTATTTGCATACAGAACAGTAGTTATTTCTTCCAAACGTAACACAACAGAGATGGTCTGGATCAGTAGGCCTATTTACATACAGAACAGTAGTTATTTCTTCCAAACGTAATACAACAGAGATGGTCTGGATCAGTAGGCCTATTTACATACAGAATGGTAGTTATTTCTTCCAAACATAATACAACAGAGATGGTCTGGATCAGTAGGCCTATCTACATACAGAATGGTAGTTATTTCTTCAAAACGTAATACAACACAGACGGTCTAGAACAGTAGGCCTATTTACATACAGAATAGTAATTATTTCTTCCAAACATAATACAACAGAGATGGTCTGGATCAGTAGGCCTATTTACATACAGAATGGTAGTTATTTCTTCCAAACGTAATACAACACAGACGGTCTGGATCAGTAGGCCTATTTACATACCGAATAGTAGTTATTTCTTCCAAACGTAATACAACACAGACGGTCTAGAACAGTAGGCCTATTTACATACAGAATAGTAATTATTTCTTCCAAACATAATACAACAGAGATGGTCTGGATCAGTAGGCCTATTTACATACAGAATGTTAGTTATTTCTTCCAAACGTAATACAACACAGACGGTCTGGATCAGTAGGCCTATTTACATACTGAACAGTAGTTATTTTTTCCAAACGTAATACAACACAGACGGTCTGGATCAGTAGACCTATTTACATACAGAACAGTAGTTATTTCTTCCAAACGTAATACAACACAGACGGTCTGGATCAGTAGGCCTATTTACATACTGAACAGTAGTTATTTCTTCCAAACGTAATACTACACAGACGGTCTGGATCAGTAGGCCTATTTACATACAGAACAGTAGTTATTTCTTCCAAACGTAACACAACAGAGATGGTCTGGATCAGTAGGCCTATTTACATACAGAACAGTAGTTATTTCTTCCAAACGTAATACAACACAGACGGTCTGGATCAGTAGGCCTATTTACATACTGAACAGTAGTTATTTTTTCCAAACGTAATACAACACCGACGGTCTGGATCAGTAGGCCTATTTACATACTGAACAGTAGTTATTTCTTCCAAACGTAATACAACACAGACGGTCTGGATCAGTAGGCCTATTTACATACTGAACAGTAGTTATTTCTTCCAAACGTAATACTACACAGACGGTCTGGATCAGTAGGCCTATTTACATACAGAACGGTAGTTATTTTTCCAAACGTAATACTACACAGACGGTCTGGATCAGTAGGCCTATTTACATACAGAACAGTAGTTATTTCTTCCAAACGTAATAGAACAGAGATGGTCTGGATCAGTAGGCCTATTTACATACTGAACGGTAGTTATTTCTTCCAAACGTAACACAACAGAGATGGTCTGGATCAGTCGGCCTATTTACATACAGAATAGTAGTTATTTCTTATAAAACATAATACAACACAGATGGTCTGGATCAGTAGTCCTATTTACATACAGAACGGTAGTTATTTCTTCCAAACTTAATACTGCACAGGCGGTCTAGATCAGTAGGCCAGTTTACATTAAGAATAGTAGTTATTTCTTCCAAACGTAATACAACAGAGATGGTCTGGATCTGTAGGCCTATTTACATACAGAACGGTAGTAATTTTTTCCAAACGTAATACAACACGGACGGTCTGGATCAGTAGGCCTATTTACATACAGAATAGTAGTTATTTCTTCCAAACGTAATACTACACAGACGGTCTGGATCAGTAGGCCTGTTTACATACAGAATAGTAGTTATTTCTTCCAAACGTAATACAACAATGATGGTCTGGATCAGTAGGCCTATTTACATACAGAACAGTAGTTATTTCTTCCAAACGTAATACAACACAGACGGTCTGGATCAGTAGGCCTATTTACATACAGAATAGTAGTTATTTCTTCCAAACGTAATACTACACAGACGGTCTGGATCAGTAGGCCTATTTACATACAGATTAGTAGTTATTTCTTCCAAACGTAATACAACACAGACGGTGTGGATCAGTAGGGCTGTTTACATACAGAATAGTAGTTATTTCTTCCAAACGTAATACAACAATGATGGTCTGGATCAGTAGGCCTGTTTACATACAGATTAGTAGTTATTTCTTCCAAACGTAATACAACACCGACGGTCTGGATCAGTAGGGCTATTTACATACAGATTAGTAGTTATTTCTTCCAAACGTAATACAACACAGACGGTCCGGATCAGTAGGCCTGTTTACATACAGAACAGTAGTTATTTCTTCCAAACGTAATACTACACAGACGGTCTGGATCAGTAGGCCTGTTTACATACAGAACAGTGGTTATTTTTTCCAAACGTAATACAACACAGACGGTCGTGATTAGTAGGCCTGTTTACATACAGAATAGTAGTTATTTCTTCCAAACATAATACTACACAGACGGTCTGGATCAGTAGGCCTGTTTACATACAGAACGGTAGTCATTTCTTCCAAACGTAATACTACACAGACGGTCTGGATTAGTAGGCCTGTTTACATACAGAATAGTAGTTATTTCTTCCAAACATAATACTACACAGACGGTCTGGATAAGTAGGCCTGTTTACATACAGAACAGTAGTTATTTCTTCCAAACGTAATACTACACAGACGGTCTGGATTAGTAGGCCTGTTTACATACAGAATAGTAGTTATTTCTTCCAAACATAATACTACACAGACGGTCTGGATCAGTAGGCCTGTTTACATACAGAACGGTAGTTATTTCTTCCAAACGTAATACTACACAGACGGTCTGGATCAGAAGGCCTATTTACATACAGAATAGTAGTTACTTCTTCCAAACGTAATACTACACAGACGTTCTAGATCAGTAGGCCTATTTACATACAGAATAGTAGTTATTTCTTCCAAACGTAATACAACACAGACGGTCTGGATCAGTAGGCCTGTTTACATACAAAACAGTGTTTATTTCTTCCAAACGTAATACAACAGAGATGGTCTGGATCAGTAGGCCTTTTTACATAAAGAATAGTAGTTATTTCTTCCAAACGTAACACAACACAGACGGTCTGGATCACTAGGCCTGTTTACAAACAGAACAGTGGTTATTTCTTCCAAACGTAATAAAACACAGACGGTCTGGATCAGTAGGCCTATTTACATACAGAATAGTAGTTATTCCTTCCAAACATAATACTTCACAGACGGTCTGGATCAGTAGGCCTATTTACATACAGATTAGTAGTTATTTCTTCCAAACGTAATACAACACAGACGGTGTGGATCAGTAGGGCTGTTTACATACAGAACAGTAGTTATTTCTTCCAAACGTAATACAACAATGATGGTCTGGATCAGTAGGCCTGTTTACATACAGATTAGTAGTTATTTCTTCCAAACGTAACACACACAGACGGTCTGGATCAGTAGGCCTGTTTAAAAACAGAACAGTGGTTATTTCTTCCAAACGTAATAACACACAGACGGTCTGGATCAGTAGGCCTATTTACATACAGAATAGAAGTTATTCCTTCCAAACATAATACTTCACAGACGGTCTGGATCAGTAGGCCTATTTACATACAGATTAGTAGTTATTTCTTCCAAACGTAATACAACACAGACGGTGTGGATCAGTAGGGCTGTTTACATACAGAATAGTAGTTATTTCTTCCAAACGTAATACAACAATGATGGTCTGGATCAGTAGGCCTGTTTACATACAGATTAGTAGTTATTTCTTCCTAACGTAATACAACACCGACGGTCTGGATCAGTAGGGCTATTTACATACAGAATAGTAGTTATTTCTTCCAAACGTAATACAACAATGATGGTCTGGATCAGTAGGGCTGTTTACATACAGAATAGTAGTTATTTCTTCCAAACGTAATACAACAATGTTGGTCTGGGTCAGTAGGCCTGTTTACATACAGATTAGAAGTTACTTCTTCCAAACGTAATACAACACAGACGGTCTGGATCAGTAGGCCTGTTTACATACAGAACAGTAGTTATTTCTTCCAAACGTAATACTACACAGACGGTCTGGATCATTAGGCCTGTTTACATACAGAATAGTAGTTATTTCTTCCAAACATAATACTACACAGACGGTCTGGATCAGTAGGCCTGTTTACATACAGAACGGTAGTCATTTCTTCCAAACGTAATACTACACAGACGGTCTGGATCAGTAGGCCTGATTACATACAGAATAGTAGTTATTTCTTCCAAACATAATACTACACAGACGGTCTGGATCAGTAGGCCTGTTTACATACAGGATAGTAGTTATTTCTTCCAAACATAATACTACACAGACGGTCTGGATCAGTAGGCCTGTTTACATACAGAACGGTAGTTATTCCTTCCAAACGTAATACTACACAGACGGTCTGGATCAGTAGTCCTATTTACATACAGATTAGTAGTTATTTCTTCCAAACGTAATACTACACAGACGGTCTGGATCACTAGGCCTGTTTACATACAGAATAGTAGTTATTTCTTCCAAACATAATACTACACAGACGGTCTGGATCAGTAGGCCTGTTTACATACAGAACGGTAGTTATTTCTTCCAAACGTAATACAACACAGACGGTCTGGATCAGTAGGCCTATTTACATACAGAATAGTAGTTATTTCTTCCAAACGTGATACAACACAGACGGTCTGGATCAGTAGGCCTGTTTACATACAGAACGGTAGTTATTTCTTCCAAACGTAATACAACACAGATGGTCTGGATCAGTAGGCCTGTTTACATACAGAACGGTAGTTATTTCTTCCAAACGTAATACAACACAGACGGTCTAGATCAGTGGGCCTGTTTACATACAGATTAGTAGTTATTTCTTCCAAACGTAATACTACACAGACGGTCTGGATCAGTAGGCCTGTTTACATACAGAATAGTAGTTATTTCTTCCAAACATAATACTACACAGACGGTCTGGTTCAGTAGGCCTATTTACATACAGAATAGTAGTTATTTCTTCCAAACGTAATACAACACAGACGGTCTAGATCAGTAGCCCTAATTACATACAGAATAATATTTATTTCTTCCAAACGTAATACAACACAGACGGTCTGGATCAGTAGGCCTGTTTACATACAGAACGGTAGTTATTTCTTCCAAACGTAATACAACACAGACGGTCTAGATCAGTGGGCCTGTTTACATACAGAACGGTAGTTATTTCTTCCAAACGTAATACAACACAGACGGTCTGGATCAGTGGGACTGTTTACATACAGAACAGAAGTTATTTCTTCCAAACGTAATACAACAGAGATGGTCTGGATCAGTAGGCCTATTTACATACAGAATGGTAGTTATTTCTTCCAAACATAATACAACAGAGATGGTCTGGATCAGTAGGCCTATCTACATACAGAATGGTAGTTATTTCTTCCAAACGTAATACAACACAGACGGTCTAGAACAGTAGGCCTATTTACATACAGAATAGTAATTATTTCTTCCAAACATAATACAACAGAGATGGTCTGGATCAGTAGGCCTATTTACATACAGAATGGTAGTTATTTCTTCCAAACGTAATACAACACAGACGGTCTGGATCAGTAGGCCTATTTACATACCGAATAGTAGTTTTTTCTTCCAAACGTAATACAACACAGACGGTCTAGAACAGTAGGCCTATTTACATACAGAATAGTAATTATTTCTTCCAAACATAATACAACAGAGATGGTCTGGATCAGTAGGCCTATTTACATACAGAATGTTAGTTATTTCTTCCAAACGTAATACAACACAGACGGTCTGGATCAGTAGGCCTATTTACATACTGAACAGTAGTTATTTTTTCCAAACGTAATACAACACAGACGGTCTGGATCAGTAGACCTATTTACATACAGAACAGTAGTTATTTCTTCCAAACGTAATACAACACAGACGGTCTGGATCAGTAGGCCTATTTACATACTGAACAGTAGTTATTTCTTCCAAACGTAATACTACACAGACGGTCTGGATCAGTAGGCCTATTTACATACAGAACAGTAGTTATTTCTTCCAAACGTAACACAACAGAGATGGTCTGGATCAGTAGGCCTATTTACATACAGAACAGTAGTTATTTCTTCCAAACGTAATACAACACAGACGGTCTGGATCAGTAGGCCTATTTACGTACTGAACAGTAGTTATTTTTTCCAAACGTAATACAACACCGACGGTCTGGATCAGTAGGCCTATTTACATACTGAACAGTAGTTCTTTCTTCCAAACGTAATACAACACAGACGGTCTGGATCAGTAGGCCTATTTACATACTGAACAGTAGTTATTTCTTCCAAACGTAATACTACACAGACGGTCTGGATCAGTAGGCCTATTTACATACAGAACGGTAGTTATTTTTCCAAACGTAATACTACACAGACGGTCTGGATCAGTAGGCCTATTTACATACAGAACAGTAGTTATTTCTTCCAAACGTAATAGAACAGAGATGGTCTGGATCAGTAGGCCTATTTACATACTGAACGGTAGTTATTTCTTCCAAACGTAACACAACAGAGATGGTCTGGATCAGTCGGCCTATTTACATACAGAATAGTAGTTATTTCTTATAAAACGTAATACAACACAGATGGTCTGGATCAGTAGTCCTATTTACATACAGAACGGTAGTTATTTCTTCCAAACTTAATACTGCACAGGCGGTCTAGATCAGTAGGCCAGTTTACATTAAGAATAGTAGTTATTTCTTCCAAACGTAATACAACAGAGATGGTCTGGATCTGTAGGCCTATTTACATACAGAACGGTAGTAATTTTTTCCAAACGTAATACAACACAGACGGTCTGGATCAGTAGGCCTATTTACATACAGAATAGTAGTTATTTCTTCCAAACGTAATACTACACAGACGGTCTGGATCAGTAGGCCTGTTTACATACAGAATAGTAGTTATTTCTTCCAAACTTAATACAACAGAGATGGTCTGGAACAGTAGGCCTATTTACATACAGAACGGTAGTTATTTCTTCGAAACATAATACAACACAGACGGTCTAGATCAGTAGGCCTGTTTACATACAGAATAGTAGTTATTTCTTCCAAACGTAATACAACAAAGACGGTCTGGATCAGTAGGCCTATTTACATACAGAACAGTAGTTATTTCTTCCAAACGTAATACAACACAGACGGTCTGGATCAGTAGGCCTATTTACATACAGAATAGTAGTTATTTCTTCCAAACGTAATACTACACAGACGGTCTGGATCAGTAGGCCTATTTACATACAGATTAGTAGTT
Source organism: Meconema thalassinum (assembly GCA_946902985.2). NCBI lineage: Eukaryota > Metazoa > Arthropoda > Insecta > Orthoptera > Tettigoniidae > Meconema > Meconema thalassinum. The sequence goes on from OX336388.2 coordinate 41,365,709, forward strand.
ATTTCTTCCAAACGTAATACAACACAGACGGTGTGGATCAGTAGGGCTGTTTACATACAGAATAGTAGTTATTTCTTCCAAACGTAATACAACAATGATGGTCTGGATCAGTAGGCCTGTTTACATACAGATTAGTAGTTATTTCTTCCAAACGTAATACAACACCGACGGTCTGGATCAGTAGGGCTATTTACATACAGATTAGTAGTTATTTCTTCCAAACGTAATACAACACAGACGGTCCGGATCAGTAGGCCTGTTTACATACAGAACAGTAGTTATTTCTTCCAAACGTAATACTACACAGACGGTCTGGATCAGTAGGCCTGTTTACATACAGAACAGTGGTTATTTTTTCCAAACGTAATACAACACAGACGGTCGGGATTAGTAGGCCTGTTTACATACAGAATAGTAGTTATTTCTTCCAAACATAATACTACACAGACGGTCTGGATCAGTAGGCCTGTTTACATACAGAACGGTAGTCATATCTTCCAAACGTAATACTACACAGACGGTCTGGATTAGTAGGCCTGTTTACATACAGAATAGTAGTTATTTCTTCCAAACATAATACTACACAGACGGTCTGGATCAGTAGGCCTGTTTACATACAGAACAGTAGTTATTTCTTCCAAACGTAATACTACACAGACGGTCTGGATTAGTAGGCCTGTTTACATACAGAATAGTAGTTATTTCTTCCAAACATAATACTACACAGACGGTCTGGATCAGTAGGCCTGTTTACATACAGAACGGTAGTTATTTCTTCCAAACGTAATACTACACAGACGGTCTGGATCAGAAGGCCTATTTACATACAGAATAGTAGTTATTTCTTCCAAACGTAATACTACACAGACGTTCTAGATCAGTAGGCCTATTTACATACAGAATAGTAGTTATTTCTTCCAAACGTAATACTACACAGACGGTCTGGATCAGAAGGCCTATTTACATACAGAATAGTAGTTACTTCTTCCAAACGTAATACTACACAGACGGTCTGGATCAGTAGGCCTGTTTACATACAAAACAGTGTTTATTTCTTCCAAACGTAATACAACAGAGATGGTCTGGATCAGTAGGCCTTTTTACATAAAGAATAGTAGTTATTTCTTCCAAACGTAACACAACACAGACGGTCTGCATCACTAGGCCTGTTTACAAACAGAACAGTGGTTATTTCTTCCAAACGTAATAAAACACAGACGGTCTGGATCAGTAGGCCTATTTACATACAGAATAGTAGTTATTCCTTCCAAACATAATACTTCACAGACGGTCTGGATCAGTAGGCCTATTTACATACAGATTAGTAGTTATTTCTTCCAAACGTAATACAACACAGACGGTGTGGATCAGTAGGGCTGTTTACATACAGAACAGTAGTTATTTCTTCCAAACGTAATACAACAATGATGGTCTGGATCAGTAGGCCTGTTTACATACAGATTAGTAGTTATTTCTTCCAAACGTAACACACACAGACGGTCTGGATCAGTAGGCCTGTTTAAAAACAGAACAGTGGTTATTTCTTCCAAACGTAATAACACACAGACGGTCTGGATCAGTAGGCCTATTTACATACAGAATAGAAGTTATTCCTTCCAAACATAATACTTCACAGACGGTCTGGATCAGTAGGCCTATTTACATACAGATTAGTAGTTATTTCTTCCAAACGTAATACAACACAGACGGTGTGGATCAGTAGGGCTGTTTACATACAGAATAGTAGTTATTTCTTCCAAACGTAATACAACAATGATGGTCTGGATCAGTAGGCCTGTTTACATACAGATTAGTAGTTATTTCTTCCTAACGTAATACAACACCGACGGTCTGGATCAGTAGGGCTATTTACATACAGAATAGTAGTTATTTCTTCCAAACGTAATACAACAATGATGGTCTGGATCAGTAGGGCTGTTTACATACAGAATAGTAGTTATTTCTTCCAAACGTAATACAACAATGTTGGTCTGGGTCAGTAGGCCTGTTTACATACAGATTAGAAGTTACTTCTTCCAAACGTAATACAACACAGACGGTCTGGATCAGTAGGCCTGTTTACATACAGAACAGTAGTTATTTCTTCCAAACGTAATACTACACAGACGGTCTGGATCATTAGGCCTGTTTACATACAGAATAGTAGTTATTTCTTCCAAACATAATACTACACAGACGGTCTGGATCAGTAGGCCTGTTTACATACAGAACGGTAGTCATTTCTTCCAAACGTAATACTACACAGACGGTCTGGATCAGTAGGCCTGTTTACATACAGAATAGTAGTTATTTCTTCCAAACATAATACTACACAGACGGTCTGGATCAGTAGGCCTGTTTACATACAGGATAGTAGTTATTTCTTCCAAACATAATACTACACAGACGGTCTGGATCAGTAGGCCTGTTTACATACAGAACGGTAGTTATTCCTTCCAAACGTAATACTACACAGACGGTCTGGATCAGTAGTCCTATTTACATACAGATTAGTAGTTATTTCTTCCAAACGTAATACTACACAGACGGTCTGGATCACTAGGCCTGTTTACATACAGAATAGTAGTTATTTCTTCCAAACATAATACTACACAGACGGTCTGGATCAGTAGGCCTGTTTACATACAGAACGGTAGTTATTTCTTCCAAACGTAATACAACACAGACGGTCTGGATCAGTAGGCCTATTTACATACAGAATAGTAGTTATTTCTTCCAAACGTGATACAACACAGACGGTCTGGATCAGTAGGCCTGTTTACATACAGAACGGTAGTTATTTCTTCCAAACGTAATACAACACAGATGGTCTGGATCAGTAGGCCTGTTTACATACAGAACGGTAGTTATTTCTTCCAAACGTAATACAACACAGACGGTCTAGATCAGTGGGCCTGTTTACATACAGATTAGTAGTTATTTCTTCCAAACGTAATACTACACAGACGGTCTGGATCAGTAGGCCTGTTTACATACAGAATAGTAGTTATTTCTTCCAAACATAATACTACACAGACGGTCTGGTTCAGTAGGCCTATTTACATACAGAATAGTAGTTATTTCTTCCAAACGTAATACAACACAGACGGTCTAGATCAGTAGCCCTATTTACATACAGAATAATATTTATTTCTTCCAAACGTAATACAACACAGACGGTCTGGATCAGTAGGCCTGTTTACATACAGAACGGTAGTTATTTCTTCCAAACGTAATACAACACAGACGGTCTAGATCAGTGGGCCTGTTTACATACTGAACAGTAGTTATTTCTTCCAAACGTAATACAACACAGACGGTCTAGATCAGTGGGCCTGTTTACATACAGAACGGTAGTTATTTCTTCCAAACGAAATACAACACAGACGGTCTGGATCAGTGGGACTGTTTACATACAGAACAGAAGTTATTTCTTCCAAACGTAATACCACACAGACGGTCGGGGTCAGTAGCCCTGTTTACATACAGAATAGTAGTTATTTCTTCCAAACGTAATACAACAGAGATGGTCTGGATCAGTAGGCCTATTTACATACAGAACGGTAGTTATTTTTTCCAAACGTAATACTACACAGACGGTCTGGATCAGTAGGCCTATTTACATACAGAATATTAGTTATTTCTTCCAAACCTAATACAACAGAGATGGTCTGGATCAGTAGGCCTATTTACATACAGGACGGTAGTTATTTCTTCCAAACCTAATACAGCACAGATGTTCTAGATCGATAGGCCTGTTTACATACAGGATAGTAGTTATTTCTTCCAAACGTAATACAACACAGACGGTCTGGATCAGTAGGCCTATTTACATACAGAATAGTAGTTATTTCTTCCAAACGTAATACAACAGAGATGGTCTGGATCAGTAGGCCTATTTGCATACAGAACAGTAGTTATTTCTTCCAAACGTAACACAACAGAGATGGTCTGGATCAGTAGGCCTATTTACATACAGAACAGTAGTTATTTCTTCCAAACGTAATACAACAGAGATGGTCTGGATCAGTAGGCCTATTTACATACAGAATAGTAATTATTTCTTCCAAACATAATACAACAGAGATGGTCTGGATCAGTAGGCCTATTTACATACAGAATGGTAGTTATTTCTTCCAAACGTAATACAACACAGACGGTCTGGATCAGTAGGCCTAATTACATACCGAATAGTAGTTATTTCTTCCAAACGTAATACAACACAGACGGTCTAGAACAGTAGGCCTATTTACATACAGAATAGTAATTATTTCTTCCAAACATAATACAACAGAGATGGTCTGGATCAGTAGGCCTATTTACATACAGAATGTTAGTTATTTCTTCCAAACGTAATACAACACAGACGGTCTGGATCAGTAGGCCTATTTACATACTGAACAGTAGTTATTTTTTCCAAACGTAATACAACACAGACGGTCTGGATCAGTAGACCTATTTACATACATAACAGTAGTTATTTCTTCCAAACGTAATACAACACAGACGGTCTGAATCAGTAGGCCTATTTACATACTGAACAGTAGTTATTTCTTCCAAACGTAATACTACACAGACGGTCTGGATCAGTAGGCCTATTTACATACAGAACAGTAGTTATTTCTTCCAAACGTAACACAACAGAGATGGTCTGGATCAGTAGGCCTATTTACATACAGAACAGTAGTTATTTCTTCCAAACGTAATACAACACAGACGGTCTGGGTCAGTAGGCCTATTTACATACTGAACGGTAGTTATTTTTTCCAAACGTAATACAACACAGACGGTCTGGATCAGTAGGCCTATTTACATACTGAACAGTAGTTATTTCTTCCAAACGTAATACAACACAGACGGTCTGGATCAGTAGGCCTATTTACATACTGAACAGTAGTTATTTCTTCCAAACGTAATACTACACAGACGGTCTGGATCAGTAGGCCTATTTACATACAGAACGGTAGTTATTTTTCCAAACGTAATACTACACAGACGGACTGGATCAGTAGGCCTATTTACATACAGAACAGTAGTTATTTCTTCCAAACGTAATAGAACAGAGATGGTCTGGATCAGTAGGCCTATTTACATACTGAACGGTAGTTATTTCTTCCAAACGTAACACAACAGAGATGGTCTGGATCAGTAGGCCTATTTACATACAGAACAAAAGTTATTCCTTCCAACCGTAATACAACACAGACGGTCTGGATCAGTAGGCCTATTTACATACAGAACAGTAGATATTTCTTCCAAACGTAATAGAACAGAGATGGTCTGGATCAGTAGGCCTATTTACATACTGAACAGTAATTATTTCTTCCAACCGTAATACTACACAGACGGTCTGGATCAGTAGGCCTATTTACATACAGAACAGTAGTTATTTCTTCCAAACGTAATAGAACAGAGATGGTCTGGATCAGTAGGCCTATTTACATACTGAACGGTAGTTATTTCTTCCAAACGTAACACAACAGAGATGGTCTGGATCAGTAGGCCTATTTACATACAGAACAGTAGTTATTTCTTCCAAACGTAATACAACACAGACGGTCTGGATCAGTAGGCCTATTTACATACAGAACGGTAGTTATTTTTCCAAACGTAATACTACACAGACGGTCTAGATCAGTAGGCCTATTTACATACAGAATAGTATTTATTTCTTCCAAACGTAATAGAACAGAGACGGTCTAGATTGGTAGGCCTATTTACATACAGAACAGTAGTTATTTCTTCCAAACGTAATAGAACACAGACGGTCTGGATCAGTCGGCCTATTTACATACAGAATAGTAGTTATTTCTTCCAAACGTAATACAACACAGACGGTCTGGATCAGTAGACCTATTTACATTCAGAACGGTAGTTATTTTTCCAACCGTAATACAACACAGACGGTCTGGATCAGTAGGTCTTTTTACATACAGAACAGTAGTTATTTCTTCCAAACGTAATAGAACAGAGATGGACTGGATCAGTAGGCCTATTTACATACTGAACGGTAGTTATTTCTTCCAAACGTAACACAACAGAGATGGTCTGGATCAGTAGGTCTATTTACATACAGAACAGTAGTTATAACTTCCAACCGTAATACAACACAGACGGTCTAGATCAGTAGGCCTATTTACATACAGAATATTAGTTATTTCTTCCAAACGTAATACAACACAGACGGTCTGGATCAGTAGGCCTATTTACATACAGAACGGTAGTTATTTTTCCAAACGTAATACTACACAGACGGTCTAGATCAGTAGGCCTATTTACATACAGAACAGTAGTTATTTCTTCCAAACGTAATAGAACAGAGACGGTCTGGATCGGTAGGCCTATTTACATACAGAACGGTAGTTATTTCTTCCAAACGTAATAGAACACAGACGGTCTGGATCAGTAGGCCTATTTACATACAGAACGGTAGTTATTTCTTCCAAACTTAATACTACACAGGCGGTCTGGATCAGTAGGCCTATTTACATACAGAGCAGTAGTTATTTCTTCCAAACGTAATACAACACAGACGGTCTGGATCAGTCGGCCTATTTACATACAGATTAGTAGTTATTTCTTATAAAACGTAATACAACACAGATGGTCTGGATCAGTAGGCCTATTTACATACAGAACGGTAGTTATTTCTTCCAAACATAATACAACAGAGATGGTCTGGATCAGTAGGCCTATTTACATACAGAATGGTATTTATTTCTTCCAAACATAATACAACAGAGATGGTCTGGATCAGTAGGCCTATTTACATACAGAATGGTAGTTATTTCTTCCAAACGTAATACAACACAGCCGGTCTAGAACAGTAGGCCTATTTACATACAGAATAGTAATTATTTCATTCAAACATAATACAACAGAGATGGTCTGGATCAGTAGGCCTATTTACATACAGAATGGTAGTTATTTCTTCCAAACGTAATACAACACAGACGGTCTGGATCAGTAGGCCTAATTACATACCGAATAGTAGTTATTTCTTCCAAACGTAATACAACACAGACGGTCTAGAACAGTAGGCCTATTTACATACAGAATAGTAATTATTTCTTCCAAACATAATACAACAGAGATGGTCTGGATCAGTAGGCCTATTTACATACAGAATGTTAGTTATTTCTTCCAAACGTAATACAACACAGACGGTCTGGATCAGTAGGCCTATTTACATACTGAACAGTAGTTATTTTTTCCAAACGTAATACAACACAGACGGTCTGGATCAGTAGACCTATTTACATACATAACAGTAGTTATTTCTTCCAAACGTAATACAACACAGACGGTCTGAATCAGTAGGCCTATTTACATACTGAACAGTAGTTATTTCTTCCAAACGTAATACTACACAGACGGTCTGGATCAGTAGGCCTATTTACATACAGAACAGTAGTTATTTCTTCCAAACGTAACACAACAGAGATGGTCTGGATCAGTAGGCCTATTTACATACAGAACAGTAGTTATTTCTTCCAAACGTAATACAACACAGACGGTCTGGGTCAGTAGGCCTATTTACATACTGAACGGTAGTTATTTTTTCCAAACGTAATACAACACAGACGGTCTGGATCAGTAGGCCTATTTACATACTGAACAGTAGTTATTTCTTCCAAACGTAATACAACACAGACGGTCTGGATCAGTAGGCCTATTTACATACTGAACAGTAGTTATTTCTTCCAAACGTAATACTACACAGACGGTCTGGATCAGTAGGCCTATTTACATACAGAACGGTAGTTATTTTTCCAAACGTAATACTACACAGACGGACTGGATCAGTAGGCCTATTTACATACAGAACAGTAGTTATTTCTTCCAAACGTAATAGAACAGAGATGGTCTGGATCAGTAGGCCTATTTACATACTGAACGGTAGTTATTTCTTCCAAACGTAACACAACAGAGATGGTCTGGATCAGTAGGCCTATTTACATACAGAACAAAAGTTATTCCTTCCAACCGTAATACAACACAGACGGTCTGGATCAGTAGGCCTATTTACGTACAGAACAGTAGATATTTCTTCCAAACGTAATAGAACAGAGATGGTCTGGATCAGTAGGCCTATTTACATACTGAACAGTAATTATTTCTTCCAACCGTAATACTACACAGACGGTCTGGATCAGTAGGCCTATTTACATACAGAACAGTAGTTATTTCTTCCGAACGTAATAGAACAGAGATGGTCTGGATCAGTAGGCCTATTTACATACTGAACGGTAGTTATTTCTTCCAAACGTAACACAACAGAGATGGTCTGGATCAGTAGGCCTATTTACATACAGAACAGTAGTTATTTCTTCCAAACGTAATACAACACAGACGGTCTGGATCAGTAGGCCTATTTACATACAGAACGGTAGTTATTTTTCCAAACGTAATACTACACAGACGGTCTAGATCAGTAGGCCTATTTACATACAGAATAGTATTTATTTCTTCCAAACGTAATAGAACAGAGACGGTCTAGATTGGTAGGCCTATTTACATACAGAACAGTAGTTATTTCTTCCAAACGTAATAAAACACAGACGGTCTGGATCAGTCGGCCTATTTACATACAGAATAGTAGTTATTTCTTCCAAACGTAATACAACACAGACGGTCTGCATCAGTAGACCTATTTACATTCAGAACGGTAGTTATTTTTCCAACCGTAATACAACACAGACGGTCTGGATCAGTAGGTCTTTTTACATACAGAACAGTAGTTATTTCTTCCAAACGTAATAGAACAGAGATGGACTGGATCAGTAGGCCTATTTACATACTGAACGGTAGTTATTTCTTCCAAACGTAACACAACAGAGATGGTCTGGATCAGTAGGTCTATTTACATACAGAACAGTAGTTATAACTTCCAACCGTAATACAACACAGACGGTCTAGATCAGTAGGCCTATTTACATACAGAATATTAGTTATTTCTTCCAAACGTAATACAACACAGACGGTCTGGATCAGTAGGCCTATTTACATACAGAACGGTAGTTATTTTTCCAAACGTAATACTACACAGACGGTCTAGATCAGTAGGTCTATTTACATACAGAACAGTAGTTATTTCTTCCAAACGTAATAGAACAGAGACGGTCTGGATCGGTAGGCCTATTTACATACAGAACGGTAGTTATTTCTTCCAAACGTAATAGAACACAGACGGTCTGGATCAGTAGGCCTATTTACATACAGAACGGTAGTTATTTCTTCCAAACTTAATACTACACAGGCGGTCTGGATCAGTAGGCCTATTTACATACAGAGCAGTAGTTATTTCTTCCAAACGTAATACAACACAGACGGTCTGGATCAGTCGGCCTATTTACATACAGATTAGTAGTTATTTCTTATAAAACGTAATACAACACAGATGGTCTGGATCAGTAGGCCTATTTACATACAGAACGGTAGTTATTTCTTCCAAACTTAATACTACACAGGCGGTCTAGATCAGTAGGCCAGTTTACATTAAGAATAGTAGTTATTTCTTCCAACGTAATACAACAGAGATGGTCTGGATCTGTAGGCCTATTTACATACATAACGGTAGTAATTTTTTCCAAACGTAATACAACACAGACGGTCTGGATCAGTAGGCCTATTTACATACAGAATAGTAGTTATTTCTTCCAAACGTAATACTACACAGACGGTCTGGATCAGTAGGCCTGTTTACATACAGAATAGTAGTTATTTCTTCCAAACTTAATACAAAAGAGATGGTCTGGATCAGTAGGCCTATTTACATACAGAACGGTAGTTATTTCTTCGAAACATAATTCAACACAGACGGTCTAGATCAGTAGGCCTGTTTACATACAGAATAGTAGTTATTTCTTCCAAACGTAATACAACACAGACGGTCTGGATCAGTAGGCCATTTACATACAGAACAGTAGTTATTTCTTCCAAACGTAATACAACACAGACGGTCTGGATCAGTAGGCCTATTTACATACAGAATAGTAGTTATTTCTTCCAAACGTAATACTACACAGACGGTCTGGATCAGTAGCCCTGTTTACATACCGAACGGAAGTTATTTCTTCCAAACGTAATACAACACAGACGGTCTGGATCAGTAGGCCTGTTTACAAACAGAACAGTGGTTATTTCTTCCAAACGTAATACAACACAGACGGTCTGGATCAGTAGGCCTATTTACATACAGAATAGTAGTTATTCCTTCCAAACATAATACTTCACAGACGGTCTGGATCAGTAGGCCTATTTACATACAGATTAGTAGTTATTTCTTCCAAACGTAATACAACACAGACGGTGTGGATCAGTAGGGCTGTTTACATACAGAATAGTAGTTATTTCTTCCAAACGTAATACAACAATGATGGTCTGGATCAGTAGGCCTGTTTACATACAGATTAGTAGTTATTTCTTCCAAACGTAATACAACACCGACGGTCTGGATCAGTAGGGCTATTTAAATACAGATTAGTAGTTATTTCTTCCAAACGTAATACAACACAGACGGTCCGGATCAGTAGGCCTGTTTACATACAGAACAGTATTTATTTCTTCCAAACGTAATACTACACAGACGGTCTGGATCAGTAGGCCTGTTTACATACAGAACAGTGGTTATTTCTTCCAAACGTAATACAACACAGACGGTCGGGATTAGTAGGCCCGTTTACATACAGAATAGTAGTTATTTCTTCCAAACATAATACTACACAGACGGTCTGGATCAGTAGGCCTGTTTACATACAGAACGGTAGTCATTTCTTCCAAACGTAATACTACACAGACGGTCTGGATTAGTAGTCCTGTTTACATACAGAATAGTAGTTATTTATTCCAAACATAATACTACACAGACGGTCTGGATCAGTAGGCCTGTTTACATACAGAACAGTAGTTATTTCTTCCAAACGTAATACTACACAGACGGTCTGGATTAGTAGGCCTGTTTACATACAGAATAGTAGTTATTTCTTCCAAACATAATACTACACAGACGGTCTGGATCAGTAGGCCTGTTTACATACAGAACGGTAGTTATTTCTTCCAAACGTAATACAACACAGACGGTCTGGATCAGTAGGCCAGTTTACATACAGAACGGTAGTCATTTCTTCCAAACGTAATACTACACAGACGGTCTGGATCAGTAGGCCTGTTTACATACAGAACAGTGGTTATTTCTTCCAATCGTAATACAACACAGATGGTCTGGATCAGTAGGCCTGTTTACATACAGAATAGTAGTTATTTCTTCCAAACGTAATACAACACAGACGGTCTGGATCAGTAGGCCTGTTTACATACAGAACGGCAGTCATTTCTTCCAAACGTAATACTACACAGACGGTCTGGATCAGAAGGCCTATTTACATACAGAATAGTAGTTACTTCTTCCAAACGTAATACGACACAGACGGTCTAGATCAGTAGGCCTATTTACATACAGAATAGTAGTTATTTCTTCCAAACGTGATACAACACAGACGGTCTGGATCAGTAGGCCTGTTTACATACAGAACGGTAGTTATTTCTTCCAAACGTAATACAACACAGATGGTCTGGATCAGTAGACCTATTTACATACAGAACGGTAGTTATTTCTTCCAAACGTAATACAACACAGACGGTCTGGATCAGTAGGCCTATTTACATACAGATTAGTAGTTATTCCTTCCAAACGTAATACAACACAGACGGTCTGGATCAGTAGGTCTGTTTACATACAGAACGGTAGTTATTTCTTCCAAACGTAATACAACACAGACGGTCTAGATCAGTGGGCATGTTTACATACTGAACAGTAGTTATTTCTTCCAAACGTAATACTACACAGACAGTCTGGATCAGTAGGCCTATTTACATACAGATTAGTAGTTATTCCTTCCAAAAGTAATACAACACAGACGGTCTGGATCAGTAGGCCTATTTACATACAGATTAGTAGTTATTCCTTCCAAACGTAATACAACACAGACGGTCTGGATCAGTAGGCCTGTTTACATACAGAACGGTAGTTATTTCTTCCAAACGTAATACAACACGGACGGTCTGGATCAGTAGGCCTATTTACATACAGATTAGTAGTTATTCCTTCCAAACGTAATACAACACAGACGGTCTGGATCAGTGGGCATGTTTACATACTGAACGGTAGTTATTTCTTCCAAACGTGATACAACACAGACGGTCTGGATCAGTAGGCCTATTTACATACAGAACGGTAGTTATTTCTTCCAAACGTAATACAACACAGACGGTCTGGATCAGTGGGACTGTTTACATACAGAACAGAAGTTATTTCTTCCAAACGTAATACAACACAGACGGTCGGGATCAGTAGCCCTGTTTACATATAGAATAGTAGTTATTTCTTCCAAACGTAATACAACAGAGATGGTCTGGATCAGTAGGCCTATTTACATACAGAACGGTAGTTATTTTTTCCAAACGTAATACTACACAGACGGTCTGGATCAGTAGGCCTATTTACATACAGAATATTAGTTATTTCTTCCAAACGTAATACAACAGATATGGTCTGGATCAGTAGGCCTATTTACATACAGGACGGTAGTTATTTCTTCCAAACCTAATACAGCACAGATGTTCTAGATCGATAGGCCTGTTGACATACAGGATAGTAGTTATTTCTTCCAAACGTAATACAACACAGACGGTCTGGATCAGTAGGCCTATTTACATACAGAATAGTAGTTATTTCTTCCAAACGTAATACAACACAGACGGTCTGGATCAGTAGGCCTATTTACATACAGAACAGTAGTTATTTCTTCCAAACGTAACACAACAGAGATGGTCTGGATCAGTAGGCCTATTTACATACAGAACAGTAGTTATTCCTTCCAAACGTAATACAACACAGACGGTCTAGATCAGTAGGCCTATTTACACAGAATAGTAGTTATTTCTTCCAAACGTAATACAAGACAGACGGTCTGGATCAGTAGGCCTATTTACATACAGAACAGTAGTTATTTCTTCCAAACGTAATACTACACAGACGGTCTGGATCAGTAGGCCTGTTTACATACAGAACAGTGGTTATTTCTTCCAAACGTAATACAACACAGACGGTCGGGATCAGTAGGCCTATTTACATACAGATTAGAAGTTATTTCTTCCAAACGTAATACAACACAGACGGTCTGGATCAGTAGGCCTATTTTCATACAGAACAGTAGTTATTTCTTCCAAACGTAATACTACACAGGCGGACTGGATCAGTAGGCCTGTTTACATACAGAACAGTGGTTATTTCTTCCAAAAGTAATACAACACAGACGGTCGGGATCAGTAGGCCTATTTAAATACAGATTAGAAGTTATTTCTTCCAAACGTAATACAACACAGACGGTCTGGATCAGTAGGCCTGTTTACATACAGAATAGTAGTTATTTCTTCCAAACATAATACTACACAGACGGTCTGGATCAGTAGGCCTGTTTACATACAGATTAGAAGTTATTTCTTCCAAACGTAATACTACACAGACGGTCTGGATTAGTAGGCCTGTTTACATACAGAATAGTAGTTATTTCTTCCAAACATAATACTACACAGACGGTCTGGATCAGTAGGCCTGTTTACGTACAGAACGGTAGTTATTTCTTCCAAACGTAATACAACACAGACGGTCTGGATCAGTAGGCCTATTTACATACAGAATAGTAGTTATTTCTTCCAAACGTGATACAACACAGACGGCCTGGATCAGTAGGCCTGTTTACATACAGAACGGTAGTTATTTCTTCCAAACGTAATACAACACAGATGGTCTGGATCAGTAGACCTATTTACATACAGAACGGTAGTTATTTCTTCCAAACGTAATACTACACAGGCGGTCTGGATCAGTAGGCCTGTTTACATACAGAACGGTAGTTATTTCTTCCAAACGTAATACAACACAGACGGTCTGGATCAGTAGGACTATTTACATACAGAATAGTAGTTATTTCTTCCAAACGTGATACAACACAGACGGTCTGGATCAGTAGGCCTGTTAACATACAGAACGGTAGTTATTTCTTCCAAACGTAATACAAGACAGATGGTCTGGATCAGTAGACCTATTTACATACAGAACGGTAGTTATTTCTTCCAAACGTAATACATCACAGACGGTCTGGATCAGTAGGCCTATTTACATACAGAATAGTAGTTATTCCTTCCAAACGTAATACAACACAGACGGTCTGGATCAGTAGGCCTATTTACATACAGAACGGTAGTCATTTCTTCCAAACGTAATACTACACAGACGGTCTGGATCAGTAGGCCTGTTTACATACAGAACGGTAGTTAATTCTTCCAAACGTAATACAACACAGACGGTCTGGATCAGTGGGTCTGTTTACATACAGAACAGAAGTTATTTCTTCCAAACGTAATACAACACAGACGGTCGGGATCAGTAGCCCTGTTTACATACAGAATAGTAGTTATTTCTTCCAAACGTAATACAACTCAGACGGTCTAGATCAGTGGGCATGTTTACATACTGAACATTAGTTATTTCTTCCAAACGTAATACTACACAGACAGTCTGGATCAGTAGGCCTATTTACATACAGATTAGTAGTTATTCCTTCCAAACGTAATACAACACAGACGGTTTGGATCAGTAGGCCTATTTACATACAGATTAGTAGTTATTTCTTCCAAACGTAATACAACACAGACGGTCTGGATCAGTAGGCCTGTTTACATACAGAACGGTAGTTATTTCTTCCAAACGTAATACAACACAGACGGTCTGGATCAGTAGGCCTATTTACATACAGATTAGTAGTTATTCCTTCCAAACGTAATACAACACAGACGGTCTGGATCAGTGGGCATGTTTACATACTGAACGGTAGTTATTTCTTCCAAACGTAACACAACAGAGATGGTCTGGATCTGTAGGCCTATTTACATACAGAACAGTAGTTATTTCTTCCAAACGTAATACAACACAGACGGTCTGGATCAGTAGGCCTATTTACATACAGAACGGTAGTTATTTTTCCAAACGTAATACTACACAGACGGTCTAGATCAGTAGGCCTATTTACATACAGAATAGTAGTTATTTCTTCCAAACGTAATACAACACAGACGGTCTGGATCAGTAGACCTATTTACATACAGAACGGTAGTTATTTTTCCAACCGTAATACAACACAGACGGTCTGGATCAGTAGGTCTTTTTACATACAGAACAGTAGTTATTTCTTCCAAACGTAATAGAACAGAGATGGACTGGATCAGTAGGCCTATTTACATACTGAACGGTAGTTATTTCTTCCAAACGTAACACAACAGAGATGGTCTGGATCAGTAGGCCTATTTACATACAGAACAGTAGTTATTCCTTCCAACCGTAATACAACACAGACGGTCTAGATCAGTAGGCCTATTTACATACAGAATAGTAGTTATTTCTTCCAAACGTAATACAACACAGACGGTCTGGATCAGTAGGCCTATTTACATACAGAACGGTAGTTATTTTTCCAAACGTAATACTACACAGACGGTCTAGATCAGTAGGCCTATTTACATACAGAACGGTAGTTATTTCTTCCAAACGTAATAGAACACAGACGGTCTGGATCAGTAGGCCTATTTACATACAGAATAGTAGTTATTTCTTCCAAACGTAATACAACACAGGTGGTCTGGATCAGTAGGCCTATTTACATACAGAGCAGTAGTTATTTCTTCCAAACGTAATACAACACAGACGGTCTGGATCAGTCGGCCTATTTACATACAGAATAGTAGTTATTTCTTATAAAACGTAATACAACACAGATGGTCTGGATCAGTAGGCCTATTTACATACAGAACGGTAGTTATTTCTTCCAAACTTAATACTACACAGGCGGTCTAGATCAGTAGGCCAGTTTACATTAAGAATAGTAGTTATTTCTTCCAACGTAATACAACAGAGATGGTCTGGATCTGTAGGCCTATTTGCATACAGAACGGTAGTAATTTTTTCCAAACGTAATACAACACAGACGGTCTGGATCAGTAGGCCTATTTACATACAGAATAGTAGTTATTTCTTCCAAACGTAATACTACACAGACGGTCTGGATCAGTAGGCCTGTTTACATACAGAATAGTAGTTATTTCTTCCAAACTTAATACAAAAGAGATGGTCTGGATCAGTAGGCCTATTTACATACAGAACGGTAGTTATTTCTTCGAAACATAATACAACACAGACGGTCTAGATCAGTAGGCCTGTTTACATACAGAATAGTAGTTATTTCTTCCAAACGTAATACAACACAGACGGTCTGGATCAGTAGGCCTATTTACATACAGAACAGTAGTTATTTCTTCCAAACGTAATACAACACAGACGGTCTGGATCAGTAGGCCTATTTACATACAGAATAGTAGTTATTTCTTCCAAACATAATACTACACAGACGGTCTGGATCAGTTGCCCTGTTTACATACCGAACGGAAGTTATTTCTTCCAAACGTAATACAACACAGACGGTCTGGATCAGTAGGCCTGTTTACAAACAGAACAGTGGTTATTTCTTCCAAACGTAATAAAACACAGACGGTCTGGATCAGTAGGCCTATTTACATACAGAATAGTAGTTATTCCTTCCAAACATAATACTTCACAGACGGTCTGGATCAGTAGGCCTATTTACATACAGATTAGTAGTTATTTCTTCCAAACGTAATACAACACAGACGGTGTGGATCAGTAGGGCTGTTTACATACAGAATAGTAGTTATTTCTTCCAAACGTAATACAACAATGATGGTCTGGATCAGTAGGCCTGTTTACATACAGATTAGTAGTTATTTCTTCCAAACGTAATACAACACCGACGGTCTGGATCAGTAGGGCTATTTACATACAGATTAGTAGTTATTTCTTCCAAACGTAATACAACACAGACGGTCCGGATCAGTAGGCCTGTTTACATACAGAACAGTATTTATTTCTTCCAAACGTAATACTACACAGACGGTCTGGAGCAGTAGGCCTGTTTACATACAGAACAGTGGTTATTTCTTCCAAACGTAATACAACACAGACGGTCGGGATTAGTAGGCCTGTTTACATACAGAATAGTAGTTATTTATTCCAAACAAAATACTACACAGACGGTCTGGATCAGTAGGCCTGTTTACATACAGAACAGTAGTTATTTCTTCCAAACGTAATACTACACAGACGGTCTGGATTAGTAGGCCTGTTTACATACAGAATAGTAGTTATTTCTTCCAAACATAATACTACACAGACGGTCTGGATCAGTAGACCTGTTTACATACAGAACGGTAGTTATTTCTTCCAAACGTAATACAACACAGACGGTCTGGATCAGTAGGCCTGTTTACATACAGAACGGTAGTCATTTCTTCCAAACGTAATACTACACAGACGGTCTGGATCAGTAGGCCTGTTTACATACAGAACAGTAGTTATTTCTTCCAAACGTAATACAACACCGACGGTCTGGATCAGTAGGGCTATTTACATACAGATTAGTAGTTATTTCTTCCAAACGTAATACAACACAGATGGTCTGGATCAGTAGGCCTGTTTACATACAGAATAGTAGTTATTTCTTCCAAACGTAATACAACGCAGAAGGTCTGGATCAGTAGGCCTGTTTACATACAGAACGGTAGTCATTTCTTCCAAACGTAATACTACACAGACGGTCTGGATCAGAAGGCCTATTTACATACAGAATAGTAGTTATATCTTCCAAACGTAATACGACACAGACGGTCTAGATCAGTAGGCCTATTTACATACAGAATAGTAGTTATTTCTTCCAAACGTGATACAACACAGACGGTCTGGATCAGTAGGCCTGTTTACATACAGAACGGTAGTTATTTCTTCCAAACGTAATACAACACAGATGGTCTGGATCAGTAGACCTATTTACATACAGAACGGTAGTTATTTCTTCCAAACGTAATACAACACAGACGGTCTGGATCAGTAGGCCTATTTACATACAGATTAGTAGTTATTCCTTCCAAACGTAATACAACACAGACGGTCTGGATCAGTAGGTCTGTTTACATACAGAACGGTAGTTATTTCTTCCAAACGTAATACAACACAGACGGTCTAGATCAGTGGGCATGTTTACATACTGAACAGTAGTTATTTCTTCCAAACGTAATACTACACAGACAGTCTGGATCAGTAGGCCTATTTACATACAGATTAGTAGTTATTCCTTCCAAACGTAATACAACACAGACGGTCTGGATCAGTAGGCCTATTTACATACAGATTAGTAGTTATTCCTTCCAAACGTAATACAACACAGACGGTCTGGATCAGTAGGCCTATTTACATACAGAACGGTAGTTATTTCTTCCAAACGTAATACAACACGGACGGTCTGGATCAGTAGGCCTATTTACATACAGATTAGTAGTTATGCCTTCCAAACGTAATACAACACAGACGGTCTGGATCAGTGGGCATGTTTACATACTGAACGGTAGTTATTTCTTCCAAACGTGATACAACACAGACGGTCTGGATCAGTAGGCCTATTTACATACAGAACGGTAGTTATTTCTTCCAAACGTAATACAACACAGACGGTCTGGATCAGTGGGACTGTTTACATACAGAACAGAAGTTATTTCTTCCAAACGTAATACAACACAGACGGTCGGGATCAGTAGCCCTGTTTACATACAGAATAGTAGTTATTTCTTCCAAACGTAATACAACAGAGATGGTCTGGATCAGTGGGCCTATTTACATACAGAACGGTAGTTATTTTTTCCAAACGTAATACTACACAGACGGTCTGGATCAGTAGGCCTATTTACATACAGAATATTAGTTATTTCTTCCAAACGTAATACAACAGAGATGGTCTGGATCAGTAGGCCTATTTACATACAGGACGGTAGTTATTTCTTCCAAACCTAATACAGCACAGATGTTCTAGATCGATAGGCCTGTTGACATACAGGATATTAGTTATTTCTTCCAAACGTAATACAACACAGACGGTCTGGATCAGTAGGCCTATTTACATACAGAATAGTAGTTATTTCTTCCAAACGTAATACAACACAGACGGTCTGGATCAGTAGGCCTATTTACATACAGAACAGTAGTTATTTCTTCCAAACGTAACACAACAGAGATGGTCTGGATCAGTAGGCCTATTTACATACAGAACAGTAGTTATTCCTTCCAAACGTAATACAACACAGACGGTCTAGATCAGTAGGCCTATTTACACACAGAATAGTAGTTATTTCTTCCAAACGTAATACAAGACAGACGGTCTGGATCAGTAGGCCTATTTACATACAGAACAGTAGTTATTTCTTCCAAACGTAATACTACACAGACGGTCTGGATCAGTAGGCCTGTTTACATACAGAACAGTGGTTATTTCTTCCAAACGTAATACAACACAGACGGTCGGGATCAGTAGGCCTATTTACATACAGATTAGAAGTTATTTCTTCCAAACGTAATACAACACAGACGGTCTGGATCAGTAGGCCTATTTTCATACAGAACAGTAGTTATTTCTTCCAAACGTAATACTACACAGACGGTCTGGATCAGTAGGCCTGTTTACATACAGAACAGTGGTTATTTCTTCCAAAAGTAATACAACACAGACGGTCGGGATCAGTAGGCCTATTTACATACAGATTAGAAGTTATTTCTTCCAAACGTAATACTACACAGACGGTCTGGATTAGTAGGCCTGTTTACATACAGAATAGTAGTTATTTCTTCCAAACATAATACTACACAGACGGTCTGGATCAGTATGCCTGTTTACGTACAGAACGGTAGTTATTTCTTCCAAACGTAATACAACACAGACGGTCTGGATCAGTAGGCCTATTTACATACAGAATAGTAGTTATATCTTCCAAACGTGATACAACACAGACGGCCTGGATCAGTAGGCCTGTTTACATACAGAACGGTAGTTATTTCTTCCAAACGTAATACAACACAGATGGTCTGGATCAGTAGACTAATTTACATACAGAACGGTAGTTATTTCTTCCAAACGTAATACTACACAGACGGTCTGGATCAGTAGGCCTGTTTACATACAGAACGGTAGTTATTTCTTCCAAACGTAATACAACACAGACGGTCTGGATCAGTAGGCCTATTTACATACAGAATAGTAGTTATTTCTTCCAAACGTGATACAACACAGACGGTCTGGATCAGTAGGCCTGTTAACATACAGAACGGTAGTTATTTCTTCCAAACGTAATACAAGACAGATGGTCTGGATCAGTAGACCTATTTACATACAGAACGGTAGTTATTTCTTCCAAACGTAATACATCACAGACGGTCTGGATCAGTAGGCCTATTTACATACAGAATAGTAGTTATTCCTTCCAAACGTAATACAACACAGACGGTCTGGATCAGTAGGCCTATTTACATACAGAACGGTAGTCATTTCTTCCAAACGTAATACTACACAGACGGTCTGGATCAGTAGGCCTGTTTACATACAGAACGGTAGTTAATTCTTCCAAACGTAATACAACACAGACGGTCTGGATCAGTGGGTCTGTTTACATACAGAACAGAAGTTATTTCTTCCAAACGTAATACAACACAGACGGTCGGGATCAGTAGCCCTATTTACATACAGAATAGTAGTTATTTCTTCCAAACGTAATACAACACAGACGGTCTAGATCAGTGGGCATGTTTACATACTGAACAGTAGTTATTTCTACCAAACGTAATACTACACAGACAGTCTGGATCAGTAGGCCTATTTACATACAGATTAGTAGTTATTCTTTCCAAACGTAATACAACACAGACGGTCTGGATCAGTAGACCTATTTACATACAGATTAGTAGTTATTCCTTCCAAACGTAATACAAGACAGACGGTCTGGATCAGTAGGCCTGTTTACATACAGAACGGTAGTTATTTCTTCCAAACGTAATACAACACAGACGGTCTGGATCAGTAGGCCTATTTACATACAGATTAGTAGTTATTCCTTCCAAACGTAATACAACACAGACGGTCTGGATCAGTGGGCATGTTTACATACTGAACGGTAGTTATTTCTTCCAAACGTAACACAACAGAGATGGTCTGGATCAGTAGGCCTATTTTCATACAGAACAGTAGTTATTTCTTCCAATCGTAATACAACACAGACGGTCTGGATCAGTAGGCCTATTTACATACAGAACGGTAGTTATTTTTCCAAACGTAATACTACACAGACGGTCTAGATCAGTAGGCCTATTTACATACAGAATAGTAGTTATTTCTTCCAAACGTAATAGAACAGAGACGGTCTAGATTGGTAGGCCTATTTACATACAGAACAGTAGTTATTTCTTCCAAACGTAATAGAACACAGACGGTCTGGATCAGTCGGCCTATTTACATACAGAATAGTAGTTATTTCTTCCAAACGTAATACAACACAGACGGTCTGGATCAGTAGACCTATTTACATACAGAACGGTAGTTATTTTTCCAACCGTAATACAACACAGACGGTCTGGATCAGTAGGTCTTTTTACATACAGAACAGTAGTTATTTCTTCCAAACGTAATAGAACAGAGATGGACTGGATCAGTAGGCCTATTTACATACTGAACGGTAGTTATTTCTTCCAAACGTAACACAACAGAGATGGTCTGGATCAGTAGGCCTATTTACATACAGAACAGTAGTTATTCCTTCCAACCGTAATACAACACAGACGGTCTAGATCAGTAGGCCTATTTACATACAGAATAGTAGTTATTTCTTCCAAACGTAATACAACACAGACGGTCTGGATCAGTAGGCCTATTTACATACAGAACGGTAGTTATTTTTCCAAACGTAATACTACACAGACGGTCTAGATCAGTAGGCCTATTTACATACAGAACAGTAGTTATTTCTTCCAAACGTAATAGAACAGAGACGGTCTGGATCGGTAGGCCTATTTACATACAGAACGGTAGTTATTTCTTCCAAACGTAATAGAACACAGACGGTCTGGATCAGTAGGCCTATTTACATACAGAACGGTAGTTATTTCTTCCAAACTTAATACTACACAGGCGGTCTGGATCAGTAGGCCTATTTACATACAGAGCAGTAGTTATTTCTTCCAAACGTAATACAACACAGACGGTCTGGATCAGTCGGCCTATTTACATACAGAATAGTAGTTATTTCTTATAAAACGTAATACAACACAGATGGTCTGGATCAGTAGGCCTATTTACATACAGAACGGTAGTTATTTCTTCCAAACTTAATACTACACAGGCGGTCTAGATCAGTAGGCCAGTTTACATTAAGAATAGTAGTTATTTCTTCCAAACGTAATACAACAGAGATGGTCTGGATCTGTAGGCCTATTTACAAACAGAACGGTAGTAATTTTTTCCAAACGTAATACAACACAGACGGTCTGGATCAGTAGGCCTATTTACATACATAATAGTAGTTATTTCTTCCAAACGTAATACTACACAGACGGTCTGGATCAGTAGGCCTGTTTACATACAGAATAGTAGTTATTTCTTCCAAACTTAATACAACAGAGATGGTCTGGATCAGTAGGCCTATTTACATACAGAACGGTAGTTATTTCTTCGAAACATAATACAACACAGACGGTCTAGATCAGTAGGCCTGTTTAAATACATAATAGTAGTTATTTCTTCCAAACGTAATACAACACAGACGGTCTGGATCAGTAGGCCTATGTACATACAGAACAGTAGTTATTTCTTCCAAACGTAATACAACACAGACGGTCTGGATCAGTAGGCCTATTTACATACAGAATAGTAGTTATTTCTTCCAAACGTAATACTACACAGACGGTCTGGATCAGTAGCCCTGTTTACATACCGAACGGAATTTATTTCTTCCAAACGTAATACAACACAGACGGTCTGGATCAGTAGGCCTGTTTACAAACAGAACAGTGGTTATTTCTTCCAAACGTAATAAAACACAGACGGTCTGGATCAGTAGGCCTATTTACATACAGAATAGTAGTTATTCCTTCCAAACATAATACTTCACAGACGGTCTGGATCAGTAGGCCTATTTACATACAGATTAGTAGTTATTTCTTCCAAACGTAATACAACACAGACGGTGTGGATCAGTGGGGCTGTTTACATACAGAATAGTAGTTATTTCTTCCAAACGTAATACAACAATGATGGTCTGGATCAGTAGGCCTGTTTACATACAGATTAGTAGTTATTTCTTCCAAACGTAATACAACACCGACGGTCTGGATCAGTAGGGCTATTTACATACAGATTAGTAGTTATTTCTTCCAAACGTAATACAACACAGACGGTCCGGATCAGTAGGCCTGTTTACATACAGAACAGTAGTTATTTCTTCCAAACGTAATACTACACTGACGGTCTGGATCAGTAGGCCTGTTTACATACAGAACAGTGGTTATTTCTTCCAAACGTAATACAACACAGACGGTCGGGATTAGTAGGCCTGTTTACATACAGAATAGTAGTTATTTCTTCAAAACATAATACTACACAGACGGTCTGGATCAGTAGGCCTGTTTACATACAGATTAGAAGTTATTTCTTCCAAACGTAATACAAGACAGACGGTCTGGATCAGTAGGCCTATTTACATACAGATTAGAAGTTATTTCTTCCAAACGTAATACTACACAGACGGTCTGGATTAGTAGGCCTGTTTACATACAGAATAGTAGTTATTTCTTCCAAACATAATACTACACAGACGGTCTGGATCAGTAGGCCTGTTTACGTAGAGAACGGTAGTTATTTCTTCCAAACGTAATACAACACAGACGGTCTGGATCAGTAGGCCTATTTACATACAGAATAGTAGTTATTTCTTCCAAACGTGATACAACACAGACGGCCTGGATCAGTAGGCCTGTTTACATACAGAACGGTAGTTATTTCTTCCAAACGTAATACAACACAGATGGTCTGGATCAGTAGACCTATTTACATACAGAACGGTAGTTATTTCTTCCAAACGTAATACTACACAGACGGTCTGGATCAGTAGGCCTGTTTACATACAGAACGGTAGTTATTTCTTCCAAACGTAATACAACACAGACGGTCTGGATCAGTAGGCCTATTTACATACAGAATAGTAGTTATTTCTTCCAAACGTGATACAACACAGACGGTCTGGATCAGTAGGCCTGTTAACATACAGAACGGTAGTTATTTCTTCCAAACCTAATGCAAGACAGATGGTCTGGATCAGTAGACCTATTTACATAAAGAACGGTAGTTATTTCTTCCAAACGTAATACATCACAGACGGTCTGGATCAGTAGGCCTATTTACATACAGAATAGTAGTTATTCCTTCCAAACGTAATACAACACAGACGGTCTGGATCAGTAGGCCTATTTACATACAGAACGGTAGTCATTTCTTCCAAACGTAATACTACACAGACGGTCTGGATCAGTAGGCCTGTTTACATACAGAACGGTAGTTAATTCTTCCAAACGTAATACAACACAGACGGTCTGGATCAGTGGGTCTGTTTACATACAGAACAGAAGTTATTTCTTCCAAACGTAATACAACACAGACGGTCGGGATCAGTAGCCCTGTTTACATACAGAATAGTAGTTATTTCTTCCAAACGTAATACAACACAGACGGTCTAGATCAGTGGGCATGTTTACATACTGAACAGTAATTATTTCTACCAAACGTAATACTAAACAGACAGTCTGGATCAGTAGGCCTATTTACATACAGATTAGTAGTTATTCCTTCCAAACGTAATACAACACAGACGGTCTGGATCAGTAGGCCTATTTACATACAGATTAGTAGTTATTCCTTCCAAACGTAATACAACACAGACGGTCTGGATCAGTAGGCCTGTTTACATACAGAACGGTAGTTATTTCTTCCAAACGTAATACAACACAGACGGTCTGGATCAGTAGGCCTATTTACATACAGATTAGTAGTTATTCATTCCAAACGTAATACAACACAGACGGTCTGGATCAGTGGGCATGTTTACATACTGAACGGTAGTTATTTCTTCCAAACGTAACACAACAGAGATGGTCTGGATCAGTAGGCCTATTTACATACAGAACAGTAGTTATTTCTTCCAAACGTAATACAACACAGACGGTCTGGATCAGTAGGCCTATTTACATACAGAACGGTAGTTATTTTTCCAAACGTAATACTACACAGACGGTCTAGATCAGTAGGCCTATTTACATACAGAATAGTAGTTATTTCTTCCAAACGTAATAGAACAGAGACGGTCTAGATTGGTAGGCCTATTTACATACAGAACAGTAGTTATTTCTTCCAAACGTAATAGAACACAGACGGTCTGGATCAGTCGGCCTATTTACATACAGAATAGTAGTTATTTCTTCCAAACGTAATACAACACAGACGGTCTGGATCAGTAGACCTATTTACATACAGAACGGTAGTTATTTTTCCAACCGTAATACAACACAGACGGTCAGGATCAGTAGGTCTTTTTACATACAGAACAGTAGTTATTTCTTCCAAACGTAATAGAACAGAGATGGACTGGATCAGTAGGCCTATTTACATACTGAACGGTAGTTATTTCTTCCAAACGTAACACAACAGAGATGGTCTGGATCAGTAGGCCTATTTACATACAGAACAGTAGTTATTCCTTCCAACCGTAATACAACACAGACGGTCTAGATCAGTAGGCCTATTTACATACAGAATAGTAGTTATTTCTTCCAAACGTAATACAACACAGACGGTCTGGATCAGTAGGCCTATTTACATACAGAACGGTAGTTATTTTTCCAAACGTAATACTACACAGACGGTCTAGATCAGTAGGCCTATTTACATACAGAACAGTAGTTATTTCTTCCAAACGTAATAGAACAGAGACGGTCTGGATCGGTAGGCCTATTTACATACAGAACGGTAGTTATTTCTTCCAAACGTAATAGAACACAGACGGTCTGGATCAGTAGGCCTATTTACATACAGAACGGTAGTTATTTCTTCCAAACTTAATACTACACAGGCGGTCTGGATCAGTAGGCCTATTTACATACAGAGCAGTAGTTATTTCTTCCAAACGTAATACAACACAGACGGTCTGGATCAGTCGGCCTATTTACATACAGAATAGTAGTTATTTCTTATAAAACGTAATACAACACAGATGGTCTGGATCAGTAGGCCTATTTACATACAGAACGGTAGTTATTTCTTCCAAACTTAATACTACACAGGCGGTCTAGATCAGTAGGCCAGTTTACATTAAGAATAGTAGTTATTTCTTCCAAACGTAATACAACAGAGATGGTCTGGATCTGTAGGCCTATTTACAAACAGAACGGTAGTAATTTTTTCCAAACGTAATACAACACAGACGGTCTGGATCAGTAGGCCTATTTACATACATAATAGTAGTTATTTCTTCCAAACGTAATACTACACAGACGGTCTGGATCAGTAGGCCTGTTTACATACAGAATAGTAGTTATTTCTTCCAAACTTAATACAACAGAGATGGTCTGGATCAGTAGGCCTATTTACATACAGAACGGTAGTTATTTCTTCGAAACATAATACAACACAGACGGTCTAGATCAGTAGGCCTGTTTACATACAGAATAGTAGTTATTTCTTCCAAACGTAATACAACACAGACGGTCTGGATCAGTAGGCCTATGTACATACAGAACAGTAGTTATTTCTTCCAAACGTAATACAACACAGACGGTCTGGATCAGTAGGCCTATTTACATACAGAATAGTAGTTATTTCTTCCAAACGTAATACTACACAGACGGTCTGGATCAGTAGCCCTGTTTACATACCGAACGGAAGTTATTTCTTCCAAACGTAATACAACACAGACGGTCTGGATCAGTAGGCCTGTTTACAAACAGAACAGTGGTTATTTCTTCCAAACGTAATAAAACACAGACGGTCTGGATCAGTAGGCCTATTTACATACAGAATAGTAGTTATTCCTTCCAAACATAATACTTCACAGACGGTCTGGATCAGTAGGCCTATTTACATACAGATTAGTAGTTATTTCTTCCAAACGTAATACAACACAGACGGTGTGGATCAGTAGGGCTGTTTACATACAGAATAGTAGTTATTTCTTCCAAACGTAATACAACAATGATGGTCTGGATCAGTAGGCCTGTTTACATACAGATTAGTACTTATTTCTTCCAAACGTAATACAACACCGACGGTCTGGATCAGTAGGGCTATTTACATACAGATTAGTAGTTATTTCTTCCAAACGTAATACAACACAGACGGTCCGGATCAGTAGGCCTGTTTACATACAGAACAGTAGTTATTTCTTCCAAACGTAATACTACACAGACGGTCTGGATCAGTAGGCCTGTTTACATACAGAACAGTGGTTATTTCTTCCAAACGTAATACAACACAGACGGTCGGGATTAGTAGGCCTGTTTACATACAGAATAGTAGTTATTTCTTCCAAACATAATACTACACAGACGGTCTGGATCAGTAGGCCTGTTTACATACAGAACGGTAGTCATTTCTTCCAAACGTAATACTACACAGACGGTCTGGATTAGTAGGCCTGTTTACATACAGAATAGTAGTTATTTATTCCAAACATAATACTACACAGACGGTCTGGATCAGTAGGCCTGTTTACATACAGAACAGTAGTTATTCCTTCCAAACGTAATACTACACAGACGGTCTGGATTAGTAGGCCTGTTTACATACAGAATAGTAGTTATTTCTTCCAAACATAATACTACACAGACGGTCTGGATCAGTAGGCCTGTTTACATACAGAACGGTAGTTATTTCTTCCAAACGTAATACAACACAGACGGTCTGGATAAGTAGGCCTGTTTACATACAGAACAGTGGTTATTTCTTCCAAACGTAATACAACACAGATGGTCTGGATCAGTAGGCCTGTTTACATACAGAATAGTAGTTATTTCTTCCAAACGTAATACAACACAGACGGTCTGGATCAGTAGGCCTGTTTACATACAGAACGGTAGTCATTTCTTCCAAACGTGATACTACACAGACGGTCTGGATCAGAAGGCCTATTTACATACAGAATAGTAGTTACTTCTTCCAAACGTAATACGACACAGACGGTCTAGATCAGTAGGCCTATTTACATACAGAATAGTAGTTATTTCTTCCAAACGTGATACAACACAGACGGTCTGGATCAGTAGGCCTGTTTACATACAGAACGGTAGTTATTTCTTCCAAACGTAATACAACACAGATGGTCTGGATCAGTAGACCTATTTACATACAGAACGGTAGTTATTTCTTCCAAACGTAATACAACACAGACTGTCTGGATCAGTAGGCCTATTTACATACAGATTAGTAGTTATTCCTTCCAAACGTAATACAACACAGACGGTCTGGATCAGTAGGCCTGTTTACATACAGAACGGTAGTTATTTCTTCCAAACGTAATACAACACAGACGGTCTAGATCAGTGGGCATGTTTACATACTGAACAGTAGTTATTTCTTCCAAACGTAATACTACACAGACAGTCTGGATCAGTAGGCCTATTTACATACAGATTAGTAGTTATTCCTTCCAAACGTAATACAACACAGACGGTCTGGATCAGTAGGCCTATTTACATACAGATTAGTAGTTATTCCTTCCAAACGTAATACAACACAGACGGTCTGGATCAGTAGGCCTGTTTACATACAGAACGGTAGTTATTTCTTCCAAACGTAATACAACACGGACGGTCTGGATCAGTAGGCCTATTTACATACAGATTAGTAGTTATTCCTTCCAAACGTAATACAACACAGACGGTCTGGATCAGTGGGCATGTTTACATACTGAACGGTAGTTATTTTTTCCAAACGTGATACAACACAGACGGTCTGGATCAGTAGGCCTATTTACATACAGAACGGTAGTTATTTCTTCCAAACGTAATACAACACAGACGGTCTGGATCAGTGGGACTGTTTACTTACAGAACAGAAGTTATTTCTTCCAAACGTAATACAACACAGACGGTCGGGATCAGTAGCCCTGTTTACATACAGAATAGTAGTTATTTCTTCCAAACGTAATACAACAGAGATGGTCTGGATCAGTAGGCCTATTTACATACAGAACGGTAGTTATTTTTTCCAAACGTAATACTACACAGACGGTCTGGATCAGTAGGCCTATTTACATACAGAATATTAGTTATTTCTTCCAAACGTAATACAACAGAGATGGTCTGGATCAGTAGGCCTATTTACATACAGGACGGTAGTTATTTCTTCCAAACCTAATACAGCACAGATGTTCTAGATCGATAGGCCTGTTGACATACAGGATAGTAGTTATTTCTTCCAAACGTAATACAACACAGACGGTCTGGATCAGTGGGCCTATTTACATACAGAATAGTAGTTATTTCTTCCAAACGTAATACAACACAGACGGTCTGTATCAGTAGGCCTATTTACATACAGAACAGTAGTTATTTCTTCCAAACGTAACACAACAGAGATGGTCTGGATCAGTAGGCCTATTTACATACAGAACAGTAGTTATTCCTTCCAAACGTAATACAACACAGACGGTCTAGATCAGTAGGCCTATTTACACACAGAATAGTAGTTATTTCTTCCAAACGTAATACAAGACAGACGGTCTGGATCAGTACGCCTATTTACATACAGAACAGTAGTTATTTCTTCCAAACGTAATACAACACAGACGGTCTGGATCAGTAGGCCTGTTTACATACAGAACAGTGGTTATTTCTTCCAAACGTAATACAACACAGACGGTCGGGATCAGTAGGCCTATTTACATACAGATTAGAAGTTATTTCTTCCAAACGTAATACAACACAGACGGTCTGGATCAGTAGGCCTATTTTCATACAGAACAGTAGTTATTTCTTCCAAACGTAATACTACACAGACGGTCTGGATCAGTAGGCCTGTTTACATACAGAACAGTGGTTATTTCTTCCAAAAGTAATACAACACAGACGGTCGGGATCAGTAGGCCTATTTACATACAGATTAGAAGTTATTTCTTCCAAACGTAATACAACACAGACGGTCTGGATCAGTAGGCCTGTTTAAATACAGAATAGTAGTTATTTTTTCCAAACATAATACTACACAGACGGTCTGGATCAGTAGGCCTGTTTACATACAGATTAGAAGTTATTTCTTCCAAACGTAATACAAGACAGACGGTCTGGATCAGTAGGCCTATTTACATACAGATTAGAAGTTATTTCTTCCAAACGTAATACTACACAGACGGTCTGGATTAGTAGGCCTGTTTACATACAGAATAGTAGTTATTTCTTCCAAACATAATACTACACAGACGGTCTGGATCAGTAGGCCTGTTTACATACAGAACGGTAGTTATTTCTTCCAAACGTAATACAACACAGACGGTCTGGATCAGTAGGCCTATTTACATACAGAATAGTAGTTATTTCTTCCAAACGTGATACAACACAGACGGTCTGGATCAGTAGGCCTGTTTACATACAGAACGGTAGTTATTTCTTCCAAACGTAATACAACACAGATGGTCTGGATCAGTAGACCTATTTACATACAGAACGGTAGTTATTTCTTCCAAACGTAATACTACACAGACGGTCTGGATCAGTAGGCCTGTTTACATACAGAACGGTAGTTATTTCTTCCAAACGTAATACAACACAGACGGTCTGGATCAGTAGGCCTATTTACATACAGAATAGTAGTTATTTCTTCCAAACGTGATACAACACAGACGGTCTGGATCAGTAGGCCTGTTAACATACAGAACGGTAGTTATTTCTTCCAAACGTAATACAAGACAGATGGTCTGGATCAGTAGACCTATTTACATACAGAACGGTAGTTATTTCTTCCAAACGTAATACATCACAGACGGTCTGGATCAGTAGGCCTATTTACATACAGATTAGTAGTTATTCCTTCCAAACGTAATACAACACAGACGGTCTGGATCAGTAGGCCTATTTACATACAGAACGGTAGTCATTTCTTCCAAACGTAATACTACACAGACGGTCTGGATCAGTAGGCCTGTTTACATACAGAACGGTAGTTAATTCTTCCAAACGTAATACAACACAGACGGTCTGGATCAGTGGGTCTGCTTACATACAGAACAGAAGTTATTTCTTCCAAACGTAATACAACACAGACGGTCGGGATCAGTAGCCCTGTTTACATACAGAATAGTAGTTATTTCTTCCAAACGTAATACAACACAGACGGTCTAGATCAGTGGGCATGTTTACATACTGAACAGTAGTTATTTCTTCCAAACGTAATACTACACAGACAGTCGGGATCAGTAGCCCTGTTTACATACAGAATAGTAGTTATTTCTTCCAAACGTAATACAACACAGACGGTCTAGATCAGTAGGCCTATTTACATACAGATTAGTAGTTATTCCTTCCAAACGTAATACAACACAGACGGTCTGGATCAGTAGGCCTATTTACATACAGATTAGTAGTTATTCCTTCCAAACGTAATACAACACAGACGGTCTGGATCAGTAGGCCTGTTTACATACAGAAAGGTAGTTATTTCTTCCAAACGTAATACAACACAGACGGTCTGGATCAGTAGGCCTATTTACATACAGATTAGTAGTTATTCCTTCCAAACGTAATACAACACAGACGGTCTGGATCAGTGGGCATGTTTACATACTGAACGGTAGTTATTTCTTCCAAACGTGATACAACACAGACGGTCTGGATCAGTAGGCCTATTTACATACAGAACGGTAGTTATTTCTTCCAAACGTAATACAACACAGACGGTCTGGATCAGTGGGACTGTTTACATACAGAACAGAAGTTATTTCTTCCAAACGTAATACAACACAGACGGTCGGGATCAGTAGCCCTGTTTACATACAGAATAGTAGTTATTTTTTCCAAACGTAATACAACAGAGATGGTCTGGATCAGTAGGCCTATTTACATACAGAACGGTAGTTATTTTTTCCAAACGTAATACTACACAGACGGTCTGGATCAGTAGGCCTATTTACATACAGAATATTAGTTATTTCTTCCAAACGTAATACAACAGAGATGGTCTGGATCAGTAGGCCTATTTACATACAGGACGGTAGTTATTTCTTCCAAACCTAATACAGCACAGATGTTCTAGATCGATAGGCCTGTTGACATACAGGATAGTAGTTATTTCTTCCAAACGTAATACAACACAGACGGTCTGGATCAGTAGGCCTATTTACATACAGAATAGTAGTTATTTCTTCCAAACGTAATACAACACAGACGGTCTGGATCAGTAGGCCTATTTACATACAGAACAGTAGTTATTTCTTCCAAACGTAACACAACAGAGATGGTCTGGATCAGTAGGCCTATTTACATACAGAACAGTAGTTATTCCTTCCAAACGTAATACAACACAGACGGTCTAGATCAGTAGGCCTATTTACACACAGAATAGTAGTTATTTCTTCCAAACGTAATACAAGACAGACGTTCTGGATCAGTAGGCCTATTTACATACAGAACAGTAGTTATTTCTTCCAAACGTAATACTACACAGACGGTCTGGATCAGTAGGCCTGTTTACATACAGAACAGTGGTTATTTCTTCCAAATGTAATACAACACAGACGGTCGGGATCAGTAGGCCTATTTACATACAGATTAGAAGTTATTTCTTCCCAACGTAATACAACACAGACGGTCTGGATCAGTAGGCCTATTTTCATACAGAACAGTAGTTATTTCTTCCAAACGTAATACTACACAGACGGTCTGGATCAGTAGGCCTGTTTACATACAGAACAGTGGTTATTTCTTCCAAACGTAATACAACACAGACGGTCGGGATCAGTAGGCCTATTTACATACAGATTAGAAGTTATTTCTTCCAAACGTAATACAACACAGACGGTCTGGATCAGCAGGCCTGTTTACATACAGAATAGTAGTTATTTCTTCCAAACATAATACTACACAGACGGTCTGGATCAGTAGGCCTGTTTACATACAGATTAGAAGTTATTTCTTCCAAACGTAATACAAGACAGACGGTCTGGATCAGTAGGCCTATTTACATACAGATTAGAAGTTATTTCTTCCAAACGTAATACTACACAGACGGTCTGGATTAGTAGGCCTGTTTACATACAGAATAGTAGTTATTTCTTCCAAACATAATACTACACAGACGGTCTGGATCAGTAGGCCTGTTTACATACAGAACGGTAGTTATTTCTTCCAAACGTAATACAACACAGACGGTCTGGATCAGTAGGCCTATTAACATACAGAATAGTAGTTATTTCTTCCAAACGTGATACAACACAGACGGTCTGGATCAGTAGGCCTGTTTACATACAGAACGTTAGTTATATCTTCCAAACGTAATACAACAAAGATGGTCTGGATCAGTAGACCTATTTACATACAGAATAGTAGTTATTTCTTCCAATTGTGATACAACACAGACGGTCTGGATCAGTAGGCCTGTTTACATACAGAACGGTAGTTATTTCTTCCAAACGTAATACAACACAGATGGTCTGGATCAGTAGACCTATTTACATACAGAACGGTAGTTATTTCTTCCAAACGTAATACAACACAGACGGTCTGGATCAGTAGGCCTATTTACATACAGATTAGTAGTTATTCCTTCCAAACGTAATACAACACAGACGGTCTGGATCAGTAGGCCTATTTACATACAGAACGGTAGTCATTTCTTCCAAACGTAATACTACACAGACGGTCTGGATCAGTAGGCCTGTTTACATACAGAACGGTAGTTATTTCTTCCAAACGTAATACTACACAGACGGTCTGGATCAGTAGGCCTATTTACATACAGAATAGTAGTTATTTCTTCCAAACGTGATACAACACAGACGGTCTGGATCAGTAGGCCTATTTACATACAGAACGGTAGTTATTTCTTCCAAACGTAACACAACAGAGATGGTCTGGATCAGTAGGCCTATTTACATACAGAATAGTAGTTATTTCTTCCAAACGTAATACAACACAGACGGTCTGGATCAGTAGGCCTATTTACATACAGAATAGTAGTTATTTCTTCCAAACGTAATACAACACAGACGGTCTGGATCAGTAGGCCTATTTACATACAGAACAGTAGTTATTTCTTCCAAACGTAATACAACACTGACGGTCTGGATCAGTAGACCTATTTACATACAGAACGGTAGTTATTTTTCCAAACGTAATACTACAAAGACGGTCTGGATCAGTAGGCCTATTTACATACAGAACAGTAGTTATTTCTTCCAAACGTAATAGAACAGAGATGGTCTGGATCAGTAGGCCTATTTACATACTGAACGGTAGTTATTTTTTCCAAACGTAATACTACACAGACGGTCTGGATCAGTAGGCCTATTTACATACAGAATAGTAGTTATTTCTTCCAAACGTAATACAACACAGACGGTCTGGATCAGTAGGCCTATTTACATACAGAATAGTAGTTATTTCTTCCAAACGTAATACAACACAGACGGTCTGGATCAGTAGACCTATTTACATACAGAACGGTAGTTATGTTTCCAAACGTAATACAACACAGACGGTCTGGATCAGTAGGCCTATTTACATACAGAACGGTAGTTATTTCTTCCAAACCTAATAGAACAGAGATGGTCTGGATCAGTAGGCCTATTTACATACAGAATAGTAGTTATTTCTTCCAAACGTAATACAACAGAGAAGGTCTGGATCAGTAGGCCTATTTACATACAGAACGGTAGTTATTTCTTCCAATCGTAATACAACACAGACGGTCTGGATCAGTAGGCCTATTTACATACAGAGCAGTAGTTATTTCTTCCAAACGTAATACAACACAGACGGTCTGGATCAGTAGGCCTGTTTACATACAGAACGGTAGTCATTTCTTCCAAACGTAATACTACACAGACGGTCTGGATCAGTAGGCCTGTTTACATACAGAACAGTGGTTATTTCTTCCAAACGTAATACAACACAGATGGTCTGGATCAGTAGGCCTGTTTACATACAGAATAGTAGTTATTTCTTCCAAACGTAATACAACACAGACGGTCTGGATCAGTAGGCCAGTTTACATACAGAACGGTAGTCATTTCTTCCAAACGTAATACTACACAGACGGTCTGGATCAGTAGGCCTGTTGACATACAGAACAGTAGTTATTTCTTCCAAACGTAATACTACACAGACGGTCTGGATTAGTAGGCCTCTTTACATACAGAATAGTAGTTATTTCTTCCAAACATAATACTACACAGACGGTCTGGATCAGTAGGCCTGTTTACATACAGAACGGTAGTCATTTCTTCCAAACGTAATACTACACAGACGGTCTGGATTAGTAGGCCTGTTTACATACAGAATAGTAGTTATTTCTTCCAAACATAATACTACACAGACGGTCTGGATCAGTAGGCCTGTTTAAATACAGAACAGTAGTTATTTCTTCCAAACGTAATACTACGCAGACGGTCTGGATTAGTAGGCCTGTTTACATACAGAATAGTAGTTATTTCTTCCAAACATAATACTACACAGACGGTCTGGATCTGTAGGCCTGTTTACATACCGAACGGTAGTTATTTCTTCCAAACGTAATACAACACAGACGGTCTGGATCAGTAGGCCTGTTTACATACAGAACGGAAGTCATTTCTTCCAAACGTAATACTACACAGACGGTCTGGATCAGTAGGCCTGTTTACATACAGAACAGTGGTTATTTCTTCCAAACGTAATACAACACAGATGGTCTGGATCAGTAGGCCTGTTTACATACAGAATAGTAGTTATTTCTTCCAAACGTAATACAACACAGACGGTCTGGATCAGTAGGCCTATTTACATACAGAATAGTAGTTATTTCTTCCAAACGTAATACAACACAGACGGTCTGGATCAGTAGGCCTATTTACATACAGAACAGTAGTTATTTCTTCCAAACGTAATACAACACTGACGGTCTGGATCAGTAGACCTATTTACATACAGAACGGTAGTTATTTTTCCAAACGTAATACTACACAGACGGTCTGGATCAGTAGGCCTATTTACATACAGAACAGTAGTTATTTCTACCAAACGTAATAGAACAGAGATGGTCTGGATCAGTAGGCCTATTTACATACTGAACGGTAGTTATTTTTTCCAAACGTAATACTACACAGACGGTCTGGATCAGTAGGCCTATTTACATACAGAATAGTAGTTATTTCTTCCAAACGTAATACAACACAGACGGTCTGGATCAGTAGGCCTATTTACATACAGAATAGTAGTTATTTCTTCCAAACGTAATACAACACAGACGGTCTGGATCAGTAGACCTATTTACATACAGAACGGTAGTTATGTTTCCAAACGTAGTACAACACAGACGGTCTGGATCAGTAGGCCTATTTACATACAGAACGGTAGTTATTTCTTCCAAACGTAATAGAACAGAGATGGTCTGGATCAGTAGGCCTATTTACATACAGAATAGTAGTTATTTCTTCCAAACGTAATACAACAGAGAAGGTCTGGATCAGTAGGCCTATTTACATACAGAACGGTAGTTATTTCTTCCAATCGTAATACAACACAGACGGTCTGGATCAGTAGGCCTATTTACATACAGAGCAGTAGTTATTTCTTCCAAACGTAATACAACACAGACGGTCTGGATCAGTAGGCCTGTTTACATACAGAACGGTAGTCATTTCTTCCAAACGTAATACTACACAGACGGTCTGGATCAGTAGGCCTGTTTACATACAGAACAGTGGTTATTTCTTCCAAACGTAATACAACACAGATGGTCTGGATCAGTAGGCCTGTTTACATACAGAATAGTAGTTATTTCTTCCAAACGTAATACAACACAGACGGTCTGGATCAGTAGGCCAGTTTACATACAGAACGGTAGTCATTTCTTCCAAACGTAATACTACACAGACGGTCTGGATCAGTAGGCCTGTTTACATACAGAACAGTAGTTATTTTTTCCAAACGTAATACTACACAGACGGTCTGGATTAGTAGGCCTGTTTACATACAGAATAGTAGTTATTTCTTCCAAACATAATACTACACAGACGGTCTGGATCAGTAGGCCTGTTTACATACAGAACGGTAGTCATTTCTTCCAAACGTAATACTACACAGACGGTCTGGATTAGTAGGCCTGTTTACATACAGAATAGTAGTTATTTCTTCCAAACATAATACTACACAGACGGTCTGGATCAGTAGGCCTGTTTACATACAGAACAGTAGTTATTTCTTCCAAACGTAATACTACGCAGACGGTCTGGATTAGTAGGCCTGTTTACATACAGAATAGTAGTTATTTCTTCCAAACATAATACTACACAGACGGTCTGGATCTGTAGGCCTGTTTACATACCGAACGGTAGTTATTTCTTCCAAACGTAATACAACACAGACGGTCTGGATCAGTAGGCATGTTTACATACAGAACGGAAGTCATTTCTTCCAAACGTAATACTACACAGACGGTCTGGATCAGTAGGCCTGTTTACATACAGAACAGTGGTTATTTCTTCCAAACGTAATACAACACAGATGGTCTGGATCAGTAGGCCTGTTTACATACAGAATAGTAGTTATTTCTTCCAAACGTAATACAACACAGACGGTCTGGATCAGTAGGCCTGTTTACATACAGAACGGTAGTCATTTCTTCCAAACGTAATACTACACAGACGGTCTGGATCAGAAGGCCTATTTACATACAGAACAGTAGTTATTTCTTCCAAACGTAATACTACACAGACGGTCTAGATCAGTAGGCCTATTTACATACAGAATAGTAGTTATTTCTTCCAAACGTGATACAACACAGACGGTCTGGATCAGTAGGCCTGTTTACATACAGAACGGTAGTTATTTCTTCCAAACGTAATACAACACAGATGGTCTGGATCAGTAGACCTATTTACATACAGAACGGTAGTTATTTCTTCCAAACGTAATACAACACAGACGGTCTGGATCAGTAGGCCTATTTACATACAGATTAGTAGTTATTCCTTCCAAACGTAATACAACACAGACGGTCTGGATCAGTAGGCCTGTTTACATACAGAACGGTAGTTATTTCTTCCAAACGTAATACAACACAGACGGTCTAGATCAGTGGGCATGTTTACATACTGAACAGTAGTTATTTCTTCCAAACGTAATACTACACAGACAGTCTGGATCAGTAGCTCTATTTACATACAGAACGGTAGTTATTTCTTCCAAACATAATACAACACAGACGGTCTGGATCAGTGGGACTGTTTACATACAGAACAGAAGTTATTTCTTCCAAACGTAATACAACACAAACGGTCGGGATCAGTAGCCCTGGTTACATACAGAATAGTAGTTATTTCTTCCAAACGTAATACAACAGAGATGGTCTGGATCAGTAGGCCTGTTTACATACAGAACGGTAGTCATTTCTTCCAAACGTAATACTACACAGACGGTCTGGATCAGTAGGCCTGTTTACATACAGAACAGTGGTTATTTCTTCCAAACGTAATACAACACAGATGGTCTGGATCAGTAGGCCTGTTTACATACAGAATAGTAGTTATTTCTTCCAAACGTAATACAACACAGACGGTCTGGATCAGTAGGCCTGTTTACATACAGAACGGT
Source organism: Meconema thalassinum (assembly GCA_946902985.2). NCBI lineage: Eukaryota > Metazoa > Arthropoda > Insecta > Orthoptera > Tettigoniidae > Meconema > Meconema thalassinum. The sequence goes on from OX336388.2 coordinate 41,404,533, forward strand.
AGTCATTTCTTCCAAACGTAATACTACACAGACGGTCTGGATCAGAAGGCCTATTTACATACAGAATAGTAGTTACTTCTTCCAAACGTAATACGACACAGACGGTCTAGATCAGTAGGCCTATTAACATACAGAATAGTAGTTATTTCTTCCAAACGTGATACAACACAGACGGTCTGGATCAGTAGGCCTGTTTACATACAGAACGGTAGTTATTTCTTCCAAACGTAATACAACACAGATGGTCTGGATCAGTAGACCTATTTACATACAGAACGGTAGTTATTTCTTCCAAACGTAATACAACACAGACTGTCTGGATCAGTAGGCCTATTTACATACAGATTAGTAGTTATTCCTTCCAAACGTAATACAACACAGACGGTCTGGATCAGTAGGCCTGTTTACATACAGAACGGTAGTTATTTCTTCCAAACGTAATACAACACAGACGGTCTAGATCAGTGGGCATGTTTACATACTGAACAGTAGTTATTTCTTCCAAACGTAATACTACACAGACAGTCTGGATCAGTAGGCCTATTTACATACAGATTAGTAGTTATTCCTTCCAAACGTAATACAACACAGACGGTCTGGATCAGTAGGCCTATTTACATACAGATTAGTAGTTATTCCTTCCAAACGAAATACAACACAGACGGTCTGGATCAGTAGGCCTGTTTACATACAGAACGGTAGTTATTTCTTCCAAACGTAATACAACACGGACGGTCTGGATCAGTAGGCCTATTTACATACAGATTAGTAGTTATTCCTTCCAAACGTAATACAACACAGACGGTCTGGATCAGTGGGCATGTTTACATACTGAACGGTAGTTATTTTTTCCAAACGTGATACAACACAGACGGTCTGGATCAGTAGGCCTATTTACATACAGAACGGTAGTTATTTCTTCCAAACGTAATACAACACAGACGGTCTGGATCAGTGGGACTGTTTACTTACAGAACAGAAGTTATTTCTTCCAAACGTAATACAACACAGACGGTCGGGATCAGTAGCCCTGTTTACATACAGAATAGTAGTTATTTCTTCCAAACGTAATACAACAGAGATGGTCTGGATCAGTAGGCCTATTTACATACAGAACGGTAGTTATTTTTTCCAAACGTAATACTACACAGACGGTCTGGATCAGTAGGCCTATTTACATACAGAATATTAGTTATTTCTTCCAAACGTAATACAACAGAGATGGTCTGGATCAGTAGGCCTATTTACATACAGGACGGTAGTTATTTCTTCCAAACCTAATACAGCACAGATGTTCTAGATCGATAGGCCTGTTGACATACAGGATAGTAGTTATTTCTTCCAAACGTAATACAACACAGACGGTCTGGATCAGTGGGCCTATTTACATACAGAATAGTAGTTATTTCTTCCAAACGTAATACAACACAGACGGTCTGTATCAGTAGGCCTATTTACATACAGAACAGTAGTTATTTCTTCCAAACGTAACACAACAGAGATGGTCTGGATCAGTAGGCCTATTTACATACAGAACAGTAGTTATTCCTTCCAAACGTAATACAACACAGACGGTCTAGATCAGTAGGCCTATTTACACACAGAATAGTAGTTATTTCTTCCAAACGTAATACTACACAGACGGTCTGGATCAGAAGGCCTATTTACATACAGAATAGTAGTTACTTCTTCCAAACGTAATACGACACAGACGGTCTAGATCAGTAGGCCTATTTACATACAGAATAGTAGTTATTTCTTCCAAACGTGATACAACACAGACGGTCTGGATCAGTAGGCCTGTTTACATACAGAACGGTAGTTATTTCTTCCAAACGTAATACAACACAGATGGTCTGGATCAGTAGACCTATTTACATACAGAACGGTAGTTATTTCTTCCAAACGTAATACAACACAGACTGTCTGGATCAGTAGGCCTATTTACATACAGATTAGTAGTTATTCCTTCCAAACGTAATACAACACAGACGGTCTGGATCAGTAGGCCTGTTTACATACAGAACGGTAGTTATTTCTTCCAAACGTAATACAACACAGACGGTCTAGATCAGTGGGCATGTTTACATACTGAACAGTAGTTATTTCTTCCAAACGTAATACTACACAGACAGTCTGGATCAGTAGGCCTATTTACATACAGATTAGTAGTTATTCCTTCCAAACGTAATACAACACAGACGGTCTGGATCAGTAGGCCTATTTACATACAGATTAGTAGTTATTCCTTCCAAACGTAATACAACACAGACGGTCTGGATCAGTAGGCCTGTTTACATACAGAACGGTAGTTATTTCCTCCAAACGTAATACAACACGGACGGTCTGGATCAGTAGGCCTATTTACATACAGATTAGTAGTTATTCCTTCCAAACGTAATACAACACAGACGGTCTGGATCAGTGGGCATGTTTACATACTGAACGGTAGTTATTTTTTCCAAACGTGATACAACACAGACGGTCTGGATCAGTAGGCCTATTTACATACAGAACGGTAGTTATTTCTTCCAAACGTAATACAACACAGACGGTCTGGATCAGTGGGACTGTTTACTTACAGAACAGAAGTTATTTCTTCCAAACGTAATACAACACAGACGGTCGGGATCAGTAGCCCTGTTTACATACAGAATAGTAGTTATTTCTTCCAAACGTAATACAACAGAGATGGTCTGGATCAGTAGGCCTATTTACATACAGAACGGTAGTTATTTTTTCCAAACGTAATACTACACAGACGGTCTGGATCAGTAGGCCTATTTACATACAGAATATTAGTTATTTCTTCCAAACGTAATACAACAGAGATGGTCTGGATCAGTAGGCCTATTTACATACAGGACGGTAGTTATTTCTTCCAAACCTAATACAGCACAGATGTTCTAGATCGATAGGCCTGTTGACATACAGGATAGTAGTTATTTCTTCCAAACGTAATACAACACAGACGGTCTGGATCAGTGGGCCTATTTACATACAGAATAGTAGTTATTTCTTCCAAACGTAATACAACACAGACGGTCTGTATCAGTAGGCCTATTTACATACAGAACAGTAGTTATTTCTTCCAAACGTAACACAACAGAGATGGTCTGGATCAGTAGGCCTATTTACATACAGAACAGTAGTTATTCCTTCCAAACGTAATACAACACAGACGGTCTAGATCAGTAGGCCTATTTACACACAGAATAGTAGGTATTTCTTCCAAACGTAATACAAGACAGACGGTCTGGATCAGTAGGCCTATTTACATACAGAACAGTAGTTATTTCTTCCAAACGTAATACTACACAGACGGTCTGGATCAGTAGGCCTGTTTACATACAGAACAGTGGTTATTTCTTCCAAACGTAATACAACACAGACGGTCGGGATCAGTAGGCCTATTTACATACAGATTAGAAGTTATTTCTTCCAAACGTAATACAACACAGACGGTCTGGATCAGTAGGCCTATTTTCATACAGAACAGTAGTTATTTCTTCCAAACGTAATACTACACAGACGGTCTGGATCAGTAGGCCTGTTTACATACAGAACAGTGGTTATTTCTTCCAAAAGTAATACAACACAGACGGTCGGGATCAGTAGGCCTATTTACATACAGATTAGAAGTTATTTCTTCCAAACGTAATACAACACAGACGGTCTGGATCAGTAGGCCTGTTTAAATACAGAATAGTAGTTATTTTTTCCAAACATAATACTACACAGACGGTCTGGATCAGTAGGCCTGTTTACATACAGATTAGAAGTTATTTCTTCCAAACGTAATACAAGACAGACGGTCTGGATCAGTAGGCCTATTTACATACAGATTAGAAGTTATTTCTTCCAAACGTAATACTACACAGACGGTCTGGATTAGTAGGCCTGTTTACATACAGAATAGTAGTTATTTCTTCCAAACATAATACTACACAGACGGTCTGGATAAGTAGGCCTGTTTACATACAGAACGGTAGTTATTTCTTCCAAACGTAATACAACACAGACGGTCTGGATCAGTAGGCCTATTTACATACAGAATAGTAGTTATTTCTTCCAAACGTGATACAACACAGACGGTCTGGATCAGTAGGCCTGTTTACATACAGAACGGTAGTTATTTCTTCCAAACGTAATACAACACAGATGGTCTGGATCAGTAGACCTATTTACATACATAACGGTAGTTATTTCTTCCAAACGTAATACTACACAGACGGTCTGGATCAGTAGGCCTGTTTACATACAGAACGGTAGTTATTTCTTCCAAACGTAATACAACACAGACGGTCTGGATCAGTAGGCCTATTTACATACAGAATAGTAGTTATTTCTTCCAAACGTGATACAACACAGACGGTCTGGATCAGTAGGCCTGTTAACATACAGAACGGTAGTTATTTCTTCCAAACGTAATACAAGACAGATGGTCTGGATCAGTAGACCTATTTACATACAGAACGGTAGTTATTTCTTCCAAACGTAATACATCACAGACGGTCTGGATCAGTAGGCCTATTTACATACAGATTAGTAGTTATTCCTTCCAAACGTAATACAACACAGACGGTCTGGATCAGTAGGCCTATTTACATACAGAACGGTAGTCATTTCTTCCAAACGTAATACTACACAGACGGTCTGGATCAGTAGGCCTGTTTACATACAGAACGGTAGTTAATTCTTCCAAACGTAATACAACACAGACGGTCTGGATCAGTGGGTCTGCTTACATACAGAACAGAAGTTATTTCTTCCAAACGTAATACAACACAGACGGTCGGGATCAGTAGCCCTGTTTACATACAGAATAGTAGTTATTTCTTCCAAACGTAATACAACACAGACGGTCTAGATCAGTGGGCATGTTTACATACTGAACAGTAGTTATTTCTTCCAAACGTAATACTACACAGACAGTCTGGATCAGTAGGCCTATTTACATACAGATTAGTAGTTATTCCTTCCAAACGTAATACAACACAGACGGTCTGGATCAGTAGGCCTATTTACATACAGATTAGTAGTTATTCCTTCCAAACGTAATACAACACAGACGGTCTGGATCAGTAGGCCTGTTTACATACAGAAAGGTAGTTATTTCTTCCAAACGTAATACAACACAGACGGTCTGGATCAGTAGGCCTATTTACATACAGATTAGTAGTTATTCCTTCCAAACGTAATACAACACAGACGGTCTGGATCAGTGGGCATGTTTACATACTGAACGGTAGTTATTTCTTCCAAACGTGATACAACACAGACGGTCTGGATCAGTAGGCCTATTTACATACAGAACGGTAGTTATTTCTTCCAAACGTAATACAACACAGACGGTCTGGATCAGTGGGACTGTTTACATACAGAACAGAAGTTATTTCTTCCAAACGTAATACAACACAGACGGTCGGGATCAGTAGCCCTGTTTACATACAGAATAGTAGTTATTTCTTCCAAACGTAATACAACAGAGATGGTCTGGATCAGTAGGCCTATTTACATACAGAACGGTAGTTATTTTTTCCAAACGTAATACTACACAGACGGTCTGGATCAGTAGGCCTATTTACATACAGAATATTAGTTATTTCTTCCAAACGTAATACAACAGAGATGGTCTGGATCAGTAGGCCTATTTACATACAGGACGGTAGTTATTTCTTCCAAACCTAATACAGCACAGATGTTCTAGATCGATAGGCCTGTTGACATACAGGATAGTAGTTATTTCTTCCAAACGTAATACAACACAGACGGTCTGGATCAGTAGGCCTATTTACATACAGAACAGTAGTTATTTCTTCCAAACGTAACACAACAGAGATGGTCTGGATCAGTAGGCCTATTTACATACAGAACAGTAGTTATTCCTTCCAAACGTAATACAACACAGACGGTCTAGATCAGTAGGCCTATTTACACACAGATTAGAAGTTATTTCTTCCCAACGTAATACAACACAGACGGTCTGGATCAGTAGGCCTATTTTCATACAGAACAGTAGTTATTTCTTCCAAACGTAATACTACACAGACGGTCTGGATCAGTAGGCCTGTTTACATACAGAACAGTGGTTATTTCTTCCAAACGTAATACAACACAGACGGTCGGGATCAGTAGGCCTATTTACATACAGATTAGAAGTTATTTCTTCCAAACGTAATACAACACAGACGGTCTGGATCAGCACGCCTGTTTACATACAGAATAGTAGTTATTTCTTCCAAACATAATACTACACAGACGGTCTGGATCAGTAGGCCTGTTTACATACAGATTAGAAGTTATTTCTTCCAAACGTAATACAAGACAGACGGTCTGGATCAGTAGGCCTATTTACATACAGATTAGAAGTTATTTCTTCCAAACGTAATACTACACAGACGGTCTGGATTAGTAGGCCTGTTTACATACAGAATAGTAGTTATTTCTTCCAAACATAATACTACACAGACGGTCTGGATCAGTAGGCCTGTTTACATACAGAACGGTAGTTATTTCTTCCAAACGTAATACAACACAGACGGTCTGGATCAGTAGGCCTATTTACATACAGAATAGTAGTTATTTCTTCCAAACGTGATACAACACAGACGGTCTGGATCAGTAGGCCTGTTTACATACAGAACGTTAGTTATATCTTCCAAACGTAATACAACAAAGATGGTCTGGATCAGTAGACCTATTTACATACAGAATAGTAGTTATTTCTTCCAATTGTGATACAACACAGACGGTCTGGATCAGTAGGCCTGTTTACATACAGAACGGTAGTTATTTCTTCCAAACGTAATACAACACAGATGGTCTGGATCAGTAGACCTATTTACATACAGAACGGTAGTTATTTCTTCCAAACGTAATACAACACAGACGGTCTGGATCAGTAGGCCTATTTACATACAGATTAGTAGTTATTCCTTCCAAACGTAATACAACACAGACGGTCTGGATCAGTAGGCCTATTTCCATACAGAACGGTAGTCATTTCTTCCAAACGTAATACTACACAGACGGTCTGGATCAGTAGGCCTGTTTACATACAGAACGGTAGTTATTTCTTCCAAACGTAATACTACACAGACGGTCTGGATCAGTAGGCCTATTTACATACAGAATAGTAGTTATTTCTTCCAAACGTGATACAACACAGACGGTCTGGATCAGTAGGCCTATTTACATACAGAACGGTAGTTATTTCTTCCAAACGTAACACAACAGAGATGGTCTGGATCAGTAGGCCTATTTACATACAGAATAGTAGTTATTTCTTCCAAACGTAATACAACACAGACGGTCTGGATCAGTAGGCCTATTTACATACAGAATAGTAGTTATTTCTTCCAAACGTAATACAACACAGACGGTCTGGATCAGTAGGCCTATTTACATACAGAACAGTAGTTATTTCTTCCAAACGTAATACAACACTGACGGTCTGGATCAGTAGACCTATTTACATACAGAACGGTAGTTATTTTTCCAAACGTAATACTACACAGACGGTCTGGATCAGTAGGCCTATTTACATACAGAACAGTAGTTATTTCTTCCAAACGTAATAGAACAGAGATGGTCTGGATCAGTAGGCCTATTTACATACTGAACGGTAGTTATTTTTTCCAAACGTAATACTACACAGACGGTCTGGATCAGTAGGCCTATTTACATACAGAATAGTAGTTATTTCTTCCAAACGTAATACAACACAGACGGTCTGGATCAGTAGGCCTATTTACATACAGAATAGTAGTTATTTCTTCCAAACGTAATACAACACAGACGGTCTGGATCAGTAGACCTATTTACATACAGAACGGTAGTTATGTTTCCAAACGTAATACAACACAGACGGTCTGTATCAGTAGGCCTATTTACATACAGAACGGTAGTTATTTCTTCCAAACGTAATAGAACAGAGATGGTCTGGATCAGTAGGCCTATTTACATACAGAATAGTAGTTATTTCTTCCAAACGTAATACAACAGAGAAGGTCTGGATCAGTAGGCCTATTTACATACAGAACGGTAGTTATTTCTTCCAATCGTAATACAACACAGACGGTCTGGATCAGTAGGCCTATTTACATACAGAGCAGTAGTTATTTCTTCCAAACGTAATACAACACAGACGGTCTGGATCAGTAGGCCTGTTTACATACAGAACGGTAGTCATTTCTTCCAAACGTAATACTACACAGACGGTCTGGATCAGTAGGCCTGTTTACATACAGAACAGTGGTTATTTCTTCCAAACGTAATACAACACAGATGGTCTGGATCAGTAGGCCTGTTTACTTACAGAATAGTAGTTATTTCTTCCAAACGTAATACAACACAGACGGTCTGGATCAGTAGGCCTGTTTACATACAGAACGGTAGTCATTTCTTCCAAACGTAATACTACTCAGACGGTCTGGATCAGTAGGCCTGTTTACATACAGAACAGTAGTTATTTCTTCCAAACGTAATACTACACAGACGGTCTGGATTAGTAGGCCTGTTTACATACAGAATAGTAGTTATTTCTTCCCAACATAATACTACACAGACGGTCTGGATCAGTAGGCCTGTTTACATACAGAACGGTAGTCATTTCTTCCAAACGTAATACTACACAGACGGTCTGGATTAGTAGGCCTGTTTACATACAGAATAGTAGTTATTTCTTCCAAACATAATACTACATAGACGGTCTGGATCAGTAGGCCTGTTTACATACAGAACAGTAGTTATTTCTTCCAAACGTAATACTACGCAGACGGTCTGGATTAGTAGGCCTGTTTACATACAGAATAGTAGTTATTTCTTCCAAACATAATACTACACAGACGGTCTGGATCTGTAGGCCTGTTTACATACCGAACGGTAGTTATTTCTTCCAAACGTAATACAACACAGACGGTCTGGATCAGTAGGCCTGTTTACATACAGAACGGAAGTCATTTCTTCCAAACGTAATACTACACAGACGGTCTGGATCAGTAGGCCTGTTTACATACAGAACAGTGGTTATTTCTTCCAAACGTAATACAACACAGATGGTCTGGATCAGTAGGCCTGTTTACATACAGAATAGTAGTTATTTCTTCCAAACGTAATACAACACAGACGGTCTGGATCAGTAGGCCTGTTTACATACAGAACGGTAGCCATTTCTTCCAAACGTAATACTACACAGACGGTCTGGATCAGAAGGCCTATTTACATACAGAACAGTAGTTATTTCTTCCAAACGTAATACTACACAGACGGTCTAGATCAGTAGGCCTATTTACATACAGAATAGTAGTTATTTCTTCCAAACGTGATACAACACAGACGGTCTGGATCAGTAGGCCTGTTTACATACAGAACGGTAGTTATTTCTTCCAAACGTAATACAACACAGATGGTCTGGATCAGTAGACCTATTTACATACAGAACGGTAGTTATTTCTTCCAAACGTAATATAACACAGACGGTCTGGATCAGTAGGCCTATTTACATACAGATTAGTAGTTATTCCTTCCAAACGTAATACAACACAGACGGTCTGGATCAGTAGGCCTGTTTACATACAGAACGGTAGTTATTTCTTCCAAACGTAATACAACACAGACGGTCTAGATCAGTGGGCATGTTTACATACTGAACAGTAGTTATTTCTTCCAAACGTAATACTACACAGACAGTCTGGATCAGTAGCTGTATTTACATACAGAACGGTAGTTATTTCTTCCAAACATAATACAACACAGACGGTCTGGATCAGTGGGACTGTTTACATACAGAACAGAAGTTATTTCTTCCAAACGTAATACAACACAAACGGTCGGGATCAGTAGCCCTGGTTACATACAGAATAGTAGTTATTTCTTCCAAACGTAATACAACAGAGATGGTCTGGATCAGTAGGCCTATTAACATACAGAACGGTAGTTATTTCTTCCAAACGTAATACAACACAGACGGTCTGGATCAGTAGGCCTGTTTACATACAGAACGGTAGTCATTTCTTCCAAACGTAATACTACACAGACGGTCTGGATCAGTAGGCCTGTTTACATACAGAACGGTAGTCATTTCTTCCAAACGTAATACTACACAGACGGTCTGGATCAGTAGGCCTGTTTACATACAGAACAGTGGTTATTTCTTCCAAACGTAATACAACACAGATGGTCTGGATCAGTAGGCCTGTTTACATACAGAATAGTAGTTATTTCGTCCAAACGTAATACAACACAGACGGTCTGGATCAGTAGGCCTGTTTACATACAGAACGGTAGTCATTTCTTCCAAACGTAATACTACACAGACGGTCTGGATCAGAAGGCCTATTTACATACAGAATAGTAGTTACTTCTTCCAAACGTAATACGACACAGACGGTCTAGATCAGTAGGCCTATTTACATACAGAATAGTAGTTATTTCTTCCAAACGTGATACAACACAGACGGTCTGGATCAGTAGGCCTGTTTACATACAGAACGGTAGTTATTTCTTCCAAACGTAATACAACACAGATGGTCTGGATCAGTAGACCTATTTACATACAGAACGGTAGTTATTTCTTCCAAACGTAATACAACACAGACTGTCTGGATCAGTAGGCCTATTTACATACAGATTAGTAGTTATTCCTTCCAAACGTAATACAACACAGACGGTCTGGATCAGTAGGCCTGTTTACATACAGAACGGTAGTTATTTCTTCCAAACGTAATACAACACAGACGGTCTAGATCAGTGGGCATGTTTACATACTGAACAGTAGTTATTTCTTCCAAACGTAATACTACACAGACAGTCTGGATCAGTAGGCCTATTTACATACAGATTAGTAGTTATTCCTTCCAAACGTAATACAACACAGACGGTCTGGATCAGTAGGCCTATTTACATACAGATTAGTAGTTATTCCTTCCAAACGTAATACAACACAGACGGTCTGGATCAGTAGGCCTGTTTACATACAGAACGGTAGTTATTTCTTCCAAACGTAATACAACACGGACGGTCTGGATCAGTAGGCCTATTTACATACAGATTAGTAGTTATTCCTTCCAAACGTAATACAACACAGACGGTCTGGATCAGTGGGCATGTTTACATACTGAACGGTAGTTATTTTTTCCAAACGTGATACAACACAGACGGTCTGGATCAGTAGGCCTATTTACATACAGAACGGTAGTTATTTCTTCCAAACGTAATACAACACAGACGGTCTGGATCAGTGGGACTGTTTACTTACAGAACAGAAGTTATTTCTTCCAAACGTAATACAACACAGACGGTCGGGATCAGTAGCCCTGTTTACATACAGAATAGTAGTTATTTCTTCCAAACGTAATACAACAGAGATGGTCTGGATCAGTAGGCCTATTTACATACAGAACGGTAGTTATTTTTTCCAAACGTAATACTACACAGACGGTCTGGATCAGTAGGCCTATTTACATACAGAATATTAGTTATTTCTTCCAAACGTAATACAACAGAGATGGTCTGGATCAGTAGGCCTATTTACATACAGGACGGTAGTTATTTCTTCCAAACCTAATACAGCACAGATGTTCTAGATCGATAGGCCTGTTGACATACAGGATAGTAGTTATTTCTTCCAAACGTAATACAACACAGACGGTCTGGATCAGTGGGCCTATTTACATACAGAATAGTAGTTATTTCTTCCAAACGTAATACAACACAGACGGTCTGTATCAGTAGGCCTATTTACATACAGAACAGTAGTTATTTCTTCCAAACGTAACACAACAGAGATGGTCTGGATCAGTAGGCCTATTTACATACAGAACAGTAGTTATTCCTTCCAAACGTAATACAACACAGACGGTCTAGATCAGTAGGCCTATTTACACACAGAATAGTAGGTATTTCTTCCAAACGTAATACAAGACAGACGGTCTGGATCATTAGGCCTATTTACATACAGAACAGTAGTTATTTCTTCCAAACGTAATACTACACAGACGGTCTGGATCAGTAGGCCTGTTTACATACAGAACAGTGGTTATTTCTTCCAAACGTAATACAACACAGACGGTCGGGATCAGTAGGCCTATTTACATACAGATTAGAAGTTATTTCTTCCAAACGTAATACAACACAGACGGTCTGGATCAGTAGACCTATTTTCATACAGAACAGTAGTTATTTCTTCCAAACGTAATACTACACAGACGGTCTGGATCAGTAGGCCTGTTTACATACAGAACAGTGGTTATTTCTTCCAAAAGTAATACAACACAGACGGTCGGGATCAGTAGGCCTATTTACATACAGATTAGAAGTTATTTCTTCCAAACGTAATACAACACAGACGGTCTGGATCAGTAGGCCTGTTTAAATACAGAATAGTAGTTATTTTTTCCAAACATAATACTACACAGACGGTCTGGATCAGTAGGCCTGTTTACATACAGATTAGAAGTTATTTCTTCCAAACGTAATACAAGACAGACGGTCTGGATCAGTAGGCCTATTTACATACAGATTAGAAGTTATTTCTTCCAAACGTAATACTACACAGACGGTCTGGATTAGTAGGCCTGTTTACATACAGAATAGTAGTTATTTCTTCCAAACATAATACTACACAGACGGTCTGGATCAGTAGGCCTGTTTACATACAGAACGGTAGTTATTTCTTCCAAACGTAATACAACACAGACGGTCTGGATCAGTAGGCCTATTTACATACAGAATAGTAGTTATTTCTTCCAAACGTGATACAACACAGACGGTCTGGATCAGTAGGCCTGTTTACATACAGAACGGTAGTTATATCTTCCAAACGTAATACAACACAGATGGTCTGGATCAGTAGACCTATTTACATACAGAACGGTAGTTATTTCTTCCAAACGTAATACTACACAGACGGTCTGGATCAGTAGGCCTGTTTACATACAGAACGGTAGTTATTTCTTCCAAACGTAATACAACACAGACGGTCTGGATCAGTAGGCCTATTTACATACAGAATAGTAGTTATTTCTTCCAAACGTGATACAACACAGACGGTCTGGATCAGTAGGCCTGTTAACATACAGAACGGTAGTTATTTCTTCCAAACGTAATACAAGACAGATGGTCTGGATCAGTAGACCTATTTACATACAGAACGGTAGTTATTTCTTCCAAACGTAATACATCACAGACGGTCTGGATCAGTAGGCCTATTTACATACAGATTAGTAGTTATTCCTTCCAAACGTAATACAACACAGACGGTCTGGATCAGTAGGCCTATTTACATACAGAACGGTAGTCATTTCTTCCAAACGTAATACTACACAGACGGTCTGGATCAGTAGGCCTGTTTACATACAGAACGGTAGTTAATTCTTCCAAACGTAATACAACACAGACGGTCTGGATCAGTGGGTCTGCTTACATACAGAACAGAAGTTATTTCTTCCAAACGTAATACAACACAGACGGTCGGGATCAGTAGCCCTGTTTACATACAGAAGAGTAGTTATTTCTTCCAAACGTAATACAACACAGACGGTCTAGATCAGTGGGCATGTTTACATACTGAACAGTAGTTATTTCTTCCAAACGTAATACTACACAGACAGTCTGGATCAGTAGGCCTATTTACATACAGATTAGTAGTTATTCCTTCCAAACGTAATACAACACAGACGGTCTGGATCAGTAGGCCTATTTACATACAGATTAGTAGTTATTCCGTCCAAACGTAATACAACACAGACGGTCTGGATCAGTAGGCCTGTTTACATACAGAAAGGTAGTTATTTCTTCCAAACGTAATACAACACAGACGGTCTGGATCAGTAGGCCTATTTACATACAGATTAGTAGTTATTCCTTCCAAACGTAATACAACACAGACGGTCTGGATCAGTGGGCATGTTTACATACTGAACGGTAGTTATTTCTTCCAAACGTGATACAACACAGACGGTCTGGATCAGTAGGCCTATTTACATACAGAACGGTAGTTATTTCTTCCAAACGTAATACAACACAGACGGTCTGGATCAGTGGGACTGTTTACATACAGAACAGAAGTTATTTCTTCCAAACGTAATACAACACAGACGGTCGGGATCAGTAGCCCTGTTTACATACAGAATAGTAGTTATTTCTTCCAAACGTAATACAACAGAGATGGTCTGGATCAGTAGGCCTATTTACATACAGAACGGTAGTTATTTTTTCCAAACGTAATACTACACAGACGGTCTGGATCAGTAGGCCTATTTACATACAGAATATTAGTTATTTCTTCCAAACGTAATACAACAGAGATGGTCTGGATCAGTAGGCCTATTTACATACAGGACGGTAGTTATTTCTTCCAAACCTAATACAGCACAGATGTTCTAGATCGATAGGCCTGTTGACATACAGGATAGTAGTTATTTCTTCCAAACGTAATACAACACAGACGGTCTGGATCAGTAGGCCTATTTACATACAGAATAGTAGTTATTTCTTCCAAACGTAATACAACACAGACGGTCTGGATCAGTAGGCCTATTTACATACAGATTAGTAGTTATTCCTTCCAAACGTAATACAACACAGACGGTCTGGATCAGTAGGCCTGTTTACATACAGAACGGTAGTTATTTCTTCCAAACGTAATACAACACGGACGGTCTGGATCAGTAGGCCTATTTACATACAGATTAGTAGTTATTCCTTCCAAACGTAATACAACACAGACGGTCTGGATCAGTGGGCATGTTTACATACTGAACGGTAGTTATTTTTTCCAAACGTGATACAACACAGACGGTCTGGATCAGTAGGCCTATTTACATACAGAACGGTAGTTATTTCTTCCAAACGTAATACAACACAGACGGTCTGGATCAGTGGGACTGTTTACTTACAGAACAGAAGTTATTTCTTCCAAACGTAATACAACACAGACGGTCGGGATCAGTAGCCCTGTTTACATACAGAATAGTAGTTATTTCTTCCAAACGTAATACAACAGAGATGGTCTGGATCAGTAGGCCTATTTACATACAGAACGGTAGTTATTTTTTCCAAACGTAATACTACACAGACGGTCTGGATCAGTAGGCCTATTTACATACAGAATATTAGTTATTTCTTCCAAACGTAATACAACAGAGATGGTCTGGATCAGTAGGCCTATTTACATACAGGACGGTAGTTATTTCTTCCAAACCTAATACAGCACAGATGTTCTAGATCGATAGGCCTGTTGACATACAGGATAGTAGTTATTTCTTCCAAACGTAATACAACACAGACGGTCTGGATCAGTGGGCCTATTTACATACAGAATAGTAGTTATTTCTTCCAAACGTAATACAACACAGACGGTCTGTATCAGTAGGCCTATTTACATACAGAACAGTAGTTATTTCTTCCAAACGTAACACAACAGAGATGGTCTGGATCAGTAGGCCTATTTACATACAGAACAGTAGTTATTCCTTCCAAACGTAATACAACACAGACGGTCTAGATCAGTAGGCCTATTTACACACAGAATAGTAGGTATTTCTTCCAAACGTTATACAAGACAGACGGTCTGGATCAGTAGGCCTATTTACATACAGAACAGTAGTTATTTCTTCCAAACGTAATACTACACAGACGGTCTGGATCAGTAGGCCTGTTTACATACAGAACAGTGGTTATTTCTTCCAAACGTAATACAACACAGACGGTCGGGATCAGTAGGCCTATTTACATACAGATTAGAAGTTATTTCTTCCAAACGTAATACAACACAGACGGTCTGGATCAGTAGGCCTATTTTCATACAGAACAGTAGTTATTTCTTCCAAACGTAATACTACACAGACGGTCTGGATCAGTAGGCCTGTTTACATACAGAACAGTGGTTATTTCTTCCAAAAGTAATACAACACAGACGGTCGGGATCAGTAGGCCTATTTACATACAGATTAGAAGTTATTTCTTCCAAACGTAATACAACACAGACGGTCTGGATCAGTAGGCCTGTTTAAATACAGAATAGTAGTTATTTTTTCCAAACATAATACTACACAGACGGTCTGGATCAGTAGGCCTGTTTACATACAGATTAGAAGTTATTTCTTCCAAACGTAATACAACACAGACGGTCTGGATCAGTAGGCCTATTTACATACAGATTAGAAGTTATTTCTTCCAAACGTAATACTACACAGACGGTCTGGATTAGTAGGCCTGTTTACATACAGAATAGTAGTTATTTCTTCCAAACATAATACTACACAGACGGTCTGGATCAGTAGGCCTGTTTACATACAGAACGGTAGTTATTTCTTCCAAACGTAATACAACACAGACGGTCTGGATCAGTAGGCCTATTTACATACAGAATAGTAGTTATTTCTTCCAAACGTGATACAACACAGACGGTCTGGATCAGTAGGCCTGTTTACATACAGAACGGTAGTTATTTCTTCCAAACGTAATACAACACAGATGGTCTGGATCAGTAGACCTATTTACATACAGAACGGTAGTTATTTCTTCCAAACGTAATACTACACAGACGGTCTGGATCAGTAGGCCTGTTTACATACAGAACGGTAGTTATTTCTTCCAAACGTAATACAACACAGACGGTCTGGATCAGTAGGCCTATTTACATACAGAATAGTAGTTATTTCTTCCAAACGTGATACAACACAGACGGTCTGGATCAGTAGGCCTGTTAACATACAGAACGGTAGTTATTTCTTCCAAACGTAATACAAGACAGATGGTCTGGATCAGTAGACCTATTTACATACAGAACGGTAGTTATTTCTTCCAAACGTAATACATCACAGACGGTCTGGATCAGTAGGCCTATTTACATACAGATTAGAAGTTATTCCTTCAAAACGTAATACAACACAGACGGTCTGGATCAGTAGGCCTATTTACATACAGAACGGTAGTCATTTCTTCCAAACGTAATACTACACAGACGGTCTGGATCAGTAGGCCTGTTTACATACAGAACGGTAGTTAATTCTCCCAAACGTAATACAACACAGACGGTCTGGATCAGTGGGTCTGCTTACATACAGAACAGAAGTTATTTCTTCCAAACGTAATACAACACAGACGGTCGGGATCAGTAGCCCTGTTTACATACAGAAGAGTAGTTATTTCTTCCAAACGTAATGCAACACAGACGGTCTAGATCAGTGGGCATGTTTACATACTGAACAGTAGTTATTTCTTCCAAACGTAATACTACACAGACAGTCTGGATCAGTAGGCCTATTTACATACAGATTAGTAGTTATTCCTTCCAAACGTAATACAACACAGACGGTCTGGATCAGTAGGCCTATTTACATACAGATTAGTAGTTATTCCTTCCAAACGTAATACAACACAGACGGTCTGGATCAGTAGGCCTGTTTACATACAGAAAGGTAGTTATTTCTTCCAAACGTAATACAACACAGACGGTCTGGATCAGTAGGCCTATTTACATACAGATTAGTAGTTATTCCTTCCAAACGTAATACAACACAGACGGTCTGGATCAGTGGGCATGTTTACATACTGAACGGTAGTTATTTCTTCCAAACGTGATACAACACAGACGGTCTGGATCAGTAGGCCTATTTACATACAGAACGGTAGTTATTTCTTCCAAACGTAATACAACACAGACGGTCTGGATCAGTGGGACTGTTTACATACAGAACAGAAGTTATTTCTTCCAAACGTAATACAACACAGACGGTCGGGATCAGTAGCCCTGTTTACATACAGAATAGTAGTTATTTCTTCCAAACGTAATACAACAGAGATGGTCTGGATCAGTAGGCCTATTTACATACAGAACGGTAGTTATTTTTTCCAAACGTAATACTACACAGACGGTCTGGATCAGTAGGCCTATTTACATACAGAATATTAGTTATTTCTTCCAAACGTAATACAACAGAGATGGTCTGGATCAGTAGGCCTATTTACATAAAGGACGGTAGTTATTTCTTCCAAACCTAATACAGCACAGATGTTCTAGATCGATAGGCCTGTTGACATACAGGATAGTAGTTATTTCTTCCAAACGTAATACAACACAGACGGTCTGGATCAGTAGGCCTATTTACATACAGAATAGTAGTTATTTCTTCCAAACGTAATACAACACAGACGGTCTGGATCAGTAGGCCTATTTACATACAGATTAGTAGTTAATCCTTCCAAACGTAATACAACACAGACGGTCTGGATCAGTAGGCCTGTTTACATACAGAACGGTAGTTATTTCTTCCAAACGTAATACAACACGGACGGTCTGGATCAGTAGGCCTATTTACATACAGATTAGTAGTTATTCCTTCCAAACGTAATACAACACAGACGGTCTGGATCAGTGGGCATGTTTACATACTGAACGGTAGTTATTTTTTCCAAACGTGATACAACACAGACGGTCTGGATCAGTAGGCCTATTTACATACAGAACGGTAGTTATTTCTTCCAAACGTAATACAACACAGACGGTCTGGATCAGTGGGACTGTTTACTTACAGAACAGAAGTTATTTCTTCCAAACGTAATACAACACAGACGGTCGGGATCAGTAGCCCTGTTTACATACAGAATAGTAGTTATTTCTTCCAAACGTAATACAACAGAGATGGTCTGGATCAGTAGGCCTATTTACATACAGAACGGTAGTTATTTTTTCCAAACGTAATACTACACAGACGGTCTGGATCAGTAGGCCTATTTACATACAGAATATTAGTTATTTCTTCCAAACGTAATACAACAGAGATGGTCTGGATCAGTAGGCCTATTTACATACAGGACGGTAGTTATTTCTTCCAAACCTAATACAGCACAGATGTTCTAGATCGATAGGCCTGTTGACATACAGGATAGTAGTTATTTCTTCCAAACGTAATACAACACAGACGGTCTGGATCAGTGGGCCTATTTACATACAGAATAGTAGTTATTTCTTCCAAACGTAATACAACACAGACGGTCTGTATCAGTAGGCCTATTTACATATAGAACAGTAGTTATTTCTTCCAAACGTAACACAACAGAGATGGTCTGGATCATTAGGCCTATTTACATACAGAACAGTAGTTATTCCTTCCAAACGTAATACAACACAGACGGTCTAGATCAGTAGGCCTATTTACACACAGAATAGTAGGTATTTCTTCCAAACGTAATACAAGACAGACGGTCTGGATCAGTAGGCCTATTTACATACAGAACAGTAGTTATTTCTTCCAAACGTAATACTACACAGACGGTCTGGATCAGTAGGCCTGTTTACATACAGAACAGTGGTTATTTCTTCCAAACGTAATACAACACAGACGGTCGGGATCAGTAGGCCTATTTACATACAGATTAGAAGTTATTTCTTCCAAACGTAATACAACACAGACGGTCTGGATCAGTAGGCCTATTTTCATACAGAACAGTAGTTATTTCTTCCAAACGTAATACTACACAGACGGTCTGGATCAGTAGGCTTGTTTACATACAGAACAGTGGTTATTTCTTCCAAAAGTAATACAACACAGACGGTCGGGATCAGTAGGCCTATTTACATACAGATTAGAAGTTATTTCTTCCAAACGTAATACAACACAGACGGTCTGGATCAGTAGGCCTGTTTTAATACAGAATAGTAGTTATTTTTTCCAAACATAATACTACACAGACGGTCTGGATCAGTAGGCCTGTTTACATACAGATTAGAAGTTATTTCTTCCAAACGTAATACAAGACAGACGGTCTGGATCAGTAGGCCTATTTACATACAGATTAGAAGTTATTTCTTCCAAACGTAATACTACACAGACGGTCTGGATTAGTAGGCCTGTTTACATACAGAATAGTAGTTATTTCTTCCAAACATAATACTACACAGACGGTCTGGATCAGTAGGCCTGTTTACATACAGAACGGTAGTTATTTCTTCCAAACGTAATACAACACAGACGGTCTGGATCAGTAGGCCTATTTACATACAGAATAGTAGTTATTTCTTCCAAACGTGATACAACACAGACGGTCTGGATCAGTAGGCCTGTTTACATACAGAACGGTAGTTATTTTTTCCAAACGTAATACAACACAGATGGTCTGGATCAGTAGACCTATTTACATACAGAACGGTAGTTATTTCTTCCAAACGTAATACTACACAGACGGTCTGGATCAGTAGGCCTGTTTACATACAGAACGGTAGTTATTTCTTCCAAACGTAATACAACACAGACGGTCTGGATCAGTAGGCCTATTTACATACAGAATAGTAGTTATTTCTTCCAAACGTGATACAACACAGACGGTCTGGATCAGTAGGCCTGTTAACATACAGAACGGTAGTTATTTCTTCCAAACGTAATACAAGACAGATGGTCTGGATCAGTAGACCTATTTACATACAGAACGGTAGTTATTTCTTCCAAACGTAATACATCACAGACGGTCTGGATCAGTAGGCCTATTTACATACAGATTAGTAGTTATTCTTTCCAAACGTAATACAACACAGACGGTCTGGATCAGTAGGCCTATTTACATACAGAACGGTAGTCATTTCTTCCAAACGTAATACTACACAGACGGTCTGGATCAGTAGGCCTGTTTACATACAGAACGGTAGTTAATTCTTCCAAACGTAATACAACACAGACGGTCTGGATCAGTGGGTCTGCTTACATACAGAACAGAAGTTATTTCTTCCAAACGTAATACAACACAGACGGTCGGGATCAGTAGCCCTGTTTACATACAGAAGAGTAGTTATTTCTTCCAAACGTAATACAACACAGACGGTCTAGATCAGTGGGCATGTTTACATACTGAACAGTAGTTATTTCTTCCAAACGTAATACTACACAGACAGTCTGGATCAGTAGGCCTATTTACATACAGATTAGTAGTTATTCCTTCCAAACGTAATACAACACAGACGGTCTGGATCAGTAGGCCTATTTACATACAGATTAGTAGTTATTCCTTCCAAACGTAATACAACACAGACGGTCTGGACCAGTAGGCCTGTTTACATACAGAAAGGTAGTTATTTCTTCCAAACGTAATACAACACAGACGGTCTGGATCAGTAGGCCTATTTACATACAGATTAGTAGTTATTCCTTCCAAACGTAATACAACACAGACGGTCTGGATCAGTGGGCATGTTTACATACTGAACGGTAGTTATTTCTTCCAAACGTGATACAACACAGACGGTCTGGATCAGTAGGCCTATTTACATACAGAACGGTAGTTATTTCTTCCAAACGTAATACAACACAGACGGTCTGGATCAGTGGGACTGTTTACATACAGAACAGAAGTTATTTCTTCCAAACGTAATACAACACAGACGGTCGGGATCAGTAGCCCTGTTTACATACAGAATAGTAGTTATTTCTTCCAAACGTAATACAACAGAGATGGTCTGGATCAGTAGGCCTATTTACATACAGAACGGTAGTTATTTTTTCCAAACGTAATACTACACAGACGGTCTGGATCAGTAGGCCTATTTACATACAGAATATTAGTTATTTCTTCCAAACGTAATACAACAGAGATGGTCTGGATCAGTAGGCCTATTTACATACAGGACGGTATTTATTTCTTCCAAACCTAATACAGCACAGATGTTCTAGATCGATAGGCCTGTTGACATACAGGATAGTAGTTATTTCTTCCAAACGTAATACAACACAGACGGTCTGGATCAGTAGGCCTATTTACATACAGAATAGTAGTTATTTCTTCCAAACGTAATACAACACAGACGGTCTGGATCAGTAGGCCTATTTACATACAGAACAGTAGTTATTTCTTCCAAACGTAACACAACAGAGATGGTCTGGATCAGTAGGCCTATTTACATACAGAACAGTAGTTATTCCTTCCAAACGTAATACAACACAGACGGTCTAGATCAGTAGGCCTATTTACACACAGAATAGTAGTTATTTCTTCCAAACGTAATACAAGACAGACGGTCTGGATCAGTAGGCCTATTTACATACAGAACAGTAGTTATTTCTTCCAAACGTAATACTACACAGACGGTCTGGATCAGTAGGCCTGTTTACATACAGAACAGTGGTTATTTCTTCCAAATGTAATACAACACAGACGGTCGGGATCAGTAGGCCTATTTACATACAGATTAGAAGTTATTTCTTCCCAACGTAATACAACACAGACGGTCTGGATCAGTAGGCCTATTTTCATACAGAACAGTAGTTATTTCTTCCAAACGTAATACTACACAGACGGTCTGGATCAGTAGGCCTGTTTACATACAGAACAGTGGTTATTTCTTCCAAACGTAATACATCACAGACGGTCGGGATCAGTAGGCCTATTTACATACAGATTAGAAGTTATTTCTTCCAAACGTAATACAACACAGACGGTCTGGATCAGCAGGCCTGTTTACATACAGAATAGTAGTTATTTCTTCCAAACATAATACTACACAGACGGTCTGGATCAGTAGGCCTGTTTACATACAGATTAGAAGTTATTTCTTCCAAACGTAATACAAGACAGACGGTCTGGATCAGTAGGCCTATTTACATACAGATTAGAAGTTATTTCTTCCAAACGTAATACTACACAGACGGTCTGGATTAGTAGGCCTGTTTACATACAGAATAGTAGTTATTTCTTCCAAACATAATACTACACAGACGGTCTGGATCAGTAGGCCTGTTTACATACAGAACGGTAGTTATTTCTTCCAAACGTATTACAACACAGACGGTCTGGATCAGTAGGCCTATTTACATACAGAATAGTAGTTATTTCTTCCAAACGTGATACAACACAGACGGTCTGGATCAGTAGGCCTGTTTACATACAGAACGTTAGTTATATCTTCCAAACGTAATACAACAAAGATGGTCTGGATCAGTAGACCTATTTACATACAGAATAGTAGTTATTTCTTCCAATTGTGATACAACACAGACGGTCTGGATCAGTAGGCCTGTTTACATACAGAACGGTAGTTATTTCTTCCAAACGTAATACAACACAGATGGTCTGGATCAGTAGACCTATTTACATACAGAACGGTAGTTATTTCTTCCAAACGTAATACAACACAGACGGTCTGGATCAGTAGGCCTATTTACATACAGATTAGTAGTTATTCCTTCCAAACGTAATACAACACAGACGGTCTGGATCAGTAGGCCTATTTACATACAGAACTGTAGTCATTTCTTCCAAACGTAATACTACACAGACGGTCTGGATCAGTAGGCCTGTTTACATACAGAACGGTAGTTATTTCTTCCAAACGTAATACTACACAGACGGTCTGGATCAGTAGGCCTATTTACATACAGAATAGTAGTTATTTCTTCCAAACGTGATACAACACAGACGGTCTGGATCAGTAGGCCTATTTACATACAGAACGGTAGTTATTTCTTCCAAACGTAACACAACAGAGATGGTCTGGATCAGTAGGCCTATTTACATACAGAATAGTAGTTATTTCTTCCAAACGTAATACAACACAGACGGTCTGGATCAGTAGGCCTATTTACATACAGAATAGTAGTTATTTCTTCCAAACGTAATACAACACAGACGGTCTGGATCAGTAGGCCTATTTACATACAGAACAGTAGTTATTTCTTCCAAACGTAATACAACACTGACGGTCTGGATCAGTAGACCTATTTACATACAGAACGGTAGTTATTTTTCCAAACGTAATACTACACAGACGGTCTGGATCAGTAGGCCTATTTACATACAGAACAGTAGTTATTTCTTCCAAACGTAATAGAACAGAGATGGTCTGGATCAGTAGGCCTATTTACATACTGAACGGTAGTTATTTTTTCCAAACGTAATACTACACAGACGGTCTGGATCAGTAGGCCTATTTACATACAGAATAGTAGTTATTTCTTCCAAACGTAATACAACACAGACGGTCTGGATCAGTAGGCCTATTTACATACAGAATAGTAGTTATTTCTTCCAAACGTAATACAACACAGACGGTCTGGATCAGTAGACCTATTTACATACAGAACGGTAGTTATGTTTCCAAACGTAATACAACACAGACGGTCTGGATCAGTAGGCCTATTTACATACAGAACGGTAGTTATTTCTTCCAAACGTAATAGAACAGAGATGGTCTGGATCAGTAGGCCTATTTACATACAGAATAGTAGTTATTTCTTCCAAACGTAATACAACAGAGAAGGTCTGGATCAGTAGGCCTATTTACATACAGAACGGTAGTTATTTCTTCCAATCGTAATACAACACAGACGGTCTGGATCAGTAGGCCTATTTACATACAGAGCAGTAGTTATTTCTTCCAAACGTAATACAACACAGACGGTCTGGATCAGTAGGCCTGTTTACATACAGAACGGTAGTCATTTCTTCCAAACGTAATACTACACAGACGGTCTGGATCAGTAGGCCTGTTTACATACAGAACAGTGGTTATTTCTTCCAAACGTAATACAACACAGATGGTCTGGATCAGTAGGCCTGTTTACATACAGAATAGTAGTTATTTCTTCCAAACGTAATACAACACAGACGGTCTGGATCAGTAGGCCTGTTTACATACAGAACGGTAGTCATTTCTTCCAAACGTAATACTACACAGACGGTCTGGATCAGTAGGCCTGTTTACATACAGAACAGTAGTTATTTCTTCCAAACGTAATACTACACAGACGGTCTGGATTAGTAGGCCTGTTTACATACAGAATAGTAGTTATTTCTTCCAAACATAATACTACACAGACGGTCTGGATCAGTAGGCCTGTTTACATACAGAACGGTAGTCATTTCTTCCAAACGTAATACTACACAGACGGTCTGGATTAGTAGGCCTGTTTACATACAGAATAGTAGTTATTTCTTCCAAACATAATACTACACAGACGGTCTGGATCAGTTGGCCTGTTTACATACAGAACAGTAGTTATTTCTTCCAAACGTAATACTACGCAGACGGTCTGGATTAGTAGGCCTGTTTACATACAGAATAGTAGTTATTTCTTCCAAACATAATACTACACAGACGGTCTGGATCTGTAGGCCTGTTTACATACCGAACGGTAGTTATTTCTTCCAAACGTAATACAACACAGACGGTCTGGATCAGTAGGCCTGTTTACATACAGAACGGAAGTCATTTCTTCCAAACGTAATACTACACAGACGGTCTGGATCAGTAGGCCTGTTTACATACAGAACAGTGGTTATTTCTTCCAAACGTAATACAACACAGATGGTCCGGATCAGTAGGCCTGTTTACATACAGAATAGTAGTTATTTCTTCCAAACGTAATACAACACAGACGGTCTGGATCAGTAGGCCTGTTTACATACAGAACGGTAGTCATTTCTTCCAAACGTAATACTACACAGACGGTCTGGATCAGAAGGCCTATTTACATACAGAACAGTAGTTATTTCTTCCAAACGTAATACTACACAGACGGTCTAGATCAGTAGGCCTATTTACATACAGAATAGTAGTTATTTCTTCCAAACGTGATACAACACAGACGGTCTGGATCAGTAGGCCTGTTTACATACAGAACGGTAGTTATTTCTTCCAAACGTAATACAACACAGATGGTCTGGATCAGTAGACCTATTTACATACAGAACGGTAGTTATTTCTTCCAAACGTAATACAACACAGACGGTCTGGATCAGTAGGCCTATTTACATACAGATTAGTATTTATTCCTTCCAAACGTAATACAACACAGACGGTCTGGATCAGTAGGCCTGTTTACATACAGAACGGTAGTTATTTCTTCCAAACGTAATACAACACAGACGGTCTAGATCAGTGGGCATGATTACATACTGAACAGTAGTTATTTCTACCAAACGTAATACTACACAGACAGTCTGGATCAGTAGCTCTATTTACATACAGAACGGTAGTTATTTCTTCCAAACATAATACAACACAGACGGTCTGGATCAGTGGGACTGTTTACATACAGAACAGAAGTTATTTCTTCCAAACGTAATACAACACAAACGGTCGGGATCAGTAGCCCTGGTTACATACAGAATAGTAGTTATTTCTTCCAAACGTAATACAACAGAGATGGTCTGGATCAGTAGGCCTATTTACATACAGAACGGTAGTTATTTTTTCCAAACGTAATACTACACAGACGGTCTGGATCAGTAGGCCTATTTACATGCAGAATATTAGTTATTTCTTCCAAACGTAATACAACAGAGATGGTCTGGATCAGTAGGCCTATTTACATACAGGACGGTAGTTATTTCTTCCAAACCTAATACAACACAGATGTTCTAGATCGATAGGCCTGTTTCCATACAGGATAGTAGTTATTTCTTCCAAACGTAATACAACACAGACGGTCTGGATCAGTAGGCCTATTTACATACAGAATAGTAGTTATTTCTTCCAAACGTAATACAACACAGACGGTCTGGATCAGTAGGCCTATTTACATACAGAACAGTAGTTATTTCTTCCAAACGTAACACAACAGAGATGGTCTGGATCAGTAGGCCTATTTACATACAGAACAGTAGTTATTCCTTCCAAACGTAATACAACACAGACGGTCTAGATCAGTAGGCCTATTTACACACAGAATAGTAGTTATTTCTTCCAAACGTAATACAAGACAGACGGTCTGGTTCAGTAGGCCTATTTACATACAGAACAGTAGTTATTTCTTCCAAACGTAATACTACACAGACGGTCTGGTTCAGTGGGCCTGTTTACATACAGAACAGTGGTTATTTCTTCCAAACGTAATACAACACAGACGGTCGGGATCAGTAGGCCTATTTACATACATATTAGAAGTTATTTCTTCCAAACGTAATACAACACAGACGGTCTGGATCAGTAGGCCTGTTTACATACAGAACAGTAGTTATTTCTTCCAAACGTAATACTACACAGACGGTCTGGATTAGTAGGCCTGTTTACATACAGAATAGTAGTTATTTCTTCCAAACATAATACTACACAGACGGTCTGGATCAGTAGGCCTGTTTACATACAGAATAGTAGTTACTTCTTCCAAACGTAATACTACACAGACGGTCTGGATCAGTAGGCCTGTTTACATACAGAACGGTAGTTATTTCTTCCAAACGTAATACAACACAGACGGTCTGGATCAGTAGGCCTATTTACATACAGAATAGTAGTTATTTCTTCCAAACGTGATACAACACAGACGGTCTGGATCAGTAGGCCTATTTACATACAGAACGGTAGTTATTTCTTCCAAACGTAACACAACAGAGATGGTCTGGATCAGTAGGCCTATTTACATACAGAATAGTAGTTATTTCTTCCAAACGTAATACAACACAGACGGTCTGGATCAGTAGGCCTATTTACATACAGAATAGTAGTTATTTCTTCCAAACGTAATACAACACAGACGGTCTGGATCAGTAGGCCTATTTACATACAGAACAGTAGTTATTTCTTCCAAACGTAATACAACACTGACGGTCTGGATCAGTAGACCTATTTACATACAGAACGGTAGTTATTTTTCCAAACGTAATACTACACAGACGGTCTGGATCAGTAGGCCTATTTACATACAGAACAGTAGTTATTTCTTCCAAACGTAATAGAACAGAGATGGTCTGGATCAGTAGGCCTATTTACATACTGAACGGTAGTTATTTTTTCCAAACGTAATACTACACAGACGGTCTGGATCAGTAGGCCTATTTACATACAGAATAGTAGTTATTTCTTCCAAACGTAATACAACACAGACGGTCTGGATCAGTAGGCCTATTTACATTCAGAATAGTAGTTATTTCTTCCAAACGTAATACAACACAGACGGTCTGGATCAGTAGACCTATTTACATACAGAACGGTAGTTATGTTTCCAAACGTAATACAACACAGACGGTCTGGATCAGTAGGCCTATTTACATACAGAACGGTAGTTATTTCTTCCAAACGTAATAGAACAGAGATGGTCTGGATCAGTAGGCCTATTTACATACAGAATAGTAGTTATTTCTTCCAAACGTAATACAACAGAGAAGGTCTGGATCAGTAGGCCTATTTACATACAGAACGGTAGTTATTTCTTCCAATCGTAATACAACACAGACGGTCTGGATCAGTAGGCCTATTTACATACAGAGCAGTAGTTATTTCTTCCAAACGTAATACAACACAGACGGTCTGGATCAGTAGGCCTGTTTACATACAGAACGGTAGTCATTTCTTCCAAACGTAATACTACACAGACGGTCTGGATCAGTAGGCCTGTTTACATACAGAACAGTGGTTATTTCTTCCAAACGTAATACAACACAGATGGTCTGGATCAGTAGGCCTGTTTACATACAGAATAGTAGTTATTTCTTCCAAACGTAATACAACACAGACGGTCTGGATCAGTAGGCCTGTTTACATACAGAACGGTAGTCATTTCTTCCAAACGTAATACTACACAGACGGTCTGGATCAGTAGGCCTGTTTACATACAGAACAGTAGTTATTTCTTCCAAACGTAATACTACACAGACGGTCTGGATTAGTAGGCCTGTTTACATACAGAATAGTAGTTATTTCTTCCAAACATAATACTACACAGACGGTCTGGATCAGTAGGCCTGTTTACATACAGAACGGTAGTCATTTCTTCCAAACGTAATACTACACAGACGGTCTGGATTAGTAGGCCTGTTTACATACAGAATAGTAGTTATTTCTTCCAAACATAATACTACACAGACGGTCTGGATCAGTAGGCCTGTTTACATACAGAACAGTAGTTATTTCTTCCAAACGTAATACTACGCAGACGGTCTGGATTAGTAGGCCTGTTTACATACAGAATAGTAGTTATTTCTTCCAAACATAATACTACACAGACGGTCTGGATCTGTAGGCCTGTTTACATACCGAACGGTAGTTATTTCTTCCAAACGTAATACAACACAGACGGTCTGGATCAGTAGGCCTGTTTACATACAGAACGGAAGTCATTTCTTCCAAACGTAATACTACACAGACGGTCTGGATCAGTAGGCCTGTTTACATACAGAACAGTGGTTATTTCTTCCAAACGTAATACAACACAGATGGTCCGGATCAGTAGGCCTGTTTACATACAGAATAGTAGTTATTTCTTCCAAACGTAATACAACACAGACGGTCTGGATCAGTAGGCCTGTTTACATACAGAACGGTAGTCATTTCTTCCAAACGAAATACTACACAGACGGTCTGGATCAGAAGGCCTATTTACATACAGAACAGTAGTTATTTCTTCCAAACGTAATACTACACAGACGGTCTAGATCAGTAGGCCTATTTACATACAGAATAGTAGTTATTTCTTCCAAACGTGATACAACACAGACGGTCTGGATCAGTAGGCCTGTTTACATACAGAACGGTAGTTATTTCTTCCAAACGTAATACAACACAGATGGTCTGGATCAGTAGACCTATTTACATACAGAACGGTAGTTATTTCTTCCAAACGTAATACAACACAGACGGTCTGGATCAGTAGGCCTATTTACATACAGATTAGTAGTTATTCCTTCCAAACGTAATACAACACAGACGGTCTGGATCAGTAGGCCTGTTTACATACAGAACGGTAGTTATTTCTTCCAAACGTAATACAACACAGACGGTCTAGATCAGTGGGCATGATTACATACTGAACAGTAGTTATTTCTACCAAACGTAATACTACACAGACAGTCTGGATCAGTAGCTCTATTTACATACAGAACGGTAGTTATTTCTTCCAAACATAATACAACACAGACGGTCTGGATCAGTGGGACTGTTTACATACAGAACAGAAGTTATTTCTTCCAAACGTAATACAACACAAACGGTCGGGATCAGTAGCCTTGGTTACATACAGAATAGTAGTTATTTCTTCCAAACGTAATACAACAGAGATGGTCTGGATCAGTAGGCCTATTTACATACAGAACGGTAGTTATTTTTTCCAAACGTAATACTACACAGACGGTCTGGATCAGTAGGCCTATTTACATGCAGAATATTAGTTATTTCTTCCAAACGTAATACAACAGAGATGGTCTGGATCAGTAGGCCTATTTACATACAGGACGGTAGTTATTTCTTCCAAACCTAATACAACACAGATGTTCTAGATCGATAGGCCTGTTTCCATACAGGATAGTAGTTATTTCTTCCAAACGTAATACAACACAGACGGTCTGGATCAGTAGGCCTATTTACATACAGAATAGTAGTTATTTCTTCCAAACGTAATACAACACAGACGGTCTGGATCAGTAGGCCTATTTACATACAGAACAGTAGTTATTTCTTCCAAACGTAACACAACAGAGATGGTCTGGATCAGTAGGCCTATTTACATACAGAACAGTAGTTATTCCTTCCAAACGTAATACAACACAGACGGTCTAGATCAGTAGGCCTATTTACACACAGAATAGTAGTTATTTCTTCCAAACGTAATACAAGACAGACGGTCTGGTTCAGTAGGCCTATTTACATACAGAACAGTAGTTATTTCTTCCAAACGTAATACTACACAGACGGTCTGGTTCAGTGGGCCTGTTTACATACAGAACAGTGGTTATTTCTTCCAAACGTAATACAACACAGACGGTCGGGATCAGTAGGCCTATTTACATACATATTAGAAGTTATTTCTTCCAAACGTAATACAACACAGACGGTCTGGATCAGTAGGCCTGTTTACATACAGAACAGTAGTTATTTCTTCCAAACGTAATACTACACAGACGGTCTGGATTAGTAGGCCTGTTTACATACAGAATAGTAGTTATTTCTTCCAAACATAATACTACACAGACGGTCTGGATCAGTAGGCCTGTTTACATACAGAATAGTAGTTACTTCTTCCAAACGTAATACTACACAGACGGTCTGGATCAGTAGGCCTGTTTACATACAGAACGGTAGTTATTTCTTCCAAACGTAATACAACACAGACGGTCTGCATCAGTAGGCCTATTTACATACAGAATAGTAGTTATTTCTTCCAAACGTGATACAACACAGACGGTCTGGATCAGTAGGCTTGTTTACATACAGAACGGTAGTTATTTCTTCCAAACGTAATACAACACAGATGGTCTGGATCAGTAGACCTATTTACATACAGAACGGTAGTTATTTCTTCCAAACGTAATACAACACAGACGGTCTGGATCAGTAGGCCTATTTACATACAGAACGGTAGTCATTTTTCCAAACGTAATACTACACAGACGGTCTGGATCAGTAGGCCTGTTTACATACAGAACGGTAGTCATTTCTTCCAAACGTAATACTACACAGACGGTCTGGATCAGTAGGCCTATTTACATACAGAATAGTAGTTATTTCTTCCAAACGTGATACAACACAGACGGTCTGGATCATTAGGCCTATTTACATACAGAACGGTCGTTATTTCTTCCAAACGTAACACAACAGAGATGGTCTGGATCAGTAGGCCTATTTACATACAGAATAGTAGTTATTTCTTCCAAACGTAATACAACACAGACGGTCTGGATCAGTAGGCCTATTTACATACAGAACAGTAGTTATTTCTTCCAAACGTAATACTACACAGACGGTCTGGATCAGTAGGCCTGTTTACATACAGAACAGTGGTTATTTCTTCCAAAAGTAATACAACACAGACGGTCGGGATCAGTAGGCCTATTTACATACAGATTAGAAGTTATTTCTTCCAAACGTAATACAACACAGACGGTCTGGATCAGTAGGCCTGTTTAAATACAGAATAGTAGTTATTTTTTCCAAACATAATACTACACAGACGGTCTGGATCAGTAGGCCTGTTTACATACAGATTAGAAGTTATTTCTTCCAAACGTAATACAAGACAGACGGTCTGGATCAGTAGGCCTATTTACATACAGATTAGAAGTTATTTCTTCCAAACGTAATACTACACAGACGGTCTGGATTAGTAGGCCTGTTTACATACAGAATAGTAGTTATTTCTTCCAAACATAATACTACACAGACGGTCTGGATCAGTAGGCCTGTTTACATACAGAACGGTATTTATTTCTTCCAAACGTAATACAACACAGACGGTCTGGATCAGTAGGCCTATTTACATACAGAATAGTAGTTATTTCTTCCAAACGTGATACAACACAGACGGTCTGGATCAGTAGGCCTGTTTACATACAGAACGGTAGTTATTTCTTCCAAACGTAATACAACACAGATGGTCTGGATCAGTAGACCTATTTACATACAGAACGGTAGTTATTTCTTCCAAACGTAATACTACACAGACGGTCTGGATCAGTAGGCCTGTTTACATACAGAACGGTAGTTATTTCTTCCAAACGTAATACAACACAGACGGTCTGGATCAGTAGGCCTATTTACATACAGAATAGTAGTTATTTCTTCCAAACGTGATACAACACAGACGGTCTGGATCAGTAGGCCTGTTAACATACAGAACGGTAGTTATTTCTTCCAAACGTAATACAAGACAGATGGTCTGGATCAGTAGACCTATTTACATACAGAACGGTAGTTATTTCTTCCAAACGTAATACATCACAGACGGTCTGGATCAGTAGGCCTATTTACATACAGATTAGTAGTTATTCCTTCCAAACGTAATACAACACAGACGGTCTGGATCAGTAGGCCTATTTACATACAGAACGGTAGTCATTTCTTCCAAACGTAATACTACACAGACGGTCTGGATCAGTAGGCCTGTTTACATACAGAACGGTAGTTAATTCTTCCAAACGTAATACAACACAGACGGTCTGGATCAGTGGGTCTGCTTACATACAGAACAGAAGTTATTTCTTCCAAATGTAATACAACACAGACGGTCGGGATCAGTAGCCCTGTTTACATACAGAAGAGTAGTTATTTCTTCCAAACGTAATACAACACAGACGGTCTAGATCAGTGGGCATGTTTACATACTGAACAGTAGTTATTTCTTCCAAACGTAATACTACACAGACAGTCTGGATCAGTAGGCCTATTTACATACAGATTAGTAGTTATTCCTTCCAAACGTAATACAACACAGACGGTCTGGATCAGTAGGCCTATTTACATACAGATTAGTAGTTATTCCTTCCAAACGTAATACAACACAGACGGTCTGGATCAGTAGGCCTGTTTACATACAGAAAGGTAGTTATTTCTTCCAAACGTAATACAACACAGACGGTCTGGATCAGTAGGCCTATTTACATACAGATTAGTAGTTATTCCTTCCAAACGTAATACAACACAGACGGTCTGGATCAGTGGGCATGTTTACATACTGAACGGTAGTTATTTCTTCCAAACGTGATACAACACAGACGGTCTGGATCAGTAGGCCTATTTACATACAGAACGGTAGTTATTTCTTCCAAACGTAATACAACACAGACGGTCTGGATCAGTGGGACTGTTTACATACAGAACAGAAGTTATTTCTTCCAAACGTAATACAACACAGACGGTCGGGATCAGTAGCCCTGTTTACTTACAGAATAGTAGTTATTTCTTCCAAACGTAATACAACAGAGATGGTCTGGATCAGTAGGCCTATTTACATACAGAACGGTAGTTATTTTTTCCAAACGTAATACTACACAGACGGTCTGGATCAGTAGGCCTATTTACATACAGAATATTAGTTATTTCTTCCAAACGTAATACAACAGAGATGGTCTGGATCAGTAGGCCTATTTACATACAGGACGGTATTTATTTCTTCCAAACCTAATACAGCACAGATGTTCTAGATCGATAGGCCTGTTGACATACAGGATAGTAGTTATTTCTTCCAAACGTAATACAACACAGACGGTCTGGATCAGTAGGCCTATTTACATACAGAATAGTAGTTATTTCTTCCAAACGTAATACAACACAGACGGTCTGGATCAGTAGGCCTATTTACATACAGAACAGTAGTTATTTCTTCCAAACGTAACACAACAGAGATGGTCTGGATCAGTAGGCCTATTTACATACAGAACAGTAGTTATTCCTTCCAAACGTAATACAACACAGACGGTCTAGATCAGTAGGCCTATTTACACACAGAATAGTAGTTATTTCTTCCAAACGTAATACAAGACAGACGGTCTGGATCAGTAGGCCTATTTACATACAGAACAGTAGTTATTTCTTCCAAACGTAATACTACACAGACGGTCTGGATCAGTAGGCCTGTTTACATACAGAACAGTGGTTATTTCTTCCAAATGTAATACAACACAGACGGTCGGGATCAGTAGGCCTATTTACATACAGATTAGAAGTTATTTCTTCCCAACGTAATACAACACAGACGGTCTGGATCAGTAGGCCTATTTTCATACAGAACAGTAGTTATTTCTTCCAAACGTAATACTACACAGACGGTCTGGATCAGTAGGCCTGTTTACATACAGAACAGTGGTTATTTCTTCCAAACGTAATACAACACAGACGGTCGGGATCAGTAGGCCTATTTACATACAGATTAGAAGTTATTTCTTCCAAACGTAATACAACACAGACGGTCTGGATCAGCAGGCCTGTTTACATACAGAATAGTAGTTATTTCTTCCAAACATAATACTACACAGACGGTCTGGATCAGTAGGCCTGTTTACATACAGATTAGAAGTTATTTCTTCCAAACGTAATACAAGACAGACGGTCTGGATCAGTAGGCCTATTTACATACAGATAAGAAGTTATTTCTTCCAAACGTAATACTACACAGACGGTCTGGATTAGTAGGCCTGTTTACATACAGAATAGTAGTTATTTCTTCCAAACATAATACTACACAGACGGTCTGGATCAGTAGGCCTGTTTACATACAGAACGGTAGTTATTTCTTCCAAACGTAATACAACACAGACGGTCTGGATCAGTAGGCCTATTTACATACAGAATAGTAGTTATTTCTTCCAAACGTGATACAACACAGACGGTCTGGATCAGTAGGCCTGTTTACATACAGAACGTTAGTTATATCTTCCAAACGTAATACAACAAAGATGGTCTGGATCAGTAGACCTATTTACATACAGAATAGTAGTTATTTCTTCCAATTGTGATACAACACAGACGGTCTGGATCAGTAGGCCTGTTTACATACAGAACGGTAGTTATTTCTTCCAAACGTAATACAACACAGATGGTCTGGATCAGTAGACCTATTTACATACAGAACGGTAGTTATTTCTTCCAAACGTAATACAACACAGACGGTCTGGATCAGTAGGCCTATTTACATACAGATTAGTAGTTATTCCTTCCAAACGTAATACAACACAGACGGTCTGGATCAGTAGGCCTATTTACATACAAAACTGTAGTCATTTCTTCCAAACGTAATACTACACAGACGGTCTGGATCAGTAGGCCTGTTTACATACAGAACGGTAGTTATTTCTTCCAAACGTAATACTACACAGACGGTCTGGATCAGTAGGCCTATTTACATACACAATAGTAGTTATTTCTTCCAAACGTGATACAACACAGACGGTCTGGATCAGTAGGCCTATTTACATACAGAACGGTAGTTATTTCTTCCAAACGTAACACAACAGAGATGGTCTGGATCAGTAGGCCTATTTACATACAGAATAGTAGTTATTTCTTCCAAACGTAATACAACACAGACGGTCTGGATCAGTAGGCCTATTTACATACAGAATAGTAGTTATTTCTTCCAAACGTAATACAACACAGACGGTCTGGATCAGTAGGCCTATTTACATACAGAACAGTAGTTATTTCTTCCAAACGTAATGCAACACTGACGGTCTGGATCAGTAGACCTATTTACATACAGAACGGTAGTTATTTTTCCAAACGTAATACTACACAGACGGTCTGGATCAGTAGGCCTATTTACATACAGAACAGTAGTTATTTCTTCCAAACGTAATAGAACAGAGATGGTCTGGATCAGTAGGCCTATTTACATACTGAACGGTAGTTATTTCTTCCAATCATAATACAACACAGACGGTCTGGATCAGTGGGACTGTTTACATACAGAACAGAAGTTATTTCTTCCAAACGTAATACAACACAGACGGTCTGGATCAGTAGGCCTATTTACATACAGAATAGTAGTTATTTCTTCCAAACGTAATACAACACAGACGGTCTGGATCAGTAGACCTATTTACATACAGAACGGTAGTTATGTTTCCAAACGTAATACAACACAGACGGTCTGGATCAGTAGGCCTATTTACATACAGAACGGTAGTTATTTCTTCCAAACGTAATAGAACAGAGATGGTCTGGATCAGTAGGCCTATTTACATACAGAATAGTAGTTATTTCTTCCAAACGTAATACAACAGAGAAGGTCTGGATCAGTAGGCCTATTTACATACAGAACGGTAGTTATTTCTTCCAATCGTAATACAACACAGACGGTCTGGATCAGTAGGCCTATTTACATACAGAGCAGTAGTTATTTCTTCCAAACGTAATACAACACAGACGGTCTGGATCAGTAGGCCTGTTTACATACAGAACGGTAGTCATTTCTTCCAAACGTAATACTACACAGACGGTCTGGATCAGTAGGCCTGTTTACATACAGAACAGTGGTTATTTCTTCCAAACGTAATACAACACAGATTGTCTGGATCAGTAGGCCTGTTTACATACAGAATAGTAGTTATTTCTTCCAAACGTAATACAACACAGACGGTCTGGATCATTAGGCCTGTTTACATACAGAACGGTAGTCATTTCTTCCAAACGTAATACTACACAGACGGTCTGGATCAGTAGGCCTGTTTACATACAGAACAGTAGTTATTTCTTCCAAACGTAATACTACACAGACGGTCTGGATTAGTAGGCCTGTTTACATACAGAATAGTAGTTATTTCTTCCAAACATAATACTACACAGACGGTCTGGATCAGTAGGCCTGTTTACATACAGAACGGTAGTCATTTCTTCCAAACGTAATACTACACAGACGGTCTGGATTAGTAGGCCTGTTTACATACAGAATAGTAGTTATTTCTTCCAAACATAATACTACACAGACGGTCTGGATCAGTAGGCCTGTTTACATACAGAACAGTAGTTATTTCTTCCAAACGTAATACTACGCAGACGGTCTGGATTAGTAGGCCTGTTTACATACAGAATAGTAGTTATTTCTTCCAAACATAATACTACACAGACGGTCTGGATCTGTAGGCCTGTTTACATACCGAACGGTAGTTATTTCTTCCAAACGTAATACAACACAGACGGTCTGGATCAGTAGGCCTGTTTACATACAGAACGGAAGTCATTTCTTCCAAACGTAATACTACACAGACGGTCTGGATCAGTAGGCCTGTTTACATACAGAACAGTGGTTATTTCTTCCAAACGTAATACAACACAGATGGTCTGGATCAGTAGGCCTGTTTACATACAGAATAGTAGTTATTTCTTCCAAACGTAATACAACACAGACGGTCTGGATCAGTAGGCCTGTTTACATACAGAACGGTTGTCATTTCTTCCAAACGTAATACTACACAGACGGTCTGGATCAGAAGGCCTATTTACATACAGAACAGTAGTTATTTCTTCCAAACGTAATACTACACAGACGGTCTAGATCAGTAGGCCTATTTACATACAGAATAGTAGTTATTTCTTCCAAACGTGATACAACACAGACGGTCTGGATCAGTAGGCCTGTTTACATACAGAACGGTAGTTATTTCTTCCAAACGTAATACAACACAGATGGTCTGGATCAGTAGACCTATTTACATACAGAACGGTAGTTATTTCTTCCAAACGTAATACAACACAGACGGTCTGGATCAGTAGGCCTATTTACATACAGATTAGTAGTTATTCCTTCCAAACGTAATACAACACAGACGGTCTGGATCAGTAGGCCTGTTTACATACAGAACGGTAGTTATTTCTTCCAAACGTAATACAACACAGACGGTCTAGATCAGTGGGCATGATTACATACTGAACAGTAGTTATTTCTACCAAACGTAATACTACACAGACAGTCTGGATCAGTAGCTCTATTTACATACAGAACGGTAGTTATTTCTTCCAAACATAATACAACACAGACGGTCTGGATCAGTGGGACTGTTTACATACAGAACAGAAGTTATTTCTTCCAAACGTAATACAACACAAACGGTCGGGATCAGTAGCCCTGGTTACATACAGAATAGTAGTTATTTCTTCCAAACGTAATACAACAGAGATGGTCTGGATCAGTAGGCCTATTTACATACAGAACGGTAGTTATTTTTTCCAAACGTAATACTACACAGACGGTCTGGATCAGTAGGCCTATTTACATGCAGAATATTAGTTATTTCTTCCAAACGTAATACAACAGAGATGGTCTGGATCAGTAGGCCTATTTACATACAGGACGGTAGTTATTTCTTCCAAACCTAATACAACACAGATGTTCTAGATCGATAGGCCTGTTTCCATACAGGATAGTAGTTATTTCTTCCAAACGTAATACAACACAGACGGTCTGGATCAGTAGGCCTATTTACATACAGAATAGTAGTTATTTCTTCCAAACGTAATACAACACAGACGGTCTGGATCAGTAGGCCTATTTACATACAGAACAGTAGTTATTTCTTCCAAACGTAACACAACAGAGATGGTCTGGATCAGTAGGCCTATTTACATACAGAACAGTAGTTATTCCTTCCAAACGTAATACAACACAGACGGTCTAGATCAGTAGGCCTATTTACACACAGAATAGTAGTTATTTCTTCCAAACGTAATACAAGACAGACGGTCTGGTTCAGTAGGCCTATTTACATACAGAACAGTAGTTATTTCTTCCAAACGTAATACTACACAGACGGTCTGGTTCAGTGGGCCTGTTTACATACAGAACAGTGGTTATTTCTTCCAAACGTAATACAACACAGACGGTCGGGATCAGTAGGCCTATTTACATACATATTAGAAGTTATTTCTTCCAAACGTAATACAACACAGACGGTCTGGATCAGTAGGCCTGTTTACATACAGAACAGTAGTTATTTCTTCCAAACGTAATACTACACAGACGGTCTGGATTAGTAGGCCTGTTTACATACAGAATAGTAGTTATTTCTTCCAAACATAATACTACACAGACGGTCTGGATCAGTAGGCCTGTTTACATACAGAATAGTAGTTACTTCTTCCAAACGTAATACTACACAGACGGTCTGGATCAGTAGGCCTGTTTACATACAGAACGGTAGTTATTTCTTCCAAACGTAATACAACACAGACGGTCTGGATCAGTAGGCCTATTTACATACAGAATAGTATTTATTTCTTCCAAACGTGATACAACACAGACGGTCTGGATCAGTAGGCTTGTTTACATACAGAACGGTAGTTATTTCTTCCAAACGTAATACAACACAGATGGTCTGGATCAGTAGACCTATTTACATACAGAACGGTAGTTATTTCTTCCAAACGTAATACAACACAGACGGTCTGGATCAGTAGGCCTATTTACATACAGAACGGTAGTCATTTTTCCAAACGTAATACTACACAGACGGTCTGGATCAGTAGGCCTGTTTACATACAGAACGGTAGTCATTTCTTCCAAACGTAATACTACACAGACGGTCTGGATCAGTAGGCCTATTTACATACAGAATAGTAGTTATTTCTTCCAAACGTGATACAACACAGACGGTCTGGATCAGTAGGCCTATTTACATACAGAACGGTCGTTATTTCTTCCAAACGTAACACAACAGAGATGGTCTGGATCAGTAGGCCTATTTACATACAGAATAGTAGTTATTTCTTCCAAACGTAATACAATACAGACGGTCTGGATCAGTAGGCCTATTTACATACAGAATAGTAGTTATTTCTTCCAAACGTAATACAACACAGACAGTCTGGATCAGTAGGCCTATTTACATACAGAACGGTAGTTATTTTTCCAAACGTAATACAACACAGACGGTCTGGATCAGTAGACCTATTTACATACAGAACGGTAGTTATTTTTCCAAACGTAATACAACACAGACGGTCTGGATCAGTAGGGCTATTTACATACAGAACAGTAGTTATTTCTTCCAAACGTAATAGAACAGAGATGGTCTGGATCAGTAGGCCTATTTACATACAGAACAGTAGTTATTTCTTCCAAACGTAATACAACACAGATGGTCTGGATCAGTAGGCCTATTTACATACTGAACGGTAGTTATTTTTTCCAAACGTAATACTACACAGACGGTCTGGATCAGTAGGCCTATTTACATACTGAACGGTAGTTATTTTTTCCAAACGTAATACGACACAGACGGTCTGGATCAGTAGACCTATTTACATACAGAATAGTAGTTATTTCTTCCAAACGTAATACAACACAGACGGTCTGGATTAGTAGACCTATTTACATACAGAATAGTAGTTATTTCTTCCAAACGTAATACAACACAGACGGTCTGGATCAGTAGGCCTATTTACATACAGAACGGTAGTTATTTTTCCAAACGTAATAAAACACAGACGGTCTGGATCAGTAGGCCTATTTACATACAGAACGGTAGTTATTTTTCCGAACGTAATACAACACAGACGGTCTGGATCAGTAGACCTATTTACATACAGAACAGTAGATATTTCTTCCAAACGTAATACAACACAGACGGTCTGGATCAGTAGGCCTATTTACATACAGAACGGTAGTTATTTTTCCAAACGTAATACAACACAGACGGTCTGGATCAGTAGGCCTATTTACATACAGAACGGTAGTTATTTTTCCAAACGTAATACGACACAGACGGTCTGGATCAGTAGACCTATTTACATACAGAATAGTAGTTATTTCTTCCAAACGTAATACAACACAGACGGTCTGGATTAGTAGACCTATTTACATACACAATAGTAGTTATTTCTTCCAAACGTAATACAACACAGACGGTCTGGATCAGTAGGCCTATTTACATACAGAACGGTAGTTATTTTTCCAAACGTAATACAACACAGACGGTCTGGATCAGTAGGCCTATTTACATACAGAACGGTAGTTATTTTTCCAAACGTAATACAACACAGACGGTCTGGATCAGTAGGCCTGTTTACATACAGAACAGTAGTTATTTCTTCCAAACGTAATAGAACAGAGATGGTCTGGATCAGTAGGCCTATTTACATACTGAACGGTAGTTATTTTTTCCAACCGTAATACTACACAGACGGTCTGGATCATTAGGCCTATTTACATACTGAACGGTAGTTATTTTTTCCAAACGTAATACGACACAGACGGTCTGGAGCAGTAGACCTATTTACATACAGAATAGTAGTTATTTCTTCCAAACGTAATACAACACAGACGGTCTGGATCAGTAGGCCTATTTACATACAGGACGGTAGTTATTTTTCCAAACGTAATACTACACAGACGGTCTGGATCAGTAGGCCTATTTACATACAGAACGGTAGTTATTTCTTCCAAACGTAATAAAACAGAGATGGTCTGGATCAGTAGGCCTATTTACATACTGAACGGTAGTTATTTTTTCCAAACGTAATACTACACAGACGGTCTGGATCAGTAGGCCTATTTACATACAGAATAGTAGTTATTTCTTCCAAACGTAATACAACAGAGAAGGTCTGGATCAGTAGGCCTATTTACATACAGAACGGTAGTTATTTCTTCCAAACGTAATGCAACACAGACGGTCTGGATCAGTAGGCCTATTTACATACAGAGCAGTAGTTATTTCTTCCAAACGTAATACAACACAGATGGTCTGGATCAGTAGGCCTATTTACATACATATTAGTAGTTATTTTTCCAAACGTAATACAACACAGACGGTCTGGATCAGTAGGCCTATTTACATACAGAACGGTAGTTATTTCTTCCAAACTTAATACTACACAGGCGGTCTAGATCAGTAGGCCAGTTTACATTAATAATAGTAGTTATTTCTGGCAAACGTAATACAACACAGACGGTCTGGATCAGTAGGCCTATTTACATACAGAATAGTAGTTATTTCTTCCAAACGTAATACTACACAGACGGTCTGGATCAGTAGGCCTGTTTACATACAGAATAGTAGTTATTTCTTCCAAACTTAATACAACAGAGATGGTCTGGATCAGTAGGCCTATTTACATACGTAACGGTAGTTATTTCTTCGAAACGTAATACAACACAGACGGTCTAGATCAGTAGGCCTATTTACATACAGATTAGTAGTTATTTCTTCCAAACGTAATACTACACAGACGGTCTGGATCGGTAGGCCTATTTACATACAGAACAGTAGTTATTTCTTCCAAACGTAATACTACACAGACGGTCTGGATCAGTAGGCCTGTTTACATACAGAACAGTGGTTATTTCTTCCAAACGTAATACAACACAGACGGTCGGGATCAGTAGGCCTATTTACATACAGATTAGAAGTTATTTCTTCCAAACGTAATACAACACAGACGGTCTGGATCAGTAGGCCTGTTTACATACAGAACAGTAGTTATTTCTTCCAAACGTAATACTACACAGACGGTCTGGATTAGTAGGCCTGTTTGCATACAGAATAGTAGTTATTTCTTCCAAACATAATACTACACAGACGGTCTGGATCAGTAGGCCTGTTTACATACAGAACGGTAGTCATTTCTTCCAAACGTAATACTACACAGACGGTCTGGATTAGTAGGCCTGTTTACATACAGAATAGTAGTTATTTCTTCCAAACATAATACTACACAGACGGTCTGGATCAGTAGGCCTGTTTACATACAGAACAGTAGTTA
The DNA here is from genome assembly GCA_946902985.2 of Meconema thalassinum. Lineage (NCBI taxonomy): Eukaryota > Metazoa > Arthropoda > Insecta > Orthoptera > Tettigoniidae > Meconema > Meconema thalassinum. Next base: position 41,447,428 of record OX336388.2, read on the forward strand.
TTTCTTCCAAACGTAATACTACACAGACGGTCTGGATCAGTAGGCCTGTTTACATACAGAACAGTAGTTATTTCTTCCAAACATAATACTACACAGACGGTCTGGATCAGTAGGCCTGTTTACATACAGAACAGTAGTTATTTCCTCCAAACATAATACTACACTGACGGTCTGGATCAGTAGGCCTATTTACATACAGAACGGTAGTTATTTCTTCCAGACGTAATACAACACAGACGGTCTAGATCAGTAGGCCTATTTACATACAGAATAGTAGTTATTTCTTCCAAACGTAATACAACACAGACGGTCTGGATCAGTAGGCCTGTTTACATACAGAACGGTAGTTATTTCTTCCAAACGTAATACAACACAGATGGTCTGGATCAGTAGACCTATTTACATACAGAACGGTAGTTATTTCCTCCAAACGTAATCCAACACAGACGGTCTGGATCAGTAGGCCTATTTACATACAGATTAGTAGTTATTCCTTCCAAACGTAATACAACACAGACGGTCTGGATCAGTAGGCCTGTTTACATACAGAATAGTAGTTATTTCTTCCAAACATAATACTACACAGACGGTCTGGATCAGTAGGCCTGTTTACATACAGAACGGTAGTTATTTCTTCCAAACGTAACACAACAGAGATGGTCTGGATCAGTAGGCCTATTTACATACAGAATAGTAGTTATTTCTTCCAAACGTAATACTACACAGACGGTCTGGATTAGTAGGCCTGTTTACATACAGAATAGTAGTTATTTCTTCCAAACATAATACTACACAGACGGTCTGGATCAGTAGGCCTGTTTACATACAGAACGGTAGTTATTTCTTCCAAACGTAATACAACACAGATGGTCTGGATCAGTAGGCCTGTTTACATACAGAATAGTAGTTATTTCTTCCAAACGTAATACAACACAGACGGTCTGGATCAGTAGGCCTGTTTACATACAGAACGGTAGTCATTTCTTCCAAACGTAATACTACACAGACGGTCTGGATCAGAAGGCCTATTTACATACAGAATAGTAGTTACTTCTTCCAAACGTAATACGACACAGACGGTCTAGATCAGTAGGCCTATTTACATACAGAATAGTAGTTATTTCTTCCAAACGTGATACAACACAGACGGTCTGGATCAGTAGGCCTGTTTACATACAGAACGGTAGTTATTTCTTCCAAACGTAATACAACACAGATGGTCTGGATCAGTAGACCTATTTACATACAGAACGGTAGTTATTTCTTCCAAACGTAATACAACACAGACTGTCTGGATCAGTAGGCCTATTTACATACAGATTAGTAGTTATTCCTTCCAAACGTAATACAACACAGACGGTCTGGATCAGTAGGCCTGTTTACATACAGAACGGTAGTTATTTCTTCCAAACGTAATACAACACAGACGGTCTAGATCAGTGGGCATGTTTACATACTGAACAGTAGTTATTTCTTCCAAACGTAATACTACACAGACAGTCTGGATCAGTAGGCCTATTTACATACAGATTAGTAGTTATTCCTTCCAAACGTAATACAACACAGACGGTCTGGATCAGTAGGCCTATTTACATACAGATTAGTAGTTATTCCTTCCAAACGTAATACAACACAGACGGTCTGGATCAGTAGGCCTGTTTACATACAGAACGGTAGTTATTTCTTCCAAACGTAATACAACACGGACGGTCTGGATCAGTAGGCCTATTTATATACAGATTAGTAGTTATTCCTTCCAAACGTAATACAACACAGACGGTCTGGATCAGTGGGCATGTTTACATACTGAACGGTAGTTATTTTTTCCAAACGTGATACAACACAGACGGTCTGGATCAGTAGGCCTATTTACATACGGAATATTAGTTATTTCTTCCAAACGTAATACAACAGAGATGGTCTGGATCAGTAGGCCTATTTACATACAGGACGGTAGTTATTTCTTCCAAACCTAATACAGCACAGATGTTCTAGATCGATAGGCCTGTTGACATACAGGATAGTAGTTATTTCTTCCAAACGTAATACAACACAGACGGTCTGGATCAGTGGGCCTATTTACATACAGAATAGTAGTTATTTCTTCCAAACGTAATACAACACAGACGGTCTGTATCAGTAGGCCTATTTACATACAGAACAGTAGTTATTTCTTCCAAACGTAACACAACAGAGATGGTCTGGATCAGTAGGCCTATTTACATACAGAACAGTAGTTATTCCTTCCAAACGTAATACAACACAGACGGTCTAGATCAGTAGGCCTATTTACACACAGAATAGTAGGTATTTCTTCCAAACGTAATACAAGACAGACGGTCTGGATCAGTAGGCCTATTTACATACAGAACAGTAGTTATTTCTTCCAAACGTAATACTACACAGACGGTCTGGATCAGTAGGCCTGTTTACATACAGAACAGTGGTTATTTCTTCCAAACGTAATACAACACAGACGGTCGGGATCAGTAGGCCAATTTACATACAGATTAGAAGTTATTTCTTCCAAACGTAATACAACACAGACGGTCTGGATCAGTAGGCCTATTTTCATACAGAACAGTAGTTATTTCTTCCAAACGTAATACTACACAGACGGTCTGGATCAGTAGGCCTGTTTACATACAGAACAGTGGTTATTTCTTCCAAAAGTAATACAACACAGACGGTCGGGATCAGTAGGCCTATTTACATACAGATTAGAAGTTATTTCTTCCAAACGTAATACAACACAGACGGTCTGGATCAGTAGGCCTGTTTAAATACAGAATAGTAGTTATTTTTTCCAAACATAATACTACACAGACGGTCTGGATCAGTAGGCCTGTTTACATACAGATTAGAAGTTATTTCTTCCAAACGTAATACAAGACAGACGGTCTGGATCAGTAGGCCTATTTACATACAGATTAGAAGTTATTTCTTCCAAACGTAATACTACACAGACAGTCTGGATTAGTAGGCCTGTTTACATACAGAATAGTAGTTATTTCTTCCAAACATAATACTACACAGACGGTCTGGATCAGTAGGCCTGTTTACATACAGAACGGTAGTTATTTCTTCCAAACGTAATACAACACAGACGGTCTGGATCAGTAGGCCTATTTACATACAGAATAGTAGTTATTTCTTCCAAACGTGATACAACACAGACGGTCTGGATCAGTAGGCCTGTTTACATACAGAACGGTAGTTATTTCTTCCAAACGTAATACAACACAGATGGTCTGGATCAGTAGACCTATTTACATACAGAACGGTAGTTATTTCTTCCAAACGTAATACTACACAGACGGTCTGGATCAGTAGGCCTGTTTACATACAGAACGGTAGTTATTTCTTCCAAACGTAATACAACACAGACGGTCTGGATCAGTAGGCCTATTTACATACAGAATAGTAGTTATTTCTTCCAAACGTGATACAACACAGACGGTCTGGATCAGTAGGCCTGTTAACATACAGAACGGTAGTTATTTCTTCCAAACGTAATACAAGACAGATGGTCTGGATCAGTAGACCTATTTACATACAGAACGGTAGTTATTTCTTCCAAACGTAATACATCACAGACGGTCTGGATCAGTAGGCCTATTTACATACAGATTAGTAGTTATTCCTTCCAAACGTAATACAACACAGACGGTCTGGATCAGTAGGCCTATTTACATACAGAACGGTAGTCATTTCTTCCAAACGTAATACTACACAGACGGTCTGGATCAGTAGGCCTGTTTACATACAGAACGGTAGTTAATTCTTCCAAACGTAATACAACAGAGACGGTCTGGATCAGTGGGTCTGCTTACATACAGAACAGAAGTTATTTCTTCCAAACGTAATACAACACAGACGGTCGGGATCAGTAGCCCTGTTTACATACAGAATAGTAGTTATTTCTTCCAAACGTAATACAACACAGACGGTCTAGATCAGTGGGCATGTTTACATACTGAACAGTAGTTATTTCTTCCAAACGTAATACTACACAGACAGTCTGGATCAGTAGGCCTATTTACATACAGATTAGTAGTTATTCCTTCCAAACGTAATACAACACAGACGGTCTGGATCAGTAGGCCTATTTACATACAGATTAGTAGTTATTCCTTCCAAACGTAATACAACACAGACGGTCTGGATCAGTAGGCCTGTTTACATACAGAAAGGTAGTTATTTCTTCCAAACGTAATACAACACAGACGGTCTGGATCAGTAGGCCTATTTACATACAGATTAGTAGTTATTCCTTCCAAACGTAATACAACACAGACGGTCTGGATCAGTGGGCATGTTTACATACTGAACGGTAGTTATTTCTTCCAAACGTGATACAACACAGACGGTCTGGATCAGTAGGCCTATTTACATACAGAACGGTAGTTATTTCTTCCAAACGTAATACAACACAGACGGTCTGGATCAGTGGGACTGTTTACATACAGAACAGAAGTTATTTCTTCCAAACGTAATACAACACAGACGGTCGGGATCAGTAGCCCTGTTTACATACAGAATAGTAGTTATTTCTTCCAAACGTAATACAACAGAGATGGTCTGGATCAGTAGGCCTATTTACATACAGAACGGTAGTTATTTTTTCCAAACGTAGTACTACACAGACGGTCTGGATCAGTAGGCCTATTTACATACAGAATATTAGTTATTTCTTCCAAACGTAATACAACAGAGATGGTCTGGATCAGTAGGCCTATTTACATACAGGACGGTAGTTATTTCTTCCAAACCTAATACAGCACAGATGTTCTAGATCGATAGGCCTGTTGACATACAGGATAGTAGTTATTTCTTCCAAACGTAATACAACACAGACGGTCTGGATCAGTAGGCCTATTTACATACAGAATAGTAGTTATTTCTTCCAAACGTAATACAACACAGACGGTCTGGATCAGTAGGCCTATTTACATACAGAACAGTAGTTATTTCTTCCAAACGTAACACAACAGAGATGGTCTGGATCAGTAGGCCTATTTACATACAGAACAGTAGTTATTCCTTCCAAACGTAATACAACACAGACGGTCTAGATCAGTAGGCCTATTTACACACAGAATAGTAGTTATTTCTTCCAAACGTAATACAAGACAGACGGTCTGGATCAGTAGGCCTATTTACATACAGAACAGTAGTTATTTCTTCCAAACGTAATACTACACAGACGGTCTGGATCAGTAGGCCTGTTTACATACAGAACAGTGGTTATTTCTTCCAAATGTAATACAACACAGACGGTCGGGATCAGTAGGCCTATTTACATACAGATTAGAAGTTATTTCTTCCCAACGTAATACAACACAGACGGTCTGGATCAGTAGGCCTATTTTCATACAGAACAGTAGTTATTTCTTCCAAACGTAATACTACACAGACGGTCTGGATCAGTAGGCCTGTTTACATACAGAACAGTGGTTATTTCTTCCAAACGTAATACAACACAGACGGTCGGGATCAGTAGGCCTGTTTACATACAGAACGGTAGTTATTTCTTCCAAACGTAATACAACACAGACGGTCTGGATCAGTAGGCCTATTTACATACAGAATAGTAGTTATTTCTTCCAAACGTGATACAACACAGACGGTCTGGATCAGTAGGCCTGTTAACATACAGAACGGTAGTTATTTCTTCCAAACGTAATACAAGACAGATGGTCTGGATCAGTAGACCTATTTACATACAGAACGGTAGTTATTTCTTCCAAACGTAATACATCACAGACGGTCTGGATCAGTAGGCCTATTTACATACAGATTAGTAGTTATTCCTTCCAAACGTAATACAACACAGACGGTCTGGATCAGTAGGCCTATTTACATACAGAACGGTAGTCATTTCTTCCAAACGTAATACTACACAGACGGTCTGGATCAGTAGGCCTGTTTACATACAGAACGGTAGTTAATTCTTCCAAACGTAATACAACAGAGACGGTCTGGATCAGTGGGTCTGCTTACATACAGAACAGAAGTTATTTCTTCCAAACGTAATACAACACAGACGGTCGGGATCAGTAGCCCTGTTTACATACAGAATAGTAGTTATTTCTTCCAAACGTAATACAACACAGACGGTCTAGATCAGTGGGCATGTTTACATACTGAACAGTAGTTATTTCTTCCAAACGTAATACTACACAGACAGTCTGGATCAGTAGGCCTATTTACATACAGATTAGTAGTTATTCCTTCCAAACGTAATACAACACAGACGGTCTGGATCAGTAGGCCTATTTACATACAGAATAGTAGTTATTTCTTCCAAACGTGATACAACACAGACGGTCTGGATCAGTAGGCCTGTTTACATACAGAACGGTAGTTATTTCTTCCAAACGTAATACAACACAGATGGTCTGGATCAGTAGACCTATTTACATACAGAACGGTAGTTATTTCTTCCAAACGTAATACTACACAGACGGTCTGGATCAGTAGGCCTGTTTACATACAGAACGGTAGTTATTTCTTCCAAACGTAATACAACACAGACGGTCTGGATCAGTAGGCCTATTTACATACAGAATAGTAGTTATTTCTTCCAAACGTGATACAACACAGACGGTCTGGATCAGTAGGCCTGTTAACATACAGAACGGTAGTTATTTCTTCCAAACGTAATACAAGACAGATGGTCTGGATCAGTAGACCTATTTACATACAGAACGGTAGTTATTTCTTCCAAACGTAATACATCACAGACGGTCTGGATCAGTAGGCCTATTTACATACAGATTAGTAGTTATTCCTTCCAAACGTAATACAACACAGACGGTCTGGATCAGTAGGCCTATTTACATACAGAACGGTAGTCATTTCTTCCAAACGTAATACTACACAGACGGTCTGGATCAGTAGGCCTGTTTACATACAGAACGGTAGTTAATTCTTCCAAACGTAATACAACAGAGACGGTCTGGATCAGTGGGTCTGCTTACATACAGAACAGAAGTTATTTCTTCCAAACGTAATACAACACAGACGGTCGGGATCAGTAGCCCTGTTTACATACAGAATAGTAGTTATTTCTTCCAAACGTAATACAACACAGACGGTCTAGATCAGTGGGCATGTTTACATACTGAACAGTAGTTATTTCTTCCAAACGTAATACTACACAGACAGTCTGGATCAGTAGGCCTATTTACATACAGATTAGTAGTTATTCCTTCCAAACGTAATACAACACAGACGGTCTGGATCAGTAGGCCTATTTACATACAGATTAGTAGTTATTCCTTCCAAACGTAATACAACACAGACGGTCTGGATCAGTAGGCCTGTTTACATACAGAAAGGTAGTTATTTCTTCCAAACGTAATACAACACAGACGGTCTGGATCAGTAGGCCTATTTACATACAGATTAGTAGTTATTCCTTCCAAACGTAATACAACACAGACGGTCTGGATCAGTGGGCATGTTTACATACTGAACGGTAGTTATTTCTTCCAAACGTGATACAACACAGACGGTCTGGATCAGTAGGCCTATTTACATACAGAACGGTAGTTATTTCTTCCAAACGTAATACAACACAGACGGTCTGGATCAGTGGGACTGTTTACATACAGAACAGAAGTTATTTCTTCCAAACGTAATACAACACAGACGGTCGGGATCAGTAGCCCTGTTTACATACAGAATAGTAGTTATTTCTTCCAAACGTAATACAACAGAGATGGTCTGGATCAGTAGGCCTATTTACATACAGAACGGTAGTTATTTTTTCCAAACGTAGTACTACACAGACGGTCTGGATCAGTAGGCCTATTTACATACAGAATATTAGTTATTTCTTCCAAACGTAATACAACAGAGATGGTCTGGATCAGTAGGCCTATTTACATACAGGACGGTAGTTATTTCTTCCAAACCTAATACAGCACAGATGTTCTAGATCGATAGGCCTGTTGACATACAGGATAGTAGTTATTTCTTCCAAACGTAATACAACACAGACGGTCTGGATCAGTAGGCCTATTTACATACAGAATAGTAGTTATTTCTTCCAAACGTAATACAACACAGACGGTCTGGATCAGTAGGCCTATTTACATACAGAACAGTAGTTATTTCTTCCAAACGTAACACAACAGAGATGGTCTGGATCAGTAGGCCTATTTACATACAGAACAGTAGTTATTCCTTCCAAACGTAATACAACACAGACGGTCTAGATCAGTAGGCCTATTTACACACAGAATAGTAGTTATTTCTTCCAAACGTAATACAAGACAGACGGTCTGGATCAGTAGGCCTATTTACATACAGAACAGTAGTTATTTCTTCCAAACGTAATACTACACAGACGGTCTGGATCAGTAGGCCTGTTTACATACAGAACAGTGGTTATTTCTTCCAAATGTAATACAACACAGACGGTCGGGATCAGTAGGCCTATTTACATACAGATTAGAAGTTATTTCTTCCCAACGTAATACAACACAGACGGTCTGGATCAGTAGGCCTATTTTCATACAGAACAGTAGTTATTTCTTCCAAACGTAATACTACACAGACGGTCTGGATCAGTAGGCCTGTTTACATACAGAACAGTGGTTATTTCTTCCAAACGTAATACAACACAGACGGTCGGGATCAGTAGGCCTGTTTACATACAGAACGGTAGTTATTTCTTCCAAACGTAATACAACACAGACGGTCTGGATCAGTAGGCCTATTTACATACAGAATAGTAGTTATTTCTTCCAAACGTGATACAACACAGACGGTCTGGATCAGTAGGCCTGTTAACATACAGAACGGTAGTTATTTCTTCCAAACGTAATACAAGACAGATGGTCTGGATCAGTAGACCTATTTACATACAGAACGGTAGTTATTTCTTCCAAACGTAATACATCACAGACGGTCTGGATCAGTAGGCCTATTTACATACAGATTAGTAGTTATTCCTTCCAAACGTAATACAACACAGACGGTCTGGATCAGTAGGCCTATTTACATACAGAACGGTAGTCATTTCTTCCAAACGTAATACTACACAGACGGTCTGGATCAGTAGGCCTGTTTACATACAGAACGGTAGTTAATTCTTCCAAACGTAATACAACAGAGACGGTCTGGATCAGTGGGTCTGCTTACATACAGAACAGAAGTTATTTCTTCCAAACGTAATACAACACAGACGGTCGGGATCAGTAGCCCTGTTTACATACAGAATAGTAGTTATTTCTTCCAAACGTAATACAACACAGACGGTCTAGATCAGTGGGCATGTTTACATACTGAACAGTAGTTATTTCTTCCAAACGTAATACTACACAGACAGTCTGGATCAGTAGGCCTATTTACATACAGATTAGTAGTTATTCCTTCCAAACGTAATACAACACAGACGGTCTGGATCAGTAGGCCTATTTACATACAGATTAGTAGTTATTCCTTCCAAACGTAATACAACACAGACGGTCTGGATCAGTAGGCCTGTTTACATACAGAAAGGTAGTTATTTCTTCCAAACGTAATACAACACAGACGGTCTGGATCAGTAGGCCTATTTACATACAGATTAGTAGTTATTCCTTCCAAACGTAATACAACACAGACGGTCTGGATAAGTGGGCATGTTTACATACTGAACGGTAGTTATTTCTTCCAAACGTGATACAACACAGACGGTCTGGATCAGTAGGCCTATTTACATACAGAACGGTAGTTATTTCTTCCAAACGTAATACAACACAGACGGTCTGGATCAGTGGGACTGTTTACATACAGAACAGAAGTTATTTCTTCCAAACGTAATACAACACAGACGGTCGGGATCAGTAGCCCTGTTTACATACAGAATAGTAGTTATTTCTCCCAAACGTAATACAACAGAGATGGTCTGGATCAGTAGGCCTATTTACATACAGGACGGTAGTTATTTCTTCCAAACCTAATACAGCACAGATGTTCTAGATCGATAGGCCTGTTGACATACAGGATAGTAGTTATTTCTTCCAAACGTAATACAACACAGACGGTCTGGATCAGTAGGCCTATTTACATACAGAATATTAGTTATTTCTTCCAAACGTAATACAACAGAGATGGTCTGGATCAGTAGGCCTATTTACATACAGGACGGTAGTTATTTCTTCCAAACCTAATACAGCACAGATGTTCTAGATCGATAGGCCTGTTGACATACAGGATAGTAGTTATTTCTTCCAAACGTAATACAACACAGACGGTCTGGATCAGTAGGCCTATTTACATACAGAATAGTAGTTATTTCTTCCAAACGTAATACAACACAGACGGTCTGGATCAGTAGGCCTATTTACATACAGAACAGTAGTTATTTCTTCCAAACGTAACACAACAGAGATGGTCTGGATCAGTAGGCCTATTTACATACAGAACAGTAGTTATTCCTTCCAAACGTAATACAACACAGACGGTCTAGATCAGTAGGCCTATTTACACACAGAATAGTAGTTATTTCTTCCAAACGTAATACAAGACAGACGGTCTGGATCAGTAGGCCTATTTACATACAGAACAGTAGTTATTTCTTCCAAACGTAATACTACACAGACGGTCTGGATCAGTAGGCCTGTTTACATACAGAACAGTGGTTATTTCTTCCAAATGTAATACAACACAGACGGTCGGGATCAGTAGGCCTATTTACATACAGATTAGAAGTTATTTCTTCCCAACGTAATACAACACAGACGGTCTGGATCAGTAGGCCTATATTCATACAGAACAGTAGTTATTTCTTCCAAACGTAATACTACACAGACGGTCTGGATCAGTAGGCCAGTTTACATACAGAACAGTGGTTATTTCTTCCAAACGTAATACAACACAGACGGTCGGGATCAGTAGGCCTATTTACATACAGATTAGAAGTTATTTCTTCCAAACGTAATACAACACAGACGGTCTGGATCAGCAGGCCTGTTTACATACAGAATAGTAGTTATTTCTTCCAAACATAATACTACACAGACGGTCTGGATCAGTAGGCCTGTTTACATACAGATTAGAAGTTATTTCTTCCAAACGTAATACAAGACAGACGGTCTGGATCAGTAGGCCTATTTACATACAGATTAGAAGTTATTTCTTCCAAACGTAATACTACACAGACTGTCTGGATTAGTAGGCCTGTTTACATACAGAATAGTAGTTATTTCTTCCAAACATAATACTACACAGACGGTCTGGATCAGTAGGCCTGTTTACATACAGAACGGTAGTTATTTCTTCCAAACGTAATACAACACAGACGGTCTGGATCAGTAGGCCTATTTACATACAGAATAGTAGTTATTTCTTCCAAACGTGATACAACACAGACGGTCTGGATCAGTAGGCCTGTTTACATACAGAACGTTAGTTATATCTTCCAAACGTAATACAACAAAGATGGTCTGGATCAGTAGACCTATTTACATACAGAATAGTAGTTATTTCTTCCAATTGTGATACAACACAGACGGTCTGGATCAGTAGGCCTGTTTACATACAGAACGGTAGTTATTTCTTCCAAACGTAATACGACACAGATGGTCTGGATCAGTAGACCTATTTACATACAGAACGGTAGTTATTTCTTCCAAACGTAATACAACACAGACGGTCTGGATCAGTAGGCCTATTTACATACAGATTAGTAGTTATTCCTTCCAAACGTAATACAACACAGACGGTCTGGATCAGTAGGCCTATTTACATACAGAACGGTAGTCATTTCTTCCAAACGTAATACTACACAGACGGTCTGGATCAGTAGGCCTGTTTACATACAGAACGGTAGTTATTTCTTCCAAACGTAATACTACACAGACGGTCTGGATCAGTAGGCCTATTTACATACAGAATAGTAGTTATTTCTTCCAAACGTGATACAACACAGACGGTCTGGATCAGTAGGCCTATTTACATACAGAACGGTAGTTATTTCTTCCAAACGTAACACAACAGAGATGGTCTGGATCAGTAGGCCTATTTACATACAGAATAGTAGTTATTTCTTCCAAACGTAATACAACACAGACGGTCTGGATCAGTAGGCCTATTTACATACAGAATAGTAGTTATTTCTTCCAAACGTAATACAACACAGACGGTCTGGATCAGTAGGCCTATTTACATACAGAACAGTAGTTATTTCTTCCAAACGTAATACAACACTGACGGTCTGGATCAGTAGACCTATTTACATACAGAACGGTAGTTATTTTTCCAAACGTAATACTACACAGACGGTCTGGATCAGTAGGCCTATTTACATACAGAACAGTAGTTATTTCTTCCAAACGTAATAGAACAGAGATGGTCTGGATCAGTAGGCCTATTTACATACTGAACGGTAGTTATTTTTTCCAAACGTAATACTACACAGACGGTCTGGATCAGTAGGCCTATTTACATACAGAATAGTAGTTATTTCTTCCAAACGTAATACAACACAGACGGTCTGGATCAGTAGGCCTATTTACATACAGAATAGTAGTTATTTCTTCCAAACGTAATACAACACAGACGGTCTGGATCATTAGACCTATTTACATACAGAACGGTAGTTATGTTTCCAAACGTAATACAACACAGACGGTCTGTATCAGTAGGCCTATTTACATACAGAACGGTAGTTATTTCTTCCAAACGTAATAGAACAGAGATGGTCTGGATCAGTAGGCCTATTTACATACAGAATAGTAGTTATTTCTTCCAAACGTAATACAACAGAGAAGGTCTGGATCAGTAGGCCTATTTACATACAGAACGGTAGTTATTTCTTCCAATCGTAATACAACTCAGACGGTCTGGATCAGTAGGCCTATTTACATACAGAGCAGTAGTTATTTCTTCCAAACGTAATACAACACAGACGGTCTGGATCAGTAGGCCTGTTTACATACAGAACGGTAGTCATTTCTTCCAAACGTAATACTACACAGACGGTCTGGATCAGTAGGCCTGTTTACATACAGAACAGTGGTTATTTCTTCCAAACGTAATACAACACAGATGGTCTGGATCAGTAGGCCTGTTTACATACAGAATAGTAGTTATTTCTTCCAAACGTAATACAACACAGACGGTCTGGATCAGTAGGCCTGTTTACATACAGAACGGTAGTCATTTCTTCCAAACGTAATACTACACAGACGGTCTGGATCAGTAGGCCTGTTTACATACAGAACAGTAGTTATTTCTTCCAAACGTAATACTACACAGACGGTCTGGATTAGTAGGCCTGTTTACATACAGAATAGTAGTTATTTCTTCCAAACATAATACTACACAGACGGTCTGGATCAGTAGGCCTGTTTACATACAGAACGGTAGTCATTTCTTCCAAACGTAATACTACACAGACGGTCTGGATTAGTAGGCCTGTTTACATACAGAATAGTAGTTATTTCTTCCAAACATAATACTACACAGACGGTCTGGATGAGTAGGCCTGTTTACATACAGAACAGTAGTTATTTCTTCCAAACGTAATACTACGCAGACGGTCTGGATTAGTAGGCCTGTTTACATACAGAATAGTAGTTATTTTTTCCAAACATAATACTACACAGACGGTCTGGATCTGTAGGCCTGTTTACATACCGAACGGTAGTTATTTCTTCCAAACGTAATACAACACAGACGGTCTGGATCAGTAGGCCTGTTTACATACAGAACGGAAGTCATTTCTTCCAAACGTAATACTACACAGACGGTCTGGATCAGAAGGCCTATTTACATACAGAACAGTAGTTATTTCTTCCAAACGTAATACTACACAGACGGTCTAGATCAGTAGGCCTATTTACATACAGAATAGTAGTTATTTCTTCCAAACGTGATACAACACAGACGGTCTGGATCAGTAGGCCTGTTTACATACAGAACGGTAGTTATTTCTTCCAAACGTATTACAACACAGATGGTCTGGATCAGTAGACCTATTTACATACAGAACGGTAGTTATTTCTTCCAAACGTAATACAACACAGACGGTCTGGATCAGTAGGCCTATTTACATACAGATTAGTAGTTATTCCTTCCGAACGTAATACAACACAGACGGTCTGGATCAGTAGGCCTGTTTACATACAGAACGGTAGTTATTTCTTCCAAACGTAATACAACACAGACGGTCTAGATCAGTGGGCATGTTTACATACTGAACAGTAGTTATTTCTTCCAAACGTAATACTACACAGACAGTCTGGATCAGTAGCTGTATTTACATACAGAACGGTAGTTATTTCTTCCAATCATAATACAACACAGACGGTCTGGATCAGTGGGACTGTTTACATACAGAACAGAAGTTATTTCTTCCAAACGTAATACAACACAAACGGTCGGGATCAGTAGCCCTGGTTACATACAGAATAGTAGTTATTTCTTCCAAACGTAATACAACAGAGATGGTCTGGATCAGTAGGCCTATTTACATACAGAACGGTAGTTATTTCTTCCAAACGTAATACAACACAGACGGTCTGGATCAGTAGGCCTGTTTACATACAGAACGGTAGTCATTTCTTCCAAACGTAATACTACACAGACGGTCTGGATCAGTAGGCCTGTTTACATACAGAACGGTAGTCATTTCTTCCAAACGTAATACTACACAGACGGTCTGGATCAGTAGGCCTGTTTACATACAGAACAGTGGTTATTTCTTCCAAACGTAATACAACACAGATGGTCTGGATCAGTAGGCCTGTTTACATACAGAATAGTAGTTATTTCTTCCAAACGTAATACAACACAGACGGTCTGGATCAGTAGGCCTGTTTACATACAGAACGGTAGTCATTTCTTCCAAACGTAATACTACACAGACGGTCTGGATCAGAAGGCCTATTTACATACAGAATAGTAGTTACTTCTTCCAAACGTAATACGACACAGACGGTCTAGATCAGTAGGCCTATTTACATACAGAATAGTAGTTATTTCTTCCAAACGTGATACAACACAGACGGTCTGGATCAGTAGGCCTGTTTACATACAGAACGGTAGTTATTTCTTCCAAACGTAATACAACACAGATGGTCTGGATCAGTAGACCTATTTACATACAGAACGGTAGTTATTTCTTCCAAACGTAATACAACACAGACTGTCTGGATCAGTAGGCCTATTTACATACAGATTAGTAGTTATTCCTTCCAAACGTAATACAACACAGACGGTCTGGATCAGTAGGCCTGTTTACATACAGAACGGTAGTTATTTCTTCCAAACGTAATACAACACAGACGGTCTAGATCAGTGGGCATGTTTACATACTGAACAGTAGTTATTTCTTCCAAACGTAATACTACACAGACAGTCTGGATCAGTAGGCCTATTTACATACAGATTAGTAGTTATTCCTTCCAAACGTAATACAGCACAGATGTTCTAGATCGATAGGCCTGTTGACATACAGGATAGTAGTTATTTCTTCCAAACGTAATACAACACAGACGGTCTGGATCAGTGGGCCTATTTACATACAGAATAGTAGTTATTTCTTCCAAACGTAATACAACACAGACGGTCTGTATCAGTAGGCCTATTTACATACAGAACAGTAGTTATTTCTTCCAAACGTAACACAACAGAGATGGTCTGGATCAGTAGGCCTATTTACATACAGAACAGTAGTTATTCCTTCCAAACGTAATACAACACAGACGGTCTAGATCAGTAGGCCTATTTACACACAGAATAGTAGGTATTTCTTCCAAACGTAATACAAGACAGACGGTCTGGATCAGTAGGCCTATTTACATACAGAACAGTAGTTATTTCTTCCAAACGTAATACTACACAGACGGTCTGGATCAGTAGGCCTGTTTACATACAGAACAGTGGTTATTTCTTCCAAACGTAATACAACACAGACGGTCGGGATCAGTAGGCCTATTTACATACAGATTAGAAGTTATTTCTTCCAAACGTAATACAACACAGACGGTCTGGATCAGTAGGCCTATTTTCATACAGAACAGTAGTTATTTCTTCCAAACGTAATACTACACAGACGGTCTGGATCAGTAGGCCTGTTTACATACAGAACAGTGGTTATTTCTTCCAAAAGTAATACAACACAGACGGTCGGGATCAGTAGGCCTATTTACATACAGATTAGAAGTTATTTCTTCCAAACGTAATACAACACAGACGGTCTGGATCAGTAGGCCTGTTTAAATACAGAATAGTAGTTATTTTTTCCAAACATAATACTACACAGACGGTCTGGATCAGTAGGCCTGTTTACATACAGATTAGAAGTTATTTCTTCCAAACGTAATACAAGACAGACGGTCTGGATCAGTAGGCCTATTTACATACAGATTAGAAGTTATTTCTTCCAAACGTAATACTACACAGACGGTCTGGATTAGTAGGCCTGTTTACATACAGAATAGTAGTTATTTCTTCCAAACATAATACTACACAGACGGGCTGGATCAGTAGGCCTGTTTACATACAGAACGGTAGTTATTTCTTCCAAACGTAATACAACACAGACGGTCTGGATCAGTAGGCCTATTTACATACAGAATAGTAGTTATTTCTTCCAAACGTGATACAACACAGACGGTCTGGATCAGTAGGCCTGTTTACATACAGAACGGTAGTTATTTCTTCCAAACGTAATACAACACAGATGGTCTGGATCAGTAGACCTATTTACATACAGAACGGTAGTTATTTCTTCCAAACGTAATACTACACAGACGGTCTGGATCAGTAGGCCTGTTTACATACAGAACGGTAGTTATTTCTTCCAAACGTAATACAACACAGACGGTCTGGATCAGTAGGCATATTTACATACAGAATAGTAGTTATTTCTTCCAAACGTGATACAACACAGACGGTCTGGATCAGTAGGCCTGTTAACATACAGAACGGTAGTTATTTCTTCCAAACGTAATACAAGACAGATGGTCTGGATCAGTAGACCTATTTACATACAGAACGGTAGTTATTTCTTCCAAACGTAATACATCACAGACGGTCTGGATCAGTAGGCCTATTTACATACAGATTAGTAGTTATTCCTTCCAAACGTAATACAACACAGACGGTCTGGATCAGTAGGCCTATTTACATACAGAACGGTAGTCATTTCTTCCAAACGTAATACTACACAGACGGTCTGAATCAGTAGGCCTGTTTACATACAGAACGGTAGTTAATTCTTCCAAACGTAATACAACACAGACGGTCTGGATCAGTGGGTCTGCTTACATACAGAACAGAAGTTATTTCTTCCAAACGTAATACAACACAGACGGTCGGGATCAGTAGCCCTGTTTACATACAGAAGAGTAGTTATTTCTTCCAAACGTAATACAACACAGACGGTCTAGATCAGTGGGCATGTTTACATACTGAACAGTAGTTATTTCTTCCAAACGTAATACTACACAGACAGTCTGGATCAGTAGGCCTATTTACATACAGAATAGTAGTTATTTCTTCCAAACGTAATACAACAGAGAAGGTCTGGATCAGTAGGCCTATTTACATACAGAACGGTAGTTATTTTTTCCAATCGTAATACAACTCAGACGGTCTGGATCAGTAGGCCTATTTACATACAGAGCAGTAGTTATTTCTTCCAAACGTAATACAACACAGTCGGTCTGGATCAGTAGGCCTGTTTACATACAGAACGGTAGTCATTTCTTCCAAACGTAATACTACACAGACGGTCTGGATCAGTAGGCCTGTTTACATACAGAACAGTGGTTATTTCTTCCAAACGTAATACAACACAGATGGTCTGGATCAGTAGGCCTGTTTACATACAGAATAGTAGTTATTTCTTCCAAACGTAATACAACACAGACGGTCTGGATCAGTAGGCCTGTTTACATACAGAACGGTAGTCATTTCTTCCAAACGTAATACTACACAGACGGTCTGGATCAGTAGGCCTGTTTACATACAGAACAGTAGTTATTTCTTCCAAACGTAATACTACACAGACGGTCTGGATTAGTAGGCCTGTTTACATACAGAATAGTAGTTATTTCTTCCAAACATAATACTACACAGACGGTCTGGATCAGTAGGCCTGTTTACATACAGAACGGTAGTCATTTCTTCCAAACGTAATACTACACAGACGGTCTGGATTAGTAGGCCTGTTTACATACAGAATAGTAGTTATTTCTTCCAAACATAATACTACACAGACGGTCTGGATGAGTAGGCCTGTTTACATACAGAACAGTAGTTATTTCTTCCAAACGTAATACTACGCAGACGGTCTGGATTAGTAGGCCTGTTTACATACAGAATAGTAGTTATTTTTTCCAAACATAATACTACACAGACGGTCTGGATCTGTAGGCCTGTTTACATACCGAACGGTAGTTATTTCTTCCAAACGTAATACAACACAGACGGTCTGGATCAGTAGGCCTGTTTACATACAGAACGGAAGTCATTTCTTCCAAACGTAATACTACACAGACGGTCTGGATCAGTAGGCCTGTTTACATACAGAACAGTGGTTATTTCTTCCAAACGTAATACAACACAGATGGTCTGGATCAGTAGGCCTGTTTACATACAGAATAGTAGTTATTTCTTCCAAACGTAATACAACACAGACGGTCTGGATCAGTAGGCCTGTTTACATACAGAACGGTAGTCATTTCTTCCAAACGTAATACTACACAGACGGTCTGGATCAGAAGGCCTATTTACATACAGAACAGTAGTTATTTCTTCCAAACGTAATACTACACAGACGGTCTAGATCAGTAGGCCTATTTACATACAGAATAGTAGTTATTTCTTCCAAACGTGATACAACACAGACGGTCTGGATCAGTAGGCCTGTTTACATACAGAACGGTAGTTATTTCTTCCAAACGTAATACAACACAGATGGTCTGGATCAGTAGACCTATTTACATACAGAACGGTAGTTATTTCTTCCAAACGTAATACAACACAGACGGTCTGGATCAGTAGGCCTATTTACATACAGATTAGTAGTTATTCCTTCCGAACGTAATACAACACAGACGGTCTGGATCAGTAGGCCTGTTTACATACAGAACGGTAGTTATTTCTTCCAAACGTAATACAACACAGACGGTCTAGATCAGTGGGCATGTTTACATACTGAACAGTAGTTATTTCTTCCAAACGTAATACTACACAGACAGTCTGGATCAGTAGCTGTATTTACATACAGAACGGTAGTTATTTCTTCCAATCATAATACAACACAGATGGTCTGGATCAGTGGGACTGTTTACATACAGAACAGAAGTTATTTCTTCCAAACGTAATACAACACAAACGGTCGGGATCAGTAGCCCTGGTTACATACAGAATAGTAGTTATTTCTTCCAAACGTAATACAACAGAGATGGTCTGGATCAGTAGGCCTATTTACATACAGAACGGTAGTTATTTCTTCCAAACGTAATACAACACAGACGGTCTGGATCAGTAGGCCTGTTTACATACAGAACGGTAGTCATTTCTTCCAAACGTAATACTACACAGACGGTCTGGATCAGTAGGCCTGTTTACATACAGAACGGTAGTCATTTCTTCCAAACGTAATACTACACAGACGGTCTGGATCAGTAGGCCTGTTTACATACAGAACAGTGGTTATTTCTTCCAAACGTAATACAACACAGATGGTCTGGATCAGTAGGCCTGTTTACATACAGAATAGTAGTTATTTCTTCCAAACGTAATACAACACAGACGGTCTGGATCAGTAGGCCTGTTTACATACAGAACGGTAGTCATTTCTTCCAAACGTAATACTACACAGACGGTCTGGATCAGAAGGCCTATTTACATACAGAATAGTAGTTACTTCTTCCAAACGTAATACGACACAGACGGTCTAGATCAGTAGGCCTATTTACATACAGAATAGTAGTTATTTCTTCCAAACGTGATACAACACAGACGGTCTGGATCAGTAGGCCTGTTTACATACAGAACGGTAGTTATTTCTTCCAAACGTAATACAACACAGATGGTCTGGATCAGTAGACCTATTTACATACAGAACGGTAGTTATTTCTTCCAAACGTAATACAACACAGACGGTCTGGATCAGTAGGCCTATTTACATACAGATTAGTAGTTATTCCTTCCGAACGTAATACAACACAGACGGTCTGGATCAGTAGGCCTGTTTACATACAGAACGGTAGTTATTTCTTCCAAACGTAATACAACACAGACGGTCTAGATCAGTGGGCATGTTTACATACTGAACAGTAGTTATTTCTTCCAAACGTAATACTACACAGACAGTCTGGATCAGTAGCTGTATTTACATACAGAACGGTAGTTATTTCTTCCAATCATAATACAACACAGACGGTCTGGATCAGTGGGACTGTTTACATACAGAACAGAAGTTATTTCTTCCAAACGTAATACAACACAAACGGTCGGGATCAGTAGCCCTGGTTACATACAGAATAGTAGTTATTTCTTCCAAACGTAATACAACAGAGATGGTCTGGATCAGTAGGCCTATTTACATACAGAACGGTAGTTATTTCTTCCAAACGTAATACAACACAGACGGTCTGGATCAGTAGGCCTGTTTACATACAGAACGGTAGTCATTTCTTCCAAACGTAATACTACACAGACGGTCTGGATCAGTAGGCCTGTTTACATACAGAACGGTAGTCATTTCTTCCAAACGTAATACTACACAGACGGTCTGGATCAGTAGGCCTGTTTACATACAGAACAGTGGTTATTTCTTCCAAACGTAATACAACACAGATGGTCTGGATCAGTAGGCCTGTTTACATACAGAATAGTAGTTATTTCTTCCAAACGTAATACAACACAGACGGTCTGGATCAGTAGGCCTGTTTACATACAGAACGGTAGTCATTTCTTCCAAACGTAATACTACACAGACGGTCTGGATCAGAAGGCCTATTTACATACAGAATAGTAGTTACTTCTTCCAAACGTAATACGACACAGACGGTCTAGATCAGTAGGCCTATTTACATACAGAATAGTAGTTATTTCTTCCAAACGTGATACAACACAGACGGTCTGGATCAGTAGGCCTGTTTACATACAGAACGGTAGTTATTTCTTCCAAACGTAATACAACACAGATGGTCTGGATCAGTAGACCTATTTACATACAGAACGGTAGTTATTTCTTCCAAACGTAATACAACACAGACTGTCTGGATCAGTAGGCCTATTTACATACAGATTAGTAGTTATTCCTTCCAAACGTAATACAACACAGACGGTCTGGATCAGTAGGCCTGTTTACATACAGAACGGTAGTTATTTCTTCCAAACGTAATACAACACAGACGGTCTAGATCAGTGGGCATGTTTACATACTGAACAGTAGTTATTTCTTCCAAACGTAATACTACACAGACAGTCTGGATCAGTAGGCCTATTTACATACAGATTAGTAGTTATTCCTTCCAAACGTAATACAGCACAGATGTTCTAGATCGATAGGCCTGTTGACATACAGGATAGTAGTTATTTCTTCCAAACGTAATACAACACAGACGGTCTGGATCAGTGGGCCTATTTACATACAGAATAGTAGTTATTTCTTCCAAACGTAATACAACACAGACGGTCTGTATCAGTAGGCCTATTTACATACAGAACAGTAGTTATTTCTTCCAAACGTAACACAACAGAGATGGTCTGGATCAGTAGGCCTATTTACATACAGAACAGTAGTTATTCCTTCCAAACGTAATACAACACAGACGGTCTAGATCAGTAGGCCTATTTACACACAGAATAGTAGGTATTTCTTCCAAACGTAATACAAGACAGACGGTCTGGATCAGTAGGCCTATTTACATACAGAACAGTAGTTATTTCTTCCAAACGTAATACTACACAGACGGTCTGGATCAGTAGGCCTGTTTACATACAGAACAGCGGTTATTTCTTCCAAACGTAATACAACACAGACGGTCGGGATCAGTAGGCCTATTTACATACAGATTAGAAGTTATTTCTTCCAAACGTAATACAACACAGACGGTCTGGATCAGTAGGCCTATTTTCATACAGAACAGTAGTTATTTCTTCCAAACGTAATACTACACAGACGGTCTGGATCAGTAGGCCTGTTTACATACAGAACAGTGGTTATTTCTTCCAAAAGTAATACAACACAGACGGTCGGGATCAGTAGGCCTATTTACATACAGATTAGAAGTTATTTCTTCCAAACGTAATACAACACAGACGGTCTGGATCAGTAGGCCTGTTTAAATACAGAATAGTAGTTATTTTTTCCAAACATAATACTACACAGACGGTCTGGATCAGTAGGCCTGTTTACATACAGATTAGAAGTTATTTCTTCCAAACGTAATACAAGACAGACGGTCTGGATCAGTAGGCCTATTTACATACAGATTAGAAGTTATTTCTTCCAAACGTAATACTACACAGACGGTCTGGATTAGTAGGCCTGTTTACATACAGAATAGTAGTTATTTCTTCCAAACATAATACTACACAGACGGGCTGGATCAGTAGGCCTGTTTACATACAGAACGGTAGTTATTTCTTCCAAACGTAATACAACACAGACGGTCTGGATCAGTAGGCCTATTTACATACAGAATAGTAGTTATTTCTTCCAAACGTGATACAACACAGACGGTCTGGATCAGTAGGCCTGTTTACATACAGAACGGTAGTTATTTCTTCCAAACGTAATACAACACAGATGGTCTGGATCAGTAGACCTATTTACATACAGAACGGTAGTTATTTCTTCCAAACGTAATACTACACAGACGGTCTGGATCAGTAGGCCTGTTTACATACAGAACGGTAGTTATTTCTTCCAAACGTAATACAACACAGACGGTCTGGATCAGTAGGCATATTTACATACAGAATAGTAGTTATTTCTTCCAAACGTGATACAACACAGACGGTCTGGATCAGTAGGCCTGTTAACATACAGAACGGTAGTTATTTCTTCCAAACGTAATACAAGACAGATGGTCTGGATCAGTAGACCTATTTACATACAGAACGGTAGTTATTTCTTCCAAACGTAATACATCACAGACGGTCTGGATCAGTAGGCCTATTTACATACAGATTAGTAGTTATTCCTTCCAAACGTAATACAACACAGACGGTCTGGATCAGTAGGCCTATTTACATACAGAACGGTAGTCATTTCTTCCAAACGTAATACTACACAGACGGTCTGGATCAGTAGGCCTGTTTACATACAGAACGGTAGTTAATTCTTCCAAACGTAATACAACACAGACGGTCTGGATCAGTGGGTCTGCTTACATACAGAACAGAAGTTATTTCTTCCAAACGTAATACAACACAGACGGTCGGGATCAGTAGCCCTGTTTACATACAGAAGAGTAGTTATTTCTTCCAAACGTAATACAACACAGACGGTCTAGATCAGTGGGCATGTTTACATACTGAACAGTAGTTATTTCTTCCAAACGTAATACTACACAGACAGTCTGGATCAGTAGGCCTATTTACATACAGAATAGTAGTTATTTCTTCCAAACGTAATACAACAGAGAAGGTCTGGATCAGTAGGCCTATTTACATACAGAACGGTAGTTATTTCTTCCAATCGTAATACAACTCAGACGGTCTGGATCAGTAGGCCTATTTACATACAGAGCAGTAGTTATTTCTTCCAAACGTAATACAACACAGACGGTCTGGATCAGTAGGCCTGTTTACATACAGAACGGTAGTCATTTCTTCCAAACGTAATACTACACAGACGGTCTGGATCAGTAGGCCTGTTTACATACAGAACAGTGGTTATTTCTTCCAAACGTAATACAACACAGATGGTCTGGATCAGTAGGCCTGTTTACATACAGAATAGTAGTTATTTCTTCCAAACGTAATACAACACAGACGGTCTGGATCAGTAGGCCTGTTTACATACAGAACGGTAGTCATTTCTTCCAAACGTAATACTACACAGACGGTCTGGATCAGTAGGCCTGTTTACATACAGAACAGTAGTTATTTCTTCCAAACGTAATACTACACAGACGGTCTGAATTAGTAGGCCTGTTTACATACAGAATAGTAGTTATTTCTTCCAAACATAATACTACACAGACGGTCTGGATCAGTAGGCCTGTTTACATACAGAACGGTAGTCATTTCTTCCAAACGTAATACTACACAGACGGTCTGGATTAGTAGGCCTGTTTACATACAGAATAGTAGTTATTTCTTCCAAACATAATACTACACAGACGGTCTGGATGAGTAGGCCTGTTTACATACAGAACAGTAGTTATTTCTTCCAAACGTAATACTACGCAGACGGTCTGGATTAGTAGGCCTGTTTACATACAGAATAGTAGTTATTTTTTCCAAACATAATACTACACAGACGGTCTGGATCTGTAGGCCTGTTTACATACCGAACGGTAGTTATTTCTTCCAAACGTAATACAACACAGACGGTCTGGATCAGTAGGCCTGTTTACATACAGAACGGAAGTCATTTCTTCCAAACGTAATACTACACAGACGGTCTGGATCAGTAGGCCTGTTGACATACAGAACAGTGGTTATTTCTTCCAAACGTAATACAACACAGATGGTCTGGATCAGTAGGCCTGTTTACATACAGAATAGTAGTTATTTCTTCCAAACGTAATACAACACAGACGGTCTGGATCAGTAGGCCTGTTTACATACAGAACGGTAGTCATTTCTTCCAAACGTAATACTACACAGACGGTCTGGATCAGAAGGCCTATTTACATACAGAACAGTAGTTATTTCTTCCAAACGTAATACTACACAGACGGTCTAGATCAGTAGGCCTATTTACATACAGAATAGTAGTTATTTCTTCCAAACGTGATACAACACAGACGGTCTGGATCAGTAGGCCTGTTTACATACAGAACGGTAGTTATTTCTTCCAAACGTAATACAACACAGATGGTCTGGATCAGTAGACCTATTTACATACAGAACGGTAGTTATTTCTTCCAAACGTAATACAACACAGACGGTCTGGATCAGTAGGCCTATTTACATACAGATTAGTAGTTATTCCTTCCGAACGTAATACAACACAGACGGTCTGGATCAGTAGGCCTGTTTACATACAGAACGGTAGTTATTTCTTCCAAACGTAATACAACACAGACGGTCTAGATCAGTGGGCATGTTTACATACTGAACAGTAGTTATTTCTTCCAAACGTAATACTACACAGACAGTCTGGATCAGTAGCTGTATTTACATACAGAACGGTAGTTATTTCTTCCAATCATAATACAACACAGATGGTCTGGATCAGTGGGACTGTTTACATACAGAACAGAAGTTATTTCTTCCAAACGTAATACAACACAAACGGTCGGGATCAGTAGCCCTGGTTACATACAGAATAGTAGTTATTTCTTCCAAACGTAATACAACAGAGATGGTCTGGATCAGTAGGCCTATTTACATACAGAACGGTAGTTATTTCTTCCAAACGTAATACAACACAGACGGTCTGGATCAGTAGGCCTGTTTACATACAGAACGGTAGTCATTTCTTCCAAACGTAATACTACACAGACGGTCTGGATCAGTAGGCCTGTTTACATACAGAACGGTAGTCATTTCTTCCAAACGTAATACTACACAGACGGTCTGGATCAGTAGGCCTGTTTACATACAGAACAGTGGTTATTTCTTCCAAACGTAATACAACACAGATGGTCTGGATCAGTAGGCCTGTTTACATACAGAATAGTAGTTATTTCTTCCAAACGTAATACAACACAGACGGTCTGGATCAGTAGGCCTGTTTACATACAGAACGGTAGTCATTTCTTCCAAACGTAATACTACACAGACGGTCTGGATCAGAAGGCCTATTTACATACAGAATAGTAGTTACTTCTTCCAAACGTAATACGACACAGACGGTCTAGATCAGTAGGCCTATTTACATACAGAATAGTAGTTATTTCTTCCAAACGTGATACAACACAGACGGTCTGGATCAGTAGGCCTGTTTACATACAGAACGGTAGTTATTTCTTCCAAACGTAATACAACACAGATGGTCTGGATCAGTAGACCTATTTACATACAGAACGGTAGTTATTTCTTCCAAACGTAATACAACACAGACTGTCTGGATCAGTAGGCCTATTTACATACAGATTAGTAGTTATTCCTTCCAAACGTAATACAACACAGACGGTCTGGATCAGTAGGCCTGTTTACATACAGAACGGTAGTTATTTCTTCCAAACGTAATACAACACAGACGGTCTAGATCAGTGGGCATGTTTACATACTGAACAGTAGTTATTTCTTCCAAACGTAATACTACACAGACAGTCTGGATCAGTAGGCCTATTTACATACAGATTAGTAGTTATTCCTTCCAAACGTAATACAGCACAGATGTTCTAGATCGATAGGCCTGTTGACATACAGGATAGTAGTTATTTCTTCCAAACGTAATACAACACAGACGGTCTGGATCAGTGGGCCTATTTACATACAGAATAGTAGTTATTTCTTCCAAACGTAATACAACACAGACGGTCTGTATCAGTAGGCCTATTTACATACAGAACAGTAGTTATTTCTTCCAAACGTAACACAACAGAGATGGTCTGGATCAGTAGGCCTATTTACATACAGAACAGTAGTTATTCCTTCCAAACGTAATACAACACAGACGGTCTAGATCAGTAGGCCTATTTACACACAGAATAGTAGGTATTTCTTCCAAACGTAATACAAGACAGACGGTCTGGATCAGTAGGCCTATTTACATACAGAACAGTAGTTATTTCTTCCAAACGTAATACTACACAGACGGTCTGGATCAGTAGGCCTGTTTACATACAGAACAGTGGTTATTTCTTCCAAACGTAATACAACACAGACGGTCGGGATCAGTAGGCCTATTTACATACAGATTAGAAGTTATTTCTTCCAAACGTAATACAACACAGACGGTCTGGATCAGTAGGCCTATTTTCATACAGAACAGTAGTTATTTCTTCCAAACGTAATACTACACAGACGGTCTGGATCAGTAGGCCTGTTTACATACAGAACAGTGGTTATTTCTTCCAAAAGTAATACAACACAGACGGTCGGGATCAGTAGGCCTATTTACATACAGATTAGAAGTTATTTCTTCCAAACGTAATACAACACAGACGGTCTGGATCAGTAGGCCTGTTTAAATACAGAATAGTAGTTATTTTTTCCAAACATAATACTACACAGACGGTCTGGATCAGTAGGCCTGTTTACATACAGATTAGAAGTTATTTCTTCCAAACGTAATACAAGACAGACGGTCTGGATCAGTAGGCCTATTTACATACAGATTAGAAGTTATTTCTTCCAAACGTAATACTACACAGACGGTCTGGATTAGTAGGCCTGTTTACATACAGAATAGTAGTTATTTCTTCCAAACATAATACTACACAGACGGGCTGGATCAGTAGGCCTGTTTACATACAGAACGGTAGTTATTTCTTCCAAACGTAATACAACACAGACGGTCTGGATCAGTAGGCCTATTTACATACAGAATAGTAGTTATTTCTTCCAAACGTGATACAACACAGACGGTCTGGATCAGTAGGCCTGTTTACATACAGAACGGTAGTTATTTCTTCCAAACGTAATACAACAAAGATGGTCTGGATCAGTAGACCTATTTACATACAGAACGGTAGTTATTTCTTCCAAACGTAATACTACACAGACGGTCTGGATCAGTAGGCCTGTTTACATACAGAACGGTAGTTATTTCTTCCAAACGTAATACAACACAGACGGTCTGGATCAGTAGGCATATTTACATACAGAATAGTAGTTATTTCTTCCAAACGTGATACAACACAGACGGTCTGGATCAGTAGGCCTGTTAACATACAGAACGGTAGTTATTTCTTCCAAACGTAATACAAGACAGATGGTCTGGATCAGTAGACCTATTTACATACAGAACGGTAGTTATTTCTTCCAAACGTAATACATCACAGACGGTCTGGATCAGTAGGCCTATTTACATACAGATTAGTAGTTATTCCTTCCAAACGTAATACAACACAGACGGTCTGGATCAGTAGGCCTATTTACATACAGAACGGTAGTCATTTCTTCCAAACGTAATACTACACAGACGGTCTGGATCAGTAGGCCTGTTTACATACAGAACGGTAGTTAATTCTTCCAAACGTAATACAACACAGACGGTCTGGATCAGTGGGTCTGCTTACATACAGAACAGAAGTTATTTCTTCCAAACGTAATACAACACAGACGGTCGGGATCAGTAGCCCTGTTTACATACAGAAGAGTAGTTATTTCTTCCAAACGTAATACAACACAGACGGTCTAGATCAGTGGGCATGTTTACATACTGAACAGTAGTTATTTCTTCCAAACGTAATACTACACAGACAGTCTGGATCAGTAGGCCTATTTACATACAGATTAGTAGTTATTCCTTCCAAACGTAATACAACACAGACGGTCTGGATCAGTAGGCCTATTTACATACAGATTAGTAGTTATTCCTTCCAAACGTAATACAACACAGACGGTCTGGATCAGTAGGCCTGTTTACATACAGAAAGGTAGTTATTTCTTCCAAACGTAATACAACACAGACGGTCTGGATCAGTAGGCCTATGTACATACAGATTAGTAGTTATTCCTTCCAAACGTAATACAACACAGACGGTCTGGATCAGTAGGCCTGTTTACATACAGAAAGGTAGTTATTTCTTCCAAACGTAATACAACACAGACGGTCTGGATCAGTGGGCATGTTTACATACTGAACGGTAGTTATTTCTTCCAAACGTGATACAACACAGACGGTCTGGATCAGTAGGCCTATTTACATACAGAACGGTAGTTATTTCTTCCAAACGTAATACAACACAGACGGTCTGGATCAGTGGGACTGTTTACATACAGAACAGAAGTTATTTCTTCCAAACGTAATACAACACAGACGGTCGGGATCAGTAGCCCTGTTTACATACAGAATAGTAGTTATTTCTTCCAAACGTAATACAACAGAGATGGTCTGGATCAGTAGGCCTCTTTACATACAGAACGGTAGTTATTTTTTCCAAACGTAATACTACACAGACGGTCTGGATCAGTAGGCCTATTTACATACAGAATATTAGTTATTTCTTCCAAACGTAATACAACAGAGATGGTCTGGATCAGTAGGCCTATTTACATACAGGACGGTAGTTATTTCTTCAAAACCTAATACAGCACAGATGTTCTAGATCGATAGGCCTGTTGACATACAGGATAGTAGTTATTTCTTCCAAACGTAATACAACACAGACGGTCTGGATCAGTAGGCCTATTTACATACAGAATAGTAGTTATTTCTTCCAAACGTAATACAACACAGACGGTCTGGATCAGTAGGCCTATTTACATACAGATTAGTAGTTATTCCTTCCAAACGTAATACAACACAGACGGTCTGGATCAGTAGGCCTGTTTACATACAGAACGGTAGTTATTTCTTCCAAACGTAATACAACACGGACGGTCTGGATCAGTAGGCCTATTTACATACAGATTAGTAGTTATTCCTTCCAAACGTAATACAACACAGACGGTCTGGATCAGTGGGCATGTTTACATACTGAACGGTAGTTATTTTTTCCAAACGTGATACAACACAGACGGTCTGGATCAGTAGGCCTATTTACATACAGAACGGTAGTTATTTCTTCCAAACGTAATACAACACAGACGGTCTGGATCAGTGGGACTGTTTACTTACAGAACAGAAGTTATTTCTTCCAAACGTAATACAACACAGACGGTCGGGATCAGTAGCCCTGTTTACATACAGAATAGTAGTTATTTCTTCCAAACGTAATACAACAGAGATGGTCTGGATCAGTAGGCCTATTTACATACAGAACGGTAGTTATTTTTTCCAAACGTAATACTACACAGACGGTCTGGATCAGTAGGCCTATTTACATACAGAATATTAGTTATTTCTTCCAAACGTAATACAACAGAGATGGTCTGGATCAGTAGGCCTATTTACATACAGGACAGTAGTTATTTCTTCCAAACCTAATACAGCACAGATGTTCTAGATCGATAGGCCTGTTGACATACAGGATAGTAGTTATTTCTTCCAAACGTAATACAACACAGACGGTCTGGATCAGTGGGCCTATTTACATACAGAATAGTAGTTATTTCTTCCAAACGTAATACAACACAGACGGTCTGTATCAGTAGGCCTATTTACATACAGAACAGTAGTTATTTCTTCCAAACGTAACACAACAGAGATGGTCTGGATCAGTAGGCCTATTTACATACAGAACAGTAGTTATTCCTTCCAAACGTAATACAACACAGACGGTCTAGATCAGTAGGCCTATTTACACACAGAATAGTAGGTATTTCTTCCAAACGTAATACAAGACAGACGGTCTGGATCAGTAGGCCTATTTACATACAGAACAGTAGTTATTTCTTCCAAACGTAATACTACACAGACGGTCTGGATCAGTAGGCCTGTTTACATACAGAACAGTGGTTATTTCTTCCAAACGTAATACAACACAGACGGTCGGGATCAGTAGGCCTATTTACATACAGATTAGAAGTTATTTCTTCCAAACGTAATACAACACAGACGGTCTGGATCAGTAGGCCTATTTTCATACAGAACAGTAGTTATTTCTTCCAAACGTAATACTACACAGACGGTCTGGATCAGTAGGCCTGTTTACATACAGAACGGTGGTTATTTCTTCCAAAAGTAATACAACACAGACGGTCGGGATCAGTAGGCCTATTTACATACAGATTAGAAGTTATTTCTTCCAAACGTAATACAACACAGACGGTCTGGATCAGTAGGCCTGTTTAAATACAGAATAGTAGTTATTTTTTCCAAACATAATACTACACAGACGGTCTGGATCAGTAGGCCTGTTTACATACAGATTAGAAGTTATTTCTTCCAAACGTAATACAAGACAGACGGTCTGGATCAGTAGGCCTATTTACATACAGATTAGAAGTTATTTCTTCCAAACGTAATACTACACAGACGGTCTGGATTAGTAGGCCTGTTTACATACAGAATAGTAGTTATTTCTTCCAAACATAATACTACACAGACAGTCTGGATCAGTAGGCCTGTTTACATACAGAACGGTAGTTATTTCTTCCAAACGTAATACAACACAGACGGTCTGGATCAGTAGGCCTATTTACATACAGAATAGTAGTTATTTCTTCCAAACGTGATACAACACAGACGGTCTGGATCAGTAGGCCTGTTTACATACAGAACGGTAGTTATTTCTTCCAAACGTAATACAACACAGATGGTCTGGATCAGTAGACCTATTTACATACAGAACGGTAGTTATTTCTTCCAAACGTAATACTACACAGACGGTCTGGATCAGTAGGCCTGTTTACATACAGAACGGTAGTTATTTCTTCCAAACGTAATACAACACAGACGGTCTGGATCAGTAGGCCTATTTACATACAGAATAGTAGTTATTTCTTCCAAACGTGATACAACACAGACGGTCTGGATCAGTAGGCCTGTTAACATACATAACGGTAGTTATTTCTTCCAAACGTAATACAAGACAGATGGTCTGGATCAGTAGACCTATTTACATACAGAACGGTAGTTATTTCTTCCAAACGTAATACATCACAGACGGTCTGGATCAGTAGGCCTATTTACATACAGATTAGTAGTTATTCCTTCCAAACGTAATACAACACAGACGGTCTGGATCAGTAGGCCTATTTACATACAGAACGGTAGTCATTTCTTCCAAACGTAATACTACACAGACGGTCTGGATCAGTAGGCCTGTTTACATACAGAACGGTAGTTAATTCTTCCAAACGTAATACAACACAGACGGTCTGGATCAGTGGGTCTGCTTACATACAGAACAGAAGTTATTTCTTCCAAACGTAATACAACACAGACGGTCGGGATCAGTAGCCCTGTTTACATACAGAAGAGTAGTTATTTCTTCCAAACGTAATACAACACAGACGGTCTAGATCAGTGGGCATGTTTACATACTGAACAGTAGTTATTTCTTCCAAACGTAATACTACACAGACAGTCTGGATCAGTAGGCCTATTTACATACAGATTAGTCGTTATTCCTTCCAAACGTAATACAACACAGACGGTCTGGATCAGTAGGCCTATTTACATACAGATTAGTAGTTATTCCTTCCAAACGTAATACAACACAGACGGTCTGGATCAGTAGGCCTGTTTACATACAGAAAGGTAGTTATTTCTTCCAAACGTAATACAACACAGACGGTCTGGATCAGTAGGCCTATTTACATACAGATTAGTAGTTATTCCTTCCAAACGTAATACAACACAGACGGTCTGGATCAGTGGGCATGTTTACATACTGAACGGTAGTTATTTCTTCCAAACGTGATACAACACAGACGGTCTGGATCAGTAGGCCTATTTACATACAGAACGGTAGTTATTTCTTCCAAACGTAATACAACACAGACGGTCTGGATCAGTGGGACTGTTTACATACAGAACAGAAGTTATTTCTTCCAAACGTAATACAACACAGACGGTCGGGATCAGTAGCCCTGTTTACATACAGAATAGTAGTTATTTCTTCCAAACGTAATACAACAGAGATGGTCTGGATCAGTAGGCCTATTTACATACAGAACGGTAGTTATTTTTTCCAAACGTAATACTACACAGACGGTCTGGATCAGTAGGCCTATTTACATACAGAATATTAGTTATTTCTTCCAAACGTAATACAACAGAGATGGTCGGGATCAGTAGGCCTATTTACATACAGGACGGTAGTTATTTCTTCCAAACCTAATACAGCACAGATGTTCTAGATCGATAGGCCTGTTGACATACAGGATAGTAGTTATTTCTTCCAAACGTAATACAACACAGACGGTCTGGATCAGTAGGCCTATTTACATACAGAATAGTAGTTATTTCTTCCAAACGTAATACAACACAGACGGTCTGGATCAGTAGGCCTATTTACATACAGAACAGTAGTTATTTCTTCCAAACGTAACACAACAGAGATGGTCTGGATCAGTAGGCCTATTTACATACAGAACAGTAGTTATTCCTTCCAAACGTAATACAACACAGACGGTCTAGATCAGTAGGCCTATTTACACACAGAATAGTAGTTATTTCTTCCAAACGTAATACAAGACAGACGGTCTGGATCAGTAGGCCTATTTACATACAGAACAGTAGTTATTTCTTCCAAACGTAATACTACACAGACGGTCTGGATCAGTAGGCCTGTTTACATACAGAACAGTGGTTATTTCTTCCAAATGTAATACAACACAGACGGTCGGGATCAGTAGGCCTATTTACATACAGATTAGAAGTTATTTCTTCCCAACGTAATACAACACAGACGGTCTGGATCAGTAGGCCTATTTTCATACAGAACAGTAGTTATTTCTTCCAAACGTAATACTACACAGACGGTCTGGATCAGTAGGCCTGTTTACATACAGAACAGTGGTTATTTCTTCCAAACGTAATACAACACAGACGGTCGGGATCAGTAGGCCTATTTACATACAGATTAGAAGTTATTTCTTCCAAACGTAATACAACACAGACGGTCTGGATCAGCAGGCCTGTTTACATACAGAATAGTAGTTATTTCTTCCAAACATAATACTACACAGACGGTCTGGATCAGTAGGCCTGTTTACATACAGATTAGAAGTTATTTCTTCCAAACGTAATACAAGACAGACGGTCTGGATCAGTAGGCCTATTTACATACAGATTAGAAGTTATTTCTTCCAAACGTAATACTACACAGACGGTCTGGATTAGTAGGCCTGTTTACATACAGAATAGTAGTTATTTCTTCCAAACATAATACTACACAGACGGTCTGGATCAGTAGGCCTGTTTACATACAGAACGGTAGTTATTTCTTCCAAACGTAATACAACACAGACGGTCTGGATCAGTAGGCCTATTTACATACAGAATAGTAGTTATTTCTTCCAAACGTGATACAACACAGACGGTCTGGATCAGTAGGCCTGTTTACATACAGAACGTTAGTTATATCTTCCAAACGTAATACAACAAAGATGGTCTGGATCAGTAGACCTATTTACATACAGAATAGTAGTTATTTCTTCCAATTGTGATACAACACAGACGGTCTGGATCAGTAGGCCTGTTTACATACAGAACGGTAGTTATTTCTTCCAAACGTAATACAACACAGATGGTCTGGATCAGTAGACCTATTTACATACAGAACGGTAGTTATTTCTTCCAAACGTAATACAACACAGACGGTCTGGATCAGTAGGCCTATTTACATACAGATTAGTAGTTATTCCTTCCAAACGTAATACAACACAGACGGTCTGGATCAGTAGGCCTATTTACATACAGAACGGTAGTCATTTCTTCCAAACGTAATACTACACAGACGGTCTGGATCAGTAGGCCTGTTTACATACAGAACGGTAGTTATTTCTTCCAAACGTAATACTACACAGACGGTCTGGATCAGTAGGCCTATTTACATACAGAATAGTAGTTATTTCTTCCAAACGTGATACAACACAGACGGTCTGGATCAGTAGGCCTATTTACATACAGAACGGTAGTTATTTCTTCGAAACGTAACACAACAGAGATGGTCTGGATCAGTAGGCCTATTTACATACAGAATAGTAGTTATTTCTTCCAAACGTAATACAACACAGACGGTCTGGATCAGTAGGCCTATTTACATACAGAATAGTAGTTATTTCTTCCAAACGTAATACAACACAGACGGTCTGGATCAGTAGGCCTATTTACATACAGAACAGTAGTTATTTCTTCCAAACGTAATACAACACTGACGGTCTGGATCAGTAGACCTATTTACATACAGAACGGTAGTTATTTTTCCAAACGTAATACTACACAGACGGTCTGGATCAGTAGGCCTATTTACATACAGAACAGTAGTTATTTCTTCCAAACGTAATAGAACAGAGATGGTCTGGATCAGTAGGCCTATTTACATACTGAACGGTAGTTATTTTTTCCAAACGTAATACTACACAGACGGTCTGGATCAGTAGGCCTATTTACATACAGAATAGTAGTTATTTCTTCCAAACGTAATACAACACAGACGGTCTGGATCAGTAGGCCTATTTACATACAGAATAGTAGTTATTTCTTCCAAACGTAATACAACACAGACGGTCTGGATCAGTAGACCTATTTACATACAGAACGGTAGTTATGTTTCCAAACGTAATACAACACAGACGGTCTGGATCAGTAGGCCTATTTACATACAGAACGGTAGTTATTTCTTCCAAACGTAATAGAACAGAGATGGTCTGGATCAGTAGGCCTATTTACATACAGAATAGTAGTTATTTCTTCCAAACGTAATACAACAGAGAAGGTCTGGATCAGTAGGCCTATTTACATACAGAACGGTAGTTATTTCTTCCAATCGTAATACAACACAGACGGTCTGGATCAGTAGGCCTATTTACATACAGAGCAGTAGTTATTTCTTCCAAACGTAATACAACACAGACGGTCTGGATCAGTAGGCCTGTTTACATACAGAACAGTAGTTATTTCTTCCAAACGTAATACTACACAGACGGTCTGGATTAGTAGGCCTGTTTACATACAGAATAGTAGTTATTTCTTCCAAACATAATACTACACAGACGGTCTGGATCAGTAGGCCTGTTTACATACAGAACGGTAGTCATTTCTTCCAAACGTAATACTACACAGACGGTCTGGATTAGTAGGCCTGTTTACATACAGAATAGTAGTTATTTCTTCCAAACATAATACTACACAGACGGTCTGGATCAGTAGGCCTGTTTACATACAGAACAGTAGTTATTTCTTCCAAACGTAGTACTACGCAGACGGTCTGGATTAGTAGGCCTGTTTACATACAGAATAGTAGTTATTTCTTCCAAACATAATACTACACAGACGGTCTGGATCTGTAGGCCTGTTTACATACCGAACGGTAGTTATTTCTTCCAAACGTAATACAACACAGACGGTCTGGATCAGTAGGCCTGTTTACATACAGAACGGAAGTCATTTCTTCCAAACGTAATACTACACAGACGGTCTGGATCAGTAGGCCTGTTTACATACAGAACAGTGGTTATTTCTTCCAAACGTAATACAACACAGATGGTCTGGATCAGTAGGCCTGTTTACATACAGAATAGTAGTTATTTCTTCCAAACGTAATACAACACAGACGGTCTGGATCAGTAGGCCTGTTTACATACAGAACGGTAGTCATTTCTTCCAAACGTAATACTACACAGACGGTCTGGATCAGAAGGCCTATTTACATACAGAACAGTAGTTATTTCTTCCAAACGTAATACTACACAGACGGTCTAGATCAGTAGGCCTATTTACATACAGAATAGAAGTTATTTCTTCCAAACGTGATACAACACAGATGGTCTGGATCAGTAGACCTATTTACATACAGAACGGTAGTTATTTCTTCCAAACGTAATACAACACAGACGGTCTGGATCAGTAGGCCTATTTACATACAGATTAGTAGTTATTCCTTCCAAACGTAATACAACACAGACGGTCTGGATCAGTAGGCCTGTTTACATACAGAACGGTAGTTATTTCTTCCAAACGTAATACAACACAGACGGTCTAGATCAGTGGGCATGATTACATACTGAACAGTAGTTATTTCTTCCAAACGTAATACTACACAGACAGTCTGGATCAGTAGCTCTATTTACATACAGAACGGTAGTTATTTCTTCCAAACATAATACAACACTGACGGTCTGGATCAGTGGGACTGTTTACATACAGAACAGAAGTTATTTCTTCCAAACGTAATACAACACAAACGGTCGGGATCAGTAGCCCTGGTTACATACAGAATAGTAGTTATTTCTTCCAAACGTAAT
Source organism: Meconema thalassinum (assembly GCA_946902985.2). Taxonomy (NCBI): domain Eukaryota; kingdom Metazoa; phylum Arthropoda; class Insecta; order Orthoptera; family Tettigoniidae; genus Meconema; species Meconema thalassinum. The sequence continues at coordinate 41,484,541 of OX336388.2, forward strand.
ACAACAGAGATGGTCTGGATCAGTAGGCCTATTTACATACAGAACGGTAGTTATTTTTTCCAAACGTAATACTACACAGACGGTCTGGATCAGTAGGCCTATTTACATGCAGAATATTAGTTATTTCTTCCAAACGTAATACAACAGAGATGGTCTGGATCAGTAGGCCTATTTACATACAGGACGGTAGTTATTTCTTCCAAACCTAATACAACACAGATGTTCTAGATCGATAGGCCTGTTTCCATACAGGATAGTAGTTATTTCTTCCAATCGTAATACAACACAGACGGTCTGGAACAGTAGGCCTATTTACATACAGAATAGTAGTTATTTCTTCCAAACGTAATACAACACAGACGGTCTGGATCAGTAGGCCTATTTACATACAGAACAGTAGTTATTTCTTCCAAACGTAACACAACAGAGATGGTCTGGATCAGTAGGCCTATTTACATACAGAACAGTAGTTATTCCTTCCAAACGTAATACAACACAGACGGTCGGGATCAGTAGGCCTATTTACATACAGATTAGAAGTTATTTCTTCCAAACATAATACAACACAGACGGTCTGGATCAGTAGCTCTATTTACATACAGAACGGTAGTTATTTCTTCCAAACGTAATACAACACAGACGGTCTGGATCAGTAGGCCTGTTTACATACAGAACAGTAGTTATTTCTTCCAAACGTAATACTACACAGACGGTCTGGATTAGTAGGCCTGTTTACATACAGAATAGTAGTTATTTCTTCCAAACATAATACTACCCAGACGGTCTGGATCAGTAGGCCTGTTTACATAGAGAACGGTAGTCATTTCTTCCAAACGTAATACAACACAGACGGTCTGGATCAGTAGGCCTATTTATATACAGAATAGTAGTTACTTCTTCGAAACGTGATACAACACAGACGGTCTGGATCAGTAGGCCTGTTTACATACAGAATAGTAGTTATTTCTTCCAAACGTAATACAACACAGACGGTCTGGATCAGAAGGCCTATTTGCATACAGAATAGTAGTTACTTCTTCCAAACGTAATACTACACAGACGGTCTGGATCAGTAGGCCTGTTTACATACAGAACGGTAGTTATTTCTTCCAAACGTAATACAACACAGACGGTCTGGATCAGTAGGCCTATTTACATACAGAACGGTAGTTATTTTTCCAAACGTAATACGACACAGACGGTCTGGATCAGTAGACCTATTTACATACAGAATAGTAGTTATTTCTTCCAAACGTAATACAACACAGACGGTCTGGATTAGTAGACCTATTTACATACACAATAGTAGTTATTTCTTCCAAACGTAATACAACACAGACGGTCTGGATCAGTAGGCCTATTTACATACAGAACGGTAGTCATTTTTCCAAACGTAATACTACACAGACGGTCTGGATCAGTAGGCCTGTTTACATACAGAACGGTAGTCATTTCTTCCAAACGTAATACTACACAGACGGTCTGGATCAGTAGGCCTATTTACATACAGAATAGTAGTTATTTCTTCCAAACGTGATACAACACAGACGGTCTGGATCAGTAGGCCTATTTACATACAGAACGGTCGTTATTTCTTCCAAACGTAACACAACAGAGATGGTCTGGATCAGTAGGCCTATTTACATACAGAATAGTAGTTATTTCTTCCAAACGTAATACAACACAGACGGTCTGGATCAGTAGGCCTATTTACATACAGAATAGTAGTTATTTCTTCCAAACGTAATACAACACAGACAGTCTGGATCAGTAGGCCTATTTACATACAGAACGGTAGTTATTTTTCCAAACGTAATACAACACAGACGGTCTGGATCAGTAGACCTATTTACATACAGAACGGTAGTTATTTTTCCAAACGTAATACAACACAGACGGTCTGGATCAGTAGGGCTATTTACATACAGAACAGTAGTTATTTCTTCCAAACGTAATAGAACAGAGATGGTCTGGATCAGTAGGCCTATTTACATACAGAACAGTAGTTATTTCTTCCAAACGTAATACAACACAGATGGTCTGGATCAGTAGGCCTATTTACATACTGAACGGTAGTTATTTTTTCCAAACGTAATACTACACAGACGGTCTGGATCAGTAGGCCTATTTACATACTGAACGGTAGTTATTTTTTCCAAACGTAATACGACACAGACGGTCTGGATCAGTAGACCTATTTACATACAGAATAGTAGTTATTTCTTCCAAACGTAATACAACACAGACGGTCTGGATTAGTAGACCTATTTACATACAGAATAGTAGTTATTTCTTCCAAACGTAATACAACACAGACGGTCTGGATCAGTAGGCCTATTTACATACAGAACGGTAGTTATTTTTCCAAACGTAATAAAACACAGACGGTCTGGATCAGTAGGCCTATTTACATACAGAACGGTAGTTATTTTTCCGAACGTAATACAACACAGACGGTCTGGATCAGTAGACCTATTTGGATACAGAACAGTAGATATTTCTTCCAAACGTAATACAACACAGACGGTCTGGATCAGTAGGCCTATTTACATACAGAGCGGTAGTTATTTTTCCAAACGTAATACAACACAGACGGTCTGGATCAGTAGGCCTATTTACATACAGAACGGTAGTTATTTTTCCAAACGTAATACGACACAGACGGTCTGGATCAGTAGACCTATTTACATACAGAATAGTAGTTATTTCTTCCAAACGTAATACAACACAGACGGTCTGGATTAGTAGACCTATTTACATACACAATAGTAGTTATTTCTTCCAAACGTAATACAACACAGACGGTCTGGATCAGTAGGCCTATTTACATACAGAACGGTAGTTATTTTTCCAAACGTAATACAACACAGACGGTATGGATCAGTAGGCCTATTTACATACAGAACGGTAGTTATTTTTCCAAACGTAATACAACACAGACGGTCTGGATCAGTAGGCCTGTTTACATACAGAACAGTAGTTATTTCTTCCAAACGTAATAGAACAGAGATGGTCTGGATCTGTAGGCCTATTTACATACTGAACGGTAGTTATTTTTTCCAACCGTAATACTACACAGACGGTCTGGATCATTAGGCCTATTTACATACTGAACGGTAGTTATTTTTTCCAAACGTAATACGACACAGACGGTCTGGAGCAGTAGACCTATTTACATACAGAATAGTAGTTATTTCTTCCAAACGTAATACAACACAGACGGTCTGGATCAGTAGGCCTATTTACATACAGGACGGTAGTTATTTTTCCAAACGTAATACTACACAGACGGTCTGGATCAGTAGGCCTATTTACATACAGAACGGTAGTTATTTCTTCCAAACGTAATAAAACAGAGATGGTCTGGATCAGTAGGCCTATTTACATACTGAACGGTAGTTATTTTTTCCAAACGTAATACTACACAGACGGTCTGGATCAGTAGGCCTATTTACATACAGAATAGTAGTTATTTCTTCCAAACGTAATACAACAGAGAAGGTCTGGATCAGTAGGCCTATTTACATACAGAACGGTAGGTATTTCTTCCAAACGTAATGCAACACAGACGGTCTGGATCAGTAGGCCTATTTACATACAGAGCAGTAGTTATTTCTTCCAAACGTAATACTACACAGATGGTCTGGATCAGTAGGCCTATTTACATACAGATTAGTAGTTATTTTTCCAAACGTAATACAACACAGACGGTCTGGATCAGTAGGCCTATTTACATACAGAACGGTAGTTATTTCTTCCAAACTTAATACTACACAGGCGGTCTAGATCAGTAGGCCAGTTTACATTAATAATAGTAGTTATTTCTGGCAAACGTAATACAACACAGACGGTCTGGATCAGTAGGCCTATTTACATACAGAATAGTAGTTATTTCTTCCAACCGTAATACTACACAGACGGTCTGGATCAGTAGGCCTGTTTACATACAGAATAGTAGTTGTTTCTTCCAAACTTAATACAACAGAGATGGTCTGGATCAGTAGGCCTATTTACATACAGAATAGTAGTTATTTCTTCCAAACGTGATACAACACAGACGGTCTGGATCAGTAGGCTTGTTTACATACAGAACGGTAGTTATTTCTTCCAAACGTAATACAACACAGATGGTCTGGATCAGTAGACCTATTTACATACAGAACGGTAGTTATTTCTTCCAAACGTAATACAACACAGACGGTCTGGATCAGTAGGCCTATTTACATACAGAACGGTAGTCATTTTTCCAAACGTAATACTACACAGACGGTCTGGATCAGTAGGCCTGTTTACATACAGAACGGTAGTCATTTCTTCCAAACGTAATACTACACAGACGGTCTGGATCAGTAGGCCTATTTACATACAGAATAGTAGTTATTTCTTCCAAACGTGATACAACACAGACGGTCTGGATCAGTAGGCCTATTTACATACAGAACGGTCGTTATTTCTTCCAAACGTAACACAACAGAGATGGTCTGGATCAGTAGGCCTATTTACATACAGAATAGTAGTTATTTCTTCCAAACGTAATACAACACAGACGGTCTGGATCAGTAGGCTTATTTACATACAGAATAGTAGTTATTTCTTCCAAACGTAATACAACACAGACAGTCTGGATCAGTAGGCCTATTTACATACAGAACGGTAGTTATTTTTCCAAACGTAATACAACACAGACGGTCTGGATCAGTAGACCTATTTACATACAGAACGGTAGTTATTTTTCCAAACGTAATACAACACAGACGGTCTGGATCAGTAGGGCTATTTACATACAGAACAGTAGTTATTTCTTCCAAACGTAATAGAACAGAGATGGTCTGGATCAGTAGGCCTATTTACATACAGAACAGTAGTTATTTCTTCCAAACGTAATACAACACAGACGGTCTGGATCAGTAGGCCTATTTACATACAAAACGGTAGTTATTTTTCCAAACGTAATAAAACACAGACGGTCTGGATCAGTAGGCCTATTTACATACAGAACGGTAGTTATTTTTCCGAACGTAATACAACACAGACGGTCTGGATCAGTAGACCTATTTACATACAGAACAGTAGATATTTCTTCCAAACGTAATACAACACAGACGGTCTGGATCAGTAGGCCTATTTACATACAGAGCGGTAGTTATTTTTCCAAACGTAATACAACACAGACGGTCTGGATCAGTAGGCCTATTTACATACAGAACGGTAGTTATTTTTCCAAACGTAATACGACACAGACGGTCTGGATCAGTAGACCTATTTACATACAGAATAGTAGTTATTTCTTCCAAACGTAATACAACACAGACGGTCGGGATTAGTAGACCTATTTACATACACAATAGTAGTTATTTCTTCCAAACGTAATACAACACAGACGGTCTGGATCAGTAGGCCTATTTACATACAGAACGGTAGTTATTTTTCCAAACGTAATACAACACAGACGGTCTGGATCAGTAGGCCTATTTACATACAGAACGGTAGTTATTATTCCAAACGTAATACAACACAGACGGTCTGGATCAGTAGGCCTGTTTACATACAGAACAGTAGTTATTTCTTCCAAACGTAATAGAACAGAGATGGTCTGGATCAGTAGGCCTATTTACATACTGAACGGTAGTTATTTTTTCCAACCGTAATACTACACAGACGGTCTGGATCATTAGGCCTATTTATATACTGAACGGTAGTTATTTTTTCCAAACGTAATACGACACAGATGGTCTGGAGCAGTAGACCTATTTACATACAGAATAGTAGTTATTTCTTCCAAACGTAATACAACACAGACGGTCTGGATCAGTAGGCCTATTTACATACAGGACGGTAGTTATTTTTCCAAACGTAATACTACACAGACGGTCTGGATCAGTAGGCCTATTTACATACAGAACGGTAGTTATTTCTTCCAAACGTAATAAAACAGAGATGGTCTGGATCAGTAGGCCTATTTACATACTGAACGGTAGTTATTTTTTCCAAACGTAATACTACACAGACGGTCTGGATCAGTAGGCCTATTTACATACAGAATAGTAGTTATTTCTTCCAAACGTAATACAACAGAGAAGGTCTGGAGCAGTAGGCCTATTTACATACAGAACGGTAGTTATTTCTTCCAAACGTAATGCAACACAGACGGTCTGGATCAGTAGGCCTATTTACATACAGAGCAGTAGTTATTTCTTCCAAACGTAATACAACACAGATGGTCTGGATCAGTAGGCCTATTTACATACAGATTAGTAGTTATTTTTCCAAACGTAATACAACACAGACGGTCTGGATCAGTAGGCCTATTTACATACAGAACGGTAGTTATTTCTTCCAAACTTAATACTACACAGGCGGTCTAGATCAGTAGGCCAGTTTACATTAATAATAGTAGTTATTTCTGGCAAACGTAATACAACACAGACGGTCTGGATCAGTAGGCCTATTTACATACAGAATAGTAGTTATTTCTTCCAAACGTAATACTACACAGACGGTCTGGATCAGTAGGCCTGTTTACATACAGAATAGTAGTTATTTCTTCCAAACTTAATACAACAGAGATGGTCTGGATCAGTAGGCCTATTTACATACGTAACGGTAGTTATTTCTTCGAAACGTAATACAACACAGACGGTCTAGATCAGTAGGCCTATTTACATACAGATTAGTAGTTATTTCTTCCAAACGTAATACAACACAGACGGTCTGGATCAGTAGGGCTATTACATACAGATTAGTAGTTATTTCTTCCAAACGTAATACAACACAGACGGTCCGGATCAGTAGGCCTGTTTACATACAGAACAGTAGTTATTTCTTCCAAACGTAATACTACACAGACGGTCTGGATCGGTAGGCCTATTTACATACAGAACAGTAGTTATTTCTTCCATACGTAATACTACACAGACGGTCTGGATCAGTAGGCCTGTTTACATACAGAACAGTGGTTATTTCTTCCAAACGTAATACAACACAGACGGTCGGGATCAGTAGGCCTATTTACATACAGATTAGAAGTTATTTCTTCCAAACGTAATACAACACAGACGGTCTGGATCAGTAGGCCTGTTTACATACAGAACAGTAGTTATTTCTTCCAAACGTAATACTACACAGACGGTCTGGATTAGTAGGCCTGTTTGCATACAGAATAGTAGTTATTTCTTCCAAACATAATACTACACAGACGGTCTGGATCAGTAGGCCTGTTTACATACAGAACGGTAGTCATTTCTTCCAAACGTAATACTACACAGACGGTCTGGATTAGTAGGCCTGTTTACATACAGAATAGTAGTTATTTCTTCCAAACATAATACTACACAGACGGTCTGGATCAGTAGGCCTGTTTACATACAGAACAGTAGTTATTTCTTCCAAACGTAATACTACACAGACGGTCTGGATCAGTAGGCCTGTTTACATACAGAACAGTAGTTATTTCTTCCAAACATAATACTACACAGACGGACTGGATCAGTAGGCCTATTTACATACAGAACGGTAGTTATTTCTTCCAGACGTAATACAACACAGACGGTCTAGATCAGTAGGCCTATTTACATACAGAATAGTAGTTATTTCTTCCAAACGTAATACAACACAGACGGTCTGGATCAGTAGGCCTGTTTACATACAGAACGGTAGTTATTTCTTCCAAACGTAATACAACACAGATGGTCTGGATCAGTAGACCTATTTACATACAGAACGGTAGTTATTTCTTCCAAACGTTATCCAACACAGACGGTCTGGATCAGTAGGCCTATTTACATACAGATTAGTAGTTATTCCTTCCAAACGTAATACAACACAGACGGTCTGGATCAGTAGGCCTGTTTACATACAGAACGGTAGTTATTTCTTCCAAACGTAATACAACACAGACGGTCTAGATCAGTGGGCATGTTTACATACTGAACAGTAGTTATTTCTTCCAAACGTAATACTACACAGACAGTCTGGATCAGTAGCTCTATTAACATACAGAACGGTAGTTATTTCTTCCAAACATAATACAACACAGACGGTCTGGATCAGTGGGACTGTTTACATACAGAACAGAAGTTATTTCTTCCAAACGTAATACAACACAGACGGTCGGGATCAGTAGCCCTGTTTACATACAGAATAGTAGTTATTTCTTCCAAACGTAATACAACAGAGATGGTCTGGATCAGTAGGCCTATTTACATACAGAACGGTAGTTATTTTTTCCAAACGTAATACTACACAGACGGTCTGGATCAGTAGGCCTATTTACATACAGAATATTAGTTATTTCTTCCAAACGTAATACAACAGAGATGGTCTGGATCAGTAGGCCTATTTACATACAGGACGGTAGTTATTTCTTCCAAACCTAATACAGCACAGATGTTCTAGATCGATAGGCCTGTTTACATACAGGATAGTAGTTATTTCTTCCAAACGTAATACAACACAGACGGTCTGGATCAGTAGGCCTATTTACATACAGAATAGTAGTTATTTCTTCCAAACGTAATACAACACAGACGGTCTGGATCAGTAGGCCTATTTACATACAGAACAGTAGTTATTTCTTCCAAACGTAACACAACAGAGATGGTCTGGATCAGTAGGCCTATTTACATACAGAACAGTAGTTATTCCTTCCAAACGTAATACAACACAGACGGTCTAGATCAGTAGGCCTATTTACACACAGAATAGTAGTTATTTCTTCCAAACGTAATACAAGACAGACGGTCTGGTTCAGTAGGCTTATTTACATACAGAACAGTAGTTATTTCTTCCAAACGTAATACTACACAGACGGTCTGGATCAGTGGGCCTGTTTACATACAGAACAGTGGTTATTTCTTCCAAACGTAATACAACACAGACGGTCAGGATCAGTAGGCCTATTTACATACAGATTAGAAGTTATTTCTTCCAAACGTAATACAACACAGACGGTCTGGATCAGTAGGCCTGTTTACATACAGAACAGTAGTTATTTCTTCCAAACGTAATACTACACAGACGGTCTGGATTAGTAGGCCTGTTTACATACAGAATAGTAGTTATTTCTTCCAAACATAATACTACACAGACGGTCTGGATCAGAAGGCCTATTTACATACAGAATAGTAGTTACTTCTTCCAAACGTAATACTACACAGACGTTCTGGATCAGTAGGCCTGTTCACATACAGAACGGTAGTTATTTCTTCCAAACGTAATACAACACAGACGGTCTGGATCAGTAGGCCTATTTACATACAGAATAGTAGTTATTTCTTCCAAACGTGATACAACACAGACGGTCTGAATCAGTAGGCCTGTTTACATACAGAACGGTAGATATTTCTTCAAAACGTAATACAACACAGATTGTCTGGATCAGTAGACCTATTTACATACAGAACGGTAGTTATTTCTTCCAAACGTAATACAACACAGACGGTCTGGATCACTAGGCCTATTTACATACAGGTTAGTAGTTATTCCTTCCAAACGTAATACAACACAGACGGTCTGGATCAGTAGGCCTGTTACATACAGAACGGTAGTCATTTCTTCCAAACGTAATACTCCACAGACGGTCTGGATCAGTAGGCCTGTTTACATACAGAACGGTAGTCATTTCTTCCAAACGTAATGCTACACAGACGGTCTGGATCAGTAGGCCTATTTACATACAGAATAGTAGTTATTTCTTCCAAACGTGATACAACGCAGACGGTCTGGATCAGTAGGCCTATTTACATACAGAACGGTAGTTATTTCTTCCAAACGTAACACAACAGAGATGGTCTGGATCAGTAGGCCTATTTACATACAGAATAGTAGTTATTTCTTCCAAACGTAATACAACACAGACGGTCTGGATCAGTAGGCCTATTTACATACAGAATAGTAGTTATTTCTTCCAAACGTAATACAACACAGACGGTCTGGATCATTAGGCCTATTTACATACAGAACAGTAGTTATTTTTCCAAACGTAATACAACACAGACGGTCTGGATCAGTAGGCCTATTTACATACAGAACGGTAGTTATTTTTCCAAACGTAATACAACACAGACGGTCTGGATCAGTAGACCTATTTACATACAGAACGGTAGTTATTTTTCCAAACGTAATACAACACACACGGTCTGGATCAGTAGGCCTATTTACATACAGAACAGTAGTTATTTCTTCCAAACGTAATAGAACAGAGATGGTCTGGATCAGTAGGCCTATTTACATACTGAACGGTAGTTATTTTTTCCAAACGTAATACTACACAGACGGTCTGGATCAGTAGGCCTATTTACATACTGAACGGTAGTTATTTTTTCCAAACGTAATACGACACAGACGGTCTGGATCAGTAGGCCTATTTACATACAGAATAGTAGTTATTTCTTCCAAACGTAATACAACACAGACGGTCTGGATTAGTAGACCTATTTACATACAGAATAGTAGTTATTTCTTCCAAACGTAATACAACACAGACGGTCTGGATCAGTAGGCCTATTTACATACAGAACGGTAATTATTTTTCCAAACGTAATACAACACAGACGGTCTGGATCAGTAGGCCTATTTACATACAGAACGGTAGTTATTTTTCCAAACGTAATACAACACAGACGGTCTGGATCAGTATACCTATTTACATACAGAACGGTAGTTATTTTTCCAAACGTAATACAACACAGACGGTCTGGATCAGTAGGCCTATTTACATACATAACAGTAGTAATTTCTTCCAAACGTAATAGAACAGAGATGGTCTGGATCAGTAGGCCTATTTACATACTGAACGGTAGTTATTTTTTCCAAACGTAATACTACACAGACGGTCTGGATCAGTAGGCCTATTTACATACTGAACGGTAGTTATTTTTTCCAAACGTAATACGACACAGACGGTCCGGATCAGTAGGCCTATTTACATACAGAACGGTAGTTATTTTTCCAAACGTAATACAACACAGACGATCTGGATCAGTAGACCTATTTACATACAGAACGGTAGTTATTTTTCCAAACGTAATACAACACAGACGGTCTGGATCAGTAGGCCTATTTACATACAGAACAGTAGTTATTTCTTCCAAACGTAATAGAACAGAGATGGTCTGGATCAGTAGGCCTATTTACATACTTAACGGTAGTTATTTTTCCAAACGTAATACAACACAGACGGTCTGGATCAGTAGGCCTATTTACATACAGAATAGTAGTTATTTCTTCCAAACGTAATACAACACAGACGGTCTGGATTAGTAGACCTATTTACTTTCAGAATAGTAGTTATTTCTTCCAAACGTAATACAACACAGACGGTCTGGATCAGTAGGCCTATTTACATACAGAACGGTAGTTAGTTTTCCAAACGTAATACAACACAGACGGTCTGGATCAGTAGGCCTATTTACATACAGAAAGTTAGTTATTTTTCCAAACGTAATACAACACAGACGGTCTGGATCAGTAGACCTATTTACATACAGAACGGTAGTTATTTTTCCAAACGTAATACAACACAGACGGTCTGGATCAGTAGGCCTATTTACATACAGAACAGTAGTTATTTCTTCCAAACGTAATAGAACAGAGATGGTCTGGATCAGTAGGCCTATTTACATACTGAACGGTAGTTATTTTTTCCAAACGTAATACTACACAGACGGTCTGGATCAGTAGGCCTATTTACATACTGAACGGTAGTTATTTTTTCCAAACGTAATACGACACAGACGGTCTGGATCAGTATACCTATTTACATACAGAATAGTAGTTATTTCTTCCAAACGTAATACAACACAGACGGTCTGGATCAGTAGGCCTATTTACATACAGAACGGTAGTTATTTTTCCAAACGTAATACTACACAGACGGTCAGGATCAGTAGGCCTATTTACATACAGAACGGTAGTTATTTCTTCCAAACGTAATAGAACAGAGATGGTCTGGATCAGTAGGCCTATTTACATACTGAACGGTAGTTATTTTTTCCAAACGTAATACTACACAGACGGTCTGGATCAGTAGGCCTATTTACATACAGAATAGTAGTTATTTCTTCCAAACGTGATACAACACAGACGGTCTGGATCAGTAGGCCTATTTACATACAGAACGGTCGTTATTTCTTCCAAACGTAACACAACAGAGATGGTCTGGATCAGTAGGCCTATTTACATACAGAATAGTAGTTATTTCTTCCAAACGTAATACAACACAGACGGTCTGGATCAGTAGGCCTATTTACATACAGAATAGTAGTTATTTCTTCCAAACGTAATACAACACAGACAGTCTGGATCAGTAGGCCTATTTACATACAGAACGGTAGTTATTTTTCCAAACGTAATACAACACAGACGGTCTGGATCAGTAGACCTATTTACATACAGAACGGTAGTTATTTTTCCAAACGTAATACAACACAGACGGTCTGGATCAGTAGGGCTATTTACATACAGAACAGTAGTTATTTCTTCCAAACGTAATAGAACAGAGATGGTCTGGATCAGTAGGCCTATTTACATACAGAACAGTAGTTATTTCTTCCAAACGTAATACAACACAGATGGTCTGGATCAGTAGGCCTATTTACATACTGAACGGTAGTTATTTTTTCCAAACTTAATACTACACAGACGGTCTGGATCAGTAGGCCTATTTACATACTGAACGGTAGTTATTTTTTCCAAACGTAATACGACACAGACGGTCTGGATCAGTAGACCTATTTACATACAGAATAGTAGTTATTTCTTCCAAACGTAATACAACACAGACGGTCTGGATTAGTAGACCTATTTACATACAGAATAGTAGTTATTTCTTCCAAACGTAATACAACACAGACGGTCTGGATCAGTAGGCCTATTTACATACAGAACGGTATTTATTTTTCCAAACGTAATAAAACACAGACGGTCTGGATCAGTAGGCCTATTTACATACAGAACGGTAGTTATTTTTCCGAACGTAATACAACACAGACGGTCTGGATCAGTAGACCTATTTGGATACAGAACAGTAGATATTTCTTCCAAACGTAATACAACACAGACGGTCTGGATCAGTAGGCCTATTTACATACAGAGCGGTAGTTATTTTTCCAAACGTAATACAACACAGACGGTCTGGATCAGTAGGCCTATTTACATACAGAACGGTAGTTATTTTTCCAAACGTAATACGACACAGACGGTCTGGATCAGTAGACCTATTTACATACAGAATAGTAGTTATTTCTTCCAAACGTAATACAACACAGACGGTCTGGATTAGTAGACCTATTTACATACACAATAGTAGTTATTTCTTCCAAACGTAATACAACACAGACGGTCTGGATCAGTAGGCCTATTTACATACAGAACGGTAGTTATTTTTCCAAACGTAATACAACACAGACGGTCTGGATCAGTAGGCCTATTTACATACAGAACGGTAGTTATTTTTCCAAACGTAATACAACACAGACGGTCTGGATCAGTAGGCCTGTTTACATACAGAACAGTAGTTATTTCTTCCAAACGTAATAGAACAGAGATGGTCTGGATCTGTAGGCCTATTTACATACTGAACGGTAGTTATTTTTTCCAACCGTAATACTACACAGACGGTCTGGATCATTAGGCCTATTTACATACTGAACGGTAGTTATTTTTTCCAAACGTAATACGACACAGACGGTCTGGAGCAGTAGACCTATTTACATACAGAATAGTAGTTATTTCTTCCAAACGTAATACAACACAGACGGTCTGGATCAGTAGGCCTATTTACATACAGGACGGTAGTTATTTTTCCAAACGTAATACTACACAGACGGTCTGGATCAGTAGGCCTATTTACATACAGAACGGTAGTTATTTCTTCCAAACGTAATAAAACAGAGATGGTCTGGATCAGTAGGCCTATTTACATACTGAACGGTAGTTATTTTTTCCAAACGTAATACTACACAGACGGTCTGGATCAGTAGGCCTATTTACATACAGAATAGTAGTTATTTCTTCCAAACGTAATACAACAGAGAAGGTCTGGATCAGTAGGCCTATTTACATACAGAACGGTAGGTATTTCTTCCAAACGTAATGCAACACAGACGGTCTGGATCAGTAGGCCTATTTACATACAGAGCAGTAGTTATTTCTTCCAAACGTAATACAACACAGATGGTCTGGATCAGTAGGCCTATTTACATACAGATTAGTAGTTATTTTTCCAAACGTAATACAACACAGACGGTCTGGATCAGTAGGCCTATTTACATACAGAACGGTAGTTATTTCTTCCAAACTTAATACTACACAGGCGGTCTAGATCAGTAGGCCAGTTTACATTAATAATAGTAGTTATTTCTGGCAAACGTAATACAACACAGACGGTCTGGATCAGTAGGCCTATTTACATACAGAATAGTAGTTATTTCTTCCAAACGTAATACTACACAGACGGTCTGGATCAGTAGGCCTGTTTACATACAGAATAGTAGTTGTTTCTTCCAAACTTAATACAACAGAGATGGTCTGGATCAGTAGGCCTATTTACATACAGAATAGTAGTTATTTCTTCCAAACGTGATACAACACAGACGGTCTGGATCAGTAGGCTTGTTTACATACAGAACGGTAGTTATTTCTTCCAAACGTAATACAACACAGATGGTCTGGATCAGTAGACCTATTTACATACAGAACGGTAGTTATTTCTTCCAAACGTAATACAACACAGACGGTCTGGATCAGTAGGCCTATTTACATACAGAACGGTAGTCATTTTTCCAAACGTAATACTACACAGACGGTCTGGATCAGTAGGCCTGTTTACATACAGAACGGTAGTCATTTCTTCCAAACGTAATACTACACAGACGGTCTGGATCAGTAGGCTTATTTACATACAGAATAGTAGTTATTTCTTCCAAACGTGATACAACACAGACGGTCTGGATCAGTAGGCCTATTTACATACAGAACGGTCGTTATTTCTTCCAAACGTAACACAACAGAGATGGTCTGGATCAGTAGGCCTATTTACATACAGAATAGTAGTTATTTCTTCCAAACCTAATACAACACAGACGGTCTGGATCAGTAGGCTTATTTACATACAGAATTGTAGTTATTTCTTCCAAACGTAATACAACACAGACAGTCTGGATCAGTAGGCCTATTTACATACAGAACGGTAGTTATTTTTCCAAACGTAATACAACACAGACGGTCTGGATCAGTAGACCTATTTACATACAGAACGGTAGTTATTTTTCCAAACGTAATACAACACAGACGGTCTGGATCAGTAGGGCTATTTACATACAGAACAGTAGTTATTTCTTCCAAACGTAATAGAACAGAGATGGTCTGGATCAGTAGGCCTATTTACATACAGAACAGTAGTTATTTCTTCCAAACGTAATACAACACAGATGGTCTGGATCAGTAGCCCTATTTACATACTGAACGGTAGTTATTTTTTCCAAACGTAATACTACACAGACGGTCTGGATCAGTAGGCCTATTTACATACTGAACGGTAGTTATTTTTTCCAAACGTAATACGACACAGACGGTCTGGATCAGTAGACCTATTTACATACAGAATAGTAGTTATTTCTTCCAAACGTAATACAACACAGACGGTCTGGATTAGTAGACCTATTTACATACAGAATAGTAGTTATTTCTTCCAAACGTAATACAACACAGACGGTCTGGATCAGTAGGCCTATTTACATACAAAACGGTAGTTATTTTTCCAAACGTAATAAAACACAGACGGTCTGGATCAGTAGGCCTATTTACATACAGAACGGTAGTTATTTTTCCGAACGTAATACAACACAGACGGTCTGGATCAGTAGACCTATTTACATACAGAACAGTAGATATTTCTTCCAAACGTAATACAACACAGACGGTCTGGATCAGTAGGCCTATTTACATACAGAGCGGTAGTTATTTTTCCAAACGTAATACAACACAGACGGTCTGGATCAGTAGGCCTATTTACATACAGAACGGTAGTTATTTTTCCAAACGTAATACGACACAGACGGTCTGGATCAGTAGACCTATTTACATACAGAATAGTAGTTATTTCTTCCAAACGTAATACAACACAGACGGTCGGGATTAGTAGACCTATTTACATACACAATAGTAGTTATTTCTTCCAAACGTAATACAACACAGACGGTCTGGATCAGTAGGCCTATTTACATACAGAACGGTAGTTATTTTTCCAAACGTAATACAACACAGACGGTCTGGATCAGTAGGCCTATTTACATACAGAACGGTAGTTATTATTCCAAACGTAATACAACACAGACGGTCTGGATCAGTAGGCCTGTTTACATACAGAACAGTAGTTATTTCTTCCAAACGTAATAGAACAGAGATGGTCTGGATCAGTAGGCCTATTTACATACTGAACGGTAGTTATTTTTTCCAACCGTAATACTACACAGACGGTCTGGATCATTAGGCCTATTTATATACTGAACGGTAGTTATTTTTTCCAAACGTAATACGACACAGATGGTCTGGAGCAGTAGACCTATTTACATACAGAATAGTAGTTATTTCTTCCAAACGTAATACAACACAGACGGTCTGGATCAGTAGGCCTATTTACATACAGGACGGTAGTTATTTTTCCAAACGTAATACTACACAGACGGTCTGGATCAGTAGGCCTATTTACATACAGAATAGTAGTTATTTCTTCCAAACGTAATACAACAGAGAAGGTCTGGATCAGTAGGCCTATTTACATACAGAACGGTAGTTATTTCTTCCAAACGTAATGCAACACAGACGGTCTGGATCAGTAGGCCTATTTACATACAGAGCAGTAGTTATTTCTTCCAAACGTAATACAACACAGATGGTCTGGATCAGTAGGCCTATTTACATACAGATTAGTAGTTATTTTTCCAAACGTAATACAACACAGACGGTCTGGATCAGTAGGCCTATTTACATACAGAACGGTAGTTATTTCTTCCAAACTTAATACTACACAGGCGGTCTAGATCAGTAGGCCAGTTCACATTAATAATAGTAGTTATTTCTGGCAAACGTAATACATCACAGACGGTCTGGATCAGTAGGCCTATTTACATACAGAATAGTAGTTATTTCTTCCAAACGTAATACTACACAGACGGTCTGGATCAGTAGGCCTGTTTACATACAGAATAGTAGTTATTTCTTCCAAACTTAATACAACAGAGATGGTCTGGATCAGTAGGCCTATTTACATACGTAACGGTAGTTATTTCTTCGAAACGTAATACAACACAGACGGTCTAGATCAGTAGGCCTATTTACATACAGATTAGTAGTTATTTCTTCCAAACGTAATACAACACAGACGGTCTGGATCAGTAGGGCTATTACATACAGATTAGTAGTTATTTCTTCCAAACGTAATACAACACAGACGGTCCGGATCAGTAGGCCTGTTTACATACAGAACAGTAGTTATTTCTTCCAAACGTAATACTACACAGACGGTCTGGATCGGTAGGCCTATTTACATACAGAACAGTAGTTATTTCTTCCATACGTAATACTACACAGACGGTCTGGATCAGTAGGCCTGTTTACATACAGAACAGTGGTTATTTCTTCCAAACGTAATACAACACAGACGGTCGGGATCAGTAGGCCTATTTACATACAGATTAGAAGTTATTTCTTCCAAACGTAATACAACACAGACGGTCTGGATCAGTAGGCCTGTTTACATACAGAACAGTAGTTATTTCTTCCAAACGTAATACTACACAGACGGTCTGGATTAGTAGGCCTGTTTGCATACAGAATAGTAGTTATTTCTTCCAAACATAATACTACACAGACGGTCTGGATCAGTAGGCCTGTTTACATACAGAACGGTAGTCATTTCTTCCAAACGTAATACTACACAGACGGTCTGGATTAGTAGGCCTGTTTACATACAGAATAGTAGTTATTTCTTCCAAACATAATACTACACAGACGGTCTGGATCAGTAGGCCTGTTTACATACAGAACAGTAGTTATTTCTTCCAAACGTAATACTACACAGACGGTCTGGATCAGTAGGCCTGTTTACATACAGAACAGTAGTTATTTCTTCCAAACATAATACTACACAGACGGACTGGATCAGTAGGCCTATTTACATACAGAACGGTAGTTATTTCTTCCAGACGTAATACAACACAGACGGTCTAGATCAGTAGGCCTATTTACATACAGAATAGTAGTTATTTCTTCCAAACGTAATACAACACAGACGGTCTGGATCAGTAGGCCTGTTTACATACAGAACGGTAGTTATTTCTTCCAAACGTAATACAACACAGATGGTCTGGATCAGTAGACCTATTTACATACAGAACGGTAGTTATTTCTTCCAAACGTTATCCAACACAGACGGTCTGGATCAGTAGGCCTATTTACATACAGATTAGTAGTTATTCCTTCCAAACGTAATACAACACAGACGGTCTGGATCAGTAGGCCTGTTTACATACAGAACGGTAGTTATTTCTTCCAAACGTAATACAACACAGACGGTCTAGATCAGTGGGCATGTTTACATACTGAACAGTAGTTATTTCTTCCAAACGTAATACTACACAGACAGTCTGGATCAGTAGCTCTATTAACATACAGAACGGTAGTTATTTCTTCCAAACATAATACAACACAGACGGTCTGGATCAGTGGGACTGTTTACATACAGAACAGAAGTTATTTCTTCCAAACGTAATACAACACAGACGGTCGGGATCAGTAGCCCTGTTTACATACAGAATAGTAGTTATTTCTTCCAAACGTAATACAACAGAGATGGTCTGGATCAGTAGGCCTATTTACATACAGAACGGTAGTTATTTTTTCCAAACGTAATACTACACAGACGGTCTGGATCAGTAGGCCTATTTACATACAGAATATTAGTTATTTCTTCCAAACGTAATACAACAGAGATGGTCTGGATCAGTAGGCCTATTTACATACAGGACGGTAGTTATTTCTTCCAAACCTAATACAGCACAGATGTTCTAGATCGATAGGCCTGTTTACATACAGGATAGTAGTTATTTCTTCCAAACGTAATACAACACAGACGGTCTGGATCAGTAGGCCTATTTACATACAGAATAGTAGTTATTTCTTCCAAACGTAATACAACACAGACGGTCTGGATCAGTAGGCCTATTTACATACAGAACAGTAGTTATTTCTTCCAAACGTAACACAACAGAGATGGTCTGGATCAGTAGGCCTATTTACATACAGAACAGTAGTTATTCCTTCCAAACGTAATACAACACAGACGGTCTAGATCAGTAGGCCTATTTACACACAGAATAGTAGTTATTTCTTCCAAACGTAATACAAGACAGACGGTCTGGTTCAGTAGGCTTATTTACATACAGAACAGTAGTTATTTCTTCCAAACGTAATACTACACAGACGGTCTGGATCAGTGGGCCTGTTTACATACAGAACAGTGGTTATTTCTTCCAAACGTAATACAACACAGACGGTCAGGATCAGTAGGCCTATTTACATACAGATTAGAAGTTATTTCTTCCAAACGTAATACAACACAGACGGTCTGGATCAGTAGGCCTGTTTACATACAGAACAGTAGTTATTTCTTCCAAACGTAATACTACACAGACGGTCTGGATTAGTAGGCCTGTTTACATACAGAATAGTAGTTATTTCTTCCAAACATAATACTACACAGACGGTCTGGATCAGAAGGCCTATTTACATACAGAATAGTAGTTACTTCTTCCAAACGTAATACTACACAGACGGTCTGGATCAGTAGGCCTGTTCACATACAGAACGGTAGTTATTTCTTCCAAACGTAATACAACACAGACGGTCTGGATCAGTAGGCCTATTTACATACAGAATAGTAGTTATTTCTTCCAAACGTGATACAACACAGACGGTCTGAATCAGTAGGCCTGTTTACATACAGAACGGTAGATATTTCTTCCAAACGTAATACAACACAGATTGTCTGGATCAGTAGACCTATTTACATACAGAACGGTAGTTATTTCTTCCAAACGTAATACAACACAGACGGACTGGATCACTAGGCCTATTTACATACAGGTTAGTAGTTATTCCTTCCAAACGTAATACAACACAGACGGTCTGGATCAGTAGGCCTGTTACATACAGAACGGTAGTCATTTCTTCCAAACGTAATACTCCACAGACGGTCTGGATCAGTAGGCCTGTTTACATACAGAACGGTAGTCATTTCTTCCAAACGTAATACTACACAGACGGTCTGGATCAGTAGGCCTATTTACATACAGAATAGTAGTTATTTCTTCCAAACGTGATACAACGCAGACGGTCTGGATCAGTAGGCCTATTTACATACAGAACGGTAGTTATTTCTTCCAAACGTAACACAACAGAGATGGTCTGGATCAGTAGGCCTATTTACATACAGAATAGTAGTTATTTCTTCCAAACGTAATACAACACAGACGGTCTGGATCAGTAGGCCTATTTACATACAGAATAGTAGTTATTTCTTCCAAACGTAATACAACACAGACGGTCTGGATCATTAGGCCTATTTACATACAGAACAGTAGTTATTTTTCCAAACGTAATACAACACAGACGGTCTGGATCAGTAGGCCTATTTACATACAGAACGGTAGTTATTTTTCCAAACGTAATACAACACAGACGGTCTGGATCAGTAGACCTATTTACATACAGAACGGTAGTTATTTTTCCAAACGTAATACAACACACACGGTCTGGATCAGTAGGCCTATTTACATACAGAACAGTAGTTATTTCTTCCAAACGTAATAGAACAGAGATGGTCTGGATCAGTAGGCCTATTTACATACTGAACGGTAGTTATTTTTTCCAAACGTAATACTACACAGACGGTCTGGATCAGTAGGCCTATTTACATACTGAACGGTAGTTATTTTTTCCAAACGTAATACGACACAGACGGTCTGGATCAGTAGGCCTATTTACATACAGAATAGTAGTTATTTCTTCCAAACGTAATACAACACAGACGGTCTGGATTAGTAGACCTATTTACATACAGAATAGTAGTTATTTCTTCCAAACGTAATACAACACAGACGGTCTGGATCAGTAGGCCTATTTACATACAGAACGGTAATTATTTTTCCAAACGTAATACAACACAGACGGTCTGGATCAGTAGGCCTATTTACATACAGAACGGTAGTTATTTTTCCAAACGTAATACAACACAGACGGTCTGGATCAGCAGACCTATTTACATACAGAACGGTAGTTATTTTTCCAAACGTAATACAACACAGACGGTCTGGATCAGTAGGCCTATTTACATACATAACAGTAGTAATTTCTTCCAAACGTAATAGAACAGAGATGGTCTGGATCAGTAGGCCTATTTACATACTGAACGGTAGTTATTTTTTCCAAACGTAATACTACACAGACGGTCTGGATCAGTAGGCCTATTTACATACTGAACGGTAGTTATTTTTTCCAAACGTAATACGACACAGACGGTCCGGATCAGTAGGCCTATTTACATACAGAACGGTAGTTATTTTTCCAAACGTAATACAACACAGACGATCTGGATCAGTAGACCTATTTACATACAGAACGGTAGTTATTTTTCCAAACGTAATACAACACAGACGGTCTGGATCAGTAGGCCTATTTACATACAGAACAGTAGTTATTTCTTCCAAACGTAATAGAACAGAGATGGTCTGGATCAGTAGGCCTATTTACATACTTAACGGTAGTTATTTTTCCAAACGTAATACAACACAGACGGTCTGGATCAGTAGGCCTATTTACATACAGAATAGTAGTTATTTCTTCCAAACGTAATACAACACAGACGGTCTGGATTAGTAGACCTATTTACTTTCAGAATAGTAGTTATTTCTTCCAAACGTAATACAACACAGACGGTCTGGATCAGTAGGCCTATTTACATACAGAACGGTAGTTAGTTTTCCAAACGTAATACAACACAGACGGTCTGGATCAGTAGGCCTATTTACATACAGAAAGTTAGTTATTTTTCCAAACGTAATACAACACAGACGGTCTGGATCAGTAGACCTATTTACATACAGAACGGTAGTTATTTTTCCAAACGTAATACAACACAGACGGTCTGGATCAGTAGGCCTATTTACATACAGAACAGTAGTTATTTCTTCCAAACGTAATAGAACAGAGATGGTCTGGATCAGTAGGCCTATTTACATACTGAACGGTAGTTATTTTTTCCAAACGTAATACTACACAGACGGTCTGGATCAGTAGGCCTATTTACATACTGAACGGTAGTTATTTTTTCCAAACGTAATACGACACAGACGGTCTGGATCAGTATACATATTTACATACAGAATAGTAGTTATTTCTTCCAAACGTAATACAACACAGACGGTCTGGATCAGTAGGCCTATTTACATACAGAACGGTAGTTATTTTTCCAAACGTAATACTACACAGACGGTCAGGATCAGTAGGCCTATTTACATACAGAACGGTAGTTATTTCTTCCAAACGTAATAGAACAGAGATGGTCTGGATCAGTAGGCCTATTTACATACTGAACGGTAGTTATTTTTCCAAACGTAATACTACACAGACGGTCTGGATCAGTAGGCCTATTTACATACAGAATAGTAGTTATTTCTTCCAAACGTAATACAACAGAGAAGGTCTGGATCAGTAGGCCTATTTACATACAGAACAGTAGTTATTTCTTCCAAACGTAATACAACACAGACGGTCTGGATCAGTAGGCCTATTTACATACAGAGCAGTAGTTATTTCTTCCAAACGTAATACAACACAGATGGTCTGGATCAGTAGGCCTATTTACATACAGATTAGTAGTTATTTCTTCCAAACGTAATACAACACAGACGGTCAGGATCAGTAGGCCTATTTACATACAGAACGGTAGTTATTTCTTCCAAACTTAATACTACACAGGCGGTCTAGATCAGTAGGCCAGTTTACATTAAGAATAGTAGTTATTTCTTCCAAACGTAATACAACACAGACGGTCTGGATCAGTAGGCCTATTTACATACAGAATAGTAGTTATTTCTTCCAAACGTAATACTACACAGACGGTCTGGATCAGTAGGCCTGTTTACATACAGAATAGTAGTTATTTCTTCCAAACTTAATACAACAGAGATGGTCTGGATCAGTAGGCTTATTTACATACGTAACGGTAGTTATTTCTTCGAAACGTAATACAACACAGACGGTCTAGATCAGTAGGCCTATTTACATACAGATTAGTAGTTATTTCTTCCAAACGTAATACAACACAGACGGTCTGGATCAGTAGGGCTATTACATACAGATTAGTAGTTATTTCTTCCAAACGTAATACAACACAGACGGTCCGGATCAGTAGGCCTGTTTACATACAGAACAGTAGTTATTTCTTCCAAACGTAATACTACACAGACGGTCTGGATCGGTAGGCCTGTTTACATACAGAACAGTGGTTATTTCTTCCAAACGTAATACAACACAGACGGTCGGGATCAGTAGGCCTATTTACATACAGATTAGAAGTTATTTCTTCCAAACGTAATACAACACAGACGGTCTGGATCAGTAGGCCTGTTTACATACAGACCAGTAGTTATTTCTTCCAAACGTAATACTACACAGACGGTCTGGATTAGTAGGCCTGTTTACATACAGAATAGTAGTTATTTCTTCCAAACATAATACTACACAGACGGTCTGGATCAGTAGGCCTGTTTACATACAGAACGGTAGTCATTTCTTCCAAACGTAATACAACACAGACGGTCTGGATCAGTAGGCCTATTTATATACAGAATAGTAGTTACTTCGTCCAAACGTGATACAACACAGACGGTCTGGATCAGTAGGCCTGTTTACATACAGAATAGTAGTTATTTCTTCCAAACGTAATACAACACAGACGGTCTGGATCAGAAGGCCTATTTACATACAGAATAGTAGTTACTTCTTCCAAACGTAATACTACACAGACGGTCTGGATCAGTAGGCCTGTTCACATACAGAACGGTAGTTATTTCTTCCAAACGTAATACAACACAGACGGTCTGGATCAGTAGGCCTATTTACATACAGAATAGTAGTTATTTCTTCCAAACGTGATACAACACAGACGGTCTGGATGAGTAGGCCTGTCTACATACAGAACGGTAGTTATTTCTTCCAAACGTAATACAACACAGATTGTCTGGATCAGTAGACCTATTTACATACAGAACGGTAGTTATTTCTTCCAAACGTAATACAACACAGACGGTCTGGATCACTAGGCCTATTTACATACAGGTTAGTAGTTATTCCTTCCAAACGTAATACAACACAGACGGTCTGGATCAGTAGGCCTGTTACATACAGAACGGTAGTCATTTCTTCCAAACGTAATACTCCACAGACGGTCTGGATCAGTAGGCCTGTTTACATGCAGAACGGTAGTCATTTCTTCCAAACGTAATACTACACAGACGGTCTGGATCAGTAGGCCTATTTACATACAGAATAGTAGTTATTTCTTCCAAACGTGATACAAAGCAGACGGTCTGGATCAGTAGGCCTATTTACATACAGAACGGTAGTTATTTCTTCCAAACGTAACACAACAGAGATGGTCTGGATCAGTAGGCCTATTTACATACAGAATAGTAGTTATTTCTTCCAAACGTAATACAACACAGACGGTCTGGATCAGTAGGCCTATTTACATACAGAATAGTAGTTATTTCTTCCAAACGTAATACAACACAGACGGTCTGGATCAGTAGGCCTATTTACATACAGAACAGTAGTTATTTTTCCAAACGTAATACAACACAGACGGTCTGGATCAGTAGGCCTATTTACATACAGAACGGTAGTTATTTTTCCAAACGTAATACAACACAGACGGTCTGGATCAGTAGACCTATTTACATACAGAACGGTAGTTATTTTTCCAAACGTAATACAACACACACGGTCTGGATCAGTAGGCCTATTTACATACAGAACAGTAGTTATTTCTTCCAAACGTAATAGAACAGAGATGGTCTGGATCAGTAGGCCTATTTACATACTGAACGGTAGTTATTTTTTCCAAACGTAATACTACACAGACGGTCTGGATCAGTAGGCCTATTTACATACTGAACGGTAGTTATTTTTTCCAAACGTAATACGACACAGACGGTCTGGATCAGTAGGCCTATTTACATACAGAATAGTAGTTATTTCTTCCAAACGTAATACAACACAGACGGTCTGGATTAGTAGACCTATTTACATACAGAATAGTAGTTATTTCTTCCAAACGTAATACAACACAGACGGTCTGGATCAGTAGGCCTATTTACATACAGAACGGTAATTATTTTTCCAAACGTAATACAACACAGACGGTCTGGATCAGTAGGCCTATTTACATACAGAACGGTAGTTATTTTTCCAAACGTAATACAACACAGACGGTCTGGATCAGTAGACCTATTTACATACAGAACGGTAGTTATTTTTCCAAACGTAATACAACACAGACGGTCTGGATCAGTAGGCCTATTTACATACAGAACAGTAGTTATTTCTTCCAAACGTAATAGAACAGAGATGGTCTGGATCAGTAGGCCTATTTACATACTGAACGGAAGTTATTTTTTCCAAACGTAATACTACACAGACGGTCTGGATCAGTAGGCCTATTTACATACTGAACGGTAGTTATTTTTTCCAAACGTAATACGACACAGACGGTCCGGATCAGTAGGCCTATTTACATACAGAACGGTAGTTATTTTTCCAAACGTAATACAACACAGACGGTCTGGATCAGTAGACCTATTTACATACAGAACGGTAGTTATTTTTCCAAACGTAATACAACACAGACGGTCTGGATCAGTAGGCCTATTTACATACAGAACAGTAGTTATTTCTTCCAAACGTAATAGAACAGAGATGGTCTGGATCAGTAGGCCTATTTACATACTGAACGGTAGTTATTTTTTCCAAACGTAATACTACACAGACGGTCTGGATCAGTAGGCCTATTTACATACTGAACGGTAGTTATTTTTTCCAAACATAATACGACACAGACGGTCAGGATCAGTAGGCCTATTTACATACAGAATAGTAGTTATTTCTTCCAAACGTAATACAACACAGACGGTCTGGATTAGTAGACCTATTTACTTTCAGAATAGTAGTTATTTCTTCCAAACGTAATACAACACAGACGGTCTGGATCAGTAGGCCTATTTACATACAGAACGGTAGTTATTTTTCCAAACGTAATACAACACAGACGGTCTGGATCAGTAGGCCTATTTACATACAGAACGTTAGTTATTTTTCCAAACGTAATACAACACAGACGGTCTGGATCAGTAGACCTATTTACATACAGAACGGTAGTTATTTTTCCAAACGTAATACAACACAGACGGTCTGGATCAGTAGGCCTATTTACATACAGAACAGTAGTTATTTCTTCCAAACGTAATAGAACAGAGATGGTCTGGATCAGTAGGCCTATTTACATACTGAACGGTAGTTATTTTTTCCAAACGTAATACTACACAGACGGTCTGGATCAGTAGGCCTATTTACATACTGAACGGTAGTTATTTTTTCCAAACGTAATACGACACAGACGGTCTGGATCAGTAGACCTATTTACATACAGAATAGTAGTTATTTCTTCCAAACGTAATACAACACAGACGGTCTGGATCAGTAGGCCTATTTACATACAGAACGGTAGTTATTTTTCCAAACGTAATACTACACAGACGGTCAGGATCAGTAGGCCTATTTACATACAGAACGGTAGTTATTTCTTCCAAACGTAATAGAACAGAGATGGTCTGGATCAGTAGGCCTATTTACATACTGAACGGTAGTTATTTTTTCCAAACGTAATACTACACAGAGGGTCTGGATCAGTAGGCCTATTTACATACAGAATAGTAGTTATTTCTTCCAAACGTAATACAACAGAGAAGGTCTGGATCGGTAGGCCTATTTACATACAGAACAGTAGTTATTTCTTCCAAACGTAATACAACACAGACGGTCTGGATCAGTAGGCCTATTTACATACAGAGCAGTAGTTATTTCTTCCAAACGTAATACAACACAGATGGTCTGGATCAGTAGGCCTATTTACATACAGATTAGTAGTTATTTCTTCCAAACGTAATACAACACAGACGGTCAGGATCAGTAGGCCTATTTACATACAGAACGGTAGTTATTTCTTCCAAACTTAATACTACACAGGCGGTCTAGATCAGTAGGCCAGTTTACATTAAGAATAGTAGTTATTTCTTCCAAACGTAATACAACACAGACGGTCTGGATCAGTAGGCCTATTTACATACAGAATAGTAGTTATTTCTTCCAAACCTAATACTACACAGACGGTCTGGATCAGTAGGCCTGTTTACATACAGAATAGTAGTTATTTCTTCCAAACTTAATACAACAGAGATGGTCTGGATCAGTAGGCCTATTTACATACGTAACGGTAGTTATTTCTTCGAAACGTAATACAACACAGACGGTCTAGATCAGTAGGCCTATTTACATACAGATTAGTAGTTATTTCTTCCAAACGTAATACAACACAGACGGTCTGGATCAGTAGGGCTATTACATACAGATTAGTAGTTATTTCTTCCAAACGTAATACAACACAGACGGTCCGGATCAGTAGGCCTGTTTACATACAGAACAGTAGTTATTTCTTCCAAACGTAATACTACACAGACGGTCTGGATCGGTAGGCCTGTTTACATACAGAACAGTGGTTATTTCTTCCAAACGTAATACAACACAGACGGTCGGGATCAGTAGGCCTATTTACATACAGATTACAAGTTATTTCTTCCAAACGTAATACAACACAGACGGTCTGGATCAGTAGGCCTGTTTACATACAGAACAGTAGTTATTTCTTCCAAACGTAATACTACACAGACGGTCTGGATTAGTAGGCCTGTTTACATACAGAATAGTAGTTATTTCTTCCAAACATAATACTACACAGACGGTCTGGATCAGTAGGCCTGTTTACATACAGAACGGTAGTCATTTCTTCCAAACGTAATACTACACAGACGGTCAGGATTAGTAGGCCTGTTTACATACAGAATAGTAGTTATTTCTTCCAAACATAATACTACACAGACGGTCTGGATCAGTAGGCCTGTTTACATACAGAACGGTAGTTATTTCTTCCAAACGTAATACTACACAGACGGTCTGGATCAGTAGGCCTGTTTACATACAGAACAGTAGTTATTTCTTCCAAACATAATACTACACAGACGGTCTGGATCAGTAGGCCTGTTTACATACAGAACAGTAGTTATTTCTTCCAAATATAATACTACACAGACGGTCTGGATCAGTAGGCCTATTTACATACAGAACGGTAGTTATTTCTTCCAAACGTAATACAACACAGACGGTCTGGATCAGTAGGCCTGTTTACATACAGAACGGTAGTCATTTCTTCCAAACGTAATACTACACAGACGGTCTGGATTAGTAGGCCTGTTTACATACAGAATAGTAGTTATTTCATCCAAACGTAATACTACACAGACGGTCTGGATCAGTAGGCCTATTTACATACAGAACGGTAGTCATTTCTTCCAAACGTAATACTACACAGACGGTCTGGATCAGTAGGCCTGTTTACATACAGAACGGTAGTCATTTCTTCCAAACGTAATACTACACAGACGGTCTGGATCAGTAGGCCTGTTTACATACAGAACGGTAGTCATTTCTTCCAAACGTAATACTACACAGACGGTCTGGATCAGTAGGCCTATTTACATACAGAATAGTAGTTATTTCTTCCAAACGTAATACAACACAGACGGTCTGGATCAGTAGGCCTATTTACATACAGAATAGTAGTTATTTCTTCCAAACGTAATACAACACAGACGGTCTGGATCAGTAGGCCTATTTACATACAGAACGGTAGTTATTTTTCCAAACGTAATACAACACAGACGGTCTGGATCAGTAGACCTATTTACATACAGAACGGTAGTTATTTTTCCAAACGTAATACAACACAGACGGTCTGGATCAGTAGGCCTATTTACATACAGAACAGTAGTTATTTCTTCCAAACGTAATAGAACAGAGATGGTCTGGATCAGTAGGCCTATTTACATACTGAACGGTAGTTATTTTTTCCAAACGTAATACTACACAGACGGTCTGGATCAGTTGGCCTATTTACATGCTGAACGGTAGTTATTTTTTCCAAACGTAATACGACACAGACGGTCTGGATCAGTAGACCTATTCACATACAGAATAGTAGTTATTTCTTCCAAACGTAATACAACACAGACGGTCTGGATTAGTAGACCTATTTACATACAGAATAGTAGTTATTTCTTCCAAACGTAATACAACACAGACGGTCTGGATCAGTAGGCCTATTTACATACAGAACGGTAGTTATTTTTCCAAACGTAATACAACACAGACGGTCTGGATCAGTAGGCCTATTTACATACAGAACGGTAGTTATTTTTCCAAACGTAATACAACACAGACGGTCTGGATCAGTAGACCTATTTACATACAGAACGGTAGTTATTTTTCCAAACGTAATACAACACAGACGGTCTGGATCAGTAGGCCTATTTACATACAGAACAGTAGTTATTTCTTCCAAACGTAATAGAACAGAGATGGTCTGGATCAGTAGGCCTATTTACATACTGAACGGTAGTTATTTTTTCCAAACGTAATACTACACAGACGGTCTGGATCAGTAGGCCTATTTACATACTGAACGGTAGTTATTTTTTCCAAACGTAATACGACACAGACGGTCTGGATCAGTAGACCTATTTACATACAGAATAGTAGTTATTTCTTCCAAACGTAATACAACACAGACGGTCTGGATCAGTAGGCCTATTTACATACAGAACGGTAGTTATTTTTCCAAACGTAATAGAACAGAGATGGTCTGGATCAGTAGGCCTATTTACATACTGAACGGTAGTTATTTCTTCCAAACGTAATACTACACAGACGGTCTGGATCAGTAGGCCTATTTACATACAGAACGGTAGTTATTTCTTCCAAACGTAATAGAACAGAGATGGTCTGGATCAGTAGGCCTATTTACATACTGAACGGTAGTTATTTTTTCCAAACGTAATACTACACAGACGGTCTGGATCAGTAGGCCTATTTACATACAGAATAGTAGTTATTTCTTCCAAACGTAATACAACAGAGAAGGTCTGGATCAGTAGGCCTATTTACATACAGAACGGTAGTTATTTCTTCCAAACGTAATACAACACAGACGGTCTGGATCAGTAGGCCTATTTACATACAGAGCAGTAGTTATTTCTTCCAAACGTAATACAACACAGATGGTCTGGATCAGTAGGCCTGTTTACATACAGAATAGTAGTTATTTCTTCCAAACTTAATACAACAGAGATGGTCTGGATCAGTAGGCCTATTTACATACGTAACGGTAGTTATTTCTTCGAAACGTAATACAAAACAGACGGTCTAGATCAGTAGGCCTATTTACATACAGATTAGTAGTTATTTCTTCCAAACGTAATACAACACAGACGGTCTGGATCAGTAGGGCTGTTACATACAGATTAGTAGTTATTTCTTCCAAACGTAATACAACACAGACGGTCCGGATCAGTAGGCCTGTTTACATACAGAACAGTAGTTATTTCTTCCAAACGTAATACTACACAGACGGTCTGGATCGGTAGGCCTATTTACATACAGAACAGTAGTTATTTCTTCCAAACGTAATACTACACAGACGGTCTGGATCAGTAGGCCTGTTTACATACAGAACAGTGGTTATTTCTTCCAAACGTAATACAACACAGACGGTCGGGATCAGTAGGCCTATTTACATACAGATTAGAAGTTATTTCTTCCAAACGTAATACAACACAGACGGTCTGGATCAGTAGGCCTGTTTACATACAGAACAGTAGTTCTTTCTTCCAAACGTAATACTACACAGACGGTCTGGATTAGTTGGCCTGTTTACATACAGAATAGTAGTTATTTCTTCCAAACATAATACTACACAGACGGTCTGGATCAGTAGGCCTGTTTACATACAGAACGGTAGTCATTTCTTCCAAACGTAATACTACACAGACGGTCTGGATTAGTAGGCCTGTTTACATACAGAATAGTAGTTATTTCTTGCAAACATAAAACTACACAGACGGTCTGGATCAGTAGGCCTGTTTACATACAGAACAGTAGTTATTTCTTCCAAACGTAATACTACACAGGCGGTCTGGATCAGTAGGCCTGTTTACATACAGAACAGTAGTTATTTCTTCCAAACATAATACTACACAGACGGTCTGGATCAGTAGGCCTGTTTACATACAGAACAGTAGTTATTTCTTCCAAACATAATACTACACAGACGGTCTGGATCAGTAGGCCTATTTACATACAGAACGGTAGTTATTTCTTCCAAACGTAATACAACACAGACGGTCTGGATCAGTAGGCCTGTTTACATACAGAACGGTAGTCATTTCTTCCAAACGTAATACTACACAGACGGTCAGGATTAGTAGGCCTGTTTACATACAGAATAGTAGTTATTTCTTCCAAACGTAATACTACACAGACGGTCTGGATCAGTAGGCCTATTTACATACAGAATAGTAGTTATTTCTTCCAAACATAATACTACACAGACGGTCTGGATCAGTAGGCCTGTTTACATACAGAACGGTAGTCATTTCTTCCAAACGTAATACTACACAGACGGTCTGGATTAGTAGGCCTGTTAACATACAGAATAGTAGTTATTTCTTCCAAACGTAATACAACACAGACGGTCTAGATCAGTAGGCCTATTTACATACAGAACGGTAGTTATTTCTTCCAAACGTAATACAACACAGACGGTCTGGATCAGTAGGCCTGTTTACATACAGAACGGTAGTCATTTCTTCCAAACGTAATACTACACAGACGGTCTGGATCAGTAGGCCTGTTTACATACAGAACAGTGGTTATTTCTTCCAAACGTAATACAACACAGATGGTCTGGATCAGTAGGCCTGTTTACATACAGAACGGTAGTCATTTCTTCCAAACGTAATACTACACAGACGGTCTGGATCAGAAGGCCTATTTACATACAGAATAGTAGTTATTTCTTCCAAACGTAATACAACACAGATGGTCTGGATCAGTAGGCCTGTTTACATACAGAACGGTAGTCATTTCTTCCAAACATAATACTACACAGATGGTCTGGATCAGTAGGCCTGTTTACATACAGAATAGTAGTTATTTCTCCCAAACGTAATACAACACAGACGGTCTGGATCAGTAGGCCTGTTTACATACAGAACGGTAGTCATTTCTTCCAAACGTAATACTACACAGACGGTCTGGATCAGAAGGCCTATTTACATACAGAATAGTAGTTACTTCTTCCAAACGTAATAGAACACAGACGGTCTGGATCAGTAGGCCTATTTACATACAGATTAGTAGTTATTCCTTCCAAACGTAATACAACACAGACGGTCTGGATCAGTAGGCCTGTTTACATACAGAACGGTAGTTATTTCTTCCAAACGTAATACAACACAGACGGTCTAGATCAGTGGGCATGTTTACATACTGAGCAGTAGTTATTTCTTCCAAACGTAATACAACACAGACGGTCTGGATCAGTAGGCCAGTTTACATTAAGAATAGTAGTTATTTCTTCCAAACGTAATACAACACAGACGGTCTGGATCAGTAGGCCTATTTACATACAGAATAGTAGTTATTTCTTCCAAACGTAATACTACACAGACGGTCTGGATCAGTAGGCCTGTTTACATACAGAATAGTAGTTATTTCTTCCAAACTTAATACAACAGAGATGGTCTGGATCAGTAGGCTTATTTACATACGTAACGGTAGTTATTTCTTCGAAACGTAATACAACACAGACGGTCTGGATCAGTAGGCCTATTTACATACAGATTAGTAGTTATTTCTTCCAAACGTAATACAACACAGACGGTCTGGATCAGTAGGGCTATTACATACAGATTAGTAGTTATTTCTTCCAAACGTAATACAACACAGACGGTCCGGATCAGTAGGCCTGTTTACATACAGAACAGTAGTTATTTCTTCCAAACGTAATACTACACAGACGGTCTGGATCGGTAGGCCTGTTTACATACAGAACAGTGGTTATTTCTTCCAAACGTAATACAACACAGACGGTCGGGATCAGTAGGCCTATTTACATACAGATTAGAAGTTATTTCTTCCAAACGTAATACAACACAGACGGTCTGGATCAGTAGGCCTGTTTACATACAGACCAGTAGTTATTTCTTCCAAACGTAATACTACACAGACGGTCTGGATTAGTAGGCCTGTTTACATACAGAATAGTAGTTATTTCTTCCAAACATAATACTACACAGACGGTCTGGATCAGTAGGCCTGTTTACATACAGAACGGTAGTCATTTCTTCCAAACGTAATACAACACAGACGGTCTGGATCAGTAGGCCTATTTATATACAGAATAGTAGTTACTTCGTCCAAACGTGATACAACACAGACGGTCTGGATCAGTAGGCCTGTTTACATACAGAATAGTAGTTATTTCTTCCAAACGTAATACAACACAGACGGTCTGGATCAGAAGGCCTATTTACATACAGAATAGTAGTTACTTCTTCCAAACGTAATACTACACAGACGGTCTGGATCAGTAGGCCTGTTCACATACAGAACGGTAGTTATTTCTTCCAAACGTAATACAACACAGACGGTCTGGATCAGTAGGCCTATTTACATACAGAATAGTAGTTATTTCTTCCAAACGTGATACAACACAGACGGTCTGGATGAGTAGGCCTGTCTACATACAGAACGGTAGTTATTTCTTCCAAACGTAATACAACACAGATTGTCTGGATCAGTAGACCTATTTACATACAGAACGGTAGTTATTTCTTCCAAACGTAATACAACACAGACGGTCTGGATCACTAGGCCTATTTACATACAGGTTAGTAGTTATTCCTTCCAAACGTAATACAACACAGACGGTCTGGATCAGTAGGCCTGTTACATACAGAACGGTAGTCATTTCTTCCAAACGTAATACTCCACAGACGGTCTGGATCAGTAGGCCTGTTTACATGCAGAACGGTAGTCATTTCTTCCAAACGTAATACTACACAGACGGTCTGGATCAGTAGGCCTATTTACATACAGAATAGTAGTTATTTCTTCCAAACGTGATACAAAGCAGACGGTCTGGATCAGTAGGCCTATTTACATACAGAACGGTAGTTATTTCTTCCAAACGTAACACAACAGAGATGGTCTGGATCAGTAGGCCTATTTACATACAGAATAGTAGTTATTTCTTCCAAACGTAATACAACACAGACGGTCTGGATCAGTAGGCCTATTTACATACAGAATAGTAGTTATTTCTTCCAAACGTAATACAACACAGACGGTCTGGATCAGTAGGCCTATTTACATACAGAACAGTAGTTATTTTTCCAAACGTAATACAACACAGACGGTCTGGATCAGTAGGCCTATTTACATACAGAACGGTAGTTATTTTTCCAAACGTAATACAACACAGACGGTCTGGATCAGTAGACCTATTTACATACAGAACGGTAGTTATTTTTCCAAACGTAATACAACACACACGGTCTGGATCAGTAGGCCTATTTACATACAGAACAGTAGTTATTTCTTCCAAACGTAATAGAACAGAGATGGTCTGGATCAGTAGGCCTATTTACATACTGAACGGTAGTTATTTTTTCCAAACGTAATACTACACAGACGGTCTGGATCAGTAGGCCTATTTACATACTGAACGGTAGTTATTTTTTCCAAACGTAATACGACACAGACGGTCTGGATCAGTAGGCCTATTTACATACAGAATAGTAGTTATTTCTTCCAAACGTAATACAACACAGACGGTCTGGATTAGTAGACCTATTTACATACAGAATAGTAGTTATTTCTTCCAAACGTAATACAACACAGACGGTCTGGATCAGTAGGCCTATTTACATACAGAACGGTAATTATTTTTCCAAACGTAATACAACACAGACGGTCTGGATCAGTAGGCCTATTTACATACAGAACGGTAGTTATTTTTCCAAACGTAATACAACACAGACGGTCTGGATCAGTAGACCTATTTACATACAGAACGGTAGTTATTTTTCCAAACGTAATACAACACAGACGGTCTGGATCAGTAGGCCTATTTACATACAGAACAGTAGTTATTTCTTCCAAACGTAATAGAACAGAGATG
This sequence comes from Meconema thalassinum, assembly GCA_946902985.2. Lineage (NCBI taxonomy): Eukaryota > Metazoa > Arthropoda > Insecta > Orthoptera > Tettigoniidae > Meconema > Meconema thalassinum. The sequence goes on from OX336388.2 coordinate 41,520,008, forward strand.
GTCTGGATCAGTAGGCCTATTTACATACTGAACGGTAGTTATTTTTTCCAAACGTAATACTACACAGACGGTCTGGATCAGTAGGCCTATTTACATACTGAACGGTAGTTATTTTTTCCAAACGTAATACGACACAGACGGTCCGGATCAGTAGGCCTATTTACATACAGAACGGTAGTTATTTTTCCAAACGTAATACAACACAGACGGTCTGGATCAGTAGACCTATTTACATACAGAACGGTAGTTATTTTTCCAAACGTAATACAACACAGACGGTCTGGATCAGTAGGCCTATTTACATACAGAACAGTAGTTATTTCTTCCAAACGTAATAGAACAGAGATGGTCTGGATCAGTAGGCCTATTTACATACTGAACGGTAGTTATTTTTTCCAAACGTAATACTACACAGACGGTCTGGATCAGTAGGCCTATTTACATACTGAACGGAAGTTATTTTTTCCAAACATAATACGACACAGACGGTCAGGATCAGTAGGCCTATTTACATACAGAATAGTAGTTATTTCTTCCAAACGTAATACAACACAGACGGTCTGGATTAGTAGACCTATTTACTTTCAGAATAGTAGTTATTTCTTCCAAACGTAATACAACACAGACGGTCTGGATCAGTAGGCCTATTTACATACAGAACGGTAGTTATTTTTCCAAACGTAATACAACACAGACGGTCTGGATCAGTAGGCCTATTTACATACAGAACGTTAGTTATTTTTCCAAACGTAATACAACACAGACGGTCTGGATCAGTAGACCTATTTACATACAGAACGGTAGTTATTTTTCCAAACGTAATACAACACAGACGGTCTGGATCAGTAGGCCTATTTACATACAGAACAGTAGTTATTTCTTCCAAACGTAATAGAACAGAGATGGTCTGGATCAGTAGGCCTATTTACATACTGAACGGTAGTTATTTTTTCCAAACGTAATACTACACAGACGGTCTGGATCAGTAGGCCTATTTACATACTGAACGGTAGTTATTTTTTCCAAACGTAATACGACACAGACGGTCTGGATCAGTAGACCTATTTACATACAGAATAGTAGTTATTTCTTCCAAACGTAATACAACACAGACGGTCTGGATCAGTAGGCCTATTTACATACAGAACGGTAGTTATTTTTCCAAACGTAATACTACACAGACGGTCAGGATCAGTAGGCCTATTTACATACAGAACGGTAGTTATTTCTTCCAAACGTAATAGAACAGAGATGGTCTGGATCAGTAGGCCTATTTACATACTGAACGGTAGTTATTTTTTCCAAACGTAATACTACACAGAGGGTCTGGATCAGTAGGCCTATTTACATACAGAATAGTAGTTATTTCTTCCAAACGTAATACAACAGAGAAGGTCTGGATCGGTAGGCCTATTTACATACAGAACAGTAGTTATTTCTTCCAAACGTAATACAACACAGACGGTCTGGATCAGTAGGCCTATTTACATACAGAGCAGTAGTTATTTCTTCCAAACGTAATACAACACAGATGGTCTGGATCAGTAGGCCTATTTACATACAGATTAGTAGTTATTTCTTCCAAACGTAATACAACACAGACGGTCAGGATCAGTAGGCCTATTTACATACAGAACGGTAGTTATTTCTTCCAAACTTAATACTACACAGGCGGTCTAGATCAGTAGGCCAGTTTACATTAAGAATAGTAGTTATTTCTTCCAAACGTAATACAACACAGACGGTCTGGATCAGTAGGCCTATTTACATACAGAATAGTAGTTATTTCTTCCAAACGTAATACTACACAGACGGTCTGGATCAGTAGGCCTGTTTACATACAGAATAGTAGTTATTTCTTCCAAACTTAATACAACAGAGATGGTCTGGATCAGTAGGCCTATTTACATACGTAACGGTAGTTATTTCTTCGAAACGTAATACAACACAGACGGTCTAGATCAGTAGGCCTATTTACATACAGATTAGTAGTTATTTCTTCCAAACGTAATACAACACAGACGGTCTGGATCAGTAGGGCTATTACATACAGATTAGTAGTTATTTCTTCCAAACGTAATACAACACAGACGGTCCGGATCAGTAGGCCTGTTTACATACAGAACAGTAGTTATTTCTTCCAAACGTAATACTACACAGACGGTCTGGATCGGTAGGCCTGTTTACATACAGAACAGTGGTTATTTCTTCCAAACGTAATACAACACAGACGGTCGGGATCAGTAGGCCTATTTACATACAGATTACAAGTTATTTCTTCCAAACGTAATACAACACAGACGGTCTGGATCAGTAGGCCTGTTTACATACAGAACAGTAGTTATTTCTTCCAAACGTAATACTACACAGACGGTCTGGATTAGTAGGCCTGTTTACATACAGAATAGTAGTTATTTCTTCCAAACATAATACTACACAGACGGTCTGGATCAGTAGGCCTGTTTACATACAGAACGGTAGTCATTTCTTCCAAACGTAATACTACACAGACGGTCAGGATTAGTAGGCCTGTTTACATACAGAATAGTAGTTATTTCTTCCAAACATAATACTACACAGACGGTCTGGATCAGTAGGCCTGTTTACATACAGAACGGTAGTTATTTCTTCCAAACGTAATACTACACAGACGGTCTGGATCAGTAGGCCTGTTTACATACAGAACAGTAGTTATTTCTTCCAAACATAATACTACACAGACGGTCTGGATCAGTAGGCCTGTTTACATACAGAACAGTAGTTATTTCTTCCAAATATAATACTACACAGACGGTCTGGATCAGTAGGCCTATTTACATACAGAACGGTAGTTATTTCTTCCAAACGTAATACAACACAGACGGTCTGGATCAGTAGGCCTGTTTACATACAGAACGGTAGTCATTTCTTCCAAACGTAATACTACACAGACGGTCTGGATTAGTAGGCCTGTTTACATACAGAATAGTAGTTATTTCATCCAAACGTAATACTACACAGACGGTCTGGATCAGTAGGCCTATTTACATACAGAACGGTAGTCATTTCTTCCAAACGTAATACTACACAGACGGTCTGGATCAGTAGGCCTGTTTACATACAGAACGGTAGTCATTTCTTCCAAACGTAATACTACACAGACGGTCTGGATCAGTAGGCCTGTTTACATACAGAACGGTAGTCATTTCTTCCAAACGTAATACTACACAGACGGTCTGGATCAGTAGGCCTATTTACATACAGAATAGTAGTTATTTCTTCCAAACGTAATACAACACAGACGGTCTGGATCAGTAGGCCTATTTACATACAGAATAGTAGTTATTTCTTCCAAACGTAATACAACACAGACGGTCTGGATCAGTAGGCCTATTTACATACAGAACGGTAGTTATTTTTCCAAACGTAATACAACACAGACGGTCTGGATCAGTAGACCTATTTACATACAGAACGGTAGTTATTTTTCCAAACGTAATACAACACAGACGGTCTGGATCAGTAGGCCTATTTACATACAGAACAGTAGTTATTTCTTCCAAACGTAATAGAACAGAGATGGTCTGGATCAGTAGGCCTATTTACATACTGAACGGTAGTTATTTTTTCCAAACGTAATACTACACAGACGGTCTGGATCAGTTGGCCTATTTACATGCTGAACGGTAGTTATTTTTTCCAAACGTAATACGACACAGACGGTCTGGATCAGTAGACCTATTCACATACAGAATAGTAGTTATTTCTTCCAAACGTAATACAACACAGACGGTCTGGATTAGTAGACCTATTTACATACAGAATAGTAGTTATTTCTTCCAAACGTAATACAACACAGACGGTCTGGATCAGTAGGCCTATTTACATACAGAACGGTAGTTATTTTTCCAAACGTAATACAACACAGACGGTCTGGATCAGTAGGCCTATTTACATACAGAACGGTAGTTATTTTTCCAAACGTAATACAACACAGACGGTCTGGATCAGTAGACCTATTTACATACAGAACGGTAGTTATTTTTCCAAACGTAATACAACACAGACGGTCTGGATCAGTAGGCCTATTTACATACAGAACAGTAGTTATTTCTTCCAAACGTAATAGAACAGAGATGGTCTGGATCAGTAGGCCTATTTACATACTGAACGGTAGTTATTTTTTCCAAACGTAATACTACACAGACGGTCTGGATCAGTAGGCCTATTTACATACTGAACGGTAGTTATTTTTTCCAAACGTAATACGACACAGACGGTCTGGATCAGTAGACCTATTTACATACAGAATAGTAGTTATTTCTTCCAAACGTAATACAACACAGACGGTCTGGATCAGTAGGCCTATTTACATACAGAACGGTAGTTATTTTTCCAAACGTAATAGAACAGAGATGGTCTGGATCAGTAGGCCTATTTACATACTGAACGGTAGTTATTTCTTCCAAACGTAATACTACACAGACGGTCTGGATCAGTAGGCCTATTTACATACAGAACGGTAGTTATTTCTTCCAAACGTAATAGAACAGAGATGGTCTGGATCAGTAGGCCTATTTACATACTGAACGGTAGTTATTTTTTCCAAACGTAATACTACACAGACGGTCTGGATCAGTAGGCCTATTTACATACAGAATAGTAGTTATTTCTTCCAAACGTAATACAACAGAGAAGGTCTGGATCAGTAGGCCTATTTACATACAGAACGGTAGTTATTTCTTCCAAACGTAATACAACACAGACGGTCTGGATCAGTAGGCCTATTTACATACAGAGCAGTAGTTATTTGTTCCAAACGTAATACAACACAGATGGTCTGGATCAGTAGGCCTGTTTACATACAGAATAGTAGTTATTTCTTCCAAACTTAATACAACAGAGATGGTCTGGATCAGTAGGCCTATTTACATACGTAACGGTAGTTATTTCTTCGAAACGTAATACAAAACAGACGGTCTAGATCAGTAGGCCTATTTACATACAGATTAGTAGTTATTTCTTCCAAACGTAATACAACACAGACGGTCTGGATCAGTAGGGCTGTTACATACAGATTAGTAGTTATTTCTTCCAAACGTAATACAACACAGACGGTCCGGATCAGTAGGCCTGTTTACATACAGAACAGTAGTTATTTCTTCCAAACGTAATACTACACAGACGGTCTGGATCGGTAGGCCTATTTACATACAGAACAGTAGTTATTTCTTCCAAACGTAATACTACACAGACGGTCTGGATCAGTAGGCCTGTTTACATACAGAACAGTGGTTATTTCTTCCAAACGTAATACAACACAGACGGTCGGGATCAGTAGGCCTATTTACATACAGATTAGAAGTTATTTCTTCCAAACGTAATACAACACAGACGGTCTGGATCAGTAGGCCTGTTTACATACAGAACAGTAGTTCTTTCTTCCAAACGTAATACTACACAGACGGTCTGGATTAGTAGGCCTGTTTACATACAGAATAGTAGTTATTTCTTCCAAACATAATACTACACAGACGGTCTGGATCAGTAGGCCTGTTTACATACAGAACGGTAGTCATTTCTTCCAAACGTAATACTACACAGACGGTCTGGATTAGTAGGCCTGTTTACATACAGAATAGTAGTTATTTCTTGCAAACATAATACTACACAGACGGTCTGGATCAGTAGGCCTGTTTACATACAGAACAGTAGTTATTTCTTCCAAACGTAATACTACACAGACGGTCTGGATCAGTAGGCCTGTTTACATACAGAACAGTAGTTATTTCTTCCAAACATAATACTACACAGACGGTCTGGATCAGTAGGCCTGTTTACATACAGAACAGTAGTTATTTCTTCCAAACATAATACTACACAGACGGTCTGGATCAGTAGGCCTATTTACATACAGAACGGTAGTTATTTCTTCCAAACGTAATACAACACAGACGGTCTGGATCAGTAGGCCTGTTTACATACAGAACGGTAGTCATTTCTTCCAAACGTAATACTACACAGACGGTCAGGATTAGTAGGCCTGTTTACATACAGAATAGTAGTTATTTCTTCCAAACGTAATACTACACAGACGGTCTGGTTCAGTAGGCCTATTTACATACAGAATAGTAGTTATTTCTTCCAAACATAATACTACACAGACGGTCTGGATCAGTAGGCCTGTTTACATACAGAACGGTAGTCATTTCTTCCAAACGTAATACTACACAGACGGTCTGGATTAGTAGGCCTGTTTACATACAGAATAGTAGTTATTTCTTCCAAACGTAATACAACACAGACGGTCTAGATCAGTAGGCCTATTTACATACAGAACGGTAGTTATTTCTTCCAAACGTAATACAACACAGACGGTCTGGATCAGTAGGCCTGTTTACATACAGAACGGTAGTCATTTCTTCCAAACGTAATACTACACAGACGGTCTGGATCAGTAGGCCTGTTTACATACAGAACAGTGGTTATTTCTTCCAAACGTAATACAACACAGATGGTCTGGATCAGTAGGCCTGTTTACATACAGAACGGTAGTCATTTCTTCCAAACGTAATACTACACAGACGGTCTGGATCAGAAGGCCTATTTACATACAGAATAGTAGTTATTTCTTCCAAACGTAATACAACACAGATGGTCTGGATCAGTAGGCCTGTTTACATACAGAACGGTAGTCATTTCTTCCAAACATAATACTACACAGATGGTCTGGATCAGTAGGCCTGTTTACATACAGAATAGTAGTTATTTCTTCCAAACGTAATACAACACAGACGGTCTGGATCAGTAGGCCTGTTTACATACAGAACGGTAGTCATTTCTTCCAAACGTAATACTACACAGACGGTCTGGATCAGAAGGCCTATTTACATACAGAATAGTAGTTACTTCTTCCAAACGTAATAGAACACAGACGGTCTGGATCAGTAGGCCTATTTACATACAGATTAGTAGTTATTCCTTCCAAACGTAATACAACACAGACGGTCTGGATCAGTAGGCCTGTTTACATACAGAACGGTAGTTATTTCTTCCAAACGTAATACAACACAGACGGTCTAGATCAGTGGGCATGTTTACATACTGAGCAGTAGTTATTTCTTCCAAACGTAATACAACACAGACGGTCTGGATCAGTAGGCCTATTTACATACAGATTAGTAGTTATTCCTTCCAAACGTAATACAACACAGACGGTCTGGATCAGTAGGCCTGTTTACATACAGAACGGTAGTTATTTCTTCCAAACGTAATACAACACAGACGGTCTGGATCAGTAGGCCTATTTACATACAGATTAGTAGTTATTCCTTCCAAACGTAATACAACACAGACGGTCTGGATCAGTGGGCATGTTTACATACTAAACGGTAGTTATTTCTTCCAAACGTGATACAACACAGACGGTCTGGATCAGTAGGCCTATTTACATACAGAACGGTAGTTATTTCTTCCAAACGTAATACAACACAGACGGTCTGGATCAGTGGGACTGTTTACATACAGAACAGAAGTTATTTCTTCCAAACGTAATACAACACAGACGGTCGGGATCAGTAGCCCTGTTTACATACAGAATAGTAGTTATTTCTTCCAAACGTAATACAACAGAGATGGTCTGGATCAGTAGGCCTATTTACATACAGAACGGTAGTTATTTTTTCCAAACGTAATACTACACAGACGGTCTGGATCAGTAGGCCTATTTACATACAGAATATTAGTTATTTCTTCCAAACGTAATACAACAGAGATGGTCTGGATCAGTAGGCCTATTTACATACAGGACGGTAGTTATTTCTTCCAAACCTAATACAGCACAGATATTCTAGATGGATAGGCCTGTTTACATACAGGATAGTAGTTATTTCTTCCAAACGTAATACAACACAGACGGTCTGGATCAGTAGGCCTATTTACATACAGAATAGTAGTTATTTCTTCCAAACGTAATACAACACAGACGGTCTGGATCAGTAGGCCTATTTACATACAGAACAGTAGTTATTTCTTCCAAACGTAACACAACAGAGATGGTCTGGATCAGTAGGCCTATTTACATACAGAACAGTAGTTATTCCTTCCAAACGTAATACAACACAGACGGTCTAGATCAGTAGGCCTATTTACACACAGAATAGTAGTTATTTCTTCCAAACGTAATACAAGACAGACGGTCTGGATCAGTAGGCCTATTTACATACAGAACAGTAGTTATTTCTTCCAAACGTAATACTACACAGACGGTCTGGATCAGTAGGCCTGTTTACATACAGAACAGTGGTTACTTTTTCCAGACGTAATACAACACAGACGGTCGGGATCAGTAGGCCTATTTACATACAGATTAGAAGTTATTTCTTCCAAACGTAATACAACACAGACGGTCTGGATCAGTAGGCCTGTTTACATACAGAATAGTAGTTATTTCTTCCAAACATAATACTACACAGACGGTCTGGATCAGTAGGCCTGTTTACATACAGATTAGAAGTTATTTCTTCCAAACGTAATACAAGACAGACGGTCTGGATCAGTAGGCCTATTTACATACAGATTAGAAGTTATTTCTTCCAAACTTAATACTACACACACGGTCTGGATTAGTAGGCCTGTTTACATACAGAATAGTAGTTATTTCTTCCAAACATAATACTACACAGACGGTCTGGATCAGTAGGCCTGTTTACATACAGAACGGTAGTCATTTCTTCCAAACGTAATACAACACAGACGGTCTGGATCAGAAGGCCTATTTACATACAGAATAGTAGTTACTTCTTCCAAACGTAATACTACACAGACGGTCTGGATCAGTAGGCCTGTTTACATACAGAACGGTAGTTATTTCTTCCAAACGTAATACAACACAGACGGTCTGGATCAGTAGGCCTATTTACATACAGAATAGTAGTTATTTCTTTCAAACGTGATACAACACAGACGGTCTGGATCAGTAGGCCTGTTTGCATACAGAACGGTAGTTATTTCTTCCAAACGTAATACAACACAGATGGTCTGGATCAGTAGACCTATTTACATACAGAACGGTAGTTATTTCTTCCAAACGTAATACAACACAGACGGTCTGGATCAGTAGGCCTATTTACATACAGATTAGTAGTTATTCCTTCCAAACGTAATACAACACAGACGGTCTGGATCAGTAGGCCTATTTACATACAGAACGGTAGTCATTTCTTCCAAACGTAATACTACACAGACGGTCTGGATCAGTAGGCCTGTTTACATACAGAACGGTAGTCATTTCTTCCAAACGTAATACTACACAGACGGTCTGGATCAGTAGGCCTATTTACATACAGGATAGTAGTTATTTCTTCCAAACGTGATACAACACAGACGGTCTGGATCAGTAGGCCTATTTACATACAGAACGGTAGTTATTTCTTCCAAACGTAACACAACAGAAAAGGTCTGGATCAGTAGGCCTATTTACATACAGAATAGTAGTTATTTCTTCCAAACGTAATACAACACAGACGGTCTGGATCAGTAGACCTATTTACATACAGAACGGTAGTTATTTTTCCAAACGTAATAGTACACAGACGGTCTGGATCAGTAGGCCTATTTACATACAGAACAGTAGTTATTTCTTCCAAACGTAATAGAACAGAGATGGTCTGGATCAGTAGGCCTATTTACATACTGAACGTTAGTTATTTTTTCCAAACGTAATACTACACAGACGGTCTGGATCAGTAGGCCTATTTACATACAGAATAGTAGTTATTTCTTCCAAACGTAATACAACACAGACGGTCTGGATCAGTAGACCTATTTACATACAGAACGGTAGTTATTTCTTCCAAACGTAATACAACACAGACGGTCTGGATCAGTAGGCCTATTTGCATACAGAGCAGCAGTTATTTCTTCCAAACGTAATACAACACAGACGGTCTGGATCAGTAGGCCTGTTTACATACAGAACAGTAGTTATTTCTTCCAAACGTAATACTACACAGACGGTCTGGATTAGTATGCCTGTTTACATACAGAATAGTAGTTATCTCTTCCAAACATAATACTACACAGACGGTCTGGATCAGTAGGCCTGTTTACATACAGAACGGTAGTCATTTCTTCCAAACGTAATACTACACAGACGGTCTGGATTAGTAGGCCTGTTTACATACAGAATAGTAGTTATTTCTTCCAAACATAATACTACACAGACGGTCTGGATCAGTAGGCCTGTTTACATACAGAACAGTAGTTATTTCTTCCAAACGTAATACTACACAGACGGTCTGGATTAGTAGGCCTGTTTACATACAGAATAGTAGTTATTTCTTCCAAACATAATACTACACAGACGGTCTGGATCAGTAGGCCTGTTAACATACAGAACGGTAGTTATTTTTTCCAAACGTAATACAACACAGACGGTCTGGATCAGTAGGCCTGTTTACATACAGAACGGTAGTCATTTCTTCCAAACGTAATACTACACAGACGGTCTGGATCAGTAGGCCTGTTTACATACAGAACAGTGGTTATTTCTTCCAAACGTAATACAACACAGATGGTCTGGATCAGTAGGCCTGTTTACATACAGAATAGTAGTTACTTCTTCCAAACGTAATACTACACAGACGGTTTAGATCAGTAGGCCTATTTACATACAGAATAGTAGTTATTTCTTCCAAACGTGATACAACACAGACGGTCTGGATCAGTAGGCCTGTTTACATACAGAACGGTAGTTATTTCTTCCAAACGTAATACAACACAGATGGTCTGGATCAGTAGACCTATTAACATACAGAACGGTAGTTATTTCTTCCAAACGTAATACAACACAGACGGTCTGGATCGGTAGGCCTATTTACATACAGATTAGTAGTTATTCCTTCCAAACGTAATACAACACAGACGGTCTGGATCAGTAGGCCTGTTTACATACAGAACGGTAGTTATTTCTTCCAAACGTAATACAACACAGACGGTCTAGATCGGTGGGCATGTTTACATACTGAACAGTAGTTATTTCTTCCAAACGTAATACTACACAGACAGTCTGGATCAGTAGCTCTATTTACATACAGAACGGTAGTTATTTCTTCCAAACGTAATACAACACAGACGGTCTGGATCAGTGGGACTGTTTACATACAGAACATAAGTTATTTCTTCCAAACGTAATACAACACAGACGGTCGGGATCAGTAGCCCTGTTTACATACAGAATAGTATTTATTTCTTCCAAACGTAATACAACAGAGATGGTCTGGATCAGTAGGCCTATTTACATACAGAACGGTAGTTATTTTTTCCAAACGTAATACTACACAGACGGTCTGGATCAGTAGGCCTATTTACATACAGAATATTAGTTATTTCTTCCAAACGTAATACAACAGAGATGGTCTGGATCAGTAGGCCTATTTACATACAGGACGGTAATTATTTCTTCCAAACCTAATACAGCACAGATGTTCTAGATCGATAGGCCTGTTTACATACAGAATAGTAGTTATTTCTTCCAAACGTAATACAAGACAGACGGTCTGGATCAGTAGGCCTATTTACATACAGAACAGTAGTTATTTCTTCCAAACGTAATACTACACAGACGGTCTGGATCAGTAGGCCTGTTTACATACAGAACAGTGGTTATTTCTTCCAAACGTAATACAACACAGACGGTCGGGATCAGTAGGCCTATTTACATACAGATTAGAAGTTATTTCTTCAAACGTAATACAACACAGACGGTCTGGATCAGTAGGCCTGTTTACATACAGAACAGTAGTTATTTCTTCCAAACGTAATACTACACAGACGGTCTGGATTAGTATGCCTGTTTACATACAGAATAGTAGTTATTTCTTCCAAACATAATACTACACAGACGGTCTGGATCAGTAGGCCTGTTTACATACAGAACGGTAGTCATTTCTTCCAAACGTAATACTACACAGACGGTCTGCATCAGTAGGCCTATTTACATACAGAATAGTAGTTACTTCTTCCAAACGTGATACAACACTGACGGTCTGGATCAGTAGGCCTGTTTACATACAGAATAGTAGTTATTTCTTCCAAACGTAATACAACACAGACGGTCTGGATCAGAAGGCCTATTTACATACAGAATAGTAGTTACTTCTTCCAAACGTAATACTACACAGACGGTCTGGATCAGTAGGCCTGTTTACATACAGAACGGTAGTTATTTCTTCCAAACGTAATACAACACAGACGGTCTGGATCAGTAGGCCTATTTACATACAGAATAGTAGTTATTTCTTCCAAACGTGATACAACACAGACGGTCTGGATCAGTAGGCCTGTTTACATACAGAACGGTAGTTATTTCTTCCAAACGTAATACAACACAGATGGTCTGGATCAGTAGACCTATTTACATACAGAACGGTAGTTATTTCTTCCAAACGTAATACAACACAGACGGTCTGGATCAGTAGGCCTATTTACATACAGATTAGTAGTTATTCCTTCCAAACGTAATACAACACAGACGGTCTGGATCAGTAGGCCTATTTACATACAGAACGGTAGTCATTTCTTCCAAACGTAATACTACACAGACGGTCTGGATCAGTAGGCCTGTTTACATACAGAACGGTAGTCATTTCTTCCAAACGTAATACTACACAGACGGTCTGGATCAGTAGGCCTATTTACATACAGAATAGTAGTTATTTCTTCCAAACGTGATACAACACAGACGGTCTGGATCAGTAGGCCTATTTACATACAGAACGGTAGTTATTTCTTCCAAACGTAACACAACAGAGATGGTCTGGATCAGTAGGCCTATTTACATACAGAATAGTAGTTATTTCTTCCAAACGTAATACAACACAGACGGTCTGGATCAGTAGGCCTATTTACATACAGAATAGTAGTTATTTCTTCCAAACGTAATACATCACAGACGGTCTGGATCAGTAGACCTATTTACATACAGAACGGTAGTTATTTTTCCAAACGTAATACAACACAGACGGTCTGGATCAGTAGGCCTATTTACATACAGAACAGTAGTTATTTCTTCCAAACGTAATAGAACAGAGATGGTCTGGATCAGTAGGCCTACTTACATACTGAACGGTAGTTATTTTTTCCAAACGTAATACTACACAGACGGTCTGGATCAGTAGGCCTATTTACATACAGAACGGTAGTTATTTTTTCCAAACGTAATACAACACAGACGGTCTGGATCAGTAGACCTATTTACATACAGAACGGTAGTTATTTTTCCAAACGTAATACTACACAGACGGTCTGGATCAGTAGGCCTATTTACATACAGAACGGTAGTTATTTCTTCCAAACGTAATAGAACAGAGATGGTCTGGATCAGTAGGCCTATTTACATACTGAACGGTAGTTATTTTTTCCAAACGTAATACTACACAGACGGTCTGGATCAGTAGGCCTATTTACATACAGAATAGTAGTTATTTCTTCCAAACGTAATACAACAGAGAAGGTCTGGATCAGTAGGCCTATTTACATACAGAACGGTAGTTATTTCTTCCAAACGTAATACAACACAGACGGTCTAGATCAGTAGGCCTATTTACATACAGAGCAGTAGTTATTTCTTCCAAACGTAATACAACACAGACGGTCTGGATCAGTCGGCCTATTTACATACAGAATAGTAGTTATTTCTTCCAAACGTAATACAACACAGACGGTCTGGATCAGTAGGGCTATTTACATACAGATTAGTAGTTATTTCTTCCAAACGTAATACAACACAGACGGTCCGGATCAGTAGGCCTGTTTACATACAGAATAGTAGTTATTTCTTCCAAACTTAATACAACAGAGATGGTCTGGATCAGTAGGCCTATTTACATACAGAACGGTAGTTATTTCTTCCAAACGTAATACAACACAGACGGTCTGGATTAGAAGCCTGTTTACATACAGAACAGTAGTTATTTTTTCCAAACGTAATACTACACAGACGGTCTGGATCGGTAGGCCTATTTACATACAGAACAGTAGTTATTTCTTCCAAACGTAATACTACACTGACGGTCTGGATCAGTAGGCCTGTTTACATACTGAACGGTAGTTATTTCTTCCAAACGTAATACAACACAGACGGTCTGGAACAGTGGGACTGTTTACATACAGAACAGAAGTTATTTCTTCCAAACGTAATACAACACAGACGGTCGGGTTCAGTAGCCCTGTTTACATATAGAATAGTAGTTATTTCTTCCAAACGTAATACAACAGAGATGGTCTGGATCAGTAGGCCTATTTACATACAGAACGGTAGTTATTTTTTCCAAACGTGATACTACACAGACGGTCTGGATCAGTAGGCCTATTTACATACAGAATATTAGTTATTTCTTCCAAACGTAATACAACAGAGATGGTCTGGATCAGTAGGCCTATTTACATACAGGACGGTAGTTATTTCTTCCTAACCTAATACAGCACAGATGTTCTAGATCGATAGGCCTGTTTACATACAGGATAGTAGTTATTTCTTCCAAACCTAATACAACACAGACGGCCTGGATCAGTAGGCCTATTTACATACAGAATAGTAGTTATTCCTTCCAAACGTAATACAACACAGACGGTCTGGATCAGTAGGCCTATTTACATACAGAACAGTAGTTATTTCTTCCAAACGTAACACAACAGAGATGGTCTGGATCAGTAGGCCTATTTACATACAGAACAGTAGTTATTCCTTCCAAACGTAATACAACACAGACGGTCTAGATCAGTAGGCCTATTTACACACAGAATAGTAGTTATTTCTTCCAAACGTAATACAAGACAGACGGTCTGGATCAGTAGGCCTATTTACATACAGAACAGTAGTTATTTCTTCCAAACGTAATACTACACAGACGGTCTGGATCAGTAGGCCTGTTTACATACAGAACAGTGGTTATTTCTTCCAAACGTAATACAACACAGACGGTCGGGATCAGTAGGCCTATTTACATACAGATTAGAAGTTATTTCTTCCAAACGTAATACAACACAGACGGTCTGGATCAGTAGGCCTGTTTACATACAGAACAGTAGTTATTTCTTCCAAACGTAATACTACACAGACGATCTGGATTAGTAGGCCTGTTTACATACAGAATAGTAGTTATTTCTTCCAAACATAATACTACACTGACGGTCTGGATCAGTAGGCCTGTTTACATACAGAACGGTAGTCATTTCTTCCAAACGTAATACAACACAGACGGTCTGGATCAGTAGGCCTATTTACATACAGAATAGTAGTTATTTCTTCCAAACGTGATACAACACAGACGGTCTGGATCAGTAGGCCTGTTTACATACAGAACGGTAGTTATTTCTTCCAAACGTAATACAACACAGACGGTCTGGATCAGTAGGCCTATTTACATACAGATTAGTAGTTATTCCTTCCAAACGTAATACAACACAGACGGCCTGGATCAGTAGGCCTATTTACATACAGAACGGTAGTCATTTCTTCCAAACGTAATACTACACAGACGGTCTGGATCAGTAGGCCTGTTTACATACAGAACGGTAGTCATTTCTTCCAAACGTAATACAACACAGACGGTCTGGATCAGTAGGCCTATTTACATACAGAATAGTAGTTATTTCTTCCAAACGTGATACAACATAGACGGTCTGGATCAGTAGGCCTATTTTCATACAGAACGGTAGTTATTTCTTCCAAAAGTAATACAACAGAGATGGTCTGGATCAGTAGGCCTATTTACATACAGAATAGTAGTTATTTCTTCCAAACGTAATACAACACAGACGGTCTGGATCAGTAGGCCTATTTACATACAGAATAGTAGTTATTTCTTCCAAACGTAATACAACACAGACGGTCTGGATCAGTAGGCCTATTTACATACAGAACGGTAGTTATTTTTCCAAACGTAATACAACACAGGCGGTCTGGATCAGTAGACCTATTTACATACAGAACGGTATTTATTTTTCCAAACGTAATACTACACTGACGGTCTGGATCAGTAGGCTTATTTACATACAGAACAATAGTTATTTTTCCAAACGTAATACTACACAGACGGTCTGGATCAGTAGGCCTATTTACATACAGAACAGTAGTTATTTCTTCCAAACGTAATAGAACAGAGATGGTCTGGATCAGTAGGCCTATTTACATACTGAACGGTAGTTATTTTTTCCAAACGTAATACTACACAGACGGTCTGGATCAGTAGGCCTATTTACATACAGAATAGTAGTTATTTCTTCCAAACGTAATACAACACAGACGGTCTGGATCAGTAGGCCTATTTACATACAGAATAGTAGTTATTTCTTCCAAACGTAATACAACACAGACGGTCTGGATCAGTAGACCTATTTACATACAGAACGGTAGTTATTTTTCCAAACGTAATACTACACAGACGGTCTGGATCAGTAGGCCTATTTACATACAGAACTGTAGTTATTTCTTCCAAACGTAATAGAACAGAGATGGTCTGGATCAGTAGGCCTATTTACATACTGAATGGTAGTTATTTTTTCCAAACGTAATACTACACAGACGGTCTGGATCAGTAGGCCTATTTACATACAGAATAGTAGTTATTTCTTCCAAACGTAATACAACAGAGAAGGTCTGGATCAGTAGGCCTATTTACATACAGAACGGTAGTTATTTCTTCCAAACGTAATACAACACAGACGGTCTGGATCAGTAGGCCTATTTACATACAGAGCAGTAGTTATTTCTTCCAAACGTAATACAACACAGACGGTCTGGATCAGTCGGCCTATTTACATACAGAATAGTAGTTATTTCTTCCAAACGTAATACAACACAGATGGTCTGGATCAGTAGGCCTATTTACATACAGATTAGTAGTTATTTCTTCCAAACGTAATACAACACAGCCGGTCTGGATCAGTAGGCCTATTTACATACAGAACGGTAGTTATTTCTTCCAAACTCAATACTACACAGGCGGTCTAGATCAGTAAGCCAGTTTACATTAAGAATAGTAGTTATTTCTTCCAAACGTAATACAACACAGACGGTCTGGATCAGTAGGCCTATTTACATACAGAACGGTAGTTATTTCTTCCAAACTTAATACTACACAGGCGGTCTAGATCAGTAGGCCAGTTTACATTAAGAATAGTAGTTATTTCTTCCAAACGTAATACAACACAGACGGTCTGGATCAGTAGGCCTGTTTACATACAGAATAGTAGTTATTTCTTCCAAACTTAATACAACAGAGATGGTCTGGATCAGTACGCCTATTTACATACAGAACGGTAGTTATTTCTTCGAAACGTAATACAACACAGACTGTCTAGATCAGTAGGCCTGTTTACATACAGAATAGTAGTTATTTCTTCCAAACGTAATACAACACAGACGGTCTGGATCAGTACGCCAGTTTACATACAGAACAGTAGTTATTTCTTCCAAACGTAATACTACACAGACGGTCTGGATCAGTAGGCCTATTTACATACAGAACAGTATTTATTTCTTCCAAACGTAATACAACACAGACGGTCTGGATTAGTAGGCCTATTTACATACAGAATAGTAGTTATTTCTTCCAAACGTAATACTACACAGACGGTCTAGATCAGTAGGCCTGTTTACATACAGAATAGTAGTTATTTCTTCCAAACGTAATACAACAGAGATGGTCTGGATCAGTAGGCCTATTTACATACCGAATAGTAGTTAGTTCTTCCAAACGTAATACAACACAGACGGTCTGGGTCAGTAGGCCTATTTACATACAGATTAGTAGTTATTTCTTCCAAACGTAATACTACACAGACGGTCTGGATCAGTAGGCCTGTTTACATACCGAACGGAAGTTATTTCTTCCAAACGTAATACAACACAGACGGTCTGGATCAGTAGGCCTGTTTACATACAAAACAGTGGTTATTTCTTCCAAACGTAATACAACACAGACGGTCTAGATCAGTAGGCCTGTTTACATAAAGAATAGTAGTTATTTCTTCCAAACGTAATACAACACAGACGGTCTGGATCAGTAGGCCTGTTTACAATCAGATCAGTGGTTATTTCTTCCAAACGTAATAAAACACAGACGGTCGTGATCAGTAGGCCTATTTACATACAGAATAGTAGTTATTCCTTCCAAACATAATACTTCACAGACTGTCTGGATCAGTAGGCCTATTTACATACAGATTAGTAGTTATTTCTTCCAAACGTAATACAACACAGACGGTGTGGATCAGTAGGCCTGTTAACATACAGAATAGTAGTTATTTCTTCCAAACCTAATACAACACAGACGGTCGGGATCAGTAGGCCTATTTACATACAGAACAGTAGTTATTTCTTCCAAACGTAATACAACACAGACGGTCTGGATCAGTAGGCCTGTTTACATACAGATTAGTAGTTATTTCTTCCAAACGTAATACAACACAGACGGTGTGGATCAGTAGGCTTATTTACATACAGAACAGTAGTTATTTCTTCCAAACGTAATACAACAATGAAGGTCTGGATCAGTAGGCCTGTTTACATACAGATTAGTTGTTATTTCTTCCAAACGTAATACAACACCGACGGTCTGGATCAGTAGGTCTATTTACATACAGATTAGTAGTTATTTCTTCCAAACGTAATACAACACAGACGGTCCGGATCAGTAGGTCTGTTTACATACAGAACAGTAGTTATTTCTTCCAAACGTAATACAACACAGACGGTCTGGATCAGTAGGCCTGTTTACATACAGAACAGTAGTTATTTCTTCCAAACGTAATACTACACAGACGGTCTGGATCAGTAGGCCTGTTTACATACAGAATAGTAGTTATTTCTTCCAAACATAATACTACACAGACGGTCTGGATCAGTAGGCCTGTTTACATACAGAACGGTAGTCATTTCTTCCAAACGTAATACAACACAGACGGTCTGGATCAGAAGGCCTATTTACATACAGAATAGTAGTTACTTCTTCCAAACGTAATACAACACAGACGGTCTGGATCAGTAGGCCTGTTTACATACAGAACAGTAGTTATTTCTTCCAAACGTAATACAACACAGACGGTCTGGATCAGTAGGCCTGTTTACATACAGAACGGTAGTTATTTCTTCCAAACGTAATACAACACAGACGGTCTGGATCAGTAGGCCTATTTACATACAGAATAGTAGTTATTTCTTCCAAACGTGATACAACACAGACGGTCTGGATCAGTAGGCCTGTTTACATACAGAACGGTAGTTATTTCTTCCAGTCGTAATACAACACAGATGGTCTGGATCAGTAGACCTATTTACATACAGAACGGTAGTTATTTCTTCCAAAGTAATACAACACAGACGGTCTGGATCAGTAGGCCTGTTTACATACAGAACGGTAGTTATTTCTTCCAAACGTAATACTACACAGACGGTCTGGATCAGTAGGCCTGTTTACATACCGAACGGAAGTTATTTCTTCCAAACGTAATACAACACAGACGGTCTGGATCAGTAGACCTATTTACATACAGAACGGTAGTTATTTCTTCCAAAGTAATACAACACAGACGGTCTGGATCAGTAGACCTATTTACATACAGAACGGTAGTTATTTCTTCCAAACGTAATACAACACAGTCGGTCTGGATCAGTAGACCTATTTACATACAGAACGGTAGTTATTTCTTCCAAAGTAATACAACACAGACGGTCTGGATCAGTAGGCCTATTTACATACAGAACGGTAGTTATTTCTTCCAAACGTAATACAACACAGACGGTCTGGATCAGTAGGCCTGTTTACATACAGATCAGTAGTTATTTCTTCAAAGGTCACAAAATAAAATGAATGCCAGACTTTTGAGTCTTGTGTGATATCTTCAACATTCCAGTATTCAGCTGAAGTCTAGATATGTAACCCTCGCTATAAACAATGGACCACAGGGATTCACGATAAGGGAACGGCTAAGGGGGTTCATAAAATCAAGGCATAAAGAAAAGTAGGAAAGAGGAACATCGCCTCCTATGTGATTATTAAATAAATTGGATGACCAGTTACGATCGTCAAGCGATCATCATCAGATCCTAAACACTTAGGCTATAAAATGTATTTCTTTGTAAGTGCTTTTAGACATAAATTGTATAGCGTAAGTGTAATGGATCAGATGATGATCGCTTGACGATCGAAACTGGTCATCCAAGTGTAATTTTTCCAGGGTTAGAGAATAACCCATCTCCTTTGGATACAATCGTGTTGACCGACTGAAAAGCATCAAACATTCGTTTACTAAGGCAACTCTGAAAATGGCTTCAAACACCGTAGGTTATTTTAACTTCATATTTTTGCCTACTTCTCACATTTTGCAAAAATTAGGAAAAGTAGACTTATGAGATCGATCCGGGCAAATGTGTGTCTGTCTGTCGGTCCCGCCCCCCCCCCCCCTCAAATCCAAAACGGCTGCAGCAATCGAAACCAAATTTGGTATGAGTAAAGATATATACCTGAGTATGATGTCAGTGCCCCAACTGCTGAAAAACCGTACTTGAAATTTGAGCTCCATGTTGCATATCTTGGAAGGTATGCATGGGAGCTATTCCAAAATTAGCACACATATAGACAATAATATTTCAGTTAAATTACCAGGAATCCATACAAGACAGTGTTGCCAAAATGATTCTAAGCCAGCTGATAGGTCCAATTTTTAAATGCACATAACTTCTACACTATCAATTTAAATTCAACAAAATTTCGTATGTACTATGTGTATATAAACAGATATGACTGAGCGTATTCTTAAGAGCCACCAGGGCTGCCAACTGCCAATTAATCTTCTCTCTATTTTTTTAATCCAAATAAATAATACTCTCTCCCCAGTCTTCAGCAATCCAAGACTTGGAACAGAAAATTAAAATCCACTGCCTGCTTCCAGTCTCCGACCGGGTCAGGAATGGAATGAATGAAGCCCCCATCTAGCGGCGAGGATATGAACTGTGCCGGCTGCAGAGGCCTGACGCACACATGGAACTGAGGGGATTCCAAATCTAACATATATATTACTATGTGGCAACACTGTAGATCATTACTCAAAATAACGGCTATGTTCCTCTCTATTGCATAAGAAAGTGGCATTGAATTTAGGGAAGAACAAGTAGTTCCGTGAAGAACTATACAGCCTATTTTCATATATCCTACTCATATTAATTGCCTCTATCAACATACAAAATTTTAGTATGATTGCTGTGTTAGATTCGTAGATACTGATAACCGACTAAATATTACAGATGGTAGCCAGGTTGGATTTTTATTTATGTACTATTACATGAAGATTATTGTGTACGTGTGGTTTTCAGACTTTAATCGCATGCTTAGGACACAAGAAGTAAAAACGAGATTTTAAAATTTCGCACAGCTGCCATCTTGTGGTTATGAAAACAATTGAAATAAATTAGATACCAGTGGATTAACATTTGTATAAGCATTAACGTGCAATGTTTCACTGCACTCAGATGGTTAAATCTCGAGAAACGTCCATTTAAATATTTATACTTCGCGTCGCCGCCATGTTGGATTTGTGCTCACCAGGTTACTGAAAGTCATATAGGTGAACTTATGTTCATAGCCTCTAAGAACATTAATAAAATCAGTTTGATTGCTGGAAAAGATTCTCAGATATTGAGAACCGTCAAAATATTTCGAATGCTCGCCATTTTCGATTGTTATATGTATAGGCCATAGAGTTATGTACCACTAAAGGAACATTATTGCGTAGCTTCATTATTCAAACTTTCACTTCGATCGCATGATTACGACACATGAATAAAAATTTAATTTTAAAATTTCGCACATCCGCCATCTTCAGTTTATGTAAACAATTGAACTAAATTAGATGCCAGTGATTGACAATATGTATAATCATTTACTGTTCCACATTTCAATGCGCTCATATGATTATATCACGAGAAAATTGTATTAGAATGTGTCAACTTCACTTGGCCGCCATGTTCGTTTCGTAGTTTACAGGTTTTTGAAAGTTACATAGATATACTTGTAGTAGTGCTCTTTATCACTGTAAAAAATTTCGGGTTGATATCATAAATTGTTTCGGAGATATTGAATGCCTGTGAAATATTTCGCACAGCCGCCATTTTGAGGTTATTTAAACAATTGAACGAAATTAGATGTCGTCGCATTACAATGTACATAAACATATACTGTGCCGCGTTTCATTGCGATTGGTTGGTTAAATTGCGAGAAACGTCCATTTAAAAGTCACAAATTCGCTTGGCCGCCATGTTGGTTTTGTAGTTACCAGGTTTTCAAAGGTCACATAACTTAATTTCTAGTAGATTTCTAGTAGATACACCTGTGTGGTGTAATTTGTATCCCACATGTTGGCAACTGTGGTGATGTCAATGTGCGCGTCTTAGTAACAGCATAACGAATAGAATAAAAAGTGTGATCTCTTCTCCCTCAATAGCATGTAATGAATACGGATCGCGTTGGCACTCGCCGCTACGCAGCGCTACAGTCAACTTGAGATTGTTGATTTCCACATATGTTTATGTGTTTAGCTGCGATATATTAAGTATTTAATAGGTCGGAGTGTTTTGGCGGTGTTCTGTGCAAACATTTATTGATATACAAGTGCTTGCACTATTACTTGATAATATTAATACCTGAAATGCTATTGTAGGAAGCATTACCTGAAATGGAATTTAATTTCTTGTCGTGTGTTGACGTTATCTTCGTGTGTTAATTTTATTGTTATTTAATGTAATAAACAGCAGTTTAGCCCTTACATTTTCATGAGTGCTCAATGCGGGTAGTGAAGATGCCTTGCTGTTTTCTACCAGGATGCAGATCTGGCTATGGGGACTGTAAAGAGGTCAGACGGTTTTTCAAACCTCCTAAAGATAAGGAACGTTTTATCAAGTGCAAAGGGGCCATACCAGGGAAGGATAGGGAACTTACTGAAAAGTCCTACATCTGTGATGCTCACTTTTCAGAAGATTTAATTGTTAAATTTGACAAATTTGTGATAGGAAGTAGTACTTCTCCCAAGAACCAACTGGCGATTGAAAGACTATCCTGTTCCACATAAAAATATTTCCTATTTGCCTAACTATTTGTCCAGTATGGTGTAAATAAAAATGCTCTTGATGCCATTAAAGACTACTTCTGTGAAGAAAGGGATGAGAATAAAACGACAATGAGTTTGAAAACATATATGAACCGTAATGCTGAAGGAGGCGTGATCAGTTTTTGGCAATAGCCTACGCTAAGAAGGGGTCATGACTGTGCCTTCTATGTCTGTTAAATGTTAAGTGCTTCTGAAATGATGGTAATTTATTGAGTTTGGTGTTTGTGGAGTGTAATTTATGGGTATAATTGATTTTTGTAATATTCTAAGGTAAAGTTGAAGGAACCGTGATCGGGTTTAGGCAATAGCCTACTCTATGAAGGGGTCATGACTATGCCTTCTATGTCCGTTTAATGTTATGTTCTTCTGAAACGATGGTAGTTTACTGATTTTGGTGTTTGTGGAGTGACATTTATGGTTATTATTGAATTTTATAGTAATCTACGGTAAAGTTGAAAGTTGCGTTCGTACGTTTTTTTTGTGGCTGTGTTGCAAGTCTGTTAAGGGAATGTAAAACGTATAACAATGTGAAGAAATCCTTTCTGATAGAGAGGTTAATTTTTCCGTTCTTTTTTTTAAATTTACCGATAGCTGGCAAAACTAATTGCATTTTGAACTTACTCTCTGTCTTCGCTTATTGTCGAAACTGGACTATTACAGGAGACGACTTATTAAATTATAATTGGGCACAGTAAAGTAAGTGGAGATGTCGAACTTATTAGCGCCTATGAGGATATCTTGCGGAGTTTTAACATGTAAAACAGGTCACAAGGTTTTAAAAGTCTCGTAAGCGCCAATGCTAACTTACATCACTGATTGGAGCCAGCGCTGCGCTGCGGCGGACCAGGCGTACTAGGCAAGAGATATCACTTCTTATTCTATTCGTTATGGTAACAGTTGAAGAGACCTCGTGCACTGTCGAACATGGCTGCCATCGTTGAATGAGCAATAAAATACATTTTTAAGTAATTTAACACACATTTCCTGTGCAGTAGTGTCCAGGGTTAGTAATTTCAGTTGGTAATGTCCCGCAGAAGATGAAACAAGGTATGAAAATCATACAGTAAGCGCACAAAGTCCGTATACCCCTACTCATCTTATTATATAATACGTTAAGGCTTAAGGTATATGTTTCTCAAAACTCAAGCTCCTAAACCAGAGGGAGTTAGAACGTGCATTTGTACCAAAATCTTCCAAATTGTCTCAATCGCACAGGAAAAATCTTGCATTTCCTGAAAAGTCAACGGAAATGTGTGTATTCGTTTATAAAGTGCTTTAAAACAAATGAACAAGACGATAGTCCCTGCAGGAACTCTGTCACCTACAGCCCGCATACCACACGAGCCGAGCGGGTAGTCTGTGCACATGGGGCGCACACAAGCCAATATGCGAGAGATCTCGCACGGGTCCGCTAGTTATTATTTATTTCTATTGTCAGTACATATAGTATACATATGTACCTACATCCTAGGAATCTAAACCATCCGTATTTGTCCCTCATTGGTCTCTGTGACAACGTTCATCTTAAACTCGACTTCAATAGTTCGATTAACTTCATGATCATCTGCTCTCACGGGTAATATATTTGTAAGTAGTGGGGTACAGAGAGTGCTGAGCCACAGCCTACTTTCCTACGAACTTTGCCGATATCTCCCGAACGCATGATCGGATTTTAACGAACGAGGTGTTTTTGGCGTTGGGATGACGTCCTCTTTGCGAAGAATGTGTGTGGGTATTTTTTTTTTGAAAATGTTTGATTTAGAAATTGGCGCTATTTTGGAAACGGTGAAGATGAGATAAAAAAAGCTTGTTTGACGTTAATGAAAGGCGGCTATGCCCTTTAGGTGGAAAGCAAGTTTGATGTGTGTACGAGGGGGGAAAATGATAGCCTACTTTCTCGCGAACATTGGCGATAATTGGTGAACGGATGGTCGGATTTGAACGAATGAGATGTTGCTGACGTTGGGGTGACGTCCTCTTTGCTAAGAATGTGTGTTGGTATTTTAAAAAAAAATATTGAAAATTCCTGTTTTTGAATTTTTGATTATTTTGGAAACGGTGAAGATAAGAAAAAAGTTTGTTTGACGTTAATGAAAGGTGCCTATGCCCTCTAGGCAAAAACCAAGTTTCAAGTGTGTAGGCCAAATTAAAATGAATTTAAAAAAATGGTCAGTATTTTGGAAACGGTGAAGATGAGAAAAAAGTTTGTTTGACATGAATGGTTGGTATTAATCTGGTGTATCTGCACTATAAATTTGAAGTCGCTAGGTGAAAAACCTATGCAGGTTTTACAGTTCTCCTGCACGTCGCGTATGTGCTTGAATACGCATGGCTATGTTGGGAAAAGGTTAAGTAGTGAGAGAGGGGTAGGGTTGAGTGAGGGATCGTTTAAATGGTATTTTTCCCGCTCTATTCAATGGTGAGGTTATTTTTCAAAATGGGTGGAATTTGTAAACGCAATTTGAGGTGAACCTGTTGTTTTGACATTTTTGGGATATTTAATAAAAGTGATTATGACGTATATGATGTTATTTTTCTTTTGTATCGTCGTTTGTAAGTAGTCGGGCTTTGTAAATGATTATTTATAGATGAGTTATTAAAAAATAATTAAAGAACCCTAAAACTTATAGGTAATTCGCTTTTTAGTATCTCGCTAACCAATCATGCGATTTAAACATATGGGGTGTCGTAGGACTCGTGGTGAACCCCCCCCCCCCCCCTTCTATGGACAAGGTATGTCCACCCCAAAATAAAAACTACTCTTTCCCGGGGGGTGAGTTTTTTTTTGTATGCATACGCACTTGGCGGCTTTTGTAAGAGAGCGGACTTTTTAAATGATTATTAATACATGAGTTTTTTAAATATTTATTTAAATAAACCCAAAAACCCGCCCGGGCGCGGCCTGCTTAAATAGCTGCTGACTACTCCTCCACCAAACGACAGCTCCCCGACAGCCCGACCCCGCCCCTTATATACACAAGCCAGCCAGACGCGTATAAAGAAAGCGAAGCCGAGGTGCATGGGCGCAGCCGCCTGGCGAGGAGCGGTCGGACCTGAGCCCAATGCTTTATTCGAAATGAAATGCCGCCTTACATAACAATACAAACACTAACCCTGATAGGAGAACCTCTCTCACCAGGGAACACAAATATGACAAACAAGTACAAAATATAACCCTTTTAGTATCTCGCTAACCAATAATGCGATTTAAACATATGGGGTGTCGTAGGACTCCTGGTGAACCCCCCTTTTCTATGGACAAGGTATGTCTACCCCAAAATAAAAAGTACCCTTACCCGGGGTTGAAATAGTTTTTTTGTATGCATACCCACTTGGCGGCTTTTGTAAGAGAGCGGGCTTTTTAAAAGATTATTTATAAATAAGTTTTTTTGATATTTATTTAAATAAACCCAAAAAACTAATAGGTCATCGGCTTTTATAGTATCTCGCTAACCAATATTGCGATTTAAACATATGGGGTGTCGTAGGACTCGTGGTGAACCCCCGTTTCCTATGGACGAGGTATGTCCACCCCCAAAATAAAAACTACCCTTACCCGGGGGGTAAATAATATTTTTGTGTGTATGCACACCAGCGGCTTTTGTCAAAAGGGCCTAACTACACTTTTGTTAATATTTTCTGAACTCCAGATGGGATTTTGCCATAGGCAGTATCCTAGCACTCGGAGTGACGTTCCGTTTTTTAATATATGATTCGTTTTTTGTCAAAAGGGCCTAGCTACACTTTTGTTAATATCTCGCAAACCAATTATGCAAGGGTCCTGTATGAGGGGTCCCAGCACTTGGGGCGACGTCCCCCTTTGGGGGGTCAAACTACCCCCCAAAATTGAAAAATCAACATCTTGGAAACTAAGATCCCTAAAATTAGGCGTGATAGCTGAAAAAAGGCGATAACATAGGCTTTTACCACGATTGGTCATTTCACGCCTAAAAGAGTAAATAGTCATGTTATGAGAAAAAACGAGTTAAACACCTAAAAATGATAAATGAACCTAAGATCTTTTCTTTTTGATGAAAAATAGCAGGGGGGGGGGGCGAAAACTACCTCCAAATTGAAAAATTGATACCTTGGAAACTAAGAACCCTAAAATTAGGTGTGGTAGCTAAAAACTATGTCATGACATACGCTTTTACCTGGATAGGTCATTTGACCCCGAAAACAGTAAATAGTGATTTTACAGGCGAAGAAAAGTGTTAAACGGGTAAAAATGATAATTGACCCTAAGATCTTTTAGTTTTTATGAAAAATAGCAGGGGGGCGGGGGTGAAAACTACCCCAAATTGAAAAAAACAACGATATGCTGTAAACTAAGAAGCCTAAGATTAGGTGTGATAGTTGAAAAATAGGTGATGACATACGCTTTTACCTCGATGGAGTATTTCACTCTTAAAACAGGGAATAGTGATGTTACAGGGGAAAAAGTTATTAAACACTTAAAAAGCACAAGCGTTTTGTGAAACCATGTTTTAATGGACGTGTATGGAGGATTATTATTATTACTATTATTATTAGGTAATTATGGATTAATGTGTGTATAGATAACTAACCAGTGGGGAGCGTGATGGCGCAGTGGCTTAGCTGCGCTGGTCTTTACCCGGACGGCTGGAGTTCAAATCCCGGTGACAGCGGAGTGGAATTTTCACCTGAAAAATCACGTGGCGTCAGGAAGGGCATTCGGCCTTAAATCCCCGGCCAAAACCAAAATGAGCCTGGTTGGCTCCGGCGACCCCAATTAATTGGGAAAAGCCGAAAAAAGAAAAAGAAGAAAGAAAGGTAACTTACCAGTAATAGTAAGCATTTGTTTGAGGTGTTGAAGAAGTCAGGATTGCCAACCCTTTGTCATGATCCATGAATTGACCCCAAAAGTTTTACCTTTCAAGACTCAGTGTACCCTGTTGCAGTCTTTAGAAGAAAATTCGAACCCGGTGCCCCTGTGGTGACAGTGGAGTTATGTTAATGATGCTTTTTAAACAAACATACGCTTGCATACTACCGCTGGGTTGAATCTTCACAGAGACACTGGCTTTTGTTTGTGTAGTGAGTCTTGTTGAAAAGAGCACGGCGATGTTGCCAACAAGTCTCATATTATTCGACTGCTAGATAGTGGACGTGCTGCGCACAGTGTTAACGTACATGACTAGATAGTTGTTAGGTAAGGGTTGACAAGGCTCAGTGAACCTTATTGCAACCTTAAAATGAAAATGAATTTCTTGGTACAGTCGGGGTTGGAACCCACGATCTTAGGGTTGACAACCAAGTATGTTAACTACTACACTGTGAGATGGTCAAATGATAATGTAACAGAACATAGGCTACAAAAAGTTTTCTGTAGTTTAACGAATTGACTGAGAGCCATACTATCAGAGGTGTAGGTAATTGAAATTAAATCCTTAGCTGATGACCCTACTACATGTAAGCTATAGCAATGCCCGCCTATAAGCTATCATGATAGAAAAATAAATGTATGGCTTGTTTTAAACGGAGAATGATTGTGTTTAATGTGAAATACAAATCTGAATTTAAAAATAGTTCATGTCCTACATGATGTTTGAACTCTTTATTTATACTTTAGACCAACGCTAACATAGTTGTAATTCAGAAGCCACGGCCGCCCTCTTTTCAATTCTACACTGTACACCGCAGTTAGAATCAAAAATATTCACGATCCGGTCAGGAATTGAAGCTGGTGTTGTTACGAACAAAAGACATGCGCTCCATAAACTTAACCACTATGCTGTCCTATCGATTTCTAATGTTTGGGTCATCGTGAAGATGGAAATTAAATCTAAACTATAACTAAAACTAACTACTAACTTATATACTAGAAGAAGAAATGGAAAACAAATGGACAATAGAGCAAGTAAAGGACAGAAGGTTTAAAAAAATGGCACTCAGCCTTCAAGAATGTGGATTGAGAGAGTTGGAAGGAACGAGAGCCATGAACGGCAGATATAAAAGTAAAAGAGGAGAGGCTCTGCCCCTAGAGGTAATGGATAAAAGAGGGAAAACCGAAGCCAGCTCAGGAATCCCTTGGGGTCGCCAACATCCAAACTGATCAGTCGTAAGCCCCTGTGGGTGTAGCCATATGCAGAGTGCACCACAAGTGGTGGGGCTATATACACCCTACCTAAAGTGGGAGTTGAGCAAAAGGCAGGAAATAACATGAAAATAAAAAGAAGGCTGCCTCCTCACACAACGAGGGTATCAGAAAAACAAAAATAAACAACGGGCCAATTAAGTTGGAAAAAGGAAAGAGACTCCCTAGGCCTTGGGTACCCTAATAATGTCAGGTTCGGTAGAGAACAAGAGTTGACCAAGTGTGGTCGAAAGGAAAGAAGACAGAGACGAGCCCGACACAATTCAGTAGTAGCAATGCCGGACACTGCTGGGGCCCCCGTGGTCGCCTACCCGCATACCACTAGCTGTGAGCCCCTGGGGGTGGTGGAAATAAAGACCTCTTTGTGTTATATCACTGGCTTTAAGGACGGTAACACATAGCATGTATGTTTATGATCCGATACTGGTCCTAGGGCCATGCAAAATTGTATTAGATACTCAGATAACAATACTATGAATAACCCCTTATTATTTTGTCTAAGTATTGTACATGGGACTGATGTAGAGAACAAGAGTTGACCAAGTGTGCTCGAAAGGAAAGAAGACAGAGACGAGCCCGGCTTTTGAACATGTACTTGACATAACAAGTGATCAATATTTGATGTTAAGAATAGTGAAATGCTTGCCACTGTTCAATGCTAGAACCTGATTAGCGTCTTTTAAAAATGGAATGGTATGGAGTACACTTCCCTGAGAACTAACAAGAGGAGTGTTAGATCCCCCACAACACCCATGCTTAAAGTCAATATAAATGGCTATGCACTTAAGGTCATGACGGTCTCCTCCTCCTCAATCATACCCTTCATGTTGAAAGGCACCCTCTAATACAACCATAATAGTGACAGGTTATCTGTCAAATACCTATCTCCAGATTTACCTTGACATTGACTAGAATTTTCTAAAATCCACAAAATTTTCCACAAATTGACCAAATGACACAAAATTCCAGCAAAAATCCAACAAATGACTACCAGACTTATTGAAATTCCATTGATTTACATAAGAATGGTTTTAACTACCTGAAATTGATATAAATTTACCTCAATATATATGAAAATTAACTAAAATTTACCAAACTTACCCAAAGTGGGCTACAAGTCATGAAATTTATCCTTTTTTGTGTGGAAATTCACTAGATGTACTCGAAAATTCCATAATATTCCCTTTACATGTATGCTTTTATTGTTGTTGTTTCGCTTACCACATTCCCTGCAGACAAATACCTGAACATGACTCTCATGTAGACTAGGACCTGAACATTCGACGTGATAGCTGAGTTTCATCTCCCATAAACTCATCTGTGAGATGGGTGTCAGGAAAGGCATTTAGCTGTAAAAACCACACCCTCACATAGACTTTCATAACCTCTTACGTTGAGGTTCATAACACTAACTACATTGAATGATTGAACGATTTCCTTTTCAAGGTTGCAAGATGCTTGCAAGGTTTCCTAAAATGCAATTAAATTTAATAAATACCTTAAGATGGTGTGATTTATTTAATGGTATGGTGATGATGATTGATATATACGTTAAGACTAATTTTTTTAGGTCTTGACTGGCCTTGCAATAAAAATTGACTAACCTATCAGGGAAACATTTTGGCCACTATGTTGGTTATTGACCATTAAGTACAGTTCTAGAAAGCTGTTTATCATTTTTTTAATCATATAAAACAGAGGCTTAGTTTTATAGACAAACCGTCTGACCATGTTTGTTAAACAAGACATTATACCACAGACGAGTAGGATACTGTAGAGCTTACCAAAAGTAATTTTGTATAACAGTAAATGCCAGTCAACAAACAGTTATGCAGTACTAAAAAAATCATCATGCAATAATAACTCAGAGGTCTTCTAAAAATATTAATGTTTCCACTCACTTGCTATATATTTTTTCTGGCGTGGGGATGATTATCGAGAAATGAAATGCAACACAAACACACAATGAGCGCGCGCGGTGGCTAAGATTGATACCATGACGTACTGTCGGTTATGTAGCTACGTGGAATGTATATCACGTATGGTTTACTTGAAGGTTTGGAAATCACATTAAAGATATTCTTACAATAAATGATCTTGAAATGGTCATTCTTTGATGTGAAAATATTTATTATATAATATTTAATGAAAACAATTATGATTTATTAAATGTTTATACGTTTACTGTATTCTTATTTAATGTAATCACTGGAGGCACTATCGACCTAAATACAGCACTATCTGGAATATATATTGTACACTTGAAGATTTGGTGGTCCCACTAAGGGTATTCCTACAATAAATGATTTTTAAGTTGTCGTTCTATGGCGTAAAAATATTTAATACATGATATTTGCTAACAGGATTTGCACTGGATTTATTTTATAAGTAGTTATTTTAATGACCAACAGAGTTCACAGTTAAGAAGGTAGATCCCTATGTGGGAATGTAGGTTAAATGTAACATGTTATACATGATATATGACAACTGTAAGGCTTGTGATTTCTGTAAGATGCCTTTATTCCCTATATTAATCACCCAGTTTACAAGACTGATAACTGTAATGTTACGGAAATATCAAAACAAAACAAAAATCTGCATTGAGAAACCAAAAAGTGGTTGAGCCAATATACTCTTAAAATGCAAAAAAGAAAACAAGAAATATATACAAACTACTTAGTCCAATCGTTTGGTAGTTTTGCCTACGAAGTTTTACGGGAGTTTTGAAAATTAGTATATTTATAAATTTTGATGTGCTCTTTCCGAATTTTTTACTTTGCTAACAAATTTTCTTCCG
Organism: Meconema thalassinum; assembly: GCA_946902985.2. NCBI lineage: Eukaryota > Metazoa > Arthropoda > Insecta > Orthoptera > Tettigoniidae > Meconema > Meconema thalassinum. The sequence goes on from OX336388.2 coordinate 41,552,068, forward strand.
GGAAACCGCCACCATATAGAAAAAATGGCGCTCCAAAACAGTCTTTCGACGATATTTTCTTTGTGACTCACTTTACAGTGAAAATAGTTATGTAATAAAAGAAACTAGAGAATATGTCCTACAATTTATATCTGAACCGTTTTTTTTGTGTGAAATGAATAGTTTCGACGTACGAGCGCCGCAAAATTTACACCAACACGCGTATTGGCCAAAAAATTCATTTCCACACCACCATGAGGTATAGTTCCTGGCGCGTTATTTTTAGTGGTATCCCCCGTAGGCCTAATCCACATGTGATCAATTTAGCGCATTCTCCTTCTCTTTGCTATCCCTGATGGACCAGGTTTTCCGAGTTCTTGGTCTTTAGGACTGTGGAAAACCTCAGGGATAGGAAGTTCTTCCAAGTTCTCTTCATCGACTTCATCACCTTCTTCCTTGATTTCAACGAAGGTTCGCTGAAGAACTGTCTCCGTCTATTCCTCTTCATCGCTGTCTCGCAGATCAATAACCGAATTATCGCAGGTGCCATAAGAATTGTAGCAATCGAAAGGTGATCCAACCTGTGCGCTCTTACCGCGTGTATGCGTGTCCTGCCATCATTTCTCTAACGAATTCGATGCGTAAATGGTATTGATATGCTCTTTCAATCCGCTTCCAGCCATTATGTATCCGATGGATCCCATGAACGTCATTAACAAATGAAATCCACCGAGTCTTACAACGACATTACTCAATTTGGAGTCCTCACCACACGAGGAAACAATGTCCCGTGCTTTGAAATACAGGGGCTGGTCAAACGTGACGAAACAAGTGTGCTGGTTTAATGACTCATATTTCTCAGAAGCAGATAAAAGAACAGTGAAAATTGTGTCGTGATTACTCGGTGGAGCATTAATGAAGGGCAAGCATCCCACAAATGTTTTCTGGAGGAGAAGTTCCTCTGTCACTCGTTCCATAAATCCACTCCATCCAGGTATGTTAGGCAGGTCAACCCACCTTCCATACAGCCACAATAAGTCCGAAGCGGACGACATAGTCACTTTTGGTACCGAACGAATGCTATCGAGGTTTCGAATCTCTATTGTTTTCTGCCCCGTCGCCGTGATCCATACTTTTGAAACAAAAATACTGCTACTCCGAAAAGCATTGGTGACAAAAAAGATTTCGGACTTGTTGCGGTAATTATGCAATGTGCAAGAGCAATATTTTTTTCCTTTCATTTCTCAATAGACGCACGTTTGTTTTTCAATATCACATTGTCTACAAGAACGCGTAAAGTCTCAGGTATATCAGACTCTATGGTTTCCAAAAAAAATATCTGATGGAGGATAATATGTTGTCTGGTAGACCGTGGATCGAATATCCGCCATAATGATTGTTGCGGTTGTCTTTACAATGCGCCGACGTTCTTCGGTCTTGTTTTCGTTTCTTTGGTTGTACCAGGCTTCCGTCAGTAATTTATACCGTGTGTTTCGGAAGCAAACCACAGGAGCCTTCTTGGCAGTGGCGGCGATCAAAATATCGTCACCGTAAGGATCCTCTATATACCCTAGACAAGGCTATACATGTTAGTTATGAACACTTAGTGTTAGCACAGCTTATACAAGCACGTTTTGCATGCAGTCAAACTTTGTAAGATAGTTACATACATCACGCAAAGTATGATTCCGCTATCTAGCGGTGGATATGAGCACTCACTGGTGATATCCTAGGTGAGCTGATTTGCTCCCACTTTTGCTCCCATATTGGCTCCCACTTTTGCTCCCATATAGGCTCCCACATTTGCTCCCACTTTTTGCTCCCATATCAATGCCAACTCTTATAACTATAAGCAGCAGCAAAATGTAAATGGATAATATTTCTGATAATGTTCAAAACAAAATTCCTGAGGTCTTGGGTTTGATTTCCCAACTAAGGTTGTCTGCCAATGAGCTACACTAGAGGAAACTTTTATATTTGTGTTGTGTTGCATGATAATTTGCCCATCTCGCGGTGTAGTGGCTAGTATACTTGGGTGTTATCCCTGAGGTCTTGGGTTCCAACTCAACTATGCCCAGAATTTAATTTTCATCTGAGAGTTAAAAGGTTAGGTTAGGTGAAGTTAGGTTAGGTAAAGTTAGGTTAGGTGAAGTTATGATAGGTTAGGTTAGGTTAGGTAAAGTTGGGCCAAGTTAGGTTACGTGAAGTTAGGTTGGGTAGGTGAAGTTAGGTTAGGTTAGGTGAAGTTGGTTTAGGTGAAGTTAGGTTAGGTTAGGTTAGGTGAGGTTAGTTTAGGTAAGGCTAGGTGAGGTTAGGTTAGGTTAGATGAGGTTAGGTTAAGTAAGATTATGACTAAGTTTGTTATGTCTAGTTGTTTTCGAAAAACAGCACTTTTGCTCTCATATTTGCTTCCATATTTTCTTTGCACTTAAAACTATCTTGACTTGTGTATTCACTTTTGCTGGCATATTTGTAGACATATTTGTTAGGATATTTGCTTCCACTTTTTATATTTGCTTGCCCCCACATTTAATCCCATATTTACCCCCACTTTTTGCTCACAGATTTGCTCCCACTTTTTGCATCTATATATGCTCCCACATTAAACTATTGTTGTTATTACCAAGTTGTCTTTCCTAGAGATTAGGTTTTGCTTGACAGTTGATATGGAAGTATCTGTGACTAGGTATGGTAAGCCTTATGCATACTATAAAGGATATTCATACATTGTGAAACGAAGCAGAAAAATGGAACTGTTATTTGGCGCTGTTCAAAGCAAAGATCGAGACAGTGTCGAGGAATACTTAAGACAAAAGAATTGGACATACTTTCTTCAAACAATCATGATAGTAAACTTAATAATGATGCTAGTCGAAATGTAAAAAAACCAAACCAAAGCAAAAACCAAGTAAAAAAAGAAAAAAGATAGTGCTGCTCAAGATAATATTAACCTCAAGTTTAATAGACTACAACGCACTCATGCTGTTAGCGAGTTGTTTAATGAGAAACCTTTAACACCTCCTGTAAAACCCATATTCAGACACACACCCACATCTCAAAAGCCCTCAACTCTATCAGAGACAACAAACCCCATCAAGAAGTTGGTGGGGGAAGGTGAAAAGAATGGTAATAGTGGTAATAACATAACAATGTTAAAGTACTCTAGCACATCTAAAAAGAAGCCTTCAACACTATCAATGGCAATTCAAACCATCGAACAGACTGTGGACACAGGAGGAAATTATGATGGTAATCATGACGGTGATGATGATGATCATTATGAAGATGATTATAATGATGAGGATGATAATGATGATGATGGTGATAATGATGAACTGCTTCCGGAGTTTTTGAAACCATTCATAAAAATAGCAAATAGAACGATCCTAATATATTAGTCGAACGTCTACAGCTCTTGCATGCCTGTAAACAGCCTGGTCATATTAGTTATGAGGAAGAGCTATTAATAATAGAAGATGACCTTCGAAAAGCTGGTATTATTGTATAATGGGTCAACGTAGCAACACCCCTATCCCCTAAAAATAATTTTCAACAAGTGTTTTATTTAAAAACTATAACAAGCAAACATAAACAAAAAGAGCTCTTTTCTGTGTGTGTATACCTATTGTAAAAATATATATATTTGAATTAATTTAATTAACATATTTTGTATATATTTCTTGTTTTTTTGCATGTTGAGTGTATATTTGCTCAACCACTTTTTGGTTTTTCAATGCAGATTTTTGTTTTGTTTTGATTTTTCCGTAACATTACAGTTATCAGTCTTGTAAACTGGGTGATTAATGTAGGGATAAAGGAATCCTTTAAAAAATCACAAGCCTTACAGTTGTCACATATCATGTATAACATGTTACATGTTATCCTACATTCCACATAGGGAATAGTCATTAAAATAACTACTTGTAAAATAATTCCAGTGGCAAATCCTGTTAGCAAATATCATATAATAAATATTTTCACGCCATAGAACGACAACTTGAAAATAATTTATTGTAGGAATACCTTTAATGGGACCATCAAACCTCCAAGTATGCAATATACATTCCAGATAGTGCTGTATTTTGGTCGATAGTGCCTCGAGTGCTTTCATTAAATAAGAATACAGTAAGAGTATACACATTTAATAGATCATAATTGTTTTCATTAAATATCATATAATAAATATTTTCACACCAATGAATGACCATTTCAACATAATTTATTGTAGGAATATCTTTAATGGGATCTCCAAACCTTGAAGTAAACCATATGTGATATACATTCCACATAACTACATACCCGACAGTACGTTGTGGTATCATCTAACCCACCGCGCGCGCTCATTGTTTGTGTTGCATTTCATTTCTTGAGAATCACCCCCCACGCCAAAAAAAATATATAGCAAGCAAGTGGAAACATGTTACATATCAATAATTTTAGAAGAGCTCTCTGGTATTGTATGATGATTGAATTTTTTTTTTTTTTTTTAGAACTGCAAAACTGTTTGTTGACAAGCATTAATTTTACAGGTACACAACATAAGCTCTACATAAGTATCCTAATTGTCTCTGGTATAATATCTTGTTTAACAAACATG